>JARUPZ010000008.1:172500-1372500 GCA_031213475.1 Nereocystis luetkeana
TGATTAAAAAAAAAAAAACAACTCACGCTCTCGCGCTTTCCGCTTGTCAATTTCTTCATTCAAGAAAAAATCCATGCGAGCATGTGCACTACTCGGTGAGACTTGAACCCACGAAATTGATCTTGATAGGCACGCGGACCACCTACCAAGCCACCGGGGACTCTGGTGGAAAGTGATATTCGCTATTTTATTTGCTATTTTAGCCCTATAACGCCAACGCAAGGTTGTACAAACCAGACCACCCCACGACGCACGTAGATATACTAGACTCGCTCTAACTTGTGAAATAGAGGGAGATACGAAGGATACCCGGTGGCATAGATCACAGCGATGATAGGGCTGGCGACACTGGCCGTGAGCCCCGGGTGGATGGGACATGGGAACATGGGTGTCGTTTTCTGCGGGGGCTAAAACAGAATCACAAACAGCAGCCGTCCCAGCTTTTCCCAGCCGTCCCAGCTTTTCCCAGGGGATTCTGGCCGGGCTGGAAGAACTGCTGACCTCTGAGGTACGTAGGCTGCGCCTGGGGTCCTTTCTGCGGCAGCATTTACTCCATAGAGCGCGTCGGCGTGCCGTCGGCTACCTGCTGCTGCTGCCGTAAGGGGTTGACGAAAAATCTGAGGGCGTTATGATGCAAACATTTGTCAAATGTTGCCACATATGCAGTGTTTCACGATAGAAGGTTTTGGCAACTTTATGGAAGTGATTTATTGCCAAAATCGCAAGTTTTTTGCTATTTCATTCGGTCGTCAGAAACGACCCTAAGGGGGGAAGTCACCTCAACAGCCAATACCAGGTTAACGGGTATTTTCCCTCTGATGAGCTTTCGTTCGTTTCGTTACAACAGCAGTCGCACGTACCGTATATACGGGGAGTGCCCCCTCATTCGGAGACGATGCGCCTTTCCGGTGCAAAACGTATGGAATGGATGTATACACTGCTGTAGTTGCAGCACACAGGTTAATTGGAAAAAATAGTATATGCTCTCCTGGTATTCTTCTGTTGGCCCTGGTATATGTCCTAGGGGGGGCTGCTTTCTATGCCAGGACAAGGGGGTGTTTTAATTGCGGTCGATCTACAGTAGGGTAGAACGGCAAGAAGACAAACAAGACAACAAGAAACAAAAGACCCCTGTAAGGGTGAATATGAAGAACGAACTAATACTATTACGGGGGACCATAGTTAATAGGACCAAATATAGTTAGTAAAAATGGTTAAATACATAGGTTTTTATGCATACCATAGGTCCTATTAACTATGGTCCCCCGTAAAAGTGTAATACTACTGACTGTAGTGAGGTGGGATTTCTGGACGGATTCACGAGAGACGCATTATTTTCGAAGCTTATGTTTACTTGGTTTCGGGATACTCCCCCTTGTTTGGGTCTCGAAGAAGTGCATGGTGGTGGGGTGTAGTTTTTTATCCATGTGCACTACTATCGAGGACCTGTAACAATCTGGGAGAATGGATCTTTAGGTTGGTAGGCTGTTCGGATGTTTTGGTTCCTGTTGGGATCAAGGCGCGTGCGGAGACCCAACCCAACCCCTGACTCTAACCCTAACCCTAACCCTAACCCTGACCCCAAACCGCAGCCGAAACGGGCCAAAACTCGCCATAAACGAGGCTACGCCGAGTTTGCATCGAACCAGGAAATTTCTCAGATGCGGACGACGATTCCGAAGTGCAGACAAGGCTACACATTTTGCAAGTAAAAAACATCCCTAAAGATCCCTTCTCCCAGACTGCTACACCTACTCCTACCATCAATAGGCGATTCGGAAACAAATCCACAGCTACATCGACGGCTGATGTTATACTTCTCTTTGATAATATGGTACCATTATACCCCTATTTTGTTTTCTCTCATCCCATTCATTATCTTCGCACATCTTCTTCTCTCTCTCCTTCCAACTCGTAACTCAGATCCGGGGTCACATAGTAGGCTCTTCTCCCCCCTTCCCGCTACGGTACGTGCCTTCATTTTTATCGCGAGAAGATTTCAGCCTTTCTTCCCTCGTCGACTTGCATCGAATTGTGCCTACCGACGCTGCAAGGCGCTCTCAACAATTGATTCCTTTTTTATTTTTATTTTTGCAAATAAGATCAAAGTCCGACCCACCTGGGGCTCGAACCCAGGACTCAAACAAGTAGAATTCGAGGTTAACCACTTGAACCACCGGGGCGACCGATTGCTATAGATAATAATAATCATCAATCCCTTTCACTGTCCAAACTTAGACATGGCGGAACGCGCGCTTCATGACATTTCGCGAAGGGCTTCATGACTGTGGTTGACTTAGAGTTGGGGCAACGGTTTGCAAGAATGCCGACCGCGCTCTGTTGAGACCAACCGTCACGTGCTACTATTCATATTCATAGTCAATTTACGTCCCAGGCGGTATGGCCTGCCACTGTAGCACCTGTCCACCGTATCACTCCGGCTCAAATTACTCAAAGGACTCGGAAGCACAGAAGCTCAATGCCGTGGTAATGGGGACCATGCTGTACGGGTATGCGGGAGGGAGTGTCATGTGGAGCTCCACCGCGGCCCACTTACGCCATACTGCATACCACCTGGTACTGCGGAAGGCTCACCACCGATGGTTCCTCTATTGCGTGGATGAAAGTGAAAACGTTGCGACGGGATGCCACATGCTATCTATCCGAGGCAGACGAGCTCTAGGGTGAGACCATCGAGGAGCCGGGGCTTGGACGGAGGATACTTCTCGCAGGGTTCGTGCGTGATGTGTGCTTGCGTAACGAGAGGTTATGAATGCTAGTGACTGTGAGGGAAGAAAGTGGAGGGGGAAAGGGCTGCTCGTACTCGGGAGGGCAAGAGCAGGGCTGGATGGGTTGCGTCGAACACCATCTAGCGTTGCTCAATGTGCCCACCGACGCGAAACACTGGGCGCTGGAAGCGAAGAAACCGGGCAAGTGATTCAGATGTGTTGAGGAAGCGGCAGAGAAGCATATGAAGCGCTGGTTCATTACGGATAGGGACCGGGGAGCAAACAGGCGAGCGCGTGAAGTACGACCTGCGCAGCAACTTGATCATTCGTTGAACCTATCACCCGGGGGAGGGGGAGGTGAACAAAATGAACGAACCCGTCGAAACGTGGGCACATCGAACAATGTTGTAGCACACCATTTCGCCTACCGAAATGAGACGCTGTCCACACCTTGCTACAATAGTACGGGTTGCTATTTATAATTATACGTACGTCATTCCTTGTCTCCACAACTATCAATATCAATACGAATAAAACAATGCAGCAAACCCCACAGGGTGTCTGTCGATAACCTGCCTCTCAATTCGGTACACTTAATGGCAGATGGTGTGATATGTGGAGCACTGGGCAGAGTGGAAAAACACGTTTGTGCGTATCACTAGGGTTTCCTGGATTGCAGGCGTGTGTACGTTGTGGCTTTCGTATCCAGTAGGGCATGATATTGATAGGTGTTCCTCGCCGCAATACAATGCGGTATCTCTGCTGCTGTGTCGAGCTTTTGTTCCCACAGAGCTTGCATATATCTATTCATGGGATGGAGAATCGGCACGGACACCGGGTGTGCTGTGTGCCGACGTGTAAAACAACGCGAAATGTTGTTCTGTCACTTTCCAAACGTAACTGAACGCTCCAGTCTCACGTGCCGGAGTGGAAAAGTTCCAAACGAAACTACGCTGCAAACTGAAAACGTAACTAGACGCTGAGACGCTGCTTGTGTGTAGGATCGGTCATGAAACAGAAGTGTGACTGGTCATGCATAGTTTCGTAAGAGTAAAATTACTGACCAGGTGTGTTTTTTTCAAGTCCTGAGAATTATATATGACATCGATACAGCACCTGCGGAAAACAGCTGAGCTGTCATAAAATCGCTAATACATACTGTCTCGAGGCCTTCCCAAAGCAATCCCAGAGAAATAGACGTTCCGGGCATTAGTGTCTCGGAGATGGTACCAGTGTACGAGTGTCATACCAGTACAGCTACCATGCCTACTACATATATTATATCACGGCATGGCGGCTTCTGCCAACCTTCTGCGGCTGCAGCGTAATTCTCGCCATTTCGGTAGTTCGACTGGCACTGATGATAGCAGCGGTGGGAAAATGTCTACTTTTTCCAAGCACACGCGTTTCACCCTTAAAACAGCAGTACGATAACACCGAACACCGGTTTTTTTTGCTACGCGTATGGTTTGCCTGTTATATACCTTGGTTCGTAGTCTTACTCTGTTTATAGGCAGCGCCCCCCTTAGCCTTAAAGTCCGAATGCTGAAGGCCGAGGTGATTGAGACCCTGCTGTACGGGTGTGTGACGTGGACCCTCAGAGCGGAACACTTTGCCAAGCTTCGAACGGCTCACCACCAAGTCCTGTTGCGAGTCATTGGCTTCCAGCGCCGACTTCATACTGACCATGCCACCCTCTCGTACGCGAAGGCCCTCAAGATGACACGTTGCGAGAGCATCGAAACGACCATTCGTAAACGGCGGCTCTTCTTTGCGGGGGGCGTGGCACGGCAAAGCAAGGAGCGATTACCCAATCGGGTAATGCTCGGGACGATAGCTGGTGGGGAGAACCCGAGACCAGGCGGACAGTGTAAGACTTGGCATAGATGCATAGTCGAAGACCTTAGGGAGTTCCGAGCCACCGAAGGGTCAACGGAAGTTGCCCCCTTGGTGTTTGGAGTTGAGACCGCGTTGTGGTCCACTGCAGCCAAAAAGGTGGGGAAGTGGTACCGGGGGATCCTTGAAGCAGCCGAACGGTTCATGGTGAGGTGGCACGAGGCTGAGGCTGAGATGAGTAGACAGCGCCGCGCACCCGCCGTGGATGGTGCCCAAAGGAACGGGGGGGGAGGGGGCAACAGGAGAAGTGGCATAAAGCCCGACCGAGGGAATGCGGAGAGGGGGGGGAACAGGAGGGGTAGAAGGGAAACGGCGGTAGACGAAAGTAGGAAGGAGATGGCAGACAGGGTAGCAAGGCACCAAGTCGACTAGGAAGTAGAATATGACCATACTACTAGTGCTACCAACTGGTGCAGCTGGCTCGAACGTGGTCTTCCCTTGTCTTCTCTTTTAGTTTTGTTTTTTTCTTTCTTGCGCTGACTCTCCGTGATTTTCATTTCATTTTTTCTCTTCCTCTTCCTTTTCTGATTGATAAGCCGTACTCAAGGAGCCGTGTGGCGTGGTTGGAAGACGAACCTGCTCTGCTCGGCTCGTATTGTCTGACGCCAAGGGGCTGGGCATAGTTGACGAACGCAGGGCGGAGACGGCAGTCTGGGTAGCAAGGTACCAGGCGGATTAGCAGGGAGAACCTGGCTATACTACTCGTACCACAAGCTGCTGCCGCCACCTGGAAGGTGCTTTGGGCTTTGGTCTGCCTGTTATTTCCCCTTTGTTATTTTTCCTTGTTACTTTCTCCTTGGTTCTTTGTCTTACTCTGTTCACAAGCAGTGGTGTTTTCTGTTATTTCTTCTTTTTTCCAGCTCGTTCTTTTTCAAGTGTTGGCCACCTCGCCTGCGGGGGGGGGGGGCACGACAGATTGTTTCTCTTAGATTTTGCTTTCATTTTTCTTCTTTTTCTTTTTCGATTTGTCTACCTTGTTTTTGTTTTCTCTTTGATTGTTTCTTTTCGTTTCACTATTTCATAGATTGCGTATGTCGTGCCTGTCGTATCTAGTATGATGACATGGCTTTGCATTGCCCACTGCAGTTCACACTGCACACGTGGCAACGTAGTATCTCTGTGGCGTAGCTTTGTGACCACAGAACTTGTATCTCTTCTAGGATTGAAGAATCGGCACGGACACTGGTTGTGCTGGATGTCGACGGGTAGAAAGAACGGTTTAATGTGAAGAACACACACACACACACACACACACACAGTGAAATTGTTTCTTTAGCTCGTTTTGTAGTTATTAGTACTACGGGGGGGCATAGTTAATACCCTGGTATGACCAAATATTGTTAGTAAAAATGGTCAAATATATAGGTTTTTAAGTATGCCATAGGTCCTATTAACTATGGTCCCCCGTAATAGTGTCTGCCACACTCCCAACAAGGGGGCACAACATTTTTTTTGTTCTTTGTTATACGAGTATCTTCTTTCGGTTTGTTGTTTTTTGTTTCTTGTGTGTTGTGAACAGGTATGTCGTTTCTGTCGTATCCAGTACGATGACATGACATTGTATGGGCCGGTCGCCCCGGTGGTTCAAGTGGTTAACCTCGAATTCTACTTGTTTGAGTCCTGGGTTCGAGCCCCAGGTGGGTCGGACTTTGACTTTATTTGCAAAAATAAAAAAGGATTCAATTGTTGAGAGCGCCTTGCAGCGTCGGTAGGCACAATTCGACGCGAGTCGACGAGGGAAGAAAACGCTGAAATCTTCTCGCGATAAAAATGAAGGCACGTACCGTAGCGGGAAGGGGGGAGAAGAGCCTACTATGTGACCCCGGATCTGAGTTACGAGTTGGAAGGAGAGAGAGAAGAAGATGTGCGAAGATAATGAATGGGATGAGAAAAAAAAAAAAAAAATGTCTACTCTGCTGACCAATGCACTACCAGGTACTGACTAAGTCTCTCTGGGGCGTATTTTGACCACATAACTTGTATCTCTTTGTGTGTGTTTTCACATTCAACCGTTTTTTTTGCCCGTCGACATCCAGCACAACAAACAACCAGTGTCCGTGCCCATTCTTCAATCCTATCACTAGAAATACGAACAAGGTCTGAGGTAACAAAACTACGTCACAGATACTACGTTGCCACGTATGCAGTAAGCACACAGTCATTAAGTAGACAATGCAATGCTATGTCATTATACTGGATACGAAAGGCACTCAAGGAAGAGAATTGGCACGGATACTGGATGACATTATGTGTTGGATGTGGAGGGGTAGAAATAACGGTTCAATGTAAAGAACAAGCACACCGCAACACCACCAACACTACCAGGTACCTGGTACCAGTATATATTATTAGTATCGTGTACTACTATGTCTAAATTATCGTGCGTATAAGAGGCGAAGGTATTATTAAGAGCACACCCCCTAGGATTTAGGAGTCCATTGTCTCCTAACCAACGGGGGCACGCACGCGCAACGAGAATGCCGTATAATAATGTTCATTCGTGATAATAATGTTTCTCGTAGAGGTCCAACGAAGTTCCAGGTGTTCCAGAGACGCATCGGTCGGCGTCGATAGTCTCCCCGATGTCGCGAAAACCAGCTAGGGAATTCGTCGGAGGGTGGTGTGTTTGATTATTCGAGCTAAAAAAAACAGGGCTGTTCCCGAGTCGGGTCGGGTCATGTCCGGTCCGGTCCGGTCGGGTCGGGTCGGGTGATGGTGTCCGGACCGGGTCCATGACGATTTGAAAACCTCATGATTTGACCCGACCCAACCAGACCAAAAAACACGTTCCCTAAAGTGTTGAAAACTTCCTGGCCCGACCGGCGGGCAGGGTAATAAGGTAAAGGCCGGTGAAGAGCCCTGAAAAAAACTTGATTCAGTACTTTCTCGCATATAATTTCTAGCCGCAAGAAGCACGCCTTGCGGAAAACGGAATACCTCCCCGAACCGAACCTCCGCTGTTGGTTGCAGTCGATCTACTGGTGAGCAGAAATCTTACATTCACGGCAATATTCTTGGTACTACGAGTACTGCCCGATCACTTTGACGCATTCTTCAACCCGGAACAAGTCTCAAAAACGAACGTCATAAATACCACTCCATCATCGATTGGTCACCTTGAAAAAAACGCACGAGTTCTCGCGCCACCGATGTTGTTCAACATGAGAGCTTCGGCGTAAAATATAACTAATTCCTCCTACTCCCACCGATTCAAGCCTCAAACGGAGCCCCGCGTTCCGCAAAGCACGATGGCTGCAGCTTCAATAGTTACACGGACTAACGGCTGCAGACTATAACCAAAACATAGGAATAGCTTGACGGGATTGAAACACAACAAGGCGTACTTTGTAATGATCTACTTGCTGGTGGTACCAAAAACGATTGCCGTGGATGTGTAAGATTTCTTCCTCTACGGAGGCTCGGTTCGGGAGGTATGCTGTGTTCCGTAAGGCGTGCTTCATATGCCTCAATTAAACTGGAAATAGTTTATAGCTTCTGCGGAAAAGACAAACCTTACAAGATAAAATATGAAAAAATGTTGGAGCATAATGTGGCCGGCGCGGTCCCTCAAGTGTTGCCAGTTATACGGCATTCCTGTAAGATCATAAAACCATACAGACCAGGCAATCGTCCGTACCGTATGAGCACATGCCGGCGGGCGAAGGTCAGCTTCCTACGAGTAGTCATTACATACTCGGGATCGCGCCGGCAGAAAGAAGGGTTATTCATGCGAGGGAACGAGGGGAAAAAATACCTGCCTCGTCAGACTGTCAACCCAACTATAATATTAATATCACCACCGACATCAGCTTCTAGAACCACTACATGGCACCGATTTCAGCGCCATGTGCTTCTACGCACCATACACCATGCAGATGGGGGCGGGAGGTGCCGCATCGAGCCGCAACATCAACCTCAAATCCACGGTGTGGTCGACGCCTTGGGACGAGTTTGTCGTGGGATTCTTGAAGATTACGTCCGCAGTTTGACTTCCTATGAAACAGTACTCAACAGGCCGTAACTCCTGCCGCACAAGCCCGCTCGGGCACGCGGACCGCGCGATCTCTGTGATATCACAAGAGCCTATCTATACGAGTTGAGATACCTCGGTGGTATTGCATCTGGCCTAACGAGCGTACCGACGTCTCGAGAATACCCTGTACATATCCTGTACAACGGAGGCTGGGGAGAGCCAATACCTGCCTGGTCAATTCGATTCTGGACGATGATCAAATTTTTCCACACAGAGATGTACTCCGCCAAACAAACACAAAAATGTAATAGCACGCATAGTTACGGACTCTGATCACTGATCAACTCGTAGTTTCCACTGCTGCTGCTGCTGCTGCCATGGCGGCGTCGGAGGGCAAAACCACCAGAGGTCAATCAATCACCCTCTCGGCTCGAGTATCACTATCACTATGACTATGACTATCACTATCACTATCACTATGACGATGACTATGACTACGACTATGACTATGACTATGACGATGACAATCTGAGTTGCAACTGGTGCGACTTTCAGTTGAAATTCGGCAAACATGTTGGTAAATCGGCCTCTCACTGGTCCCGGCCTCCGGCCGCATAATACATTGTTTTCAACGTGTAACTGAAGCAACGTTTGTTAGTTCGTTCGTTCGTTCGTTCGGTCGGTCGCTCGCTTTGAAAAAACGGGACAGGTGAAAAAAAAAGTAAAACGAAACGGCCTGAATACCATGTACCGGTAATGACTGCCTGGTGCACGGACAAGGCTCACAGAGCAGTAAAAAGGTGTACTGATATTAGTGAAGAGCAGACAGACGGTGACTACCGGTATTACCGATGCCCCGAAATACGAAAAGATATTGGGTTAAATATGAATACAGTATATGTCCTTATATATGCGGACAGTTACAAGAGTGGGTGCATGGTAATACTGTATACCAGTGTACCAGTATCAGCAATTGTAGTAATAGATGCTTCCTCACCCTGAGCTTGCCGGGGCGAGAGGCATCATCTCCAAGAAAGCCTTCGTCGGGTTCGCTCCCGCTGTCGCTATCGATATCAATGACAGCTGAAAACGCTCCTGACTTGACCTTGGCCCTACACACCGCCCACCGCCGCTGCTGTTTATTCTGCGGCTTCGGGGACTTCGCCATGGCAGGCCTGCGGGCCAAAGCGGGGCGAACAGGATGGAAATCCGCGCGCAGTATCACAAAGAGCAGATAACAGCAAACAACAGCAGGCCTACAGTGGTGTTGAAAACGTTTACAGCACATGCCCAACACAAGAAGCAGATAACAAGAGGCAACAGCAGCAGCATGTGGCAACTAAAAACTAGACGCTTCGGGGACTTCGCCATGGCAGGCCTGCGGGCCAAAGCGGGGCGAACAGGATGGAAATCCGTGCGCAGTATCACAAAGAGCAGAACACAGCAAACAACAGCAGGTCTACAGCAGTAGTGTTGAAAACGTTTACGGCACATGCCCAACACAAGAAGCAGACAACGAGAGACAACAGCAGCAGCATGGGGCATTTAAAAACTAGACGGAACGTACCAGAAACCCGGTGTCTCCTGTGGCTTGGTAGGTGGTCCGCGTGGCTGCTAAGGTCAATGTGGTGGGTTCTATTGACAGTCTCGCCGAGTATCTTCGTCCATACACGTAGGGACTTTTTCTTAAAAAGAAATTGATTATCGGAAAAAGCGAGAACAAAATCGACAAGCTGTGAGGGAATGAGTGATAGACCCTATGCGCGATAAGCATGAAGGCACGAACCGTAGCGGGAAGAAGGGATACGACACCTGTGACCACGGCTTGCCTAGAAGTTCACTGAGGGCAAAACCTCGTGCGTACGAGGAAAGTAAAAGCAAAGATTAAAAAAAAGGTGCAGTTTAGTGTGAAGAACACACACACCACCGGGTACATTGTTGTTCTGGTTCTGATTCAGGTAAGCTGTAAGATAAAATATGTCCTCCTATTTCTTGCTCGGCTGTGTGTTGCTCCTCTTGTTTTTTTTCCAAAAATATAAGAATACACTATCCATACGACTGCCGCACCACTGCTCTAGCGTAGGCTTCTAAGAATAGCAGTATATACCACTTGGTATGTCCGAGTAGTCAGCAGTAGACTAGACTACTACCGCATACTTTATCTTACTTACAATCACAACTCCACTACAATGAGGATATTTCCGAAGCCAGCGCGTTTGGCATTCATTGAGTTTTACTCGTACGTCGCTAAAAATAGCATCCTTATCATTTTCCCTGTAGTACGCATAAAAACCTGCTGCGTCAGTAAAAAGCAACCATGAGTGAGCTGTCGTGCCAGAGCTCCAACGGTCATTCTTAGCAGACCCGGTTTTGAGCAGTGAACGAATTTGCCGGTGATGAGGTCCGCCTCTCGGTGCCTTATTGTCTCCTCGTCGTGCCTCACCTTGCTCGACTCTCCAGACTCTGTCCGGAGTCGCCTCTGCCGTGGTCGCGGCGTCGTTCACGGGCCGTGCTGATTTGTGTCGGGGTTAGGGTTTTCGAGGTTTCACGCGCAGCCTTGTTTGTGAGCGGTAAAACTATGTGACAGCAGTTGCGTAGAAATTGTTTGGTGGTGTTATTTCCGAGTTTTTTTCCTTGGGCGAGGCATCTTACGCTGTTGAGGTATTAATAGTAAGTCCTGCATCTAACTGCTCAACATATATACAATAAGGTAGTGTGTCATGGTACGAGTATGCTATAGCAGTAGTACAGCAGAACCGGTAGATACTACTATGCTGCTGTCCTGGAGTTTTGCTGCTGCCGTACGACCCAGTATTGACGTAACGGGCACTTTCAAGTAGGCCCAGGAGAGAGGAACGGTAAAAGAACAGGATGCGGGTCATACCAGGTGATATTTATAGAAAATATTGGGAACATTGTGTTTGGGTCGGCTATCTTCCGGGATTCCTGCTTCCGAGTAGCCAACTTCTGTACCACCGTTTTCGTGGCGTGATTTTGTCTGAGAGCGGACGGTCAGCAGTGTTTCTTTCTTCGGCAGTATCATATTATAGTACGTTACTCATATTGTTGGTTCCCATCACTTGTCGTGATTTTTATTTGAATGCACACCTTGGCAGTACAGTCGCAGTACGGCCTCGATCTGCCTATGCATCTGTTAGGGCCCATGCCCATCTTAACGATAACTTTTTTTTTATGATACTCCGTCAATCTTTTTCCCGTGTTATTTGATTTGCATCTGATTGGTCGAAACGTGAATCACCCATCAGGCATTTTGATGTTTGATTCGAATTCAAACGAAAAAAAACGAATTCGACAAGAAGTCTTTTGGGACTTAGGGCCCATCTTAACGAACAACCTTTTTCATGATAATAGACGAGGAAAAAAAAAAAATGATTTCATTCGAATAGAGTTTCGTGGAAAATATGCCTTTGGGTCCCTATCGGGGAATAAGCGCATATTTGTTTTCGATCGAGTAACGCACAAGGGTCAACGAACACCAGAGGGCAACCAACGAGGCGAGCGACGGCCCGCGTCCTCCCCGGAGCGCCGCGGGCAGCGGTCGGTTGTTTCTGCCGGCACCGCCGAAGAGGCTATCGCTCTTGGGATGTCTTGGGTGGCTGGCGCAGCCCCGAAGCCCCACGCAGGCAACAGCTACGGGGATACAGCGATCGATTTTCTTAGCGAAGTCGTGACCTGGTCGGTGCTCGCGCGAGCCAAAGAGGGATGAAAAACTGGGTTTGCGACGGCCTTGTATTTTTTGAGGCGCCGCCGATGGCCTACTCTGTGCTAGGGACCGTCGGACCTCGCGCTGCGGCTGCTCCGGTGGCCCTGTCTCTCGGGAATGGTGGATCTCACCCGTGAAGCAGTCGACGACACGGCTCAAGTTTGCGTGGCTTGCTTCGGTTTCAGGAACATGCCACGTCGAGTTGGACGAACTCCCCGGTTTGAATAACACGAAGAGCAACAGAAGCCCTCAAAAGACTTCTTGTCGAATTCGTTTTTTTCGTTTTAATTCGATTCAAACATCAAAATGCCTGATGGGTGATTCACGTTTCTACCAATCAGATGCAAATAAAATAAAACGAAGAACAATCTGCGGAGTAGCATAAAAAGAATGTTCTCGTTAAGATGGGCCCTTATTTAGCTCTTCGTGTTATTCAAATCGGGGAGTTCGTCCAACTCGACGTGGCATGTTCCTGAAACCGAAGCAAGCCACGCAAACTTGAGCCGTGTCGCCGACTGCTTCACGGGTGAGATCCACCATTCCCGAGAGACAGGGCCACCGGAGCGAGGTCCGACGGTCCCTAGCACAGAGTAGACCATCGGCGGCGCCTCAAAAAAAGTATAAGGCAGTCGCAAACCCAGTTTTTCATCCCTCTTTGGCTCGCGAAACACACGAGCACCGACCAGGTCACGATTTCGCTCAGAAAATCGATCGCTGTATCCTCGTCGCTGCTGCCTGCGTGGGGCTTCGGGGCTGCGCCAGCCACCCAAGACATCCCAAGAGCGATAGCCTCTTCGGCGGTGCCGGCAGAAACAACCGGCCGCTGCCCGTGGCGCTCCGGGGAGGACGCGGGCTGTCGCTCGCCTCGTTGATTGCCCTCTGGTGTTGGTTGAAGTATGTGCGTTATTCGATCTAGAAAAATACTTCGGAGTATACGCTATTCCTCGATAGGACCCGAAGGCAATTTTTCACGAAATTCTGTTCGAATCAAATCTTTTATTTTTTTTTACTACCGGTATTCGATTATCATGAAAAAGGTTGCTCGTTAAGATGGGTCCTTAAAGGGGACCTTGTTTTTTCCAATTTGATTATTTTGTTTTTCTTCTAATTTAATTTTCATCTGATTGGCCGAAGGAAGAGTGAACGGCCAAGCAGGCAAATTAGAAAATTTGAATTTGAGTAAAAAGTATTTTGGGACTTTTTTCGTGTGATTTTTTTTATTTCAATTTGGAATTTGGGAGTTCCTCGGTCTTGACGTAGCATGTTCATGGTGGGTCAACACCCTCGGTGGAGTCTGGGGCAATTCTTGGCCGCTTCGGTGACCACGATCGAGGCGATAAAACGCGAACCTCAACGGGAGGTGACCGGAGCAATAGCCGCGCCCACGCCCACACACCATAGCACATCGTACCCCGGCGTTGGCGCCTCAAAAGTAATCATGGCGGCCGCAATCCCAATTTTTCGGCCTGCTCGATCGGCCAACAATCCCGAAAACTGAGCAATCGAGCACAACTACGGAGGATACGTTCGAGACCTCGATAGCTGCATCACCGCTGCTGTTCCGCACGTGGCGCCTGAGGGCTCTTCCTCCGCCTACCCAAGACACCCTGAGAGTGATAGCTTCCATCCTGCGCGACCAAAAAGAAAAAGAGGCTGGCGGTGGCGCGCACGCGGCAGCGCAAACCTTCGCTCTCGTCTACGCGCGTCGTTGTTTGTCGGCTGGGCGTTGTGTGACGCGGTGGGTTTTTTCCGAATTATTTTTTTGATTGACAATCACTACGCTGTTCCCCGATAGGACACAAACACATTTTTTTTTCGAAATCAAATTCAAATTCATTGAAATTGAAATTTTACTTCCATATAGCGTTCCCCGTTAAGATATGCCATAATTAAAAAAAAATGTCAAGAGCAACTTTTTTGGTATCATTTTTCATTTTTTTGCCATTTTTTTCTCGGCCATTTTTCGAAGAAATGGGTTTCCATCTCGACTAATGAGCACGTACACATCAATCAACAAGGGGCGCTCTCGAACCGTCGGTGGGCCGTTATGGAAGCCAGTGACTTCAGCTTTCCAACGATGCTACTTATGGCTGAAAGCATTAGGTTCAAGAGGAGGTAGAGCTGGATCAAAATGGGTGTTAAAAACCTCCTATTTTTGAAGGGGCGTAAGAACACAGCCCTATTTCCCCTCGGAATAATGCATGTATGGCATCCCAGGAAACCCTATAATATGCCTGCCCCGCAGAACTGTGTGTTTACTTTTGCGAGAATCTCAGTCGTTCCCGAGGTACGAGCGTCCAAAGTAGCGCACCTCGCCCACCCTGGTCATGCCCGCGAAGCGAGGCAAGAAGCGCGCCAAGCCTGAAGGCGAGGAGCGCGGCCGTCCCGGCGGACACGGCACGAAACAGCAGCGATGCCAGAAGCTTCAAGTAGCACGGAGCACAAAGAAGCTCAACACGCTTCGCGCGGAGATTGTCGCGAGCAAGGCTGACTTCACGGCTTAGTGCGAGGTCGAACGGGCGGCATTGGCGGCTCGAACGAAGGAAGTTGGCAAGAACAGTCGTACGAAGACAAGATCAAGGCGAACGACGCCCGTCTATTACTACTAAACGATGAACCTTAGACAATTAACCTTTTTTGTTTTTTCAACCACAAAAATATTCAAAATACGAAACACCATAAGATCAACCAAGGCAGAGGCAACACTTTTGACACGAAACCGTGCAGATACCGTCATGAGCCGTGCGAAACCGTGACCCTATTGCACCGTTCCGCGGCCGATGGAACGGCGGTTTTTCTACGGTTTCAGGTTAACCGCACGATCTAACGGTTTTTGGCACCTCTTGACGCACACGGTGCGGTGCGGTTTCGATGGCATTCCTACGGTGCGGTTCGGTGCGTTTTTAAGAAATCAGGAATCTTACGGTGCGGTTCGATGCGGTTTTCAGATATTGTGAATCCTACGATGCAGTTCGGTGCTGTGATATATCCTACGGTGCGGTTCGGTGCGGTTTTAAAATATCGTAAATGCTACGGTGCGGTTCGGTGCGGTTTTCAGATGTCGGGAACCCTACGGTGCCGTTCGGTTATATTCGAAATCGTACGGAGCGGTTCGGTGCGGTTTTCCTATTTCGTAAAACCTACGGTACGGTGCGGTGCGGTTAACCGCACCGAACCGCACCGAACCGATAGGAAAACCGCACCGTAAAGAACCCTGGAGAAAATGAATGATATTCTTACCAAAGCATACAGTAGGTATGCTTTTAGTGAATAGAGGACAGGGTTTGTTGCCTGAGGACGGCGGCTCACAGACCGATTGCTTACCGCTACTGTGACCCCGCCGATATGTCGCCATGCGGCAATCCGACCCAATTAATATTTGACTGAAAGTGCTGGACACTCATGGGTAGAAGTGTCGGCCTGAAAACGTGAAGAACCACGCATACATACTGGTACAGGATGCAGTTCCAATGCCAGATGAGTGCGGCGGAAATCCAGTTGAGAAGTCTAAATTCTACTGTAGGACATGTTGTGCAACAAGTTCAATCTACTTTCTATTAATAGAGCTGTGAGTTGGGAAACTAACAGTCGCCAGTTAAGAAATACGTGGTAGACAATGGTTGGCTAAGTATTAAATAGCTATTATAGTTGCAGTGATGCCAACTCTCCGATATAGGGAACAGTAGGTTTAAAATGTTGCACATCAAACCCTACCAAGGTTTAAAAACATATTTACACGATTCCCACCACATTCTCCCTCGCAAACCCTGGCTATTAATAGTCTCTCCGAGTAAAGGCCGGTCTTAACGACACGTGTTATACCTCGTTTTTTTTTCTTAAATTTTGGGCGTTTCACCAAACTCAGCGAGCGTTGAATTTTGTCGGGTACTTGCGTCAGTTGGCTCGCGAAACAATCGTCCTACCGGCACAGGACCATCACTAAAAGCAGCTGCGCTCGCGGGAATTATTCGTGTGGTGGCCCCACTGCCGTCGGCCTGACCAGTGGGCAGGTGTCGGCGCCTTGGGGAGAGAAATTCATCACCAACTCGTCACGCTACAACGCCCAACGCGACAAAGTCTCAGCTATTGCCCTAAACGAGCTTAGTCGGTCGGCCACCTCGGTGCGGTCACCTTGTGGAGTGATTTACTTGACTTGCGAATGAGCTTGGGAACGACCCTGGTCAGCCTTGTGCTCTCGCGAGCGGTGGCACAGCTCGAGCGGTGGGGCTACCCGATTATCTGCAGCCTTGTACCTTGATTTCCTGAAACATCCAAAAAACTTTGAAGACGTCATTTTTCAGAGACAGAGTAAAGTTCCTTTGCTTTTCCAGAAGTTCTCCCGGGAAAAAAAACGAAATTCCCGAAAAAAACTGAAAAACCTGAAAAACGCTCCTCGTTAAGATCGACCCTAACCCCGATGAAACTCTGAGGATCCAAGTTCTACCGACTTTCTCGGTACCGGACTGACCGGATCCAGTACGTAATGATGGCATTGCTCTCATCCTTCCGTCCTGCTTGTTTTCTAAGGGAGTTAGGTTTAGAGGTTATTGAACACGAGATATTCTCTTTTTTCTTTGTATGAGAAAGGGGGTGATAATCAAACCACGGACCTCGCTCTTCTTGATCTCACGACGTGCTGGCGACGCCATTGTAGGGAAAAGCAGACTCAACATTGAAAACCCAGAGGCTTATAAACTCTATTTCCACCAATGTTGAGTGAATGTCCAACTATTACGGGGGACCCTAGTTAACAGGACCTATGGTGTACATAAAAACCTATATGTTTAACCATTTTTACTAACAATATTTGGTCCTGTTAACTATGGCCCCCCGTAATAGGGGGGTTCCCGGTTTACTCGAAGATATAAGTCAGGTTCAGTAGGGGAGAACGTGGCGGAATCGAGCATACCAGGTAGTAGTTAGTGTCTGGTAGCGTTTGTTGTGCAACATGTTATGTCTACTTTTCCCTGCAATGGCGTCGCATGCAGGGTGTGAGATTATGAAGAGCGAGGTCCGTGGTTCGATTCTCTCTCACCTCACCCCCATGAAAAGAAAAAGAGGGACTATTAATACTATTAATACTATTAATACTATTAATACTATTAATACTATGAATACCGTATGTTCAGGTACCGGTGAAACAAACTCACTCAGCAAACACCCAGGAAGGAACGATGAGAGCAATGCGATCATTACATACTGAGTCCGGTCAGTCCGGTACCGAGAAAGTCGATAAAACTTGAATACTCAGAGTCGACTTTTACCTCGGACCTTCTCGGTACCGGACTCAATACGCAATGGTCGACCCCCGAGAGACTCTGAGTATCCAACTTTTACCTCGGACTTTCTCCATAGCGGACTCAGTATACAAGGAACCCCGATGAGACTCCGAGTATCCAAGTTCAACCTTGGGCTTTTTCGATACGGGACTCAGTATACAAGTAACCCTGACGAGACTCCGAGTATCCAAGTTTTACCTCAGACTTTCTCGGTACCGGACTCTGATCGCATTGTGCGCTTATCGTTCCTTCCTGGGTGTTTTTGAAGTGAGTGAGTTTTACTGATTCTTGAACATGAGATAGCCCCTTGTTATTTTTATGGGGATGAAAGTGAGGATCGAACCACGGACCTCGCTCTTCATAATGCCACGCCCTGCCTGCGACGCCATTGTAGGGAAAGTCAGACAAAAAATATTGCACAACAAATGCTACCAGATACCAATAAACTCGGCTTCCACCACATTGGAAATTCAGGTTACCTCGAGTATGGAAGGCTTCTTTGCCACGGGTGCACATTTCCCCGCGACACCACTCGTTCAGAGACGGAGAGAGAGCTGAGAAGTCTAGTCAAGCCATTAGGCAACACATCTCATCGCCACCGACGGTGCCCGTGCCGATGTCAGTGCCGAAGCCCGTTGTTGGCGCTTCGTCTTTCACATTTTGGTGCAGGCAACATGACGCCAAATAGCGCCAGTCGACTCGTAGCCAACGGAAGTCAGTCAGTTTGCTGGTCAGCCAACTAATAACTGCAGTAGTTGGAAAGTCCAGGCTGCTCACAGCCCTGCTGCTTTCTCTACAGAAACATAAACGTATACTTGCGGGTATATACCTTGGTTCAGATACCTATTAATAGTAGGAAGGAGTTGCAACAGATACGCGCGGACCATCGGGGGGTCCTGGATGTTCCGGCACTGAAAATAAAGACAACTGACTTGAAGTACATCAGTTTAACTCACAACATCTACTACGTACTGGTAGTCGACGACCAAACTAATTATGTGCACTTTAATTTCGAAGCATACGATACAGGTACAAACTAAACTGGTGCTGTTGTGATGAAAGACGAGCAACTGCACAACATCATGGTACAAGCTCTCCGTGTTCTTACTTCATGTAGGCTCGACCTCCATTGCTGCTGTGCTAACTTCTGCGCGCATGTATTTATGGGCGAATATGCTGTCAATAGTTTCTAATTTTGACGGCGCCAACACTATTATTAATATTAATAATAGCGACCGAAATGGCTTTTACGCCGCGTAACATTAATGAGAATGCTGCTGACCACATTGCCCACCAAATCAACACAGATCACGAACAGACAACGAACAACAGCAGTAGAGTACCAACACCATTAGGGCCCAGCCGTACGACGTTGCACGAGCAGGTAGGAGTGACCGCTGCTGCTGCTGTGCTGGCGTTTTATTGGGACCCGTTTCGGGCTGGGTGCTGAGGCCGGTTTCCTACGACGTCCACCAAAGCAACACATACCACAAGCCAACACCGACCGCAGCCGTCAGCACAGCACCAGCGCTGAATAACGCGAGAGCCCAACTGCACGACGTTACACAGGAAGGTTAGGGGTGACCGCTGCTGCTGATGCTGCTACTGCTGCTGTGTAACTTTAGGAACTCCTTTCGAGCTTGGCTGAATATACTGCAATTCATAGACTCCTTCCGAGCTGGCTGAGTATCGTGATATTGGCACGTTTTGTGACCGCCGAACACATTTTGGCGACGAGACAACAACAACAACAACAACTACCGTCCACCATACATCAAGGCATGCAGGTTGCCGGCAGTGTACAGTGTACACATCTTCTGCTGCTATTAATAAAGTTCCTACCGACAGGTTCTTTGGTGGATGCTGCTGCTGCTGTTGCTGGTGTGGTACGAGTAGGTGACGGGGGGAAGGGGGGACTACGAAGTCTATACCAGGTACCAGTAAAATATCAGGTCCAAATGGTATTTCGGCAAGCGATTTCTCGAGGTGCCTCGGCTGGCCTTCCGGATGGAACAGGAACATGGACGTATAATACGTACGGAGAACCCCACATACACCCCACATACATGACTAAATGGTCCTACTTTGTGTGGCATCGGACCAATCATCAGATCCCATCCGATAACACGCCGGAGGGCGACAGGTTGCAGTTTTGACGGTCAGCGGTGCATGCTCATGTGCACAGCGCTTGTGTATATACCTGGTATGTGCTATTTTTTTAGAGGGGTACGTAGTTGCTGAAAGGAGACGCGTACTGTGAAGACAAGAACGCCAACACCAACTGCTGTACAAGGGTCCTCCTTCGTGGCAAGGAATGGTGTGTGCTTCGTACCATACATATCTGCGCATGGAGCCGGGGGGGGGGGTGTGCAGCGGGTCTGGAGGTGCCTCTGTTTCCAGTCCTGCCTTCTTTGGTTGTCATCATTAATACCAGTACCTGGTATAGCTTTTTTGTCCGAACGACAGGAACGCTATATATATCTCGCCGACAGAGGTACCATGGTCACTTTACTGCTGTAAATAATAGTAATAGTTGTGTCACATGACTTGTAGGCTCGGTACCAAACTACAAACTACACAATCAATCTGGAGACCTTCAGCAGCCACGTACACCACCACGCCCGCATCGCCATGCATGTGTTCCATGTTAGACGCATTGACCGCCAACCGCCGAAGGAAGCACGGTAGGCAGTCTTATGCCCTCCTTGGTAAGTGCGACATGTGTAGCAGCAGTAGCAGCAGTTGGCAGTGGCCGTTGCATTGGGAATCATTTTTCGGGGACCCCGGCTCTTCTGGTGCGGTTACCCAGTGAAAGTACACAAACTATTTTCGTACACAACCGTGAAAGACATCACGACATCACACCAATCACGCCCAGGGTGTGGACGGGCAAGGACACCTTCTCACCTGTTCAAACACAGGCGTTCCGTCCTGGCGCGACTTGAGTGCGGTAGACGTGGTCTAGTAAAGGAGTCACACAACCCAAACACCAAGCAAGAGGGTACGTAAACAGAAAAGAGAAAAAAGACAAGTCTCCCCGACGATCTATTGTCCCGAAGTTTGCTACCGCTTCCATATCAGCTGAAACCCTTTCCTTGGACTGGCACTTCAAACGACTCCACAACCCCCGGTAGACTGGTGGAGATTGAGGTTGATCACGCACGCAAAGCTCTACTTCTTCATTGGGTCCATGGGTCGAGTCTCCAGCAAGATGGCTTCTGCACAGCGCTCCAAGTCCCATCAGGATGAGAACAGTACAGAGTATGTAAGAGTCGTCGATTTCTACTCTTGCATTCTGTCGGTCGCCAAAGCTAGCTGTACTATTTATAGCTGTACCCTATACCTGGTATGTTTGAACAGAACCAGAACACCTCGTCCGAAACTCCCTCTCGTTTGCTCGTACGGGTACTTCCAGTACATGTACGTATCACACCCCAAGCGTGTACCAGGGAGCGTGCAACGGTTTTGTAGCTATGTTGGACACGTGCCTCGTAGGATGGGAATTGGGACTGCACCCATGTTTTGGGCGCGAATTACTCGGAATTAGTCCGCGATGGTATTTCCAGTTCAAACCCAGATTTTTTGTAGACAACTAGACACACACTCTACGCTTATCGACTGCTGTGCAAATTACTGCGTGCACGACTGGTGTTCACAGCGTACATATGATACATATTGCTGTTGTGTACGAGTATACTGTGTACCCGAGGTAAGTGGTTCTCTACAGTAGGAAGAACCAGCACGGACACTGGATGTGCTGAATGACCACGGGTCAAGGGAAAGGTTCAAAAAGCCACGAGCATTACAAACACCATTCACCCCGACAGGGTGTGCATCGAAAAGTCGGTCGGTTTCGGTCGTTTTTTTATAGCAAACGAAAAAAAAAACGAAACCGAAACTGGACATTTCTCGATCGGTTTCTCGGTGAAACCAGCCAAACGGTCAATATTTCGCAGGGTTCGGTGTTTGTGTGTTGGTATCATGTGGCGAAGAACCAAACATAAAAATGGCTCGGTTTTTTTCTTCTCGGTTGTTCACCGAAAAAGTCGGTCGTTGTCGGTCGTTCTGCCGGTTTTTCACTTGGGCTGTGGACTGCTGTCTCTGGGCTTGGCGTGTCCATGTTGGCGTTTCCGTCCATATATGTACCTGGTACCAGATACCAGGTACCTGGTATGTGTTATTGGTGTAGGGGACAGGAAAAAAAACGACGGGAAACATACGAGTCGGTTTTTCGGTTTCTTTTTTCTTCGGCAACCGAAACACCGACTAAAAAAAGTCAGTTTTTGGTTTGGAGAAACCGAGAAAAACCGACCGAAAAAAACGACTTTCGGTTTTCGATTCACCACACTGGAAAACATACTGAGGGTTTGCTCTGCACGCGGGTCCCAGTCAAGATGTTAGGAGACGGCACTTTTACCCCTTGAGAGATGGCGCTATGGCCGAAACGTGCCTCGACGGCAAAACCCGGGAGCACGGAGTTAATACGAGTACGTACAATACGTGTTTTGGAAAACTCTGCCTGTATTATTGCTTGCATTTTGTTATTTTCTTTATTTTTTATCTCGGTATTTTTTCGAATAGCATAACGTCGCGCAGAGGGATTGGTCAGCACGCGAGTCCCAGTGACACTTCTTCGAGTTTTGCTGACCCACTCCGCGTCCTGTGGCGATTTGATTCGATCAATCATTCGCGGTGTGAGGCCATCCTTCACTCGCAGACGGGGTTCGTCGGCTCTCCGCCCCGCCGCCCTGCCTTGCCCTGCCTGTGAAGTGTAATGATGTATTGAGGCTGTTAGTAGTGCTCGTGCATTTAATTCGCACTCAATCGTAGATGCTGCTGCTGTGGGTTTTTGTACAGCGGTAAGTACTATTACGTGGGACCAAATTAAATAGGACGCACGGTGCACACAAAAAACTATATATTTCGCTACTGTAGTTTTACTAACAATATTTCAGTGGTAGTCGCAGGTTGGTAGTGAATCTTCCTAAGGTAGCTATTCGTGCACTCTGATTGGATCAGGGGTGTTTTGTAAGTAGCCCAACCAACCTGGAGTTTTTCCAAGCCACGGCATCCCGAGCCGGCCAAATCAGCCTAGAGCCTTTCCAAGCACAGCATCCAAGCCGGCCGGATCAACCTAGAGATTTCACTAGCCACAGCATCCGAGCACTGGTCACCCCATAGCGTTCGGGTTAGGGTTAGAGTTAGGGTTCGGGTCGGTAGGCCGATTTTAGGCACCACGGCCAAATACCCCGGAAAGAACCACTATCAAGGAGCAACCACGTCTCCAATATCTATTAATAGTCCTATTTACTATGGTCCCGCGTGTTGTTAATAGTATTGTTGTCGTGGTATGTGCGTAGAGTATATACCCCTTAGCCAATCAGAGTGCGTAAATAGCTACCTTAGGAAGATTATATATCAACACGTGATTACTACTGCCTCGCCTCCCCCCTGTGACGTGTGGTGGCCAGATTTTTCAGACACGCGCCCCGCCGCCCCGCCCGTTGGCGTGTTGGCTACCAGGTATAGTTTATTTTTTTCTTCATTTTTCGTCGTGTGCCGGTGTGAAGCAGGCCCACGGCCCCGCACGAAACAAAACGAATACGTGACGCGAGCCAGAGCTGGGTTTAATTATTCAGGTTGAGTATACCTGGTAGAATTTATGAGCAGTACTACAGAGCCAGATTTTCACCGGATGGAATGCCAGTAGGTGCTTGATGGAATACACCTAATCACGTTTTTCAATTTGGACTATTAAGCAGGTAGGGATTGCTAAAAAACCGTGGAATTACCGGTATACCTCCAAATTGACTTGAGAAGCAGGGGCTTTGAAGATCCCAGTCTACTGTCTGACAGGGCCCAGTGTCTACAGTCTTTGGGAATAATCTTTGCTATATAATAGCATAATATTACAACTCTTTACTTAGGGCTGGGCCCTGCTTCTCGTAACTCCAGCCAGTACACACAGCAGCAGTATGCACCTGCTGCGTGCACCACGAGAGAAAACTACTGTAGATTAGGTTGTGTTCATGCCTTGACTGAAGTTGTCCCGATCTGCATGCCAAGCAGGCGGAGCGAAAGCAAAACAGACAGGAGAGGCTCAAGAACTCGGAGGCAAAATGGAAAGCGGCGCAAGAGAAGAAGCAGTCTTCGCCCGTACGCAAGGGTGGGAAGCGATGACTCCACCATTCACACGAGACCACGAAACCACGATTGTCGACTGCGCAGTTTTATCGCTGTCGCCTCTTCCTTGTGGACCGCCGTGATGGCTACTTTTGAGCATGCGCTGGTCACGAGGTCACGAACAATCGGGTCGAGTTTATGGCGAACAGCCATCCTTTTCGGTCAGGTAGATGGTTACGCTTACGGTGCCGAAAATAGGAAGAACGTCCTACAATACAGCACTAGCTACTGTAGCACTACACATGTAGGCTAGCGAAGCAGCGTCGTCCGGCTTATCCTGTACAAGGCGCAAACTACAGTGAATGAAGTGGAGGGCAGTCTTCCACTTGGTAGATATAAACTAACTGGAGGACTCCACTGGAGGTCTACTGATGATTCGCTGTGACGTCTGGCTCCTGTGTAGTTGTATTCGTAGCAAGTTAGGTAGGTTATAAGGGAGGTTTGGGCAGTCAACACGGTGTGTGCAGGGCGTTAGGCCGAGTTCAACGTTGGGCACGCTCTTCGGGTTGTCTCTGCAGTGTGTACCATACCTGGTACCGTTTTTTGGTATATATAGATTCAGTGAATTCCTCTGTGCCGACGTTGAAGGGGTGGCTTGGCGTGATGTTTGCTCATCCACTATGGGTGACGGATACTAAGGTATCACCTTTCGTATCTACGTACTGTAAAATTGGTGTCTTTGTCGGAATCAACCTGAAGTCATGCTTTTTTTCGCGAATTGATGTCCATGGCCATTTTTGTTATACGAGTACGTGGCCGAGAATATCTCCCCAGCTCTCTTGCAGGCTGAAGTGGCCCGTGCACGTACATAAGCAGCAAACTGTGTGTATCAGTATATCCTATATGAGGGTAAACGCGTACGTTGACTCCGTCGACGCTGAGCCTGAGCCGGCGATCTCTGAAAGCCGTGGCGTAGCCGCTGCTTCAAGAGCGCAGAAGGTACGCATTCCTTCCGACGGAAGAATAACGCCGGATGGTTAGCGTCTGTTGCTCACGATTATACTTCGAAGTATGCTTGGTACTTGGCACATGAACTTGGATTGTCTCAGATATTTTTTGAAAGAGCATACGTACAACATCAGCCGCCGACTTAAGGTCTCCGCTTAACCCCTCGTAACCAGAACTGCACACGCGTTTTTGGGAGCAAAATCTTGAAATTGGTGTAGGATTCTGCTCTGTTGTTCAGCCGAAGCAGCCTGACTAATGTTCTCAACGCCGCCGGCATTGCTGCTGTTGCAAGGTGATGGCTGCTAGTTCATACTATACACCGAGAAGCGGGTTGTACTTCGAGGCTTTCGAGTTCTGCGCAGCTTCATTTACATTACCTGTTTGGTCTACAGAGTTTTGTTTACCAGGTGTATGTAGGTAACAATCATCGGCGAAAAATCGCCTTGCATGCCTATTATTGTCATCTTGGACCTTACTGCGGCGTCTTATTTGGTATGTATGGGTGTGTTCACGGCACGTCGAAGCCATCGCAGTCTGCGCGATTCGACGGTAATACTATGTTTTGGTTTTATATTCCGAATCAAAGTACCCATGAGACTCGCGAGGACTCAGTCATTTCAGCCCCTCGTACCCTTGAGGCTCACTCACGAGGACTCGGTCGTTTCAGTACTTTGACGTACGCTTGGGACTCGGTACTTCAAAATGAGTGGTATATTTGCGAGTCAACGACTGAGTACCGATGACAAGGCAATGGCACTCTGCCGACCTTTTTGTTTGCAGCACTGTACAAGTTCTCGGTCGCTGCTGCAAATTTTCACTCCCACCCAAAATGCACCTGACCTCTGCAGTATAGTGTTAATTGTATCGCTGTCATTGTTTCTGGCCGACGTCTTTGCGAACGAATCGGTCCTGCTTTTTGGCCGCTTTTCTCAGCCCGACCAATCCCTGAAATTTCCACTCCTCCGTCCAACCTTGTATTAAATGGTAACACCTAGGGAACAGCAGGGCAACGGTTGCCCTGCTCTACAATTCATACTAAACACCGAGAAGCGGGCTGTATTCGATTGGGTAGGGGGTTTGGATTGTATGGCGGTGCTATATATATGTACTCCTGCCGCAGAGCTGTGGCTGCTCCTGCTGCATATACTGCTGCAGAGCTGTGCTCGTATGGTTAAGCCTCTCGGTTCAACCGCATTATCCTTGATGTTGGGCATGCTCTTCTCGTGCCCTCGTATGGTTGAGCCCCTCGGGTGGTGTTGGTTCATTATGGTATGGTACGTGGTACAGTACGGTGTGTCACGGTGCGTGGTGTGGCACGGTATATGATATATAATGCTGGTATGGTATGATGGTACGGTTTGCTGGGTGGATGCACTACATGGAAAAACACGGTGTGTTATATGGTATGTTTGTGGTATGGTAGGATGGTACGTGATCTTGTATGTTGGTGGTATGGTATGATGGTACGGTGTGGTGGATGTACTCGATGGCTAAATATTGCCTAGTGGTACATACAGCATGATCTCTCAGTTCGTAAAACTGAGTCTCAGTAGTCTCAGTTTGTAAAACTGGGTCTCAGTTTGCTGAGTACCAGGTATCAGTTTCGGTAATTGCAAATGTGTCAGTCTGTCCGTCCGTCTGTCTGTCCGCATGATCTATGTTTTTGAACACGTTCCGATGATCGACGTATAAGGTCGTTACAGATGGTATTCGTAAGACGTATTCGACTCTTACGGACCTTATATAATGAAACATACCATACCACCAGGCAAATCTAGCCATATAATACATCCACCACACCTTACCATCATCCCATACCACCAGCACCCCATATCATACACCGTGTTTTTTCCATATACCACCCACATACCATATAACATACCGGGGTTTTTTCGTGTAGTATATCAAACCGTACCATCATACCATACCACCACATACCATATGACCTACCGTGTTTTTTTCCATACTGTATATCAAACCGTACCATCATACCATACCACCACATACTATATAACACACCGTGTTTTTTTCCGTATAGTATATCAAACCATACCGCCACATACCATATCACATCAAGTACACAAGAACATACGTTAAAGGTACAAGGTGAGGTGATAAGAGAGGTCAAGGTGCAAGGTGGTGAGGTAATAAATGAGGAGGTGAAGGTACAAACGGAGAACGATGACAGCAGGGAGCAGCAGCAGCCGCAACCGCAACAGCGGCCCCACCAGCCAAGTCTATAACAGCAGCAGCAGGACCAAGTGGGTCCGCTAAGCGCTTGCGACGACCGCCCCGAAGAACAAGAGCAGCAGGAGGACTAAGTCCGCTAGGCGGGCTGGTAGTGGAAATGGAGCGGCAAGGTGGTGGTGGGACAATCATGGACAACACACGGACGCTGGAAGGCGCGGGAACTGGGGTGGGGAAGGCTTCCCTCTTGTTGCACCAGAATAAAACAGGTTTCGTTGGCCTGCCCCCGATGCTTGTGAAGCGAAACGCTGTTCACTGTTTATGGTACGTTGCAGGTATGATGACTTGCGTTGACTGCCTGCAAATGAACGAGTACAAGCAGTAAGCGATTATAGACGAGTAAGTGCATACGCGTACCAGGTACCAGGTACGAGTATGAAGGGACAGCAGCAGCAGGACCAAGTATATCCGCTAAACAGGCTGGTAGGGGAAATGGAGCGGCAAGGTGGTGGTGGTGGTGGGACAATCATGCACACGGACGCTGGAGGGCGCTGGAACTTGGGTGGGGAAGGCTTCCCTCTTGTTGCACCACATTAAAAGAGGTTTCGTTGGCCTGCCCCCGCTTGCTTGAGATGCGAATCGCTGTTCTCTGTTTATTGTACGCTGTTGCAGTATGATGACTCGCGTTGGCTGCCTGCACATGAACGAGTGCAAACAGTACTTTAAAGCAGTAAAAATTCTGGTGATCATAGAACACTTCTACAGAAACGCTTGTGGGTGCTTCCCTAAAAGCGCACCCCCTGGTTCCCTAGGTAATGAAACGAAGCGGGTAGGTCAGAGTACACATGTGCACGGTTCCGACGCCCCAAAGATCCCGCCGTTCAGAAGGGGGAAGAGTGTTATAAGTATTATCCTGAGCTGGGTAATCGATCGGTATTTTACCCCTATAGCTCAGTAAAAGTAGGTAACTCCTTCACAAGTTGTGTGATTAGCCGTTCGCGCGTATTATATACCTGGTACCGTGGTATATAATATATATATATGTAATTCCTTTAAACAAAAAAAGGAAAAAAATGCACGTCAGCTGTGAGTTCAACCGATTACTTTATAACCGTCGTGCGTACAAGCGCAATATCAAGAAACCCCGCTGTAGACCACTGCCGCCGTAGGTCTGTCACGCTCGTCATGCCCACTCTTCTATTAATAGTAATAATAGTAGGCTGTGAAAGTGTCTCGTGCTCCACTATTAATACTCGTACCAAAAACGGGCAGCAGTTTTTTTTCTAGCATGTTGAATGCCCTATACGAACCACGACGGATATCCCATGTTCCCTCCCGGTACGACCATGAGTAGTACCGATAGCCAGCTCGCAGACTCTCAGTCTCAGCCAAGCCCCGCCTGCTGGGGCGCCGTCTGTGCCGGCCCCGACTGGTCTCTCTCGTCACTCTCACCAACTTCAACTGCGACGTCACCAAAAGTCAATCAAACTGAGAACACCGCTCGAATGCATTCCATCGAGGGCAATAACATAATCGGTATAGAAGGTCCGTACGAGTCGAATACGTCGTACAAACATCATCTGTAACGACTTTATACATCGATCATTGGAACGTGTTCGAAAATAAAAGGCATGCGAACAGACAGATTTGCAATTAATTACCAAAATAGAGACTCGGCTTGACAAACTGAGAATTCATCTACAAAAATCACCTTTCTGGCTTGGTTCTCATGCTTATCATGGGAATGATCATGGGAATGAGTGTATGTAGCTCGCTGGATATTGTTTTCGTGTACAGTACTTCCTTAGGGTTAGCTGAAGTATGTCCCGCCTGCGATAAGATGTCCAGCAGATATTCTCCTCTTCTCCCGTCGGGGAGTGGCCGACAGTGACCGTCGGCAACGGCGGGCGCTGCGGCTCTCAATGGGGTGCGAAGGGGGCGGCGGCTTATCTTCAGACGTGGTTGGTAAACTAAAATAACCCCTGCGTTTCTCTCGAGGCGTTCCTAACTCGCGCGATCGCCGGCTCCGCGACCATCTGCGATGTGAAGATGTGCTCGCTCAGAAGCTCTAGCCCTCACCCCCGCAATCTTCTGTCATATGTTCCTCGTATATAGCATACCTGGTAGCATACTGTTGTACATGCTCCTCGTATATAGCATAGCATACTGTAGATTTTCAGTCTGTTAACTGCGTTACAAATGGTCAAATAGAACCACACACTAGAGCAGTAAGGATTCATAATAGGAGCATCACATGTGCAATGTCTATTGATTGCAGGCACGGGATACCGGATGATGGGCTGGTTTGAAATCTGAATTCTCATCGGGACTACATAACACCAATGAAAAAAAAATCGACAACAATCCAGATATCAATGCTAAGGGTGTATGCGCACTCGCTCATACGACACCTACCTGTCGATAGCCAGGCGTGGTCAAAATTTGATTTTTCGTCGAAACAACGTAACACCACAAACAAAATCACCGACAACATTCAGAAAAACGCCCACAGCAAATACGAACTCGCTCATACCACCATCCAACCATGAAAAATAGCACCTTGGGGAACAGCACGCCAAGACTTTCATTGACGCCGCGTTACAGCAGTCTGTAAACCGCCTGTAAAATTGGGCACGACTTGAGGCATACTTCGTCAACCCATAAAAAACAGTCGGTGAACTCGCTCATACGACTGTCCAACCAAGATAGAAAAACGGCACGCTGGGGAGCAACACGTCCATGCCTTTCGTTGGTGCGGCACTGCAGTCTGCAAGCCGCCTGCAACATTGTGCACGGCTCAAAACCTGTTACGTTAACGTATAACATATTCGCCAACAACATTCCGAACAACAATGTTGAAGGCGTGGCCGAACTCGCTCGTACGACCGTCCAGCCATGAACAAAAACAGCACACCGGAGAACAGCACGTCAATGCCTTTTGGCCTCTTACTGGCGCTGCACTAGTCTGTAAACTTCGCCCAAAACTATGCTCGTCTCAAAAACGCTACGGGCACGCAAACCCAGTAGGCTCTTCAAAAGTATTCGTACTGTACTACCACCCTGCGTTGCTTACCAGATGTACTACAGTGTTTTATAAAACTTGCTCTCGTGCCTACAGTAAATTAAATACAAACTGGTGTCGCCCTTTCGCTTCGAGGGAACGAGTCGTAAAGCTACTCCAAATAATAAAAACCGTTTTTCCTAAAAAATGAGAATTGCCTTTCGGATGAGAACGAGATTTTCCCTTCGGGCGCAAAAAATGTTGCTCAACAGCATGTTTTGGTCGTGAGGACCGCAGTCGACCGCACAACGTATACAGAGCTATCGAAAGCAGATAAAACAAAGGATCACGGCGTCACTCTCGCTCCCATGAAGCGCTCTTCTTTCCTGTCGTGGCTAGCGTGTCGCTTATTTTTGGGCCACTTCTCGGATCACCTCCCCACGTTTCGATGCCCCCCCCCTATTCACGTCTCGACCACTGTCGGCAATGGGAGCACCTTTATGGCTAAAATAGCTCAAAACAGATGTCCATACGATATCGCACAGGTTGACGGACAGCACCCGGAACTCGAGGGGTAGGTACCGGAAGGTGGCGTACTGAAGAGGACAGAAAGCCAAGGAGACCACCCACGACCCTCGCACGGCTGGCCAGAATTCTCTGTTGCAAGGTCGGCGAGACAGTTAAGGGGAAACGGGGTGCAGTGGGCATGATGCGGGTTACAGCAGTGTCAGCTTGCGACGGCAGAAGCCACAGTCAAAAAGCGTTTGCGACTAACCCTATAAATTGACAGCCCATATCGTGTACTCTAGTCGAGATAACACCCCCCCTAGAGCGAGTTTGACAATCGATTCTCTCCGAAAGAAGGGAGACAGACACATCGATATGGCGGCTGTCGATATATATATTTTGCAGGTATTTCTGTAGACCTCTCGTATCCCTTGGTGTTTGCACTCCGTTGTCGAGAAAACTACGTATAGTCTCGGTGGCATTCGTCCGAGGGGGTGTGTTAGCTTGCGTGATACCTGGTACCTGATACAAGGTACCAACGTCTCATTACGTCTTCACGTCGATAAATTTCCCACGCGGTTAGGCTTAAGGTTGGGCTCTCGAGCAAACATATTTCAACCATGGTGTCGAAGATATCTACAGCACTAGGCCAAATCGTTAGCCTTTTCCTTTTTATGACAGCAGTAATGCACTACACATGCACCTAAATCTGATTCAAAGTCCAGGTGCTTTGTCTCAACTTTTTGTATTTCGCCCGCACAACGGGAGTACAGTCTTAAGGCCTGAAGGAGTTATTAGTAGCAGCCCTCGCAAAAACAGCGAAAGCCATAAAGACCGATGGTGTCTTCGTGCAACTGTACGTAGAGACTATAACCGTGGCATTCGGAAACGGTTAAGCGTCAAATCGAACCTCATTATGGCATCGTTTGATTCCTTTTCAGGAGGAACGGCGCGCGTCTATCGAATTCGCATGGCGGTCGGAAACGTAATGTACCGCAACGGAAAACACATACCTGGTACAGTAAAAGGCATTGGTATTGAAAAAAATATCTCGCGTGAGAAAACGATATGCATGCAATGATGGTCCCTCTATAGGGGCGATTGAGTAGTGCCGGTTGGCCGCCCTAGTATGAAATCGCTTGGCACAGATGGGATCAAACATGTGCGGAGTAGTGCCGGCATTGGTGACTGGCGCATATGATACCGGCCCTATATATAAAGAGAGACCACTGCTGTGTGGTCGATCAACGTCTAGACTGCTGAAACTAATGCGTGACAAAAGACGTCCCGGAAAGAAATCAGCAGGGATCAGGGTGGGTCAGGCTGGAGAGGAACCTCGGGCTCGAAGAGTGAAAAAAACACCGAACGTGCAGCCTGAAAATACGCAGAAACACATGAAAAAAAAAAAACTGCCGGTCACGCCGCTTGTTGCATACTTGGCACCTGGTATGTACTGGTACATATGAAGTGCACTAACACAGCGAAATTTCGGGCGTATATAGCCCTATTACGTATTCCGACCGCCGACTACATCTTCGGCGGCCACTATTGACAGTACAGCCAAACTGCAAAATGCAAACGTCGGCAGAGAGAGCAGGTCCTGTACCACTCTGCCCGGAATTATGTGGAACGTTTGACCGTGAATATGAATGACGACACGGTCCTCACATTTCCGTCCGGAGTGATATGCTAACCCTCAATACCAACGCTGTTCACGGGTCAAACCTCGCGGGTCGGGCATGGTCGGGAAAGGGTGACCCGACCCGCCCCGTGAGGGATTGAACCCTCCTGACCTGACCCCGACCCGATCCGTCCCGTGATATTTCAAAACTCCCTGACCCGACCCGCGGGTCGGGTCCTGACCCTTCAAAAGCCGTACGGGTCAGGGCCCGTTACAGTTAAACTTGCACCAACTTTAGGAGACACAATACGAACACTACACTTGAGAATTGGAATCAGAGCTATATCAATCGACGAGGGTCGACGGGGGAAGAGAATTCCAGACTCTCCCGCGATAAATACGAAGGCACGCACCGTTGCGGTTGCGGGGGGGGGGTGCCTGCGATGTGACCATGCTTTTGATGTTATATAATAGATCCAAAGTACGAAAAAGAGGGGGATGGAGGAAGAATATCAGATGGGATGGTAACAACCTAAACCAAGTATTTAAGGGTATAACAAAAAATAGACAAGGCCAAGCCACAAGCCGCGCGACGAAGAGCAACATCTCTTGAACGGGAACGTAACGTCGATTTATTACATAATTCTTGGCATCACCTTCGTAGCGCGGGCACGATGTCTCGCCTAAGAGACCGACTCTCCAAGATGCCCGTCGTGCAAAAAAAGGAGGCCACGAACATCGGATCGAAGACGAAGGTGTCAACGAGTAGATGACACACCGCCGGAAGGAAGCCACCCGAGTTGGTCGGAATAAGGTGCTCCAACAGCCCGTACAAGGTGTGTAGGGCGGGGCCAGTAATGAGCATGCTGTCGACCCCTACTGCTAGCAGTCGCCGGGTGTCCTGAGGAATCACAGAGGCGGGAGAGGGGCGTGAATCTATTGCAGTATACATCGGTGCCTACGAATAGCACCCGGTTACAGCTGGAGGGGGGCGGTGTTGAACGGCGCAAAGCCATGATAACCTGGTATGTTCATTTTCAAAGCGCCTCGTAAAATGGAGTGGGGCGACGTTGAGCTGCTCGTTCGTGATGACTTACTCAACAATTGGATTTCCGTTTTTCATTCATTTTGGCTTCATCATGACTGAACCATCCTGTGGGCCTGTAGAGCACCCGTGGTCGAAAACCAGGGTGGCATGACCGATCGAAACTACTGGTCTCCCGTCCTAAAATACAGTATAGTAGACAAAAAATGACGGGCGTGCCAAGACATGATGGCATGTCCAAATGCTTGGCCTCCACAATGCATAGTACAAACCCTCGCACGCAGCTTGCACACGTGGGTTTCGGCGAGTCTTTCAACCTCACAGCTGAGGTGCCTTCTTTTACTTACATAAATAATACCAGGTACAGACATAGACAAACAAAGTACAGGAATAGTGGCTTCACAATACATTGCTACACGTGCGTGAGGTCAAATTCTTATAGAGTTGACACCCAAACCTGTATAAAGGCTCCCCCTCTTCTCTTCTCTTGGAACTCAAAGAATTGCGCGGCCGTGTCCCCCCCCAGAGCCAATGCCCCCGACGTTAGCGCCTTCGTCAACATCGGCGACCGCCTCAGCCAGACAGCATAGAAGCCCCACAGCGCCGACATCCACACCCACGGCCCAAAGGCCGAGCACTGCGGAGGTACGGCACTACATTCCGCAGGAGGTTTAGCATCACCCATGACATGCGTATTTACGTCCACCGCCCCCTGTTCACCACCGCCCTCGCCGTCCATTTCGTCTCCTCCAGGCACCCCGCTATCGGTTCCATTGTTCCCTCCTCCGCTCCCGCCACCTTCACCCCACCCCCCCAACCCTTGGAAGGGCGATGCGTGTACTAAATGCACTGCAGATCGATAAGCTCCTGCGGCCCTCGCAGACAGGGATATGGCACCTGCTCCCCATTCTCCGCTCGTCGCACCACGACGTCCCGCGGATTCGCTGTTCCCCGCCGATCTCATCGTGGGTCCGCTTTTCGAATCCCTGCGCAAATAACCCCATGCAGACAATGCAGTTTCAGACTGGAAAAGCCGTACGGAAAACTGAATGGATTTGGGAATTCGGCAATTCGGGGATGGTGAGTGAGGTACCAGTATGAATTTTATGATTTGATACGGACGCGTGCTATGATAGGTATGCACAGTAGCATTTTTTGGCCTTAATCCACTATCGTTGGTACACCACTAACGTTTTTCAATACTATTACTTGTGATATATACACCTACTATTGTTAGTAGTACTATTTCTCTTGTTAAAACCTTTTTTAATAGGCTTTGGGATTGCCCATCCTGCTGAACTTTTATTACAGTAGCTTCCCTCGAAAATCAGTCTTTGGGTGAGGTACTAATAGTACTAATATTAATAATACTATTACGGGGGGGATATTAAACAGGACCTACGTTACACACAAAAACCTACATATTTCGCTATTTTTACCAACAGTATTTGGTCTTATTTACTATCGTCCCCCGTAATAATAGTAGTAAGGACTTACTAGCAGTATAGAGCTCCTCAAGTGAGTATGATGACCTCAGAAAATAAGCTATACTACACTATAGTATGGGTGTTGCAGACTCTACCCCTGCCGTACCCCACGTATTGTATACTGCTGTCAGTATTACACTGCCACACACTACCACAGAGTCGCTGACAGCAGCCGACATTCTCCGTCGGTATGATCCACCAATACGCCACAACGACAGCAGCAGCAGCAGCAGCAGCAAAGCACAGGCCCACGTAAAAGAAATAATCCAATCAGAAGCTCTCATGCTCTCATGTAACTGGAAGCAGAGTAAGGGACCTACAACCTTAAAACCTACCCGGTACAACCTATAATTAATTCACATATTTAGCTTGCCGATGGCAGACACGTGAAATAACTGCCATCATTTCTAGTTCAGCAGTACGTTACATGGCGCTGGTTGAGCTGTCTACAGAAGCGGTGCTAAATACACCATGGGAAGGTCGTTCAAGTTTCGTCACCGAGGTCGATTGCTACAGGATCGAACTAAAACAAATCAGGTTTCCCTCCATCGTACAGGAACCCACGAGCAGTACTATCGGTAGTGATGGGTCATTTCTGTGCGCTGCTCACTGAAAAAAAGCGTGCTTCTCGCACGCAGCACCCACCGCCACCGGATTCATCGCCTTACAGAGCGCGGATCACGCCTAAACTTCAATTGTGTATGCTCCTTTGCTCTGAGCGTCCTCGATGCCAAAGTTTAGGGTGGTTCTCGTAGGTGGCCTGAGTCTGGAGGTCTCGCTTGGGACGTGAGAGCCGGACCCTTTCTGTATCAACTTCTTCTAAAAAAATGATACAAAAATGATACAGAAAGGGATTGGGTTACCACATCCCAAAGGAAACCTCCAGACACAGTCCACCTACCACCTACGGCCCTAAACCTTGTCACCGACGACTCTTTTTTCAGTATGACATACACTGTTTTAGTGCTGTCGTGACCCGTTCTCTGCGAGGCGAGCACTGTGTCGAAAAACGTGTACTTTTTGTTGCCTCGGGCAGAATTTGGAACAGACAAAAAAAAGTCAGAGCCTTTTGTGGGTTTCACCTTAGTCAAGAAATCCTCTTTATTCCTCTTTAATCCTCTCTTGTTTTCTGGTTCCCGATCCTAAAATGGTCCGCCTGGGTCGATCAACGCCGGGCGAGCCAAACGACAAGTAGTGGCTGTCAAACGACACGTAGTGGCCCTTGTGAGGGCTTACAACTTGCACCGCCGTTGCGTGGCTCCGTGTGTTCTTTCCTTCCCATTCAAGCTAAATATTATACGAGCTAGCGGTACGGCCACGGCTCCGCCCGTGGCGCTAGCCCTGCGTCGCCCATACTACGGAAGGAGCAGTTTGTAAGTACACACCTGGTACCAGGTATTGAATAGTATTATCGCACTCTTGATTTGCTGTGATGTACTACTCTGAAATAACTATCGTCCAAGTGGTATCGACCCGGGTGTCCGTGATTGTCCCCGGCTTATTGGAGTTGTACAATATACGAAAGGATTGCTGATCCGGGGATGGGGCCTTATTATCCCCAGGTACGGCGGGACATCGACTATGATCCCCAGTCAAACCTGAACTTAGCCGACGGGGGTGTGGTTTCCACACCTTGCGGGGCAGAACCGACCCGGGGGTATCCACTTTTGTCCCCGAGTTGTTGGAGTTGTAGATACATGGAAACATATTTGGTCCGGGGATGGGACCTTAACATCCCCGGGTGCGACCGGACCTCGCCGTAGCCCCGGCAGGCAGTTTTCGCCGCGCGCTGGCTCCATCCAGCCAACAAAAAATCAGCCAGTAGGGTTGCGGTTTCCACACCTTGCGGGGCGGTATCGACCCGGGGGAACTCCTTTTTTATCCTCGGGTTGTTGGAGTTGTAGATGCACGGAAGGGTTTATTATCGGAGCATGGATCCCGTCCCCGGGTGCCGCTGTCTCGATGAGCCTCAGTCAATCAGTGATCCGCCGATGGGGGTGGAGTTTCCACACCGTGCGGGACGGTGTCGACCCGAGGAATCGCTATTTTAGTCCCCGGCTCGCCGGAGACATATGGAGGGATTTCTGATCCGGGGATGGGACCCTATCCTGCCCTGGTGTGGTGGGCCCTCGATGGATTTTTCAGCACCAATGCTCTAGATGGAGGCTGCGGCCTCTGCCATGGCTTTGACGAACCAATCAGCTGCCATAATTGTACTTCAAAATTGTAAGCCAGCAGCTAGGCTGGTTAGACTGCTGTCAGAACTGCCTCGAAATTGTGCCACGGCCACGGGTCTGCGGAATGGGAGCCCCGATGTTCTGCTGGTTGTGGCACCCGGCCTCCCTACCCATTGGGCTAGGCGGGGTGGGCTGAATCGTTCTGGATCGCGCTACCCAATTACAGACAGACGGACAGAATAGCAGCATTTATATAATAATATATTCACTGCTGTAGAACACGACAACGACATGCGTTGCCGTGCTGCTCCCTAGGTGTAACTTTAATACATCTATGGTGATCAGGAAAGTGGGGGTCTGAGTTATAAGGTTAAGATGTACCAGGTACTGTTTTGTTTACGAATCTGACGGGCGCATGGACGCTTTTTTTGGAGTATCAGGAACAAGCAACCGCGCAGCCATAAATTGTACGTGTAGACAACGTATACATACGTAGCGGTACGTGCAACAGGCATAGCAGCAGCAGTAGTAGGTGCAGACGTACAGCAGTAGTTGACGGAGAACGAAGGTACAACAACAGTAATGAGGGGATGTCTCGGGGCAGGCAACTAACAAGAGTAAGTAAAGCAGGTGCAATATGTAACTGCTGTACGTATGTATCAGGCGTACATAAGTACTGCTGTAACATACCAGGTATCATATAATATGTGCTTACATACATACGTCTGATATTACTGGTACATAGGTGTCGTACAAGTGTAGTACAGCGGCATGACCACAAACAAAACAGATACGCCGCATCGGTCCTGTTGGATATTCACTGTGACATTCGACGCTCGTCGTTTTGATACGAAATTAACTCGGAACCGTCGCTCATATCTGGTAGTAGTGTTTTATTTAGGGAGGGATTACCGCTGCAGCTGCTGCTGCTGCTGAATAGGTTTGATGTGGCGGTGGTGGGAGGTAGTGTCGATCTATTCACCCGTACTGCACCATGTGTGGTGTAGAGGAAAGAACGACCGCCGGAACATAGGGCTACCACTAGAGTACTACTACCAATGTTGTCCTGTCGATTGTCTGCGCAGGGCTGTGCCGCAGCTATTATGGAGTCCACTATGTCAGTCGATAAAATGATTACGAACGCGGTCCATTTTTTTTTCACGGAATAATGCCGACAACAGCGCGGCTTTGCGCAGCAAGATACAGAGCAGAGAGTGCGTGGCGTAGGCAATCGATGGCAACAACAGGAACGTACTCGTACTAACTGCTGCCATCTCGGCCTGCAGCGGATATCCCACTGCTGAGCCTGTAGCAGCAGTGCACCATCTATCACGCACAAACGGAAGTTATAGAACGTGATCGGTAACAACCGATAAATCCAGGCAGTACCATCAAAAATATTCCGAAAAGCAGAGACGGTAGGTGCGTGGTGGTGTAGGCGAGCATCGACAGCAACAGCAGAGGCACGTACTTAATGCTGCAGCGTAACAATCTTCTCGGCTGGCTGTGAGATTTGTACTGCTTGATGTGGCCGTACCAGTACAACAGCAACACCCAACAGCGTCCGTTGCACCCTCCTTACAAAAAACGCCACCCAATGTATCACAACGTCCGTTGGTGGATGCAGCAATCCCGTTGGGCAGCGGAACTCTCTACGTTAGAACGCGATCAATAACAACCGACAGATCCAGGTGCCTCGAAGTGGCAACAAAAATATCAAGAACAGCAGAGACGGTCGGTGCGTGGTGGTGGTGATGCGAATCGTGGGCCTACCGGTTGGTGAGGTCTAGGGTCACGATAAGGCAAGCAACTCAGGTATGAGGCTATTCATGATGTACTCGAAGGGTCACCGTTCACAGTCTGCAACGGACAGAACAGGACTACAACACATGCCTACGATACGAACTTAATCGAGAAAAACAAAACCAACTGGCCACGATCCGACCGAGTCGAGACGTCCCAAGCAACCTCATCCTCACCCTAGACCTCATTACCCGGTAGACCCACGATTTGCAACATGGTGTCCAATCTGAGAATCGAACTCGGTCTTCCACGGCGTTTGTTTTTGTTTTTAACCTGTTTGACTGTTCGTTAGTTTTCTCGGAGAGATAGAGAGTGGATGCCCAAAGTGGTTGGGTCTGCGCCTATTGGGACCGTTGTTGCTGCCTCCCATGCTAAAGGGAGACAGCAACCAGGCCCCTCTAGGTATGTGTGTCCTGCCACGGGGCTTTTACCTGTTTTTGTTCTGTATTGGTGATATGCATGTTTCGTTTTCCTTTGTGTGTATGCTCGGTTGTTTCCTTTTTTGGACAGAGTGGATGCCCAGAATGGTTGGGTCTGTGCTTATTAGGACCGTTGCCGCTGTCTCCCATGCTATAGGGAGACGGCAACCAGGCCCCTCTAGGTTTGTGCCTTGCCACGGAGCTTGTACCTGGTTTTTGGTTATCTTGTGTCGTTCGTGCAATTGTGTGTTTGTGTTTGTTAGTTTTGTTCTCTTTTGTTGTTTGTTTTGTCGTTCGTTCGCGTGCTTGCTTGTTCATTGCAAAGCCACATGCCCGTGCATACAACCGCGCTGGCTGTTACCTTGACTGACGCCCGTATCCCGCCGCATGTGTCCGGCAGATTTACTGCTGTTCCAAATCCGCTGTGCACACGTGTCCATCATTGTTATTTTGTTCCTTCTTGCTCTGTTGTTTCCTCTTTATTTTTGGGCGGCTGAAGCATGTGTCTTACATCTTGGATCCAACTTCTGGGTTCCTCCAGTTCTTTCTGTTCTTCCCCTTGTCCTCCCTCTTTCATTTCCATCTCATTTACGGTGGCGAGGCGACGCGTTCGTCTTCAATAGCATGAAGTCACCGGCCATCAACCAAGCGGGTCAGATACTCATCAACCCGGTATCCCTCACACGAAGGCAATGGAACAACTCCCATCTGGGTCAGCCTTGGCCCTGTTTCCGAGGTTCAGCTGTATGAAAGGACTTTGGTGGCGGTCTCAGACCGCAGACCGCAGAGTCAGGTATACGACTCCAGAGACCTTCGTTTCCTTTCGGTCATCGCACTCGACCTGTGGCGGAAAGCAATCAATTTACCATCTAGATACCTGGGAGACCTTCTCCATAGTACCAGACGCACGCTCTACCCCTCTGGGAAACGTGCGAGCGCACGTCTCGACTCGGTCGGACCGTGGCCAGACCTGAGGTTGGTCTTGTTATTATCGACTATTTTAATACCGTATATATCTATGTGCTGTATATCCGATGCAGACTGTAAACGGTAACCCTTCGAGTAATCACGAATAGCCCAATGTCTGGTTGGCCTGCCTCATCCTGACCCCAGACCTCATGGCTTGTAGGCTCACGTTTTGCAACAGTGGTGTAGGCGAACATCGACAGCAGAGTCACGCCCTTACTGCTGCCCTCTCGGCTAGCTGTGAGATTTGCACTGCTTGGTGTTGCTGCCAGCACAACGGCAACATCTAACAGCGTTCGTACCACCCTCCTTCCAAAAAACGCCACATAATGTACCACAACGGCCGTTAGGGGATGACTCGCCCGCTGTGCAGGAGCGGCCTGCACCAAACTTTGTGCAGGATGCGGGTCTTATTGGTCAAGGCGGGCACTCGAGCCCGCCAAAGGGTTCGGGTTCGGGTGCGGGTTAGGCCTAGGGTGAGGCCTGGGGTCGGGTTTGTCTAGGCCGACGTGCAAGGTTGAAATTGACGACACGGGTCCCCCACAAAGTTTTGGGTAGGCCGCTCCTGCAGATGGCAGGAGCCGTTGGTGGATGCATATGTTTGAGGGCTGAAGCCAGCTTGCGGGATCCGCTGCAAGGGGAGGGCTACGACCTTAGCAAGGCAGTGCAACAATTCCGTTGGGCAGCAGAACTCTCTACGGTCAGAACCCCCGATTGGTCTGATCGATGGTTAGTGCGCCATTCGCGAGCGATGCTCGTACCGACATACGCGATCGATTGCTCTTTGTACGCACGCAGGGCCTCTCATCGTATGTACCTGTATTTATATTAGCGTTGGTAGCACACTGCCAACAAACGCCTCGGAATCTACCCCAATGTCCATCGGCCAAGCTGCGGTATGCGTGTGTGAGGGGTGTTCGGGTGGGTCGCCTAGCCCAAGGCACAGGGCTCCGGAGAAGCCGGAAGCTGGCACAGACTGCTTGTATGTGTGTCAGGTATCGATTTCTGCCGCGATGTTCTGTGCGCAAGCTACAAACGATGCTCGTACAGCAGCACCACCACCAGCAGAGGGCAGCAGTGTGATGATAGCAATCGCTGCGGTTGTGCATACGGGGGGTATTCGGGTGGGTCGCGTAGCACAGGGCACAGGGCTCCGTTTGAGCCGAAAGTTGGCCCAGACTACTTGTACGCGTAGCAGCTTTCGATTCCCACTGTGTGCGGTATAAGCGACAACGTTGAGAGCCGTTTCGGAAAAACAATGCTGTAGTTATTTTTGTATTTCCTGACGCATTTTGTATTGCCTGGTGCATCCTCTCGGCGGGTGGGGCACGGTAGACGAAAGCAGGAAGGAGAGGACAGACAGGGAAGAAAGGTACCAGAGCGACTAGTGGGTAGAACCTGTCTATGCTACGTGTACCGCAAACTGCTGCAGCTGCCTGGAGAGTGCTTGTCAAAGATGTCAAGAGACATGTCAAGCAAGGCAGAATGTGCGCTGTCAAGGGTGCAGGGCCCGTTGTCCCACACTAAAGCCTAGTATTTTGGGGCCAGTCAAGGCGTGTCAAGGCACAGTTGCTGTCCATCAAGGGGTGAAAGTGCTGTCTCCTGACATCTATCTATGGTGCTTTTTGTTTTGTGTTATGTGCTTGGGCTTGTCTGTTCTTTCCTCAGGTTCGTAGTCGTCCCCCATCATACGTGATGGTTTTGTGTGTTTTGCTTGTGTTTTGTGTTGCCTGCCACATCTCCTTCTTCTGGGGGGCACGACACTGCTGTGTCGTTTTTTATTGTGCTTTATTTTCGCTTTTCTTCTTTCGATGTTCCTCTACTTAATAGAATGTGTATGTCGTGCCTGTCGCATCCTGTGTGTGTTCACCCGATCTTTCTACCAGTCGACACCCAGCAAAACCAGTGTCCGTATTTCAGTCCTAGAGATATGCAAGAGAAGGACCGAACTGACTGCAACAAGTACAGAGGGATTTTGCTTGTTTCCTACGCAGGCAAAGGTTTGTTGAAAATCGTCGCGTCCCGCTTCAGCAACTACAGCGAGACCGAGGAATTACTCCCGGAGGAACAGTGCGGCGTCCGCCCTGCACGATCAACGATTGATTTGTTGTTCGTCGTGCGTCGGTTGTAAGAGCTCGGACGACAGAGGAAAATCCTCCCGTACGTGTGCTTCATCGATCTGCACGAAGCGTACGACTCTGTCGACCGAGAGCTGTTATGGGAGGTACTCACACGCTTTGGCGTACCAACCAAGATGTTGATAATTATCCGTAATTCCCACGATGGCATGCAGGCTCGCGTGCGTACTGATGACAGCGAGCACTCGGAACGGTTTGATGTCACGCAAGGGCTGCGGCAAGGCTGTGTGCTATCACCGTTACTGTTCAACGTATTCTTCGCTGCTACATCACACGTCGTACTATTTAATAGTACGCTTCAGCCAAGACGAAGCCATCGCAAGGGGTTTGGTCCAACTCAGTGATGCTGGAGTAGTTCGAACGGAGGGGCAGGAGCCGTTGGCGTGCGCGCGAAGGGCTGTATGGGGCATGTTGTACGCCAGGAATTGTCTCGAAGTCGGCTGAAGGGCTCGCGAAAACGAAGACAGTCATCGGATCCGTCTCATGCGAGCATGCGTCTAACGGTTCGGCCCGGAGGTGTATGATAGGACGACCGCCCCCCTAAGCCTGAAAGTCCGAAAGCTGAAGGCCGAGGTGATTGAGACCCTGCTGTACGGGTGTGTGACGTGGACCCTCAGAGCGGAACAATTAGCCAAGCTTCGAACGGCTCACCACCAAGTCCTGCTGCGAGTCATTGGCTTCCAGCGCCGACTTCGTACTTACCATGCCACCCTCGTACGCGAAGGCCTTCAAGATGACACGTTGCGAGAGCATCGAAACGACCATCCGTAAACGCCGGCTCTTCTTTGCGAGGGGTGCGGCACGGCAAAGCAAGGAGCGATTACCCAGTCGGGTAATGTTCGGGACGATGGCAGGTGGGGAGAACCCGAGACTTGGCGGACAGTTTAACACTTGGCATAGATGCATAGTCGAAGACTTTAGGGAGTTCCGAGCCACCGAAGGGTCAACGGTACTTGCCCCCTTGGTCTTTGGAGTTGAGACCGCGCTGTGGTCCACTGCAACAAAAAAGGTGGGGAAGTTGTACCGGGGGACCCTTGAAGCAGCCGGACGGTTCATGGTGAGGTGGCACGAGGCTGAGGCACATCTGAGTAGGTAGCGCCGTGCATCCGCCGTGGGTGGTGTCAAGGAAATGGGGGGGTGGGGGGTGTACTCGATAGGAGATATGTACTCGATCTCATGCATGGCCGTAGTCGTATGACCATAGACCCTCGCATCCCTACAATGCCAGGACGGAGCATGTCGGGTTTTCACCGACTTTCGCCGACCAGGCAGACATTGCTCGCGGGGGGGGGGCAACAGGAGGAGTGGGAGAAACACGACCAAGGGAATGCGGAGAGGGGGGGGAACAGGAGGAGTAGAAGGGAAACTGCTGTGGACGAAAGTAGGAAGGAGATGGCAGGCAGGGTAGCAAGGCACCGGGCCGATTAGGAGGTAACATGACTGTACTACTCGTGCCACCAACTGGTGCAGCTGGTTCGAACATGGTCTTCCTTTGTCTGCTCTTCTTTTAGTTTTTTTCTTTCTTGCGCTGATCCTCTGTGATTTCATTTTATTTGTTTCTCTTTCTTTCGTCGATTGATGAGCCGTATTGAAGGAGTCGTGTGGCATAGGTGGATGACGAGCCCGCTTTGCTTATTTCGTATGGTATGACGCCGAGGGGCTGGGCTTAGTTGACGAACCCAGGACGGAGACGGCAGTCTGGGTAGCAAGATACCAGGCGGACTAGAAGGGAGAACCTGCCTATGCGAACCCGTATGCCTGAGTGGAAATAGCGGGAAATTGAAATAATCTTGGTTGGTACGCCAAATCGTGTGAGTACCTCCCACAGCAGCTCTCGGTCGACAGAGTCGTTAGCTTTCTGCAGATCGATGAAGCACCGTACAGGGGGGCTTTCCTCTGTTGTTTGAGTTCTTGCAACAGGCGCACGACGAACAGCAGATCGATCGTTGATTGTGCGGGGCAGAAGCCGCACTGTTCCTCAGGGAGTGATCCCTCGGTCTCGCAGTAGTTGCTAAGGCGGGACGCGACTATTTTCAAGAGCACCTTGCCTGCGTGGGCAACAAGCGAAACCCCTCTGTAGTTGCTGCAATCAGTTCGGTTTTGGTTTTTGTGAATGACATTTGATAATCGCATCTTTCCATTGCCGGGCAACTTGTCCTGTTGCCCAAACGTTGACAAGGATGTTGTGAAAGCACTGAGCGAATGCGGGGCGGTCGATTTTTAATGGCCGTGAGGCCATCTGGCCCAGCAGCTTTCGTATTTGACATGCTCTCAAATGCTTCCGTCATCTCGTCCATGGATAGTTCATCTCCGAGCGACAGCGTCAAGAGGTTGCGGTGGTGAGAGGTCGATGATCGTAGGATCGAGCGATATCGTGTTCAAGAGTTTGTGATAGAACCCCGACCATCGTTCACGAATTCGCACTTTACAGCGCGCCACCCTCGTCGCTAGTGAACTGCTCGCTCATCGCTTCAGTCCGAATCAGTCCCACCGTACTCTTCAGGTGCTTGTAAAATCCTCTCTGCTCGTTATTCGCTAGGAGTCGTTCGGTTTCGGCGAGGTAGTCTCCAAAATACGTATGCACTCCTGCGGCAATCACCTCCGGCAGGTTCGCACACGCAGACCTCAGGGCCTTCCACTCGGTTCTATCCCGGGGGTGGGCACGTAAGAAATGTCGCGCATCCTCCCTCGGTGTCCATGCTATTTTAAATGCGGCCAAAGTTTCGGGAGACTCACACCATCCATGTCTGTCTGCGGTTGCGACGTGGAGGGGGTGGTACCTATTTTTCGGCCGGATCAGCCCTAGCTGTGGTGAAAACCTCAACTAATATTTGGCGTATTACAGGGCTGGATAAATTGGTTGAGAGTGGAAACGACCCTGGCGACTACTCGTCGACGACACTGTTCATCGGGATACAAAGCTGCCTGTCTAACTCTCGGTGTTTGGGGGGGTTTCGCATTTATCTGTTGGACGCAAAGTGGCCTCTGAGCCGGGCTTTCAGACACGAATATTGTGGTCTGAGTCGGCCTTAGCTCTACGATGACATCCTATCATTGTTGTTGTTGTTGTTGTTCTCACATTAACCCTCAAAACAAGGAGTCCGTGGTCACACATAGGTGCCGGAGCCCTGTTGCAGGGGACCGCATTAAATAGGATCTACGGTACACACAAAACCTATATATTTCGCTATGTTTTATACCAATATTTGGTCCTATTTACTATGGTCCCCCGAGATAGGAAGATCCGAAAAACCGTAAAAAGTTAAAATTCGACTGGACAACACGACGATTCCCACCTACAAATACAAGAGACGAAGAAGGCGCACGCATAAAATTACTGTAAATCAATGTCCAAACTGAACTAACATGGCCGCGAGTATCCACTAAACTACAGCATAGAGTACCCCCCGTTCCCACAGCTACCTAGCTCGTGGCTACCGACTACAGCGGTTGATGTCTGGAGTGCGGCTTGCACCGTACGAAACGCACGGCAGTCGTGAACACAGAGAGGAACACGCCTGCCTGCTGTCTGGGGTGCTATCATACAGTAGGAGCGACTCGCGGAACTGCAGTGAAAAAAGAACCATCGAACCGAAATAAACACCATACAAATATCGACGATCGCCATGTCTTGCCGGTCTGACAAAAGGTGCAGCACAGCTATGATACCACCCACGTCCCTGGCAATTGCGGGGGTCATTCCATACAACTCGCCAACATTGTTATAAGGATTACCCTCGGCTGGGTAATCGATCAATCTTTTACCCCTATACGTAGCTCAGTAGGTAACACCTTCACAACACTTCAAAGACATGGCATTGCACTGCTGTCTACTCTGCTCACTGCGTGACAGCAATCTCTGTGTCGTAGTTTTGAGACCACAGAGCTTGAATCTCTCCAGGAAAGAATCGGCGCGGGCACTGGTTGTGCTGGGTATCGACTGGTATTAATAGTAAGAACGTCTTCATGCATGTGAAGAACACAAACCAGCACTATTACAGTATATGAACGGGCTGTCACGAGTCGCGACGTCATGACTGCCAGCTGCCAGATGCTCGCACATGGTTTAACCGACGACCACGGGCTTACTATACCAGCTACCTGGTGCCAGGTGTTGATACTTGGTACCAGGTGCTAATACTTCCGTTCCCCTCGCTGCCTCGGCAAGGAATGCTGCGAGGCATGCCCTATCAGACTTATAGCGAGTGGGGTAGATCTATCTGGCGGGTGTAAGGCCGGACTCACCCTCAAGCAGTGATACCTTCTTGCTGTTGCCTGTGGCCGCGAGGTTCAGGCGGCAGTAGAGTTGGGTCGTACGTGGTGCGTCAGGCACGGAGACCTACGATTCGCGCGTCTTTTTTTAGGCAGCTGTGGCAGAGCAGCAATGCTCAATCGGGGTGTCCGTGCGCGGAGGCAGGCGCCACCACAGGCCACACTACGGCACAGCCTACTGCGTCGGTAGGAGGCTGGATTCGACGACGAGGGAGGAGGGAGACTGAGCGTCGACGTGCGGGGAAGAGGCGGATTGACCCCCCCCTGCGCGAGAATTTTTTATTTTTCAGATCAGAACCGCAAGTGCGAGGAGCATTTTGTTTCTCAGGATGGCGGAGAAAGGGAACCGACTGAAAGGGAGTGGCAACGAGAGCACGTGCAAAGGAGCGGGCGGATCGGGCCAAGGTGATGAGGCGGCCATGAAGAGCGGCAGGAAGACGGTGCACGGAGACACATGACCTGCGCGCACACTATCATCACGAGAGAAGCAGTCATAGTTTGTTTTTTCCTGGTATTGTTTTTCACGAGGCAGAATAGTATCTACTTGTTATTAACGTCACTGGTCTTTGTAGTTTAACGAGTTGTATACCCTCCATGGGGAATAACCTACGCAATTATCAGGGGCGTGGTATCATAACTGCTGTACTGCACCTTTTTGTGTCAGACAGGCCAGGAAGAGATGGCGATCGTTGATATTCGTGTGGTAGTAAGGTTCGATTGCTCCTTTTTCACTGCGTATCCGCGAGTCTTCACTCTGACAGCACTCCAGATAGCAGGCAGGTGTGTTCCTCTTTCGTGTTCACGACTACCGTGCGTTTCGTACGGTGCAGGCAGCACTCCAGACAGCAGCCGCTGTAGTCAGCAGCCACGAGTTGGTTAGTGGTGGGAACGGGGATACTCTGTTATGTTATAGTTGAGAGGATATACCCGCGGCCATGTTAGTTCAGTTTGTACATTGGTTTTATCTTGTGTGCGCTTTCTTCGTTTCGTGTATTTTTAGGTAGCCGAAATTCGATTTTTTGTGGTTTTTCGGATCTTCCTAGGGCTCCAGCACCTTTGTGTGACACGGACTCCTTCGTCAGAGAGGTAATGTGAGAACAACAACAACAACAACAACAACAACAACAACAACCTGGTACCAAGTATATAACAGGGATCATTATTTAATAGTGGTCCGGTGTCTGTTGCGCACAGCGCAACAGGCGGCGCAAGGCGTGTTGCGCACCGCAGGCGCAAATTGCGATATACCAGGTACCAGGTATGCGCGAATATATGCCCGAGAACCAAGTAATATAATCGTAGTGCTCCCGAATCGAAAAGACGTGTATCGGGATCATAACCTAATTTTCTTTTCTTCAACTATTATTAATACTACAGTACAGGCGAATAGAAAAAGGCCTACACAAAAAAAATCGTCTGCGGCGAATTCAAAGAGGGGGCTCAAAGCTTTTTCGCCGTAGGCGATACCATGAAAAACAGCAGTGTTTCAATTTATTTTTTTTCACCTACGAGTACACCGAACAACTAAAGCCCGATCCAATTTTTTGGGTCTGCGGCCAAAAACGTTGCGCGCCCAAAATCGCGTGTTGCGCTGCGCGCAACCAGACCCTCCGCGGCTTTAGCGGAAAACGGCTATTTTGACCAAAATGCTGCGCCAGCGCAACAGCGCAACAGCTACAGTAATGATATCCCTAATAGCAGCACATAATACTCAGCGCTGATTACCTGGTACGTAGTAGAGGAACACGTGCAGGCGTGCAGGACCGTGCTGTGGGTACGTATACCTGGTACTCGTATACGGCAGCAGTTGGGGATTTCTTTTTTAGGATATGACTCATGTTTCTCGGCATCATCAGTGAAACCAGTTCTTCATACGTACTGGGTGCCTATTATTAATAATAGTTTCTATAGGAGGTACGAACATAGTGCTGGGCACAACTACTGTTGTAGTCGGCCTGATAATTGCTGCCACCGCGCCGTGTACTGCTGCTGTGCTTCAAGGTTGTCGGCCGAAACAACTGGTTCGCTGCACTCGATGTATTCCTGCGTGTGATACCAGCCAGCAGAGGGTTTCAGAAGTTATCATGTACGTTGGCGGTTCCGTTTGTGGACTGACCTGTTCGAAAACTGTGCTCCCCAGAGTTGCCTCGACCTCGCCGTGCTGGTAGTACCACACACTTGTGGTTGGCTGGACCACGACGGCAGACATGTAGGCGCGCTGAAGGGGCTCCAAGAAGCGCTGAGCGCCAGCGTTGTGCTCAGCATTACGCCCGCCGTAGCTGCCGCTAGTACACGCATGACCAAAGATCGAGCGTGACACGTGTCCGCGGTTTTCGATACGATATCTGTCCTGCTACCTGCTGATCACGAATGCCAACCAGCAATTCCGGTCAGCGTCCAAGTGTTTGGACAACAGGCAGACGTCTCTCTGGTACTCTTCTTGACAGCTCTGTGTGCGCTGGTGTAGCGTGTTTTAGTGGCAGCCCGCTGACAGCGCACCCTCCAGGACAGCAGTCCCCTTATCCGAGAAATGTAGACAGCGCAGCGTGCCAATAGTAGTCATTCCCATTGCAGCGTGCGGCCCGCACCTGGAACGATGGGTGTTCCATCGAGATGGCGTTGGTTGCAGGGGATGCTGTTCCTGCTCACCTTGACCAACCAGCCTAAAGCTACAGCGACGAACGCGCGGTCTCGCTGCTGCTGCTGCTGCTGCTGCTGCTGCTGCTGAGCCGATAGTCACTGTAGCGTGCTTGTTAATTGTGGGGGTGGTGGTAGTTGTGGAGGCGATGGTCGTGGTCAACGGCTGCACTGAGCTTGCATCGCGATGAGCCGAAATCAGCTATTATTGTAAAGTGCGCTTTTCGTTGACTGGTAGACGCACACTCAGCCAGTTGTTTTTCGCTCGGATTTCTATTTTCACGTCTGGATTCTGTTTGGACACCTCATCTATTAAAATACTATTGAAAAGGAAGCATTTCGATTTTTGATTATGTTTGGACACGTCCTCAACTCTAGTTGACCCACCAGGTGCCCAACCACGTGGGGCATTTTTTACACTTACTATTAATACATACTTCGCATTTTTTTTTCGTTTTCATGAAATTTCGGTATTTCACCCAATCCAACGAGGGTTGAATTTTATCGTACGTGCCTCAGTTGGCTCGCGAAATAATCGTCCACAGCCCTGCACAGAACAGTCACTACAGCAGCTGCGCTCGTGGAACCCATCCGTGCGGTGTGGTCCCACTGTCATCGGCCTGACTCATGCGCAGGTGTCGGTGCCTTGGGGAGTGAAATCCATCACCAACTCGTCACGCTACACAACGCCCAACGCGACAAAGTCTTAGCTACCCGGTAGCTATTATTGCCCTCACCGAGGTAATTGGGTCGGCTACCTCGGTGCGGTTATCTTATGAACTCGGCCACGAGAGCCCAGAAAGCTATGGCGCCTCTGCGTTCGGCCATAACTTGCGAATGACCTTACTTAGGAACGACCCTCGTCAGCCCTGTGCGCCCGCGAGTGTTGGCACATCACGAGCGGTGGGGCTGCCCGATCCTCTACATATAGCCTTGTACCTAATTTTCCTGAAATCCCTTAGGGTCAATCTTAACGAGGAGTTTTTTTCAGTTTTTTTCGGTATTTTCCCGAATTTTCGGTATTTTCCTATAGGAAAAAACCGACAAATACCGAATTTTCGTGAAAATACTTGAATAAACCTAAAACACAGCCCTCGTTAAGATCGACCCTTAACCCTTTTAGAACCGCAGTCCCGCTCCAGACGTCGTTTTTCGGGGGTCGGAGTTTTTCGGCTTTTCCCGAAAATTAAACGGGAAATACCGAAATTTCGGGGAAAAGCTGAAAAAAATGATCCTCGATGAAATCGACCCTTAGACCTACCAGGTATGCCGAAGGGAAAGCGAAGTATCAATAAAAAGTTTGAATTTCAAAGATACCCTCCAGAAAAACTTAGAACACGCTTCCTATGGGCACGTTTAGAAAAAAAAAAGTTCCAAACTTTTTGAAAAGCCCGAAAAAAGCAAATCTGGGGCCGATGTTGGGCCAACATATACATCGGCTTGAGAAAAACTGGCTCGAAGCGGCGAGATTCCGAGTCCTTGACAGACATCGATCGACAAAGCCAATGACTGCGTCATGAATTCTGAACCGAGTGTGCTCGTTAGGGTTTCGACCCCCCCTAGGGTCACCGCCTTCACACCATGGCCGGTGTCATGCGGCGGGAGCTGACCAGGCGTATGTATGATAAAAAGACAATTAATTGGCCACTGGTGCGCACAAAACAGAAGACAAAACTTCTCCATCCGTCTAGAATGAATGGCAAAACATAGACTTTTTCCCTCAGCAGCGGTACGAGGAAATTTTCGGCTGCTGTTGTTCTTTGAAGGCAATATGTTTGAAAAAAAACTTTTGGACCTACTTCGCGTTTCCATTGGCATAGATAGGTCTTAGGGCCAGAAATAGTGTTTTTCCTACGTATATATAGGAAAAAAACGCGAAATTCCTAAGTAGTCATAGTCACTCGAATTGAAACATGACCCGTCTAAGCCACCGACGAGGCGCTCTTAGCATTATTAGCAAATTAAAAAAGGGTCGGGGCCCCCAGAAGGAAATGTGGCAGACAACACAAAACACGAGCAACAGAAACAAAACCGCCATATAATATAGAAACGGGGTACGCGCACCTAAGGAACGAACAGGCAAGCCGAAAAGCACAACAAAACCAAACAAAAGGCACCCTCCAGGCAGCCGCAGCAGTTAGTTATTAATAGTTTGTGGTACGAGTAGCATGTACAGGGTTCTACCTACTATTATAGTGGATCTGGTACCTCGCTGTCCTGTCTGTCCTCCCCTTCCTGCTGTTTTAGTCAACCGTACCCCACCCGCAGAGAGGATGTGTCAGACACTACAAAAATGAACACAAAAGGCTCGTCATCCACCCACGAACAATACTTCCTTTCGTGAGGACAGGAAAAGGAACACAAAAAAAATAAAAAATAAACAGTGAAGAAAAGGGTAGGTAAAAAAAAACCCGGACCCACACCCCCCCCCCCCCCCCTCCCTCTCCCCCGCCTCCCTCGACCGGGCCAAAAAATATTTTTTCCCCCCAAACTAAGTACATATCAGGGTTGATTTGGGAGCCTTATCCTTATCAACCCTTTTACATCGATACGAGTATGCATACATACATACATGCCACATCTAAACCGTACCGACGTGCGCTTCTGTTGTTTTGTTATTTAAATCTGTGTTCCAACTTGAGCAAATCAGCGCGCACATCAAGCACATATATATATACCTGGTATGTATGTATAAAACATGTGTACAGTCTGCGTCCAAGGTCCAAGTGCGTCAGCGAAAATAGTGGGCAAAAAAGGCTTGCTTGACAAAGAGTGTATATTTGATCAAGTTTGGTGTGTATTGCAATATGTATGTATAGGTAGACTACAAGCAAGACAAGTTTAAAGTTTATCCTCAAATACATACGTAATGGTGTTGTTAATGTAGGTAATGTGTTTTAATTTGATAATTTCCTGTTTTTGGTAGGGGAGATGGAACCGTGCACTTCACAACCCACGCTACTTGACTGAATGGACGCCAAAACAGCAAAGGACACATCAACACACCTAAATAAACTTCCAACCACCTCCTCCGGACCCCCTCGCCCAAGTTTCGGCCGTCAAGACAAATCTGAAAAATGGGAACGAAACAAAAAATGAGAACGGACGTTTTATTTTAGAAAGCAAACCAATTGTGTACAACTAACTCCAAGAAAAAAAGTTGACAGTCCTGTGGGGCTGTACAGCAGCCTTCGAATGAGCTGTCGCTCAGGCTGGAAGTCCTCGGCATCGCCGCGGTAGCCAGCATCTAGAGAAATCACAATAGAGCCAGCGTATATCGCTTTTTGCGCCCACCCGAAGGCACGAGATGGAGCATGACCGTTCTGACGAGCTCCTCTCACAGGGCTGGCCAAGGGGTTTCGCAGGATCATTTTGGTTATCTGATACACCACATGGTTCTGGAGATACGGCTTGGTTCTCATTTTAGGCTTCGTTCCCATTTTTCCGATTTGTCTGTTAAACCGTTGCAAATATCCTCCCCTGCCCCGTCCCTGGCAGGGCGCCGCCGCCTGCCCCTACGTCCCCTATTAATCATCATCCGATGATGATGAGGTTTCCTCCCACTTCTTCTTCGCCAACACAGTCCGGCCTCTGCTACTTGCAGACACAACTTTAACTTTGTTTTTAGACGTCGTGCGGTCACTATTCCCCCCACCCGTCCCCGCCCCCTCCCCGGCTTCCTCTTCTTCTTCTTTTCCTTTTTCTTCTTCTTCCTCTTCCTCTTCTTCTTCTTCTTTTTCTTCTTCTTCTTCTTCTTCTTCTTCTTCTTCTTATTTTTCTTCTTCTTATTCTTCATCGCTCTCGACGTCGCTGTCAAATTCACTGCCAGATTCGCTGGAATTGCTGACGCCGCCCCTGGAACCTTCGTTACCCTTCCTGTCTTCGATCAAGGTTCCTCCCATCTTTTTGTCACGAACTGACACCTGACTTGTGCGTGCACTAACTTCTCCACCCCTTCGTTTAAGATCATTTCTTAACAATGCGTCCACACCTTTCTTTTCAACATAGCTGACAACAATACCCGCAAGAAATTGTTGACCGTCCGAGTCATTGCTCCCTAGCTTCGCGGCTGTGGCGTGCTTGGTGTCAACGTGGCTCCTCATCGACTACATCCATTCCCAATGGCCCGGACTGAATATGCACTTCAGCGGCGCATTTGTACACGGTAAACTCGAGGAAGGTGTCTGCGATGTACTACGCTCATGTCGCCAGCACTACTCACGTGGCCTCGACTGCCGGATTGTGTTAAGATCACGGAGAGCGGGACACTTTGTATCCCTGGACAGGTCTGCCTATTAAGCCGGCACTCGTTGGTACTCACGTTGATGTTCGCTTAGAGATAGAAGAGCCACTTTATTCCTTTCGTGCACGACGGAGACTTGGACCACGCTCGTGCCTCTCTGGAAAACCCCTGGTTTTCCACCTAAGATACGCCTTCCAAGTACTACAAACACGTTCCCAGTGCCAGAACCCAGGTAATTACCGGGCTTTCAACCTCATACAAAGCAGAATAATAACATTAGCCCACTCTGATGAGCCGTATATCCAGAATTATGGGGAATTCTTGGAAACCCCGATTCCACAACTAGAACATGAGTCGAAGATGCGGCTCCTCAAAACCCACTCCCACACCTCTGAACGGCAAGGCAACGAAGCCGGCAAAGTACGTCAAACATAATGAAAGGAAGGCGTAACCTTAAGCGGCAGGAAGAAATCGTTAACGAAAAACCATCGCCATGTCACCCGCGACGGGGGGGGGCGAGGAAGATGCAGGGAAAGTGAAAAGGGAACATAAAAAAAAGACGAGCGGAAAAACAGTCGCAATCACTCTCTCATCTGGCCCAGGAGCAGGTAGATCCGATGGCGAAGAGCGCAGTTGGCTGGCGTGAAAAACGCTACGTCCAGGTTTGTCCGACGCTCTCCGGCCCAGAGCAGAAGCAGCTGGCTCCACGCCCTCAGCGGAGCCAGGTGGCTTGGACGGCTTGGACGGCAGATGGCACGAGTGGGGAGTTAAAACTGCAAAACCCAAGGCCTGGCTGGTTACGCGCGCCACGCGCTCCGAAGGGCCCGACGCTCTCCGGCCCAGAGCGGAAGAAGCTGGCTCAACGCTCTCAGCGGAGCCAGGTGGCTTGGACGGCAGAGCTCGTCCCGGCGAGCGAGAAGGCTCGGAAAAGGTCTTGAACGAGGTCCGTCTGCCGGAAGCTGCTCGAGATTCGCCAAGGGGCCCCAGCCCTGGGTCTTCGGACGGGCGAGTTGTACAAGGCGCGCGGTCCACGTCGTCATCACGGGGCTCCTGCCGAGACACACGTTCCGCTTGGTGGTCTGCTGTACAAGGCGCTCGATCTCCATCGACGAGCTTTGGGCGGTAGGGCACTGGGCGGCTCTGAGCCTCAGTGTCTCGTCCACCACGAGGGGAAGCAGACCCTCCCTCCTCGTGAGTCTCCATCGTGAGGTGGAGCTAACTGACTCTAAAAAAACTAAAACGAAAGCAAAAACAGAGTGAAAAACAAAAACTTGTACCGGCAAAAAGGCAAAAAGTCCTAAGCCGAAGACGACACTTGTTAAGATCACGGAGAGCGGGACACTTTGTATCCTTGGACAGGTCTGCCTATTAAGCCGGCACTCGTTGGTACTCACGTTGATGTTCGCTTAGAGATAGAAGAGCCACTTTATTCCTTTCGTGCACGACGGAGACTGGGACCATGCTCGTGCCTCTCTGGAAAACCCCTGGTTTTCCACCTAAGATACGCCTTCCAAGTACTACAAATACGTTCCCAGAGCCAGAACCCAGGTAATTACCGGGCTTTCAACCTCATACAAAGCAGTATAATAACAATTGCTCATTCTATCATCAAGTGACTTGTAACGCACAGGAATTTGAGTTGCGTCGTTGTCTATATAGGATTTAGTATACCAGGAGAATCCCCCCCCCCCCCATACGACTACGGCCATGCATGAGATCGAGTGCAAACCTCCTATCGAGTACCCCCCCCCCCCCGTTGGCGGGTCCAAAATGAAAAATGGAGTGTGGGTCCAGGATTTTTTTTTGCCTACCCTTGGTAAAGACAGTAAAAAAAGAATTCAGTAAATTGCACGCCGATAACGCAGGAAAATGTCTCGAAGTCGGCCGTGGGGCTTGCTAAAATGATGTCATCGTCTGGCTTCGAAGCAGCAGGTCTTACGGTTTCGGAAAAGAAGACGGAGACGATGTTTCTTCGATCACGGGACCAGCCATCCCCTGCTTCACCGCTCGTGATCGAAGCAGCTTGCCAGAGGTGTAGACATAAGACCCACAACGCGTTCTACGATAGAGGTAGCACATTTCCGCTATCATTTTTTCCGAAGGACGGGGCAAATCGCCAGAACCCCAATCTTGTATAAAAAAATGACGTATTAGTATACTTGCGCCATGGGACTAGTCGTCCGGATGCAATATGTTTTTTGTTGAAGTCAACATTCGGGTAACTTACTAATAGTGTGGAGCTCCTCAAGTGAAGAGCCTCAGAAAAATTAGGGTGAATTTCTATCGTAGAACGCCTCCCAGTTATATACCTCGGCGACGTTATCCACGAAGACGCTGACCTTTCGCTCGAAATCGAACGACGCATCCGTCTCATGTGGGCATGCGTCAAACAGTTCCGTCCGGAGCTACACCATGTGTACGTAAACGGTCTCGCTTAGTCTGAAAGTCCGCATGCTGAAGGCCGAGATGATTGAGGTCCTAGGACCTGCTCTACGGATGTGTCACGTGGACGTTCAGTGCGAAAGCATTCGCCAGGCTCCGATCGGTGCACCACCAAGTCCCCCTGCGAGCCATTGGCTTCCAGCACCGACGGTGTGGCACGGTGTGGCGACTACATGATGATCCTCTCGTACGCAAAGGCCCTCAAGAAGACACGATACGAGAGCATCGGAACGGCCATCCATAAGCGGAGGCTCTTATTTCGGGGGGGGGGTGGTGCGGCAGCACAAGGAAGGGGCGAATACCCAGTCGGGTGATTGCGACGATGTTTCCGGTGGGGAGGGTCAGAGAGCGGGCGGGCAGCCGAAGACTTGGCATAGATGCCATGTTGAAGGTCTCAAGGTGTTTCGAGTCTCCGAGGGGTCGATGGTACATATATTCCTCGTCGGCGTTTAGGGTAGAGACCGCGGTGCGGACCGTTGCAGCCAAGAAGGCGGGCAAGTGGTACCGGAGGGATCTCGGAGCAGCCGAACGGTTCATGATCAAATGGCAAAAGGACGAGACGGAGCTGAACAGACAGCTCCATGCATTCGCTGTGGGTGGTGCCCTAGGGAATGGGAAGGGGGGGGGGCAACATTCGCAGGGAAACCGTGATCGACGAAAGCAGGAAGGAGACAGCCGATAAGGTAGCAAAGTACCTGGCCGACTATTTTTAATAAAAACTAAAAAAAGTGCATCAGCTGTGAGTTCGACCGGTCGGCAGATCGGTCGATACTCAACTTCGCAAGCTGCGTAAACCGTTCGCGCGATTTCAATTATTTCCCTAGCGATTGACTACTGGCCGGTAACTCCCCTGGATGCTACCAGGGTCGACGAGACGATAATACTTACAGCACGCTCGACTTCCAATTGATGCCGACCAGTACCATTTCGTACACCGAAACAGCAGATCGACACGCGAGGGTCGGGGTACACAAGACAGTCGAAAGTTGGTTTACAACAGTTTAAACGTGACAGGTACACCAACACACAGAAAACTGTTCGACATACTCCCTGTAAAGGTTGCAGCAGATCTTGACTTACCAGTACATGAGTACGTACGTGTTTGTTGGTGAGCCTCACCATCGAACATGTTCTTGGCCTCTTCTGCTCTTGATATCATATTATATGAAAAACACAGTATGCACACTCCTGTAAGATTGCAGAGGGTGGTCCAATAGCGCAGGAGGTGATGTTCGTGATTTCTGCAGGCAGGCTAGCGAGTGGCGCATTTTGATCCTACAGCTCTTTTTGTTCCATCAGATCTCAGACGCCCTACTAGGCAAGACGATCACTTGAGCTGGGTCCCAAAGCTCGCCCTGCACACGATGCTTACTTTTTGCAGGGAGAATCTGTCTAGGCCGCTCATTTCGCAAACTTCTGCGGCTGCTTCAAAATGCGACGCAGATTAGTTTTGGGTGTCCTTGTATTCGTCCCTTTCGTTCGTATTCTTGTGATGATCTGTTTCTGGAGACGGTTTCCTTGTTGGTTCCTTATTCCTGTTGTTTTGCTTTTGATCCCTTCGTTTAGTGTATTGTCCGTAACAGCTCCCCCAGGGAGGCACGACAGCGACGCTATAACCCCCCGTATTGCTTTTGTTTCCTTTCATTCTATTGGGGCCGATTCTTGCCTTTGCTTTCTGTCCTTCCCTACGTGACTTTCTTTGTTATATGCACCGCACTGCCCTTCACACGTATGTCAATGGCACTTTTTTTCCGACCACTGCATCCTCCTCCAGGTGGACCAAATCCCTAACAACTATGTCTTCGTTCTGGCTGAAGCGTAGTTACTCGTTATGTACGCGGCAAGGGGGTCTGCCCTTGCTTCGCATTCAAGGATCTAGGGTGTCGTCAGTAGTAAGTACTTGTGGTGAAACCTACGCGAAGTACCCATGCGACGGTTGGATTGAGAGCTTGGCACCCACATACATCTCTCCCCAAAGTTTGAAAGTGATATGAAATACTGGAATACCAGGTGCTAACCCTCTTGGGATTTCAAAGAGGAAAATTGACGATTACAGCAGCGGGCACTCCGTGATTGGGGGATGGTACACGTCGATGTCCGAATTGCAACGCAAGGGGTCCTGTGGCACGGGCGCAACATGTTCCTACCCCTACTGCTGGGCTCTCACGCTGCTCCTATTACGGGGGGCCATAGTTAATAGGACCTATGGTACACAAAAAAAAACTACCAGGTATACTATATATTTAACCATTTTTACTGACAATATTTGGTCCTATTAACTATGGTCCCCCGTGATAGACGGCTGAAAACACCCAAGCCGTCTTTGGTTTGGTCGCTATCTCGGGATTTAAATGGTTAAATAGGAGTAGATGCAGGGGGCATTGTAGGAGTAGAGTTTTGTGCCAATGACACAAGCATGGTACCATCATGGAGGAGGCATGCGCGTTTTGCCAGAAGATGTGTGTATCACGTTCAAACATCACGCTTATCGCTGTTTGTTGCAATAAAGGTATTCGAACAGCGTCTATCAATAGTGTTGCAGTAGTGCCCTCGATGAAATGTATTCGAGCGCTGTTTTCAGTTTGCTTGTCGTGTTTTGTGAAGTCGCAGTTGGAGTTGGTGAGAGTGGCGAGAGAGACCAGTCGAGACCGGCCCAGATGGCACCCCAGCAGGAGAGGTTTGGCTCAGACTAAGCGTCTGCGTGCTGGCTATCGGTACTACTGCTCGTGGTCGTACTGGGCGGGGATATATATGGGGTATCTGTCGTGGTTCGTAAAGAAAGGGCATTCGACATGCTAAAAAAAAAATGTACCAGGTACCAGGTATCAAGTTGTTGGTGGTGATGCACCAGACTCTTTCACAGTAGTCTACCATTCATTACTAGAAGTGTGGGAATGGCGGACGTAACAGATCCACGGCGGCGGCAGAGGTCTACAGCTAGCTGTTAACAGGATTTCTTCATATTGCGCCTGTACGCATGACGGTTACAAAATAATCGACAGACGAATAGACAGAAGATGTCTGTGCCACACAGGGGATCGCAACAGAAAGCGAAATACGTTTCGTCCTGAAGTTGATACTGCGGCTGCAGCGTCGGTTAGAAGATCGTGTCAGCTGCAAGTCTTGAGTGGGGTACCTGATTTAGAAGGAGGCCAACCGCTGTCTCTCTTTGGCTTGCCAGCTTCTGGACAAACCGTGGTAGCATGTTATGTGTCGTCCCTTCTCCGCTATATTTTTGTCGCCCGGATGGTTCAGTATTCCCGGCTACTACTCGTCGATTTCCATCGCGTTTTTCCAACTACCCCTCTGGAACAAGAAAAAGTCCCCAGGCTGGTGGAAAGATCTCATCTGCTTCTAACTTTTGTTTTTCAATCGCTAGCCTGCCTACAGAAATCACGAACATCACCTCCTCCTGCGCTGTTGGACCACCCTCTGCAATCTCACAGGTGTGTGCATACAGTGTTTTTCGTATATCAAGAGCAGAAGAGGCCAAGAACATGCACGATGATAGTGAGACTCACCAACAAACACGTGCGTATACTCATGTACTGGTACGTCAAGATCTGCTGCAACATTTACAGGGAGTATTTCGAACAGTTTTCATGGTGTCGGTGTGCCCGCCTGTGTTGTAAACCAACTTCCGATTGTCTTGCGTATCCCGACCTTCGCGTGTCGATCTGCTGTTTCAGTGTACGAAATGGTCAAAGTATTATTGTCTCGTCGACCTTGGTAGCATCCAGGGGAGTCACCGGCCAGCAGTCAATCGCTAGGGAAATAATGAAAAACGCGCGATCGGTTCACGCAGCTTGCAAAGTTGAGTATCGATCGATCTGCCGATCGGTTGAACTCACAGCTGACGTACTCTTTTAGTTTTCTAATAAAATGAAAAATGCACGTCAGCTGTAAGTTCAACCGATCGGTCGATAGTCAACTTTGTAACTTGCGTGTAACCGTTCGCGCGTTTTCAAACATCTCCCCCGCGATTAACTACTGGCCGGTGACTCCCCGCGATACTATCAGGGTCGACGAGACGATAATGCTCGATTTCCATTTGATTTCGGCCAGTCACCTATAATCGTTGCTCGGTCTGTATCTGTCTTGCTTCGTTCTCATTGTTGTCGTGCCGTCTTGTTTTAACTGCTTGCTGCTCTGGAGACCATTTAGCAAAACTCAATGATGTGCTAGTGTCTACGCTCGTTCGTGTGGTGTTGGTGCAACATCAAGCAGCAAGCAGTATGGTACCTGGTTTTTTGGTACTACAGCAGTATGATATATATACTCGTTGGTGTGGCGTTGGTACAACAAGAGTATGTTACCTGATACGCGTCCGTGCTCGAGTGCTCTGCGCGGAGCATGCTCTTTTTCTGTCCTCGTAAGGTTCTGCGGTCCGAGAGTTGGCGACGCTCTGCCATCGTTCGTCGCGCGATTGTTCCTCCTGCTCTGTCGCCCTGAAGGCATGCTCTTGTGTACTTGTGGTGTTGGAACAGCAGTGCGGTATCTATATCTAGACACGCTCCAGCTCTGCCGCCCTGAAGGCATACCAGCTGTATATATGCTCTTGTGCACTTGACACTCTGCCATCGCTCGTCGCGCGCTCGTATACTCTTTGTGCACCTGCGGTGTTGATACTGCAGTATGGTATCTATACTCGCTCCAGCTCGCATGACCTTCCAGTGTACTTGTGGTGTTGGTACAGCGGTATGGTATACCAGGTATATACTGGCCCCTGCTCTGTCGCCCTGAAAGTATGCTCTTGTGCACTTACTTATGGTGTTTGTTGGTACTGCAGTATCATGGTATATATACTCGTTCAGTCTTCGTATGGTTGAGCCCCTCGGGTGGTGTTAGTACACTACGGGTATGTTATGTTATTATGGTACGGTACGGTGTGGCATGGTGTGCAGTGTGGCACGGTATGTGATATCGTACGTTGGTATGGTATGATGGTACAGTTTGATACACTTTTGTTTTCACTTTTACTTTCCAGCTTAACTCGGACCAGGTAGGTTTTACCCTCAGCAGTCTTTTTCTGGACAAACTGTGGTCACAGGTGTCGTCCTTCCCCCCCCCCGGTACATGCCTTCATTTTTTGTCGCGCATAGGGTTCAGCATTCCCGCTGCTCGTCGATTTTCATGGAATGCAGGTAACTTACGTTTTCGCCCTTGCCGCTATTAGTCATTTTTTATGCAAGAAAAAGTCCTTATGTACGTGCATGCACTTGGTGAGACTTGACTCTACGAAATTGATCTTGATAGGCACGCGGACCACCCGCTAAGCCACCGGGAACGCCGGCTAAACTATATAAAAAAATCACGGCATGTGATATGGTATGATGGTACGGTGTGATGCATGTATAATATGGCTAAATATTGCTTGGTGGTATGGTATGTTTCAGTATGTAAGGTACTCAAGAGTCGAACACGTCTTATAAATATCATCTATAGCGACCTACTACTGTAATATATCGATAATTGGAACGCACTAATACAAGTTTGAAAGTATAAGGGATGCGGACAAACATGCAGACAGACACAGACAGATTTGCAATTTACTAAGAATAATAGTGGAACGGTTGAAATGCCCTCGCGTAAGTAGTTTGCATCGCGGTACCCCTTTGCGCGGAAAAATAAAAAAATGTCCACCGGCAAAATATGTCTGAATGTACACACCTGTAGAAAGGAGTTACGGTCAAGGGTAAGGCTGGCTCTAAAGCGCTGCGTGCTAATGTACAGCGAGCACAAGTCACATGTTTGACGGGCTGTGTGTTACCCCTGTCAATAGCTCAGCACCTTGCGGCCGCACCTCCGCGCAAGAGCAATGTTGCTCGTAGCCCCCATTGTAGTTTGGAAAGCAGCTGCAGTGGCAGCGGATAGATCCCGTTGACACACGCTGCTTGCTTGCCATATTTGGTACCAGGTACAATAGTAGTTCAGCAGGGCCGCAACCGGCGACAGGCACAGAAGCACAACACATATAGGGAGGAAGAAATTACATCCACAGAGAATCGGTTTGACCTGTGGGTTAATCTGTGCTGCGATTGATCTATTAAACCTCTGGTGCTTCATTATGGTACTGCTATGGAACACTTACACCGAACAAATAGGAAACACGTTTACGTGTGCATGACGCAGATATGAGCTCCAAGCCCATGCCGCTCGCTCTCTCCACAGCAAGAACGTAAGCACACGGCACCAACTCGCTACTTTCATCAAGCATACGGGATTGTCAAACATAAATACTAATACGCATTCTCGCGCACCGTGCGGAAAAATCACGGCAGGCCGCATGCACGGCGAGACTGCTTCCCCTATATACCGCGAATGCAACGGAAGCAGACTAAGTATCTAACGCTAGATTTCTCCCACGCTGTACACCTCAGTGCACCCTACGCCCACTCCGTGGAATTGCAAGTCCAACCCAAACCCACCAACAACAGCACTACACGGGCGGGCCCCAAGCTAAAATCGCCACCCCTCTTTGGCGCCATACGAGGGGCAAAATCCCCTTAGGCGCTGGCAGCTCCACCGTCAAAATTAGCTCGCTGCGTCGGCCATGCAAGTAGACCGGAACAGCCACCTCCGACGGCACTGACATGGGGCCGTCCGACTCGGCGGCCTCGTTTGCACCTTCGGGGCGACGGGTCCAACACAGCTGGCAAAGGGCCAAGGATCTGCGGTGGTCCTTGGAAAAGGCCAGGGTCTTCGTGGCCTCGCTCCAGCCGGCTCCTTCCAGCACCAGCCCGGTGATCGGGAAAGCCATCGATGAGCCTGAAGTGGGCGCGTACATCGCACGGGTAAAACAATAGCAGGGAGCGGGATGAGAAACGGATTCGCTGCCGGGTGAGAAAAGGGTTTGACGTAACCAAAAATGTAGCCCTTGTTACCGTCGCACCAAAAGCAATGCCATACCAGTACCCCCTTTTTATTGACGCACCGAACGTGAAGCTCCATTTAATAAAGCACAAAAAGCTCACACTACCGCCCGACGACTACAGTACAACCCCCCAAACGGAAAAATGTTGCCTCCAATAAAGACAAGAGCCGGCCGGCAAACGAAGCACTTTCACTACTCGGTATCGGCAATCACCTCCCGCGGCGCTGTTCTCCTCAGCAGGGCCCACAACAAGCGACAGTTTTAGCTCCTCCAGAGAGCAAGACAGCGCGCGGGCTACGTGCTGGCGACTGGCAGTCACAAACGCGTCCGGGTTGAACAGCCCCCCAAGCCAGTAAGGCGAAGCGTCGGCACCAGACTTGGCGCCCGGTTTGGAGACACTTTCCAGGTGGCCAATTCGCTTGCCGAGGTCGTCCACCCAGCTGGCGGCGCCCATGGCAGCCTGCACGAGGCCGATCTTCCAGCTTGCCGGCACAGCGTCCTTCATCAAGGCACTCACAAGCGCGCGCACCTGAAGCCGTGCAGGAGCCGTCACGAGGAAACAAAACAAAGTGTCAGGTTTGCCGATGGTTTGTATAGGCAACAATTGATTCCGTGTGGTATCGGCGCCCCAGTGAGGTAAAAGCGAGTCATTGAACGCGCGACAGACCGGCAGAGAATACTGGAAGCATGTGGGAGAGGTGGTCGCAACATTTTTCATGCTGAGAAAAAAAACCAAAAAACGCAGCGACGACAGCATCACTGACTCGGGCCCTAAACCGACTCCTTTATATGCACCGGTAGTGCTCCATGATTACCTACATACCCCCCGTGTACACACCGGTAAACGCCCCGGCTAGTAAGCATAAAATACCTCGTTGGTGGCCTTGGCCTCCCCCCTGCACAGCTTGCCCACCGCCGTCAAGTCGCTGCGGACCTTAGACAAGAGCGCCGATCCAGTCGACACCTCGCGCCACAGGCATCGGTGCAAGGCATCGCCTTCTTCGGCATCGTCCTTTCCACTTGCCCCCTCCTCGCCGTAGTTGCCTCCTCCCACTATCTTCGGCAAACAATCCAACCAACTGGGAAAAAGCGAATAAAACATACCGAAAGCGGGGGTAGGGGGGGTATACCGGTATATCACTTGCAGGTAAAGGTGAACCACCAACTAAGAAACCGGGTGTGCCACTCTGGGCGGCGGGCATTGGCGCAATGAATGATGCCCAAAACATCTCCAAGATACAACAGTACGCAGGAACAGGTATTAAGTAGCACGCAGTTACAGCCAGTACGGTACGTCGACCTTTGCTCACAGCCTGAGTTTTTTTTATGGGCATCGATCACTACTGGGCGACGTTGTATACCTACACGCCACCAGTAAGGCCTGTTTCGAACCAAAGCTGGTAATGTGGACACGGCAAAGACATAAGTCAAGGATTGGAGGATCAAGCACGAAATTCCTGTCTATATCTGATTCACAGCTGCTGGTGCCGTCAACGAATGACTTCAGCGACCGCCAAGTACGTCAAGTCTTGTGGTGCCAAAGTTGGCCCTTTAGTCTGATAACTGCTCTCCTCGACTCTCCGTCTCACCCCTGGGTCCGATGGAGCAGCTGCTCGAGCCTGGCTTCCTGCCCTCCGCTGCCCGCATCATCTCCTGCTGCCAATGCGGCTGCAGCCGCTTCCGCCCAACTACCGTCGTCCTGGATCAGCTACCGGTATCACAGGGAGCGGGTATGTACGAGCGAAAACCGTGCCTTTAGATATCAGATATCACAGTCTCGCGTCAGACACGGCAAGGCTATCGACCAGCCATAGGGGATAGGAAAACGCCAGAGTCTACGTGGGCGCATCCGAGTTCGATAATTCAGCGACCATGTGAATTGAGGGTGCTGCAGCTCATCAGATTTTAAGGCATGGCATGCTACTCATATAATAAATATCATGCAAGCCCCGCCCCCCGGTCACCTGCCAGGTAGATAGAAGCTGTTCACCCCTGCTGGCCAGCAGCGCCGCCTCTGCGTTGGGAGCGAGGCCCAGCCACGTGGGAGGGTTGCTCGCGGGCAGACTGTTGGCCCACCTCATGAACGCGTCGGGGCTTGTAGCGTCCGGCAGACACACCAATGCCGACGCTTGCGAGGCGCCAACCTCCTGCGAGCTGGAGTTGGTCAGACGTTAGCACCAGAGGAGGGGGGGTGAAGTCGGGGTGTGAAGCTATTTCAATAGGCGCAGCAGTCCTGACGAACACCAGGTATTAGCTCGCAAGACTACAGGGACAGTCATCCGAACCCATGCACTACTATGACATGCATGGAACGCACCACTCATCAGGTGCACCTCCCCCCGAACTACGCACTCGTAAACATCACTATCAACACTGTGCGCGACCAATGCCGCTGCCCTCAATTACGGCAATTGAACTTGACAAACACGCGTGTACGTTGCACACCATGCTTGTAAGCTGTGCATCAAAATGTTGTGTCACATGTACGAGCCGTATGTTACCTGCACAAGGCAAAGTTCAGGTCGAACGACTTCGGCTGTAAGAGGGAAGAGACGAACCCCTCGAGCAACTGCTGGTCGAACACGCTGTCGACACGGCCACCGTACACGCTCTGGCCCAGCAGCGCACGCAGAGCTTCCCATGGGACCTACCAGCCAGGCAAAAGCGGCGCAGGACAACCAAGGGCCGCACACGAACAGAATGCATCGATGAAGCTGACGTCTTACGTCAGGTTTTCAGCGTCAACGAAGACGAATCAGCATCATGCCCACGATGAAAATGGCTGCATGCGCTGCGGCAACCGCCGCTCGCCTCGGACTCAACCATGCACTGTTAGCGGCTGTAGACCGTAATGGATGGAAACTTCCCCACACACTCGGATATTGAGTCAGCTGTGACGCCCAGAAGTGAGGTATTTGTAACTCACCTTCTCCGGGCTGATGTGCTGCGCCCCGTGCGCCGTGTTCTCCACCCAACTGTCGATCGCCTGAAGTGCACATGCGGCGTCAGCCTCACTAAACTCGTACCTGCATCGGACACGGTATCAAAAGGAAGCAAATCGGAAGAGTATGGTGTATACGGCGTCGTGCCAAGGCCAGCAACGAAACAAGCTGCCAAGCTGGGCACGCTTGTAGGGCAGGGGGACAGATCTACGTACCGGGAGTCACGAGGAGTATCAGTATGTCTTTCCGCACAGGCCCAGTCGGTGGTTGTAGCGTTGCGTAGCGACTTCTAATAGGCATGTCAATCAAAGGTGTTACTTTACAGTCAGGCGCCTGAACGTAGCGAAACAGAATCCACTCTGACAAAGGAAGCCACTACCATCCAAGTACAATCGAGTCAACGCCTGACACCTGTACTGAGCAGTACCAATGGTTAGGGTCGACGTTGGGAGCACTTTCCAAACTTCCGCGCAGAATGAACAAGCAGGGTGTCACGAATACAGTAAGAAAGGCTTACAGCAAAGGCTCACCTCTTGCTCCAGCCGAGGGGAACGTAACGCAGCCGCTCTTGCACCACGGCCTGCAGCCACGCCAGGAGGACGTACAACCTGGAACAAGCAACCCACGACAGCGATAAATGACCAACCCAACGACCCAGAACAGTCGCTCACGGAACATGTGCCATAATTCATATCTGTCGCATGTGAGGACACATCCGATTCCAAGGACGACTTCATCGCAACGAGTAGAAATCCACCCGATACAACTCTATGCCTCCATCGTCATGTCCAAGGTTTCGAACGATACAAATCAGGCGCCCACTTCAGCATGCAAACACTTCTGTTCGAACGTGTTTTTTCAGCATTTTGGCAGTTACATTAATGTTTCGGAATATCGGCTTATTATGGGTTACTTGGTGATTGCCTCTGCGAGTGCACGTGATGCCCACGTGGTCACTTGTTCTCTCTCTACTCTGCCGGGGGAATCGTATTTCAAGACTTGAATCATCTTGGTGCTGCGCCTGAGACTATCCAACACTCCAGAGCGTTGGTACCGACGTAGGCCCACGGGTGGCGAAGTGGATGATCTACGGGTGACGAAGTGGATGATCTCGGCCTCGAGGGGCTGCAACGGGCGGCCGCAGACGCCGAGGCGCGTCAAAAGTCGAGTCACGCCGACCTCTTGAGATAAATGGCACAGATTGGGTCCGGTAGAGAGCAACCGCTATCTGCCGCAGTTGGAGCAGGGGGAGATGTTGCAGCGCCATCGTCGGAACTCTCCGAAGTTGGCGACGGGATCCGGGGAGGTTAACGGGTTCCGGCCGAAGCTGGCCCCGGTGGGGGCCAGCTTGGAGGAAGAGAGGAAGATTGGGGCTAGTGCCTCACAAGTGAGCAGCCCTCTAACATGCCGGGTGGTCTTCGTGGTCAAACGCTTTAGGCATAGCCTAAAATGGCCTAAAATGGCAATCCCCGTGCTGAAAGGCAAACACGACTTGGATATTTTTTTGAAAGCAGAGAAAAGTATACACGATACTCCATGGATTCCAGACTGTTTTGGACAGCGATGAGTATGTCGAGATTGGGGCCGAGGGGAACGACAAGAGGTCCCCCATGGCCCAGGGAGTGACAGCCTCGGCGTGTCAGAAACAGCTTATGCATCGGTGTTTTTGTCGCAGGCTTTGCAATCCAACGCCGACAAAGCAAGATTCTACCGGGGTGGATGGTACGTACGCATGCATTGTTTGGGTTATTCCTGGATAGTCCCGCCCCCCGGTAGTTGAAAAGCCGTATCTTTGTTCATGGTTAGAAACGTTACTGTCGTATACGAAACCCACTGCGCTTCGTTGCGCTCCTTACACAGGGTTTACTCTCGGCAGGCCCAGAAGAGTAACTGGAAATATACCACATCTCGTCTCTTTCAATGGTTTGGAGGGAGTACGGGTCAAGGGTGTATTAATGTTGAGTGGTATTGGAGGAGACTGATTTTGTAGATTTTTGCAGGAACTTGTTTTTTGTTCGTGACTGCCCTCTATTGGTTGCAGAACGAGGAAGGGCATGCATATTTATGACGATGGGTTGTTCTACCACACATACTGTTCTTACGAACTTGATGGGTGATGGAAATCTTGCTCGCGAGTAGGAAGATGATACTTTGCGGAACAAGGAGAGCCGTTGAGCTGAACCAGAATACGGGGAGTGTTTTAGATTCTGCCCACAAACGGATGTTGTTTCGGGAATAGTAAGCGCCGGGCAAAAACCCTATCGGAAAAAGATACTTGTCATCTCGTGTTACCGCTACGATCTGAGAGTTTAAAGCGGAAATGGAGGGCACAAGGAGACTTTTGTCCGGGGGAACGGGATTCCTCTCGCCTTTCAAATTCATCGATCATGTTAGTTCTTGTTTTTACAGCATTAAGCTGTTGCAATCTCCCATCACACGAGATATGCAATAGTTTTATACGGGAATGAAAGGTTTTTCCCCTGTGTGGTACAGGTTTCCTCGTAATATTGTAGTTGGTTTAGGTCATGGAGATGAGTTTATCTTATTATATGGATTGGCCCTGCTGTTTTGCTGTGGAATCAGGGAGTGTGTTCGAATGTGCTTGTTCAGCGTTTTGGCAGGTACATAAATGTTCGCGATATCGGTTTATTAAAGGTTACTTGGTGATTGCTTCTGTGTGCTTGCACGTGATACCTATGTGGCCACTCGTTCTGTCTCTATTCTGCCGGAGGAATATTACTAAATACCTGAATCTGCATTGGGCTTCGCCTGGGGCCACCCAACAATTTCGAGGCACTTACATTCCTGGTGTATACGAGGGATCTGCAAGATGTAGACAAGGTTGATGCTTTTGCTGGGTAGGGTCTGTATGACACGGTTCTTGCGCACATGGTTGCCGGAATGGGATTTACAGGACAAGGCTTCTGAGCACAATCTCGGAACGGAAACTGCAGTAGATGATATATCTAATATGTTTCATCAATCTGATCTGCACGATTGTTTGGAAGAATACGAAGTCGTCCAGCAACGCGAATAATTTCCTCCTAGTGCGTCGGGGTCACGTTTTCTCTTCGACGGGGGCGTGTCACCTGCTCCTCTCCACCGGGCGCTTGGAGATGCGCTCCTTCGGTATGCCCTTGAGGAAACGGAGGACGTTCGCTCTCACACCAGAAGGTGCTTCCACAACCAGCACATCGCTTGCGCGTAGCAGGTTAGGCGGGAGGCGCGGATGCACCTGTGCACGAAACACGGCAGCAAAAACGTGGATGCGAAAGAAACGAGCGGACCCTTTGAACACACACCTCGGGAGGGGGGGGGTATGAACAACCTGCAAATGCGTGCTACGTACAATACAATACCAGATACGCCTGCATGGCGCAAGCTGAAGACGTGGCAGTACAAGGTTGGCATCGCTAAACTCCACACTTGACGCGCAAACCAACACCCCTGAACCTCAACTCGATCGCTGCTACGTCAGGAACTATCTTGAGCATCGCATACTGAGCAAGGCGCAGTATTCGGGGCGCATACCTCTGATGTCAGGAAGAGCCTGAACGACGGGTTCAACGCCAGCCCCCTGAGCTTCTTCTCAAGTCCCGCAAGCCACTCCGGGCAAAGGTGAGCATTCCTCAGCAACACCCACGACCTGACGAACGGAACGGAGCAAAATATTAATACTAAAAAAAGTGTTGCGTAAGGCAATTAGATAGAAAAACCCGCCAGAAAAGGTAGTAGCAACAAAGAGAACCCGCCCCATGAAGGAGAGCCGCCAAGCCCACAACGCGTACCGCTCTCGGGCAAAGTGAGTGTATCATTAAGGTACGCGGGAAACGCTGCTGCCATACAAACCATGAAAAATTGTCCTACTCAACCACTACCCCTAGGCCGCAGACTTTCCGCCTTGACCCGTTGTCATCAACCATTAGCACTACACGATGCGATACGAAGTAGACGCTAAAGCTGGACGAAGCCGTAATCAGATATACCCGTTAATTTTCTCGATAGCCTCAAGATATTCCAGTTCATCTGCTGCAAGCCTTCGCTAGCCCAAGAAAAACCCTGGACCGCAAACAACTGTAAGGACACATTGGTTCAAGGAGTTCCATGTACCTTGGCATATATTGGCATGCTGACCCACCAATGGATCAATACGACTCCCATAACTATTATCGAGAACAACTGGGACCCTCCAAACTCGAATCGACCGCATTGCTAAGCTGTGTGTGTGTGTTTTTTTCTACCCGTCGACATCCAGCACAACCCGTGTCCGTGCCGATTCTTCAATCCTAGAGAGTTATTACAAGTTCTGTGGTCCCAAAATTACGCCACAGAAATACTACATTGTTCCACAGTAAGCAGAGTAGACAACGCAATACCATGTCATCATACTGGATACGACAGGCACGACATACACATTCCATAAGTTAGAGATAACAAAAGGAAACAAACAAACAAACAAAACGAGAAAACAGAAGGCAAAGAAACAAAGCTGTATAGCAAGCAACAAAGGCGCAGAAGCCAAATACAGCCTGAAACAGGCCAACGCCTCACCCCTGTTTGGACGCTATGCTGATAGCCCTGTCCGCCATGTCGTACCCTTCCGAAGAGCCCATGGACACAGAATGCATGGGCCGAGACATCGAACTCGCCAGCGCATCGACCTATCGGTTCACGGGTGCCGCAGTAAAAGTGGGATGGCTGAGAACCGTGACGCCATAACAAGGCGGGGGAAACACACAAAACATCTACGTACGGTGGCAGACGATCAGGGCTCCCAGTACAGCAGCATCTTCATTACGAATCCAGAACATTATCGATATGTGGGCAAGATGTTTTGGTGTGCTGCGGTGCACCCATCACAAGTAGCTAGACCGGTTCGTCGGACGAAATCCCGTCATGACCGAGGTGTAACCCCCGACTTTGCCGCCGCAACACATTCGCTTGAACTAACGAATATGGCCATCTGACACGAGAAGCATCAACCCTTCTGGGACCCAGAAAACGCAGTCACGCAGTTAACCCTTTTAGGACTGCAGTCTCGTTTTGGGGACAATTGGGGACAAATTACTTGGAATTTGAGTGCCTTGTCCCCAAAACGGGACTGGAGTTCTAAAGGGGTTAAACACTTTTTTAAATACTTTCTGTGTATTTCATTGGTACAGATAAAGCTAAAACTCACAACGCTTGCACATAAATCATTCGAGACGTACGACTTTATCTGGAGTGGGCGCGCAGCAGCATGGGTACCACCACGCTTCGCTAGCTCGTGTCGTGCAACTTGTCGGACTGTACTCATGTACCTGGTAGCTCGGAAAGTAGACTAATCATCCCGAAGCTCAGCAGCCTGCGTCCATGCTGTACTAATCGTCAATGAATTTCGTCTATTTTCCCCTCTCTCAACCAGGTCCCAAGAGGGTTGACATGGCAACTGCACCGACTAGGCTTTCGCGGCATAGGCAGTACCTTCCAGCTAGCGTCATGGCCGGCCTCCGAACACAGCAGCACAGGCGCCTCCGGCCCCGCCCCCTCCTTTACAGACGCCTCCAAATCAAGTGCGTCGTCCCAAGGTAGGCCGCTCTGGACCCTGGCATGCCCTCCCACACCCCCCCCGTCCTCCGCAAACACCCTCTCAACCAACTCCGCAGCGGCTGCCATGGTGCGGTCGGGGCGGAAAGCGTGGACCACCGCGAGGGACAAAAACGCCTGCCTCTCCTTCGAAACGTCGTCGGTGGTCCAGCCGGTAAGCGGGAGGAATTTTTCGGCCTCATTTTCGTCGAGCACTTGGCACCACGGTTCGGGGTTGGTGGAGAGGTGGGAGGCAAGCGGTTCAAGCGACGGCAGAGAAAGCAGCGCACCGACGTCTCGCGCCTGCCTCTCCGAGAGCGTGCGTCCGGGGATATTTGGCACCGCGCCTGGCGTCAAACGCGGAGGGGAGGTGGGGGGATCGTGACGTAAGGCCTATGCAAATCGTGAGTAGCACATCTTATTTGGCTGGGTGTCTCGTCGAAGCGCCTGCCACCAATTTCGAGCATCGCGGAGTCTTGCATCGCAGAGTTCCAACTCGCCGCGTGTGAAGAGTAGCTCCTGTCGACACACTGCTACGACGAACTGCGCGTATGTTTTTGGGGGCCAACTACGGTACTTGGAACCAATGTCGAGTAAATTTCGCAGTGCCACAACGGGTAAGGATTACCAGTATGTTGTACTCTGCCGAGCTCTCAATTCCCAGACGATGGCTCTATCGTGGCTGCCCCGCTTGCTCTGCTTCGAAGTACTACCAAGATACCAATGGCCTGCGACCATGCGAGCCGCAGAGCCACGCCACGGTACAGATTCCCCCTGGTGCAATCTTTTCGAGACTTGAGAGGGGAAAATGACGAATACAAATCGACGATAGCAGCCTCTCACCCACGCGAAGTAACGCGACCTGCGAAGGTACAGTAGGCTACAGTAGCTTATACGGGGGCTTATGCGAGTGGTGGTTATTGTAACGTCGGAGCCCAATGCATGGAGTTGAACGACGAGCATGAATTATCGGATGCCGCATGCTCAAAGTAATGATAATATCACGCTTCCCCATTTGTTTTATGGTTATGGCATATTCAAGTCAAAAGGGTTTTATTGCACGCTCATTACATGATAATACTGCATTGCTCATTTATTTTATCGCTATACTGCAGCCGATTCAGGAGGGTAAACCATCTCACCAACACCAATGCGGGATACTGTCGCACCGGCACCCGCTCCAGCGGCCCCAAGCAGCGTCTCCAGTTCTTCCAGGGTGGGCGACTTCTTGCTGTCATCTTCCACGTACAACTGCAGTACATTAGAAACGAAAACGTCGGAACCATGTTAATCCCTCTTGAGACTTGGAGTTAGAGCAGATTATTGTGTGGTAACAAAGTACTTGGATTTAGTGTGGAACATTTTTCGGCAGTAGTGTAAAGGTTAAGGGTAGCGGCCGAGCCATTCGAAAAATGAACGAGGGGGTTCCGGTAATAACTGTCGGCGAAATTATGTGCGGATGTCCGGGCATTCATTGCGTGCGCACGGTGACATTGGTCAAGTTTTCCTGCTGAGCAGGTTCTTTTCAAAGAAGCGTGCATGGGGTTAATGTCCACTCTATAATACCTGAAAAGGCTACATAGAGGGCCCACAGGTATGACCTACTTAGGGCAGGGGTACTACTGTATTTTTTGGCTCAATACCTTCTGGCCGGTTGAGGGTTTGAAGTCAGCAGCAACTACTGGTTACTTAATTATTTTTATAAGCATGTTTGTTTCAGGACTAGCGCATGGAAACGGTGGTCGAATTGCGGGAGCAAACTTCTTCGGAAGGAGGAATGTTTCGGGTGAGATATTGAGCTCATTGCATGAGTAGCTGAAACAAGTAGCCACCACCCTCATCTTTCTGTGTGGTTACTCACACACAGCACCCACCTGTAATGAAGCATCTTGCTGCGAATGTTCTCCTCACTTGCGCTGTATACGAGTCCTTTCTCGGTTCGAAAACATGAAACAAACATCAAGGGCGTTCCTCGCAAAAGCTTCTTCTCGACAATACTTTTCCAAGGTACGTGTCACATTCACGGAATAGAAAAAACTCATGCGTGGCGCAAAATGTGCAAGGACGTCGAAATCGCGACTTGAGAACATGCAAATAAGCTCCCACGCTTAGCGTTATAAATACCTGCGCAAGTCTCAAAGCGAAGAGCAGGCGGTCTCGGTTGAGCAGCCCCTTAGAGACCCTCCGACAGACCGCCCGGAACAGTCTGGCCTTGAGGACGGCGAGCCTCCCCACAGCGTCCCCTTTGCCGGCGGCAGAACCGCCCATTCCCTCAGCCCCTTCCTTCGAGCTGGACAAGACCTACCAGAGGATCAGACAATACCAGTGGTTGCACAGGGAAAGCGACAAGTCTGAGATAGACGCCAACGTAGCAATTTTCAACAGTCATTACACGAGAAGGGCACAAAGACTGCAAGCCAAAAGTCAGACGCCAACGAAGCAATATGAATATGAATAGTCGTTTTACGGAAGGGTCAGAGGGCCTGCAACTCAAACGTGAGACACCAGGCGTAGCAACGCTTCATAGCGTGAAAACACGGTACAGTGCCACCCTGCCGCTAGACAGCCTTCGAAGCGGCTTGGCATTTGGAAAATTGAAGACAGACTGTAAAAACCTGGCAGACTTGCTCGACGGGGCCGCCGCACTCGTTACGTATGCGCTAGCGTACTGTAGTTAGGCGATGGAAGTGGTGGAGGCAGTGCCTCTGTCCCCGTGCTTGACTTTGTGAAGCCGTGAACAGGGGCAGGCACACGAGACACCATAAACCGGCGGAAAACAGAGCAGAGTTAACCGCAGCGCCCCTGCTGACAAACCAACTGATGCGCTATATAGGCAATATCACGTCAGACCCCAAACGCACTCTATATTCCCGAAAACAACACATTTCCACATGTCAACCTCGCACCATACAAGCTGTCAAAAAAGAGTGCACAATCAGTACAGTAGTCATCCTCGCGTCTGCCACGTATTATTACACTTTCCCCGACATGTTAATACCTGAGCGAGTATGTCCTGGAAGAATCTGAGCGAGAAGTGGTAGAGGAAGTGAACATCCTTCAACGTCTCCAGCGCGAAGTACAGCTGGCTGCACGAGACAGCGAGACCGTCATACAGTCCGGAGACAGCCTCCACCTCCGAAATCACGTCGCGCGTGTGCTCCACCTGCGGCCACAGACACGAAACCGAAAACAAGGACAAGAGAGAGAGCGGGAGAAAAGAGAGATAAAGAGACAGATAGAGCAGCAGAAACGAAGATATGAAGAGACAGAGACAAGGGGGGCAAGCCTTTTAGCATATTTGACCATGATGGTCATGCCACCAACATTGGTCTACACCGTATTTCTCTCGGCCAAAGCATCACATGGAGCGCGAACCAAAGGTGGTGGCCATGATTGGCACTACCATGAGTTTCTATCAGTTTTACACGATACTCGCTCTCAAACAAAGCATCGCGCGCAGCACGGACCATAGCTGTCAGAGCACTGGGTTGTGATAGGAAGTGTAATGTGCAACAATAGGTTAGCAACAGCTTTACCCGATACGTTCCCTCGATCGAAGCATCGCACGGACCATAAACCAAAGGATCACATTGGGCGACACCATTGGGTACTGAGCAACAATAACGGCCATGGTTACAAAAAAAACGCGACAACAACGAAGGCTCAATATACAGCAAGATCAATCTAAAGCCATCACGTCGTAAGCTTAGCGTCGAGCCACGAACAAAAACCAGTGTTAACTATAGCAAATCCTAGGCGGTCCGCTGCACCGGAATACATTAGGTACCTCTTTGGCCACGTCTCCCGCCTCGCCCTTAAGGTCTTCCAGAGCCTGCACGACAGTATCATCGTCGAGGATGGTTCCCTGCACAGCACTAATGGTGTCCAGAAGTCGCTCCTCAAGCTGACGAAGCTGGGGTTCAGGAGAAAACGTTCGCAACAGAAGACAGCAGAACGAGAAGGAGTTTAGTGCCTATGTTACGACTATAGGGCCGTGTGCCGCAGACGCTAGTCTCTCTGGGACAGAGAGGCAGAACACGACAACAAAGTGACGATTACGGCAACACCCGCCAGACGAAGCAACTCCGGCTGCCGGGTGAGGGGTAAGGGGACAACACAACTAGCATAGAAACTGAACTATACGCCCCGAAAACTGCACGACACTACTCGAATTGGCGCCCGCTACCAGTTATACCCTCGGTCCCACAAGGGTGAACATATACCAGGTACTTTGCCAAAAAACGTGTACCGACGTACGTGTTGTTGTGCTGCGGTGTACCGAGCACGTACCCGAGCATCCAAGAATAGCACTTTAGCACCATAACCTATTGTATTAGAGCTCGACTAAGCTCCGTCGACATATCTTACCTGGTAGCTTACTTCCACAGAAAAGCGAACGTTTTCTTCACGAGTGACATGTATATACAATGCGAAAAGAGTTAGAGCGAACCTACCGGCCTTCTCGCGCCCGTGAAATCACACCAAACCAAGATACCAAACCAAGATACCGAACCAAGATACCAAACCAAGATACCAAACCAAGCTACCAAACCAAGATACCAGACCAAGATACCAAACCAAGATACCAAACCAAGATACCAAACCAAGATAACAAACCAAGATACCAAACCAAGATACGCCGGCCAATGGACACACTGAGCAAGCAAGCAGACCACATTTCGAACCTCTATCAATCACACTTCACCCAATCTATCCGGCATACCTTGACACTCTGTTCGCCCTGAAGCTGCAGCATCTGCGTCCTGCGCTGCTCGACATCGGGCCGTTCCGCCCTGAGGATGGATCCCAGCGCCTGCTCCCACGGCATGCACACGTTACACCTTTCGCATTCAAAAACTGCTTGTTCTCGCCCGTGTAGCACACACACGTTTCACATTTCAAAATTGGCTCATGCTGCCGCAAGCACGCGCATTTCTACCTAGGATCGCACTGCCGTTTCTGGGACAAATTACTTCGAATTAGACTGAGATATATGTTGCTGTACAGTTAAACACATATCATGCCAGGGATACCGGTACCTGGCGACTACCTGCACGGGCCAACAAGACCACTGGACGACGCCATTATAACGCGTACGCATCGTGACGCGCGCTAAATACCCTGCTCGTAACAGGTAGAAAAACAAGCCGGGCTTCCCGCACGCGACTGGTTTGCCCACAATGCGGCGGTCGTGAAAGTCCTAAATCTACAGCCCCATGAAACGCATTTTGTACTACTGCATGTATCTTGGACGCTGTATTGGGCGCTTGGGGCAAAACATGGGTTATTTAAGACTGCACCTCTTCAGCGTTCTTTGGTGCTACGGAATATGAGCATTTGTAAGGTAGTTGTGCCGTCAGAGTGCTTTGCTTGTAGAACCTTATTTGGCGTTTGGCAACATATTTGAAAAACCCAACACTAAATCTACTAACGATAATTCCGTACGAGGTCGGTGAGAGGAGAGGCATCCCATGCGAACGCCTGTTGTCCCCGACAAATATCACGCAGTATATTTTTAGATGCTTAACAACGGCCGCCCATGTGACGTCAGTCACACTATTACTACGTAACTACGAGGGGAGTTTTTCCTACTGTTTCCAGCGACAAAAGTGAAATACCCCCGGATAGATAGCGCCGATACAGCAAACTACCCCGATACAAACAGCCCTGTTACGAAAACACAAAAGGTTTCTTCAGCAGTCACGCCGAAAGTGGTTCGAGGAGGCTTACCGCTGCCATCGAAACGCACCTGACTCTGCAGGCTCGCAGGCGTGACCGTAAAGTTGACAATCGTTACCCTGGAGCACAGATCGGGGGTGAAGCGGGCGCCCGGGTTTCTAGTGACGAGCAGCAGCAAAAAGTCGGGGCTGTAATCGATGTCCTCCGACCCCAGGCGGATCAGGGTACGGCCGCCAGTCCGCTGCAGCTCGCGGTTGAGGAGAGGGTTGAGCACCGGATCCACAGTCTCCACATCCTGGTCAATGGCGACAAGCCCATGGAAGGACCCATGAGGGAGTGGTGTACATGTCATTCATGCCATGCATGGCCATAGTCGTATCACCATAGGGAGGGGTGTACTCATGTCATTTATGTCACGCAGTCCCTAGGCCATTTGCTGTAGATCCTCCCATCCCTAAAATGCCTACATTGCCGGGACGGAGCACGTCGGTTGTCGGGGTTTCACCAACCAGACAGACATTTGCTTGCACGAAGGACCCCACCACTGGCGTGGGGGGAGGGGTGCGGGCGATATAGGCAGCGTAGCTGACGACGGAATATCATTTACGTTTCGATTATCTTGATATAGGTGTTATTGCACGACGCCCGAGATGCCGGACCAGTCATGAACAAGGGTGAACGCAGGGGACATTGGTCATACCGGGTACCTGGTATGTCACTCAAGGGTGCCGATGCACCTTAACCTATGCTACAGTAGGTTGGGTTGGGTGGTGTTGGGTTGGGTGACGTTGGGTGGGGCTGGGTTGAACCTGTGGTGGAATATCGAACCGTCAGTGCAGCACCGGAGAAAAATCCTTGGCTACCATCAGCGTGCGGCACTTATCCTGACAGCACGTAGAAGGTCGCAACGATAAGGCACCGGGGGGTGGGGAAGCACCATGCTGGGGTATACCGGTATCGTACAGCAAAACAACGACAGTAAAAGTGCTGTTTGGACTCTGCGCCATTCAATACCTGAACGAGCAACGGAGTCCCGAACCGGATTGCGCTGGCGAGGGTCTTCATGAAAGATGAGTCCAGGAATGACGTCGTCGCGATTTTTCGCTCCTGCTCAGGTCACAGAGACCGTCGTGAAAAACAATAAAACGAAGGTAGTCGACAAAATGAGAAGACGGTCGTAACCGATGTGCAGGGTGCTGGAGAGTGGAAGCCCACACGCCTTCTGTGCGAGCTAGTACTTTTACCATGATCAACTTCAAAGGAAGAGCGTTTGCCGTTCATAACCGAGGACAACTTTTCAACACAGATGCGGCAAAGTTCAACGCAGAGCTTTGCACGCCGTGGGAGGTGGCAGATGAACATTGAAACGCGACCCCGTACTTACTCATTCGGGTGGGCAATCAAAACTAAGAACGGCGAAACGGGCGACCGCGTCTCGCGTGTCGTGTACCACGAACTGCTCTTCTTCCACGAGTGCCGTTCTTCAGGCACACCAGCATTGCAACCATAGTCTCAAGTATCACCTTGTACTTGTTGAGGAGGAACCGAGTCGCTTGGCCAGCGGGATCCACGACGAGGGGGAACCTGTGGCTAAACCTCTCAAGAACCACCGCGTTCTCGAGGCATAGGTCGTCAGCAGGGAGTCCCATAACCTGTCCAGGAAAGGTAGGTAATTAAGCAAATAACAAAACCCATTCACATTTTGGGTCGTGTACGGTCAAGTCAAAGTAACACCATGGAGGGAGCTGCACCACGGGCACAATTCTGCTTAACGATATTAATACTTATTTGCTTACCCAGTTCTAAAGGCATTTGGGAAAACTGTCGGAGCCCGGCCGTAGGATAGTTTGAGTGCAAACGTGTCGTTTCCCTATACACTTAGCAGATGAAGCCATTCCGTGACAATCGTGAACCTTTCACGTATCATGGCGCCTTTCATCCACCTTGACCATCATACTCGGTATACGTGCGTTTCACTTCCCACACACCCCTCCCCCGTTCGTGCGCCGGCGGTGGGTGACACAAGCTCACAGCCAATTAATCTAATGCGTACCAAAGGGGCAAGGATCATGGCAACAACGTGTTGTAGGTCACACAACCATCATCATAGCAGCACAAAATACAACACCGCAGCAGCACCGACCGCAGTACACACATCGCCATGCCGATAAGCCAACAGAAGGACCACGGCCACAACCACGAGCAAGGAACACACCGATGCAACAAGAATAACAGCACCGACCCACAACGATAACCAGATGACAATGCCTTGGATGCCGGCAACAACCTTCATGAAGTACGAAGCCTCCTGTATTCCAACGAAGAGGAGGAGGACGATGACCCAAAGCCACCGGGTCCCCGCTATAACAACTATGTCTAGCGACTCTCACGATGCAGGGACGACATAAAACAATCCAAGAAAAGGCAATATTAACATTCCGAAAATATAGAGGCGCAAGCACTTAATCCGGAATGGGAATTTATCTTCGACGTATTTGCAATCACCTGCCACTCGAGCCTCTGCTTAGCCGTGCTGAGGTACTGCCTCAACGACAGCTCCTGGCGGAAAGGCACCCCAATATCCGACAGAATTGAGCGCCACTCCATCAAGAGCGTCTGCAAGAACCGAACGAGCGCATGCATACACGTGGGGATCTTGATGTAAGTCGGTTGTTGCGGGAGATAATCGGCGATGGCTTGCGCCGACAAATCTCGGGTGTCTCCTACGGGACCTTACTCGCTTCGATGGCGGCCCCAGGGCGGTCTCAGTGAGGGTCGAAACATAACTGAGATCCCGTGCGTCACTGTAACACCGGAATTTCCTACGAGTCTCACTCCTCTCCCGTTCATGTTGGGGGAATCAGCATTTCCAAGAAACAAGTGCACATAATGGGTAAGCGAAGCACCATTCTGTCCGGAAAAGTAAGAATCCTTTGAGGGGAAAAAATAGTTCTCAAACGGTCCTTGTATTTCCAGACAGTGGTATAAAATCCTGTGCATCTTGTACAATATCATCGCGTCAGTAAGCCATTGTCTGAACGCATGAAGACACACCTTTCGGGAGCGATAGTCGAAGACCCCCACGTAAGTGATGAAAGCCGCCGCAAGAAGACCGTCCCCGATGAGCGACTGCAGCTGCTTCGTGAAATTCTCCGACGACTGGCTCCAACGATCGCGCTCCTGCTCGAGGTTGCTCAGCAGAGCTTCAGCCCGGGTCACCTGCACGGAGCAAATCGAACACACCAGCAAACATCACAAACATCGCGAACGATCATCGGAGCAAAAAAACATTGCAACTCCAGTACATGCAACAACGCCGTTCGGGTAACGTCCGGTGGGACCATATCAAACACCGCCAGTTAGGCCACAAGAGCACCGCTAGAAGCTACAGCAGCATCAAGAGCTCCAATCGCATTGACTAGCGTAAGTAAACGCACCCCAGTGATACGGTAGCAATCAAGCACTATTTTCAACTAGGGCTTCACCAATGGCGACAATAACAGCGATGATCCATTGCCACCCACACGAGCATGAGCTCTACTGAATCAAAGACGAGGCACACGCCCTTTTCGTTAAGCACATTTTATGGTAAATTGAAGCTGCTGAATACACAAGCTTAAATTGCGCTGACCGCCAGGAGCCAGTAGCAGAATCTAACACGCGCAACGGCAACACTCACCGCGTGATATATATGACAATAAGTTTCCAGTGTAATATGCTACCTTCTGTTTGACGGCTTCCATCTCGGACTTGACCGCCTCAATCTCCCGGATAGCCTCCGCGTATTCTTCTTTGTATCTGCCACGACACCAAGACACCCGTCACCTCATGTCATGACACGTCACATAGTATAATGTCATGCCACACCATTGCACGTCACGTCACGTCATACCACCCCATGCAGTGTACTGTCATGTCATGTCATGTTATATGACGTCACATCACATCATGACATGTCAATTAAAGTCATGTCCTCCCATGCCATATCGCGTCACATCATGCCATATGCCATGTTACGTTACAACCTGCCATGTTATGCCATACCATGCAATGCCATGTGGCATGCCAAGTCACATCAAGACACACAGTACCGATTACCCATACACTGATAAGACGAAAGTGGTCACATGGCAGCGACAGAGCCAACGGACATCGTTCCCAACTGACGTCGAGGCAAGTTCAACTAATAATCCATGGCTCGCATCCTACGTTCGGCGCCGGATTCAGAGGCAGGCAAACGATGCACTGCGTATGCGTGTTCTTCCTATTAAAACAAAATACTGGCATCGCCTACCCGACGAAAAAAACAAGCAGTATGAATACATATACACGTCGTGAATAAAAAAAAAAATACCGCACCAAACAAACAGTACGAACCAACCTGACTTCTGACAGCAAACAAGGTGGACACCATTATGACACCGTGGTAGCTGTGCCATGCCTCTTCGAAAGCCGAGGAGTGTGCGTTATGTGGAAATGCCGCCACGATTTTCATGCCATGCAGGCAAAACGCGAGGACATAAGCATAGTTTTCTACTTACAGCAGTAGCTATCAGCCAACAAGACGTACCTGGTACGAAAATTACCCTTACATAATTCATACCAGGTACCAGGTAGTCAATAAAAGTGTCCCACACTAATTCCACCTATATGTCTCCAAAAAATGGTTACAGTTTTTAAGGGGTAAACCTGGCGATGCTTCTTTGAAGTTCGTCTATCTGCGCCTCGAGCGTCCTCTTCTGCCGTGTGGCCTTGTCGCTCTCCAGCTGCAGGGCGGCGATCTCGTCTTTGAGGGGCTGCACCATGATGGCGATGCGGCTGAAGTTGATCTGAGAGTTCACCCACTGCAAGTCCATACAAGTTTTACACGAACGGAGAGCAAACGGATGTTCGATCGCATATGAGGGTTCCACCTTTTGACGCAATCCAACCGGACACAACGCCGATCGCAACAAAACAGTTCAAAAATTCTGTGCAACATAAGCAGTAGTGAACGCGTTTTATTTCATTGGGAAACGCTATGAATATACCTACCGGTATGATACACTGCCGTGCTTCTAGCATGCAGAAAAACGCGCACGCGTACAGTCAGACAGCATGCCCGCCCGTAATCAGGCAGCGGGCATTAGCATCATGGCATAATACTACTATTAATACACACAAGAGTAAATGCGACAGAGCAAGAGGCACGAGTTTGTCCGACTCCTATGCACGAGCCCAAAGAGTAGCTGCAGCACTCTTCCGGATGGCGGCAGCGTTCTGCAAGATAGCCGTTCACAAGCACAGCGCCGACAGCGACCGCCCCGCACAAGCACAACAAAATGCTCGGGTAACGGTACCCGAGCATCACTACCTGTATTCAAGACCGCTGTCATTTTCGAAGCAACAACCAACCTTAACTGCCATATCAAGTAAACCCTTGAACTCAACAACAATTCAAGAGTATCCCACACTCCGTTACACATCGTTGATCGATGAACTATCCTCGACCTCACCGAGGACTCAAAACGATCCGAAAACGAAGCCTTCGTTAACTCCTTTAGAACCGTAATCATGTTTTGAGAAAAAACACTTGGAAATAGTGTGGGATGATTTTCGCAGGGGTGAAAGGGTTTTAACAAGGCCGAGCGACAATGTTGCCATGCCGTACCCCTTACGGTCGGCGCACCTGATACAGGGGACCGCAAGCCTTAGAGGCCCTAGTGACGGCGTCGGCCGTGAGGTCGCCAGCATTCTTGAACACGTCCTCCACGGTCTTGATTACCACGTTCGTCAAGGAGTCCGTGTCGAAGTTCACCACGGTCGCGATAAAGTCTGCCTTGCTGATCACCTGTTGAGACATCAAGTTGGGCAACGGTAACGATGGGGCGCGGATCGTCATCGGTGTGGTAAACGGTAAACGACACGAGTATATACGTCGCGCAAAACCAAAACAGCGCAAGAAGTGGTTCGGTCAACAGGTAGGGTGATACCATACGTTGGTGGCGAAATACGTGCTTGAGATGGGAACATCAGACCCAGACATGCTCCATCAAACGGTAAGCACGCCGCGGGCCATCCCAACCACAACAACTGTACAGTAGTCAAGAACCGAACCAAGGGAAAGAGGCTTTGCCGCATCTCTAGACCAGATCTTAAGCAACGCGTGCCATATCTCACGGGGATGCAACGAGAAAGCGTAGGTGAAGGAGCTAAAGGGGACGGGGAGGCGACGGTGTGAAGCAACCCACCTCCACTACAAACAAGGACGAGTGTGGATGATGTCAACAGGACGGGGAGAAACACACTGTCTACCGCGTGTCAACTCCGCGAGCACCACAACAACTAGCGTAGACTGTCGAACTTCATGGATGGAACAGCTTGCTCACCCGGCGCACTTCCCCCCAAGTAGGTTCGGGGTGCCCCAGCATAGTGACCACCGCTGTCAGTACCGTCTGAACCGCCGGTGGAGGCCTGGGACGCAAACATTTGACAAAAAAAAACACATTTCGCCATCGTGGTTAGGTCAAAGGCGGCGTACAGCAAGATCATTGGCGGCGGAGATATGTCAGGGCTGAACCCGCAATCAGCGCCACGAGCGAAGCCTCATCGGAAGGTCCCAACGGAGCAGCTCTCCACAACTTCCCAGTACGTCGGGTGTGCCACGCTGACAGACTTGCAGTAGCATGAAACCCGACGCGCACAGACACAAGGCAAAATAGGAGCTACTGCCGAAACAAGATTCACAAACGAGTGACGGTTCCTACACGCGGAGAGCGCACGATACTTGCAAAGGGATGAGAAGCACCACGTCCCAGCGCCACTGTATCTAACGGTACACGAAGTATCTCCTACTAAGCAAGTTAAGAATACTTCCGACAAGAATCGCAGTTCAAGACCTTTCATTCAACATTTTTTAGCGAAGCAAGGACAACGGAGGACCATGTTCGACCGGACGTGCGTCTCATACGCGTAATTTCGGACAACAAAGCATCAACATTTCGAGGTATACGTAGGCGGTATTGATGGAGGATTCTAAAGAAAAACCGCTTGCGCCTTCAAACAGCAATTTGCTGCCCCTGTTGCCGCGCCAATTAGCGTGTTATCAATACCCAAGAGTTAATACGTTCGTGCTACTGTGATGATAAGACAATGCAGGAAAAGCCGGGTACGCCTTCAACAGAAACTTTTCGCCTGCTGCAACGTTACTTACCGCGTGAGTGTGCGGATCTCGTCCAGCTGTGGCTTCTTGATGCTGCGTACACTGCTCTGGGCAGATAACAGCGCCGGCTCTGCCTCGGAAAGCTCAGTCTCCGCCTATAGCAGTGTAAAAGTATGAAATATCTCGTTAACAAGCGTAGCCACGGTCACAAAGACAACGTGATGAACGTAACTGCTGTGCTTGCATTCTATTCGCAAGCGGCTTCGTACAGATTGTACTCGACACGTAGAGTGAGGGATATAGGCACAAAGCGAAGGTGAAAGGCCAGCTTTGGTTTGACAGAGCGGCTTCGCGCAATCTGTATTTGGCACTTAATGGTGACCGTTTGTGTGAGGGCCGAACACGGCACCAACTGGTTTGTGTTGACTTTACTATTATATAATTTGACAGAGTTACGATGTCTAGACTCTACGTACCTCGCGCAACACCCATCTCGCAAAACGCGTTATTCCACGAGTATAGGACACTTACGCAGTGAGACATAGGGATTTCTTGATTGGAAAAGTGTGTTTTACACTTGCTTCGAGATAACGGCGTCGGGATTCCAATTGAGCGCTCGCTTTCTTACTATAAATACGTGTCTCGTACTACTGGCATTGAAAAACGATGCAACACCTGGTGTCTTCTCTGGGCGATGCGGTTGTTCTGCTTCTCCAAGTCCGTGCTCAAAGTCTCGGCGTCGCCCTTGCGTCTCTCCGCCTCGTTTTGCCCAGATACCATCTGCTGCAGCTTAGCGTTCGCCAGCTCGTCCTTCTCCCTGCAGCAGCATCCCCGTGGGCCGGACAACAACAAAAACATCCATGGTGTTGCCGCATACGGTCCAGCACAGCTTCGCTTCGTCACAGTTGCTGGAGAAGAAACGGCCGAGTGCTACTTTGAGATAAACCTACGCAGCAAAAATAAATGAGCACCATGTCCTAGAACCCCTATGTGTACAACATCACCGACCATCTGCGGTGATAAAGCCCTGCAGTCCAAAACCAAGCCCGTGCATGCACTCCCTCCGCCGCTCGAAAACTGGACCAGGTACTGCACCTCCATATGGCACAAGTCTTCGACAGACCAGCTCCCCACGTATTTCTTTCGTACGCATCACATAATGCTTATAATCTCACAACATAAAAGTCAACAAGTAAAAACGTTAAAATGATATATTATCGTATTTATCGTATTATCAAGATGCCGCCGGTGCCGAATTCCACTATTGTGAGCAACATTGTATGGTAATACCCGAAACGATACAGCCGCCGACATATTCGCATCTGCCGACGTGACAGGCAGTTGCCAACTACTGTCGATTTTCTGGGCCGCACCTTAGGCGCCTCTCCTTCTCCGCCAGTCCCTTCTGCATGTCCTCCACGCCTGCTTGCGTCTCCCTCAGCTTGTCTAGTCCCAGGTTGATGTGCAGCTGTGAGGCGGCCAAACGGACAACACGTGATCATCGCGCCTTTGGTGCACAATACAAACCACGTATTGTATGATTTACGTACCAGTAGGAAACACCGAGAAGTAGCGCTAAACTCGAGGGATTAATCAGCGGGCTCTTCGACACGCTCCAATAGAAGATACTTCGTCGTCCTCGTCGAAATTACCCATCACACAACCCGGCCAAAAATACGACTGATCTGGTAGTGAGTGACAATGTCTGATCCTGCGACCCTTCATTTTCTTTCCCACCCTCACCTGTTGGTCCTCCAACTCCGACCGCTTTTCGTTGACGAGAGCCACAAATGCGCGAATGAGCCCAAGGAAATCTCGGGGGGATACGTAGTGCCGTACAGCGGAAGAGTGGGATGGGGGGTGCGCCGTCGCCTCCTTCACGCACCTAGCAAACACAACAATGGTTGGTTCCATAGTTGCGGTTAAAAATAGGGCAAACTTGCTCAGCGCTTGGCAATGGCTACTCGGCATCCTGTACGCACTACATACTACCGGAGTCCTATTACCGAATGACACCATATTCGGAAATGTAGGGTGAGTTTGGTGTTTGCGGTGAATATCCTAACACCTTCTATGTTGCCGAACCGAGTGGTACTATTAGCTGACTAGCTTAGTAACGTTCGACATCCGTCATGCTTCTCACCTATTACACGAATGCGGAGAAGATAGCTTGGCACGAGGCGCTCAACATCATATTAATACGTACCCGACACTTATTTGCGGCAGGATATGGGTCTAACCTTCTCAGTGAGCAGCAATGGACAAATGATGCATTACTCCCCTGATGCACCTACATGGGTAGAAGCAGGACAACCAACCCACTCGGCACTTGATACAGGGTATTGAGCACACCGACTAACCTACAGGCTAACCTACTCGACAGACAACATTTTCGAATCGAGTCGTCTATTTTTAAATGGCATAGCAGTATTGCATAGCTAGGCCGTTTTGGCACGTTCGGCGCTCGGTTCGACAATCCACGCTCGGATTGTGAGCATCTCATGCGCGGGTTTGTCAAACATGCCCCCCCCCCCGTGCGCGCGCTTCCTGGTGGGTGAAAGCCCGACGTGCTCCGCCCCGGCATTGTAGGGACGCGAGGGCCTATGGTCATATAAATAAAACCTTGCATGGCCACACCCCCCCGCGTTTGGTGCGAGCAATGTATGCCTGGTCGGTAAAGAGTCGACGTGCTGTGTCCCATCCTTGTGGGGATGAGAGGGTATATGGTCACTATGGTCATGCGGCTAAGGCCATGCATGACATGAGTCCACCGCCCGTCCCTCGGCGCGCGCGCCTCCCGCTCGAGAAAACTCCCTCCTCGATGTAAAGGGTGAACATGAGCATGGGGCATGAGCTTGAGCATGAGCATGGCTTACCCGTGCACACCAACGAGGGCGGCGACCAGGGCGTGCCTGGGCATAATCCCGTTCTCCTCGAGCAGACCTTCCAATGCCTCCATCAGGGGATGGCCTTCGTCGATGTCCCACTCCGACGTCCCAGTGTCCACGTGAGACGTGAACTCGAAGCCCACCTTCGGGAGCACGTGGGGGAAGACAGCATGCATACCAGTACACCATGCAAAGCTTAAGCCAAAAACGGCGCGACAAAGCTGCCGCCAACATCAAAGCTCTACGCCTAAATAGGGCTGTGAGCTAGCTTACTAGCGCACCTACTCGTAGCTTACTATCTAGTTGGCTAATGAGTGACTGTTGATGCCCATTATTGATAGTTGATGGGTGGCGAAGAAAGCCAAGGAAACGACTCAATAGTTTACCCATAAAACTCACCCTTTCGACCCATAAAATGTACCAGGTAACACACAGTCAGACACAAAGACTAGACGCACAACACCGCAAACGAACTGAAACACCTGGTCAACAAAAAATAAATCGGCGACCGACAGCCAGCCAACTCACCGCCCTATCTCCAACAGTTGAGGAAAGATAATAAGGTTGTCTACCCGATTCGTATTTTTTGCGCAAAAACATCCGGCTGGCTTAACTCTAGACTGTAGGTATCTATCAGCCAGCCTTGGCCAGCCGAATAACCGATCAGCCATGGCAGCACATTGGTTACCTGTTTTGGCGCGTTCGCAAATCTGTGCGACTTTCAAAAACGAAAACATCGGGATTTGAAGTACCTCCTGGCGGGAAACGCCTCGGTTTATACCGGAAACTCCGAGAAAAGGAGTGGCAACAATCCTTCAACGCCTTTCCATATTTTCTGTTGCCGTTCGCGAATGATATTCGCACATTTTACCAATTTAAGGCAAACTTGCGACGTTTTCCTGTAGTGTGTATTGCCATAGCACACATCCTAGGTCAAAACGAAACGTCATTGCACAAAATAATAATATTAGTCGTCTAATAATAATAGTCACCTGTGCGAGGGCCTTGGTGGGCCACGTGCCGAACCAATCGACCACGCATCGGTTGAACAAGGCGGGCGAGGTGGCGCAGCGCCCTTCAAACCCGTCGCTTGCAGGATTCATCGTGAACACCACGTGAAGGCCACGTTGAACCTGTACGTGGGGGTAAAGAGGGGGGGGGGGGGGAGACGGTCGAATGTGCATATGGTGACGCGTATCCAACTAATATATGGCGGTATGATACAGGGGCCAACACTTGGGGTGCCCAGAGGCGCCTCGCAGCTACGGTATATATATATACTTCGTACAGTGAGTACCCCGTGGCATCCCTTAGTGAGCGCTCTTAACGACGAGTTGCTCTTATCTGTAGAGGGCAATACAAAAGTTGTATCATCGGCGGGACACATCGCTCTGACCGCCCTCAAGTCCCGAATTACCTTATCTACACCAGGCCTCTCTTAAAACCGGGGTACCCACCGTACTGTACACTATAGCAGATAAACTCATAGCACAAGCACCTTCGTAGTGAACCTTCGGAACAGCTCGTCCTCGGAGTCCACCAGAACCCCATCCCTTTGGGCAGCCTCGCGGCACCCAGCCATAAGGGCCGTAAGCTCCTTTCCTTCGTACAGCCCCGGCACCTCTCCCGACGCCAACAGGGCGTTCATTCTGACAGCAGCAGCGGCGGTCAGCGCGACGTACCGTCGGAAAAAGAGGGGGGGCGGGGGGGGACGCACTCAGTTGTTGCTTGCCTGCTCCAATTGACTATTGACCATGCACCTGTTTAGAGATGGAGCACCGCTCCAACTCTTGAGAGAGGCACCTGTTACGGGGGACCATACTTAATAGGACCAAATATTGTTAGTAGAAATGGTTAAATGTATAGGTTTTTATGTATACCATAGGTCCTATTAACTATGGTCCCCCGTAATAGTAATACCAACATGTGACCGCTCATTGCGTGTTTCCCATGCACTACAGTACATGAAACCCGGTTTGCCAATCCCCTTCCTGTTTCACCTTTAGTGGCCATCATGTATCTCCTACGTCAGCGATCGTTTTCTCGCTATTATCTAACGTAGTGAACGGGGGCGGGGGGTACTCATTGTCGTGCATAGCCGTAGTCGTATGACCATAGACCCTCGCATCCCTGCAATGCCCGGAAGGAACACGTCGGGTTGCCACCGACCAGGCAGATATTTTTTGCACCAAGCGCGAGGGGGATAGGGAAAGCGAGATAGAAAAGAAAAGGCGCATAGAATTGCGATGGTAGCTCTTTGGTACAGCGTTGAGGAGAAAGGAGTGGGGTTAGGGGGTGGGGTGGGGTTGGACTATTCGGCGTTTCGGTACGGGAATTAGGGGACGGGTACAGCAGGACTCCCGAATATAATAAGCCATGTCCGGGGGCGCGTACAGTAAGGACCTCAGATACCAGATTGTTTTCGATACTGCGGTGATCAATACTGGTCTACGGAGGTTTGGGGTTCATATGTGTGACGAGGCATCATTGGTATGAGGTGTTCCTCGGATGTTCGGTCGGCATGGGTGCGGCTTGCCCTTCGGGGTTAGTCGGAGATACTACACACAACAAGTCAAAGTCCGGAAACGTGTACACAGTACAGTACAGTAAAGTAGTAGGGACTCCAGAGAGAACGCGTAGGGCAGGGACCTCAGCTATACAATGGGGGGAAACACGCGCGAGTGTATTACAAGCGAAGGCGTGTTAGCTCGAGGGGGGAGGAAAGAAAAGACACCGTAATAAAAGCCGGCGCCCACCTACGAATAGTCCGACAAAACAACGTTGGCATCCGCGTGAAGGCACTAATGTAAAAGTGTAGATGGCAGTAGATGGGTGTAGCTGGGTGAAGATGACGATGCATGCTACGATGGGGGTATACCTAATTTGTCCGAGACTCCCCTTTTCAAAAACTCTGCAGCTCACCCAAAACTGACCTCGAGACAAGAAGAAAAAACGGCAACCGGATGGACAAAACAAATAAAAAAATACCCGTATTGCAGAAAAATTAAAATATTCTCCAGCAAATATTACTACATTACACTTTTTTCAGAGTCGCAAATACAGTAGTCGTCAACTCGTCGACGTTCAGCTTATGCAGCTTTTGCATGAGCACGCAAACGATAGACATCATGCCGATCTTTGTCACTACATGTACAGGGCGTATCTACGGTAGGTATGCCGTCTATTAATATCACGAATTAGCGGGTTGCACGTTAACTTGGCCAACAGCAGAATCGACCCAAAAAAAACCACAAGAACATATAGATAGTGACGGCAGACTCACCAAAACTAATAATGCAAAGGGAAACCCGAAAATAATCCCCAGAATACAAAGAAAAACCAACCGAACGGGGCGAGTCCTACATGATGCCAGGTGCCTGTACCTTTCCAGGAATGCGGGTGACAAAACGTTGCTCTCGTCGAAGATGAAGCACACTTGCTCGCCCTGAACACCGACCCGCCACATCACGGTCCGAAGGTCCTGATCGAAGTGCTCCAAGGTGTACCGGTTGCTCGCCTTCACCTGTGTCTCCGAGTTGTTAAGTCACGTTTGTATGTTACATAGCATTCGGCAACAACACGCAAGTGTCAGCGGATTGCTGACGCTTACGCTGGCTAGCGCCATAAATAATACCTGGTGCCAGGTATCTGGTATCAGGTATTCAACTTTACCGTTGCTCATATTTGCTGTTGGGCGGAAAAATCTCGCTCGACGACAAATATACACAGTAAGAATTAGAACTGGCAACGTGAATGCAACAAAAAGGGGACGTGGTCGCCATAAGTGGATTGGTCACGCTTACGCTGGTCAGCACCATAAATATTTCCTGGTACATGCTGCAGTAGGCATGCACCTTCACCGTTGGTGGCAAACGATGCTATACGGCTACTGGGCTACTGGGCCGACACACATGCTGGTCGACGAAACCTACTCTCGGCTGAAATACAGGGACCTTTTAGTGAGTAACATGAAGATGAAGCGGCCGGCCCTTACATTGCGGCCCAGAGAGGTGCACAGCAGTTTTTAGAGCCGGCAACGTCAACAAACCAAAAAGGAGCCGTGGTCGACCAAAAGAGGCGCATACTGCGATTTATGCCCCGTGTAGCGAAATCTTAATAACGAGTACCATAGACGCGTACTGACACTGGGAGTGTGGTATTGCTACGTATAACAGTGGTCCATTGGAGGAAGCCCCGAAAAAACAAGCAGATCAAGGCAATCCTATCCAACCACGTCAAGGATTGGAGAGCTCCTGGGCGGCAACAAACAATACCACAGAAAACCGTATGCGACCGTGAACATCACACCACCTATTGTACGACCAAACATGCAGCAGTGCCGCTGTGCGACCAACCGCAGCTGTAGTCACACGGTCGGCAAATGATGGCTTGCCTGGAAAATTCCGAGACCGTTCATCCAGCTGACGAAGCGGCTGAGCACAGTTTTCCCCGCTCCCGCCTCTCCGACGAGCAAGAGGTGTCCCATTGGCTGACGCAGCACGCGATCGATGCGAAGGACGTGCTCCAGTACTCCATCGAACCTTCAGCAAGGACACGACGGCGCATTCCATCAGAAAATATTTCTCGGGTCAACAGAACCAGCGGAACAGAGACAAAATACACAAACTACAGAAACCGTAGCGCTCAGACAACGTTCTCCCCGTAATTCGGTGTCTGATTGAGCACATCAGGCAGCTAGCTGCAAATGTAAGAGGTGCGGGACTCTCGAACGGTGTTTGAGCAGCACCAGGAATGCGCTCAAGGGAAGGCGAACCCGAGGGCTTCAGACGCCAACCCCTAGGGTCAAGACCGCGCGTACGAAACGCGATCGCGATGCCCACAACCTCGCAGTTTTCCACCGCGGAGTTTCCTCGACTGCCACCGTGTGTAAAACGGCGCGGTATCACGATGCATGTCCGAGGGTGCACCACGTATAGCCTCGACCCTTGAAACTTCAAAAAAAAAAAAACGGAGAGCTTCGACAAATAATTGATATATGTTCCACCCAGAACCCTGCATCCCTAAACCTACCTAAGCCCGGCCGCCTGGGAAAATCATCCGAACAAAGATGGTTTATGTATTGACGAACTACAGTGGTGTGGACTATCAACATTTTTGTGGCCACCCGACGAAACTATTTGGTGTCGCACTACACGCCTTGAAAGGACCAACTCACAGGACAAGCGGCACATCAAGCTCCTCCTCGTAGAATACACGCAGTCGGGCCAGGAGGAAATGCCGCAGCTCGCCTTTGTTGACACTGGTGTAGTCCTGTCGGGAGCAGTGAACCAAAACATTTATGACCATTAGTTGCGCTAACGCTAAGCAATTTGTCTACCCAATCGTGTGAAACCTCAACATATTGCGCACGACGGGCTTCGCTTTGAAACGACAGCACTAACAGAATGCACAACACTTCGCTGTGAAGGTGACAGTAAGCTAACAACTGGGCACTTTTACGATTGCACATAGGCGATTGATATACCACCACGGTGGCCTACCGAACATGCCTGCTGATCGTGTGATACGTACATCTAAAAATTGTACCGATACGGTAGCGCTTGGGGGAGTGTCAAAGCCAACATGATAGAAGCCCCAATATGCATCCGAAAATAAACTACAGTTGCGATTCAGGTTGCTTTTCTCTTTCTCTCAGAATGTGGCCACATAAGAGGGATCTCGGAAGGATGCAAGAATCAGGACGGGCACTGGGTGCACTAATCACGTTGGGTAAAAATAACGCTTTTATGTGAAGACAACATCATTATACCTTGGACAGCCATGAGCTGAAGAGAAGAGGCCTCGACAAGGCCGACTCCACCCCGGGGAAGTGCTTCCTTGCAACCTCGTCCACCTAGGCGAATAACAGAGCCAAGTCAAGGGGGTGTTATTCAGTAGTAGTCAGCAACTATATTTTGTGCACAGAGGGCAACTCCGTTATTCGCTTGATTTGATTTGATTCGATTTGATTTGTTTCATTTCGTTTCACTTTGTTTTAGGGCTAGGGTCTCTTCGTGTGCGCCCCCCTCGGTTCCGGTAGCAACTTGTATCATCTGGTGCATGCCAGGTATACACGTACGCTGATTGCACGTTTTTTTCATGGTGAGGGTGTGCGATGCTCTTCAGTTGTGATATATGTGTACTGCATTGTACACGTTGTCGTAATTTTTTTTTCCCTGATGCATTCTCCCACTCTAGAGCATCGGAGCATGTCTGGTGGCTGCGGACTAGATTTTTGGCGATAAGTTAAAGTGAAAATAAAAAACCATCGCTTCAAATGCGTTTGGGTTGGACAAGCCTTCCACAAAGTACAAATTCAGCCCAGCCGAACTTACTGCAGTTCCGACGGCGCCAAGCAGGTATATACACACTGCTGATGCTCTATTTCACAACTAACAGCAGACCCAACATGAAAAAGGTGAATGGCATGTCGCACCAATGTACCTGCCCGGTGCGCTGACCATTCTTCTAGTGACCGTGTACTACGGAATACACTGGCTAAGAGAGGTCGACCATCTCGAGATACCGGGCGAAGGGTCAAGGTCCATCCTAGAACCCAAGAGAAAACGAATCACTGTTGCTCGTTGAACGGCAAGACAAGGCCGCGAAAAAATGTACATCACCTTGCGTTGGCACCAGTCCTGTTCTTCCTGCGTCACCAGCCTGTCGTGGAACAGCCTCAGCGCCTCGTTCGCCCATAGCCGCACCAGCTCCTCCAGGGTCATGGCATCCAGCGGGCTCATAGCCTCATATAGGGCGCGCACCCACCGTGAAAGCTCCCTGGGCGAGTAGATGTACTGCGGACGCTGATCCGCGGTAAACTTGGCCTGTGTCCCACGTCGAGAGAACAGGTCGGTGGGATATAGAGGAGATAAGGAGGCCACGCATGCGTAATCGCTTTAGTTATTCGCCCAGCACAGACAAAGCAGATGAAAAAAAAGAGTTGGGGGCACATAATTAATACTTGGAAAAAAAGTCGGGTGCTTATATTTCCGTGAATTAATCGTAGTCTTGAGGCTAAAAGATCATGCGTGCCAAAACCTCCGCTACGCTCTACCACCAAAAGTAGCGTGATTGACACGCAGAGCGTGTCTATGGTGCTGTGGCCAAAATAATCGAGGAAGCACTATGCAGTACGGCATAATGTGGCCCCATACCCGGCAGGGGACTATTACTCACGAGGGGAGTAATTTTCCTACAAACACGAGGCTTACTCTTGAGCTCTTGTGTGAATTCGACAGCGGGGTCTCCCGAACGGTACGTAGACTGCGTTACACAAAATAGCCAGGCAAAGTCGCAGCACGTACCTGGTTGAGATGGTAGAACTCGATCATGGCATTAGTGAGGCCTTCCAGGTGGCCCCTAAGCGGCGGGTGCAGCTTGAGCAGCGCCGAATTGAAAGTCCCGTAGATTTGCTGAAGGCTCTCTCGGGCGGGTGAGTCGACAAAGAGTAAAGGAGCATGCCGCAAGAAACGGGGGGGCAGAACCTGTCGCCCTGTGCACGGCATGCAACGACGTTACGGCAAAGACGGCAAAGAACAATGATCAATGCGGCAAGGCGAAGTCACGCTTTAGATTTTACCCGCAAAAAAAACGACAAAAAAAAATACCAAGAGTTTCCCAAAGTCGAGAGTCGGTGTACGATTCGAACGGCCTTGGCGCACAGTACGGCTGACCGGCAGGATCACTCAATACGCAAACAGATACGGCACGCCACGGTGGTAACCTGCGGAGTAGGAGAGTAATGCATGTTCACCATATAAAGGAGATGCGCAGGGTTCTTTAAACAAAACTACGTAACTGGTACTGTATACCTGGAACCTGGCATTCAATATCGTATATATTGCAATGTTGTACCAGGTAATTGATACCCTGTTACACAAATACCAGCGACAAATGACCACGTCACCAACTGGGGCCGGCGCGCGGCGTGCGGATGGTGCCGTCTGATGACAAGGGGAATGTTAAATATGAGCACCTGCGTCCGTCGGGGGGTTGCAAGCCCCGACAAATTGCACCCTGCTGAGCTTGACCCAGCTGCGGTCGCTCGTCCGCCAGAAGCCGCCTTGCTCCGTCAGCTGACGCAGGAACGACACCACCCGCTGAGTGCCATACTTGTCCTGACCAAGAGAATCGCACCGTTCGAGTGTCAGCAGTAGCCTTTGTCTAAAGCAGTAGACAGTCACACAGGACGGTTTTAGACATGCCACACTTAGTCCTGACCAAGAGAATCGCACCGTTCGAGTGTCAGCAGTAGCCTTTGTCTAAAGCAGTAGACAGTCACACAGGACGGTTTTAGACATGCCACACTTAGTCCTGACCAAGAGAATCGCACCGTTCGAGTGTCAGCAGTAGCCTTTGTCTACAGCAGTAGATAGGAACACAAGACGGCTGCCGGACAGGTTGCGGGAATGCGTAGCGCACGCGTAGAAAAAGCGGCACACTTCGCTCAGCCATACTCGTTGCGCAACACTGCCCTGTCGCCCCAGTACGAGCGTAGCATCAGCACCGTCGATCAGCTCCACAGGACTTCAGTATACATCAGGCAGGATCAACCACCTATGGCGCACAAGACCAAACGCCTGGCGCGCATGCCTTCTCGGACAACACCTTCAGCAGTGCAAAAATGAGTTCACTCCAATTCCAACTACTTCGACCCAAAAAGAGGGTGCAGTTTCGTAACGGGTTGATGAGAAAAAACATCATGCATAAGGTGGAATCTGTGGTTGCACGTACCTACCGGGTACCTGCTGCAACTATTTCATGGGGGTAGAGCCGAAATATACTTCCAGGTACCAGGTACAGGGTTAAATGTGTTACGGGGTTAAAAATGGTCCATAGACTGAATGAATTACAATTGCTTGTAGGAGACGATACGCTTTTGTCGAGGGAAATAGGCCGGGCAGCACGTAGGCTTGCGGCGTTGGCCTCGGAAAGACACCTGAGCCGGCAGGTTGATTTCATCGCAGAACACCACCAGCCACTTGTCCACGCCCAGGGAGGCCATCGGCTGCAGGACTACTCCCCGAGGCGTGCGAACGTACTCGCAGTGCTGCTGGAAAGCCTGGAGAAACAAAATAGGAGTATCAGCAAATTGAACACGATGTTAAAAGTGTGCTCGCTTGCACCACAGCGGTACGAGGTAGAAGAGGGCTACAGGAGGATGCAGAGGGATAGGTGGCCTTCCTGGCTATCAGTTGTCAAGAAAGGCACGCGTGTCATTTTTACGACGTCCAGAGGGGCCATTTTGTAACACTGCTGCGGGCAAAATAAAGCCCTCATATTGCGCATTCTTGTGAACGAAACTACCGTAGGTTACAAGCTGACATAATGGATGACAATAGCGCGATGAGGGAGAGTAAACTGGCATGCTCATTGAGCCATTAATGATCTAAGAAAAACCCTTGAACTGTGGCATGCTGAGCCACAGACAAAGGTGATGCAAAGGGGGAGGGGGTACTGCTGACCGAGCATGTCGCAATGATACCACCTGCTAACAGCGTACAAAGACAAGACCCCACAAGATACTGATTTCAACGGCCAACATGCACATCGTTCATCAAACTCGACCGCAGCTATACGTAGCCACCCAATGATACACAGTATTGTCGAATCACCTGCAGTATGAGGTTGGGATCGGTGGAGCTCGAGAAATTCAGGCTGACCAAGACGAGGTTCGGCATGGCTTGCAGCGTTGACGTGAGCGTCATCGTCTTTCCTGACCCGGGAGGCCCACACAGGATCAGGGGCTTGTGGGAAGCCAGCCATGCCTTCAGCACCTCAACATGCCTTGAGCGCACAAGTCATAGCGCATCGGAAGAAGCGAACAGAGACCACACGGTCAGCGCAACGGCAGACCCTCAAAAATGGACACCCTCCAGCATACATCAGACATCAGCTAGGGCGCAATACGGTCCTCGTAGCATTTCCGAGGATAAAAAAAACAATTACTACTGTATGCACTGTGCCATCACGACGGATATACCCCATTACGTGAAGACAAAGCCCTAAGTACTGCCCAGCCTACGTATCATAGCACGCAGACATCATAGGACGGGCCCCATCGCCTCTCACAAGGTCTCAACCCTAACCCTAACCCTAGCCGCTCTCTTCACACAACTCATGACGAAACCATCCTGTCGCTTCTGGATTGCCAACACTGTCAGAGTTTGACCCTCTCGTGACGTCTGCCCCTCACCTCACGGTGTCGGTCGTGGTGATCACCACGTCCGAGCTCACGATACGGTGAGGCTCCAGTTGAGTCCTCGGCACAGAATCCGACCACGGAACCCACTCCCCTTCCCCCACAACAACCTGCAACAATGCGCAGCGAAGCCAAGCAGCAAGACGGCATCATGGAGAAAATGTGAAGGGTCAAAGACCCCGAGGTTGGCACCAAAAATCCGATCCCGCAGGCTAACGCCGGAGAACGATCACGTTCATCATGGTTCTGTATGAAACCGCACTCGGAAGTCCAAACACCAACCAACAGCACAGCCGTGCTTGTATCCGTACGTTTCACCTCTCGCTCGTGAAGTCAACCCACCCACCCAGACGACGGAAGGGATCGGCTTCTCCACAAAACTCGACGACCGCAGCTTCGAGAACGCCACAAGCCCAATGGCGCACAGTGGCCCAACCAACAATATCTACCCACCTGAAGAGAAGTAAGGTCGGCGCCGTCGAGAGTCGGCGCTAGCCCGGAGCCACGCATCATCACCCCCCCGAGCTCCGCCCTCCCCTTGGCGTCCATGCTGCCTCCCAGCCCCCACATGAGCGAGTGCAGCAGCCACCGGATGGCAAACCGGTTCAGGGTATCCTGAGCCGCGCACCAAACACGCGGCAAGAAACAATCAGTTGGAGGTAGCTGGCGTCCACGCTGCCTCCCAGGCCTACATGAGCGAGTGAAGCATCCACCGAAAGCCAAACCGATTCAAGGTATTTTGAGCCGCGTACCATACACCCAGCAAGGAACAACTAGAGGTACGTTGCGGGGAGATACAATGCAGTGCAATCCCCCCCCCTGGTGGACAAGAGAAGACGAGATTTCGGTGGGGTGGATAACACAACAGACATGCGATGAAAGTATCAACATATTTTTGCTGCTGATAATGAGCTTAAGTGTGAAATAGTCTCAAGCCATATATAACAGTCTCTTCACTAGTCACACGAGCTAGCCAGAGAAGTGGCTCTCCCGGCGCCTCTCCAGTGATGTCACAGTCACCATGGTATCACATTGACCGATTCTTGCGTAGGACGTACGTCAAACTCGGAGAAAAGGCTGCGAGCCTACCGTACGCTGACCGCAAGCCAATCAGGGATGAAAACAAAGCGAGTCTACGAAAAACGCAAGTCTACTACCGACCGAAGCAACGTTGCCTGCAACTCTACGAAAAACGTATACCAGGTATACATCACAATCGGAAAACAAAAAGCTGCGACTAAGCTAAGCTACTGACATTAATAGTCCTGCTGGAGGGGGGGGGGGGGGGGGGCGACAGATTCAGACCATCTTACCGGAGGGAGCGGGAAGTCAGGGTGTCCCTCGTTGTACTCCAAGACCAGTGCCACTCCCCTTTCCAGCAGCGAGCACACGCTCTCCACCAGCCTCTCCCTTGTGCTCGACATCACTTGCGGTCTGGACAGGGCCAGCGAAAGGGCCACCGGGAAGAGCCGCTCGTCGTCGTAGTTCTCGCTCCCAGCAACGAGCGGGCCTACCGCGTGGAAGTGCGGCTCGAGCTCTTGCGCGAAGTCCAGCTGCGCGGTTTCGATCCACGGCGAGGGTGAGGTTTTGAGATGAAATCGTGGCTAGCGTTACTTCGCAGGGTTACCCCAGTAGTTAGGGTTACTTGGGGTATGTTATTGGTAGGCTGGGACGCGCACTGCGGGAGGGAGTACATAGGACCGAACATTTCTGTTTTTTTTTTTCAACTTGAGAAGCTAGACAACGCACTTTTGAAAAAAAATGTATGCTGACCCTGATACACATTCCGATGGGCTGGTTAATAACCTCGATGAAAAAATATTGTGAAATTACATATCGGAAGCCCCCTCGTGACTATTAATAATAGATGCACATCTTGGACAGATCATACAGATCATCATCCTGTAGACCATCTAGTTCCTCACCTGCCAATGTAAGAGGCTGTCCAGACTGCATAGTAAATATCCAACCCAGGAAATATGCCCTAGATCATGCGGACTTTACGGGTCCCCCGCGGTAACATGAGCTAAACTATGTAAGATCGGGAACACATGCACCTTCAAACCTCTAGATCATGACTGAAGCATGATCTGTAGATTAAGTGTCCGAGGCGGTAATAGGTGGGCACAACAGTGCCAGAGCATCCCAATACCCGCTATTACTGTAGGCTGTAGTAAAAGGCGCGTGCAGGAAGAGACAGCGCAGCACAGCGAGGGGGTAGTAGACAGGAGGAACGAGAGCCAAGCCGGTAAGCCGCACGATCGATCCTCCACAGCCTTTGTCTTTTCGATGGATCGCTGGTGACGGCTCACCATCAACTCGATCAGCGGTCAAGAAAACGCATTTCCGCTTTCTCTAGGTAGGCGTACCCTCACGTGCCTCGGGATGAATTACGTTCAACACCAGACACAAACCTAGAGCAAAATGAGATTGTCACTCCTAAAATGACAACAGCAGGTGCATCACCCTTCGTAACGCGGAAAAAAGCCTAACCTAAAGTCGGTACTCCCGTGGGGGAGACCTGGCGTCATCTATAACTACCTGAGCTGTCGAAGGCGCAAGTCCCTGACCCCCACCAGCCGCTTCTCCGCCAGGCACACCGACGCCGGTAGACGTCGATCCCTCGAGCAGCGTGACGGGGTCCGAACGCAGCCGCATGATCTGTCATACAGTACCGTTACAAGGGGGCAAACGTTTCGCAAAAGCTGCGTGGTAAAATATGTGCAAGCCGTGGGGCGCAATCCATGGTTTTACAGCCCCGCACGGTCTACATACAGTACCGTGATAAGTGCGGAATTTTTCTTCAGGCTACGAAAAACCCCATTGCGTGGCCTCACAAGACCCCCAAATCAATGCGTGGCTTCATAAGACCCCCAAACTCGGAGGCAAAAAAACAAATGGGCGCATGGAACTCGTGCCGAGCGCCTCTCGCAGGAACCTTGTTGCACAACGTTCATGCGAAAAGCCAAACTTGGCCATGGGTAGTAATACCGCTATAACGTTCACTACAGCGTACCAACTCGACACTCGCGGGCGTGACTGTTCCAGCACGGAAACCTGCGAGAAGGAGTTCCCGATGCAAGCACGCCAACACAGCACTTCCACCACCACACGCATGCGCTATAATTCATGGGAAAAATCAAAACACGCGAATCGGGGATGCGCTGCGCCCCAAGCGTACAAAAATGGCAAGGCAAGAGGAGGCTGCTGCTTTATCCGCGACCCCACCGTAGGTAAAACCGGGCTGGAGTTCATGAAGAAACAGGGTGAAAGGGAACACTTGTGTGTTGCGACAAGCAATCGAAAGTTGCGGCAAGGGGAGCGGCACCTTGTGACGGAGCAGCATGTCGTTGGTGACCGTCCCGGGGTTGCCTGAGGTGCCGGAGCCGACCCCACCCTCTTCTGACGAGGAAAACCACACCATGCCGCACCGGGACACCGTGGCCAGCGTCGCGTACTGGAGGCTGTCAACCTGGCCGACAAAACACCGGCATCGCAAACAGGTGGAAGGCAAGCATGCAGCAAAAGTTGAAACAACGCCGAACGAGATCAAAGAGCAACGTCTCGCCGTCACAGACGTCAAGCGACGCACACACCATCGCGCGAGAGCTCCGGCTTTTACCCGCATAGCGCCCGCAACTCCCTCCGATGTCACGTACGCGGTTGGGGCCCACCATCTTAACAGCTCCAAACCGTGTGGCTTCCATCGGCACGTGCTCCTTGCGTCGATAATCACAGTGACTGGACGCTCACGTGAGGGCGGTATATGTAGACCTTGGCCGAGCCTCTCGACGAAAAGATTGAAACACATTATACGGTAGGGAAAAAATCTCAACGTGAACAACCCCTAGTCTCGACCGCCTGGGAAATTTCTTCGAACAAAGGTGAAACGAGGAACGAGGAGTTTCAGTGAGGATAGACCATCGACTTTTTTTGTCGAAGCTGAACCCTAGTCCGTCGTAGTCCATACTACCGCCTTACCTCGAGCATGATGCGGACGTTCTCCGGGACCTCGAGTCTCTCCCCGCTGGGGAGGGTGAGGATTTTGTTGTCGTCCAGGACGCTGTTAAGGTTCTCGGCCCACTCTGGATCAACGTCTCCGTCGAAGACGATCCAGTGCCTGCGGGCCTTCTCCCCGCGCTTGTTTGTCAGTACCTGCGCCAAAAACAATATGTGTAAGCGGGGGTACGAGTGTCCGGGAAATGAAACCCCCAAAACAAAAGCTCCGAACCAAACTCCTATTTCCGAGACCTAGACAGGGGGGGAAGGGGGTCATGCGGAAACAATGTTTGAAAGGTTTTGGAAAAAAACGTTTTCCTCAATCCGTGCAGAACCCCCACCCGGCTGGTTTGGTTTTAATTCTGGCCTTTCTAGGATTGTGTTGCGTGTCTTTTGCCTCTTCTTGTCAGGGACTCCCGTCGTATCATGTGTTAGCACATCAACGCGGCAACTTCGGGGCACGCCACGCCGCGTGGGGTAGATCGAAACACAAAAACTAAGGTGACCATAAAAACGCCCGAATACCCTGTCCAACCTCGTTCCTTCCCGTAAAATATTAACCCTTCACTATATACTATTCATAACATAATATGCGTATAATACTATAATTCCACGAGGTTCGCACGCCTCGGACACATATTCGATTCCCTCTCTTGATGATGTAGACATTTCAGAGCAGATAGGTTACATCTTCCTGACCTGCATGATCTGCATGATCTGTAGTGTGATTTAGCTTATGTTGCCGCGGGGGGGGGCTATAGTCTGCATAAGCTAGAACAAGTTTTCTGGCTTGTATCTGCAGTATAGAGATTCTACACAACCTGTCGTAAGGGCAGGTCAGGATCTAGACCATCTACAATAGAAAGATAGATAGGTAGACATATAGATAGATAGATAGATAGATAGATAGATAGATTCACAGACAAGGTAGATAGAGAGATATATGGATAGATGGATAGATAGATAGATTTACAGACAAACAAGATAGATTTAGAGGTAAATAGATTGACAGATAGATAGATAGATAGATATATAAATAGATAGATCGTCATCTATATGTCCGACGTGTGAATACTTTGTCTCAAACAACGCGGGCGCAGTCGTGAAAGGGAAAACGTGCCGAATCGTCCTGTCGTATTGAAAACCGAACAAACAAGCGTGCTGACCGTCAACAATACAACCTTACTGGCGCACACACCTCCCGGAGAACCTTGGTGAAGATGCCGTCGGTCCACTCAAGAGTGCTCGGGTCCAAGGTGCCGTACAGGGCCTCCTTGCCTGGTGGCATGAATGATCATCACGTCATTGGGCATCACTTAGGGTTAGAACGCAAGAAACTAGGTTCGTCACCCCACCCCGGCACAAACGCTGCAAAGCACTGAACACTTCACGTGGAACACTGAACAAGCGCATGAGTAGTATTGGACGGATGCTTTAGGTCCCGAACGGTTACTACATGAACGATGCGGATCAGACCACCTTTATACCTGCACGCACGTTTTTGGGGGGGAAATACTTGGAAATAGTGTAGGGTCACTTTTGGAGTACAAAACGGTGAACGGTGGTGAATACATACAATAGTGCACAGTGTGCTTGCTTCCGGTCGAGATGAAACCCATAGGGCTGATAGCGTCAAACGTAACCGACTTATGTACCTATGGCCTTAGGGTCAATGACGTGCGCCTCCCCCTTGACGCCGTCCACCATCTCTAGAGCTGACAGCAAGCATCGCCATGCGCTTGTCTTCCCGCTCCCCGAAGGCCCGACCATCATCACGCCATGTCGGAGTTCCAACACCTGAGCGGCGATGACCCGAACGGGAACGCATGTGCCAAGACGTGTAACAGAGAGCGATATACACAACCGTATGATAAAAACTACTTATAATAATGAATAGAGATGACATCAACTACACCGTTGCTGCGTACCGTACTGTTCACACAGTCTGCGTGATTGGAAGGTACGTACCCATTCACAAAATCCAGTAAAACCAGCCGCTGTATTCGATACTGCCTCAGGTGTGCGTCACAGAATATCTCGCAAGACAAGCCCATATATGCACAAAATGCACGAAAACGGCGAGGACGGATCAAACTTTCGTCCCACACGACATATGTTTTCGACGAGTGTTCAAGTTGCCCCGGGCTCATGCTCGTACTAAAACCTTCAAATGTGCTAAAACGGCGAGGACGGATCAAACTTTCGTCCCACGCGACATATGTTTTCGACGAGTGTTCAAGGTGCCCCGGGCGCATGCTCGTACTAACACCTTGCAGAAAATGCACGAAAATGGCGAGGACGGATCAAACTTTCGTCCCACACGACATATGTTTTCGACGAGTGTTCAAGTTGCCCCGGGCGCATGCTCGTACAAACACCTTCAAATGTGCTAAACCAGATTTAAAAAAATAGCAATTTGCTTCACCTGCTTGAGTTGCAGCACTTTCTGCACCCAAGCCTCTCCCATGACGAAGCGCCTGGCAGCGCACACAACACACAGTTTCTGACGGAGCTCCTCCTCCCTCATTGTCGACACCTATCCCCACAGATCGCAGCGCCATCAAACCCGTTGTTGTTTTAGTTCTTTGTTGTTTGTTAGTTGCTGTTGTTGTTATTGTTGGTGTTGCTGCTACTTTTGTTGGTGTTGTTGCTTCTGCTTTTATTGATATTTAGTTTTGTTGATGCTGTTTATGTGATTGTAATTGTGCTAGAACGCATTGAATCGTTTCGTACACCCAGTTTCAGTACATCGTGCTGACTCTTTTCCGAGAGAGACAAGTCTTGTGGACACAAGCTATACACGGAGACAGCGAGCACAAGGTGCAGATAAAAATGACGGAAAAATAACCACACAAAAAACAAACAACAACGACAAACCAGATGCAAGTTTAATCGTGCCTTCGTAGACGGCGGGCTGTCGGCGAAACGGTACACGACGCCAATGACGATTTTTTAAAAATATATCCATGTCGCCGGACAGAGAGCGTGGACACAGGCAGTCTGGCGCATCCCGTTCGCAGAACATACACACGCGCAGAGGCTATTTCCTTAGGTACGGTAAATGTAGAAATACGACCCTCGCAGCATTCTCCACAGCCATAGCTCGAGACTTTCAAAACTGCAAGGGCGTAGCATATTGTTTAGCACGCAAACACAAAGTCCGCCAGAGAAACGTTACCAACTCACGAACCGTGCATCCCATCAGGCTTGCCTGTTCCCGTGTTCTACCAGTCTACCAGCACCGCCCCGTGCTGTATCCACTTGGCATATCCACTCACGCGATCATGCTAACACGGTCTGCCGATGAAGGTACGTTCTTCAAACACGCCTATTAATAGAACATATCAGGTATGAGCCAACACGCCTCATTCTCTCCAACAACAGACCACGGATTATGCTCGGAAGATTCCCTGCTCTAATAATCCTCTCCTGTATCAAGTAGTAACCCTGCTCCAAGGTTCGGGCCGCCAAAAATGAGGCGGGCGGCGTAATTACGAGGGTAAACATGCCGCAGTGTAAGTAGTAGTGTGGTATCATCCTGCTAAGGGCGTGTCGTACAACTCCTGCCTTGCGCGTATCACTTAACGTATCGGAACAAAACGATCATTCCCATTGAAACATTAATTTACAAAAAAATGTTATATTTCAACGTGGAGAGTAACTTCGCACATAAAAAGTTCACCATCTCCAAACCCATTAGCCCAGCCTACTAGGTGCGACCCAGTTAGCCCAATCTGCTCGGTGTGGTCGATGTTGTGAACCATCACCTTTTTATTATTATTCTCCCCTCTGAAACCCCCAACAGGGTTAAAAATGAGCTACACATGTACGGTACCTGGCATCCCGGGAAAACCCCGTTCAGCAGGCTCGCGAACAGGGCATAGTCCTGAGATACGAGCTTGGGCACCACGGTGTTGCACGCCGACCTGCAACAGTTGTTTGCGGCACGTCAAGGGGGACACAAATTCATCTAATCGAGAGACGCTGAAGTAAATGCTCGCACGAGACAGAGGTATGTCTCTCTCTATCCATTTCTTTTGTTTGTTTAAAGCTTGCACACCCTGGGCAAACCATCGATCCCCGCTTCATGGTACAGAACTTTCAAGGTACAGTAGATACATTCCTGATCTGTATGATCTGTATATCTAGCCCCATGTTGTCGGGTGGGGGCGGTATAACCTGCATGATCTAGTTGGGACATGTTTCCTGGGTTGGATATGTGCAATAAACAACTTGCATACTTCCTCCTAACGGACGGGCGGCTAGGGTCTCGATGATCTTTATGATACAGAAGTAGATGATCTGTCCGACGTGTTTACACACCTCGTCGATCATACCAACAAAGTCTGCCTTGGCCGTGTCAAGTTACCACGTCATTTTTATCGGCAAGGGGATGCGACCGTGCATGGCAACGCGCGCAAGCCCCCTTGCCCACGCCCGGAAGTCCCCTCAGATGAGCGGCAACGAATCAGACGGGCATAAAAAAACACCACTCCACGTGTAAATAAAAAACAGCAAAAGTAAAGCGAGCTCCGCGAGATGGCCACCCTTCATCCTTGATCCACGACAAAAAAACTGGGCCGAGTGCTTCGCCGATGATCAGCCTCACCTGATGAGGACATCCCTCTCAACCGGGCCGAGCATAGCCGCGTCGTCTCCCAGCCCCGCCGCATGCTCACCCTCGCCCGTAATCTTGCCAGGGCCCGTCCCGGCCGCCACCGCCTCCTGCAACGCCTTCCTCTTCAGCCCTCCCGCACCTACCAACACTGACTTCAGGGCGCGAAGCCCGAAGTCGTAGTGGGACTGGGAGGAGAGTTGCTCTTCGCACAGCTGGAAGAGGAGGACTATGCGACCGGCGAGCTCTTCTGCTGTGGAAATGCCCTGGCTGAAAAGCATCACCTGGGTGGTGTTGGGAATGGTTTGCCATCCAAGGTCAGTTTGCCTTCAGGGTGGGCACAACGAGGTTTGGTAACCCTGCACTGAGCTGAGCTGTCAGAAAACTTTCGACATTGACAACCCGTGACTCATATGTGGTACATGCAGGCCTCCATTCCCGCAGATATAGCCGCGTTTCAAAGCGCCAATGGGCAATTTGTCACGCGCCTTTCTGTGGCGTGGCTAGAACCGGAGCAGACAATGCGTCACCGCGTTGCAGGGCTCGCACGACTTTCGTACTGCCCTTCTTAAAAGAACAACTGAAGCCTGCTGCCATTACGTCCTTGAAACATTAAAACGCCAACCCCATGACAGCAGTCGATTGGTCTCTCAAACCCTAGCCCAACTCCAACACTTTATGGCATGATTTTAAACCTTCACCAGGGTGGCACAGCGCTACGCTTGGTACTGCGATTGCTGCAACATAGAGTCCCTCCCTCACCTGTGCGATGAGCTTACGGTCGGGCACCACCATGGCTACCGCGCGGAACAGCTGTTTCAGGTTGTCCGGCAAGTTAGACCTGGTCCACGAGCCCACGAGACATCGGGACGCGACATGTTCGCAGGCAAAGACGGAGGATGAGCAACACGAAGCTATGCGAAAAAACGCAGAGACAAACAAACTACCCTTTTCAGGGGTCGGCATGGCCCAACACAACAATAGCATCACCGCACACAACCACAGACCGAAACAAGTCATCAATTTTGAGGGTCAGCATTGCCCATCAAATAGCACCCGGGTCACGTGGAAAAGACAGACCGTTACGCCAGACAGCGCGAACAATAATTTCGGGTGCTATTACTCGCGTGTTGTATCTTGTATCCCATGGTACAAGTACCTCTTTTGCTGACACAACCGCATCAATGGGGGCCAGACAGCAAAAAACCCCCGTCAAAATACAACACAATAACGTCAATCATCCCACACAACTCAATTCAAAAACCACCAGAATGCGCACAATTTTTTTTTTTTCTCATCCCATTCATTATCTTCGCACATCTTCTTCTCTCTCTCCTTCCAACTCGTAACTCAGATCCGGGGTCACATAGCAGGCTCTTCTCCCCCCTTCCCGCTACGGTACGTGCCTTCATTTTTATCGCGAGAAGACTTCAGCCATTTCTTCCCTCGTCGACTCGCATCGAATTGTGCCTACCCACACTGCAAGGCGCTCTCAACAGTACCACATCGCAGCTTCCGCGTGAGCATACATTGCACCGTGTCCAGACAACAACATTCTAGGATCATTATAGGCCCACCCTTCGTGCACACATCTACCGTGGGTAACAGATACCTGCCGGCGTATCCCGGGTTCATGGTGACAAAGATGCCGACGTCCGGGTGAAGCCGCACGCTTCGCCCAAGAATCTCAACCTGTATGTAGCAGTAGCAAGCAGTAGTAAGCAGTAGTGACAAGCAGTAGTAACAAGTAGTAGCAAGTAGTAGCAAGTACCTGGTAGCTGGTAGTAGCAAGCAGCACAACAAAACACGCGATGCAATCCCACGAGCAATTATCACCAAGACTTACCACGATATGTAGGCGGCAGCAACGCAAATAAAAGGCGTGCAAGGTTCAGATCGGAGAGGCTTCGCTCGCCTCGGCCGCTCGGTGTAAACCACAAACACCCCCAAGCACCTTTGGCCAGTGCCGCTGCAATATATCAACACCATGGGGCGGGCTCTGCCAGGAAAACGACCTGCTACCTGCCATGACCAACGCATGACCAGAAGACTCAAGTGGCACGTCCCTCGAAACCAATGATAAATTACAGGCGAATGGACAAACCCAAGTATACTTGAAGCTAACATTCTCGCACGCATACCCGTCCGCCAACCCACCCACGCGCTCGCGGCCAATGGATGAAAAATATATCACTGTAGAAAAACAAGCGCGGGGGATTTCCATTTGTATTTCCTACGGGCAAGAAGGGAAACTGACCGATCACACGTCAGAACTAAATAATTGTCTACGCTGCTCAGGGCTAGGGCAAACCCTCTACTACTGCAGAGCCCTCTACCTTCGGGTGCCGGTCGAGCAGGCCCTTCTGAATTGCGAGGATCTGTTGCGATACGGCCGACAGGATGCGTTCCTCCAGCCTGTTGAACTCGTCGAAGCACCCCCACGCGCCAACCTGAAACGGCGCACGCCAGTCACCGCCGACACAAGGTCATACATGAGATGAGGGAATACGGAGAGAGTTTCGGGATATTTCCATCGCGGAAAAGGCACGTCTTTAGTCTCATCGATAGTTGGACCACTGAAATCGATCGGATGTGACGGCTCTCTTGCAGTGCATTCGAAACGTGCGTGCATTCGAAATAACTCTATTAATAGGCGAACGAAAACGCGCGTGAATCCCCAATCCCACCACTCGTTTCTTGAAGAGTCCAAACCAACGTTCAAGCTACGGTCACATGACAGTAGAGTTCGCCTGGCCCACAGAAAGGATGGTCGACAACCAACGAATCCGTACGAGATTGGCAATGACGACAACAAAAACGCAGCAGTCGGCACGAAAGTACTCGTCCACTCCATCCCTTTCCTATCATACAGAGGTAGAAAATAGAAACTCATTTCTGGTGCCAACGAGGTTGTCCAAATAAAGGCATGTGGGCCCACAGCAGCGTATACTATCCAGCCCCGCGCAAAAAGAGAAATAAATGTACTGCGAGCATCATCAAGGTAGCAAGAGTCAACCAATACAGCCAGCGCACTGCTGCGGGCATTGTCATCATCGACAAAAGAGACCAAATGCAGCAACCAAGCACGCAGTATGGGTATCATCATTGTCGGGTCGTCGACGCTACTATCATTCTCCAAAAAACACAAAACAAAACACCAGCAATCGTGTCCTACAACACGCCAAGAGCCGTTGAATGCTTACACGTAGTCCAACCACCCACCTGACAAAGTCCCGCGAACAGCCTGCCCATGGCCGAATAGTCGAACGACTCGTCGCAATTGAACACCAGCACGAAGCGCCCGAGCTGGGCACCCAAAGCCTTCACTGACTCCGTCTTGCCCGTCCCGGCGGGGCCGAACGGGTTGCCGCCCATGCGAAGATGCAGGGCCTGCGTTAGGGTCAGGTAGCACCTGCACCCAGCGAATTACACAAGGCTCGATGACGTCACCAATGTGTACCAGTGGGCTTTAACGATACACGTGACTACAATAGGCGACCAGGCCTAGGACGCGCCAGGGCTTACCGGAAGCCCCACCTGGTGTTTGATAGATCCGTCACGCACGAGCCTTAATGCTATTATCAACGCTGTTGTATCGCAACCCTTCGAACGTCGTTTCTACTAAATGAAAGATGACCGTTGATCCGGAAAGTGCTTGGTTGACCTCCAGTTCTTTCAAGTGTTTTGGCGGCGTACCTGTCTGTGAGCGGCGTCTGCACAAGCCTCTCTCCGATGCCGAGGTACTCGAACCCGTACTGAAACTGCGCGTCGGCCATCCGAACCGTGAGACCTTCGGTGGGGTCCTTGGAGGTGGGATTGAAGTCGAACCTTAGCTGGCTCAGCCATTCGAACGACTCGGTGGTTGCCGCGTCGGTATCCTGAAAGTAAATCGCGATATCACGATGGAAAAAGGTGCGTGCGAAGCACGACATAAACGCAAGAGCGGCGCGTTGTCGTGGGTGGTGATGCGCCTTGTTATCAAGTTATCAACTATGTTCTTCACCATGCTCGAAACCGGCACCGTGAAAAAAAAAAGGTTCTTAACACGAGTTCTAACCCTCATCGTTGACACGGGACGCTTGATGCCAACTGCTCAATGCCTCATGAGATACCAGTATGAAATTACGGCACTAACAAAACATGGGGAGAAGTTTCGACGTAAACAACACCAGGACGAGACGAGGGCAAAAAGAAGCGGCACGGTAACCGGTCGTTGCTACTCCAGTCCACTCCTCTCAACTTCACCCCACCCCACCCCCTTCGGTCACCTGCAGTCTCCTTGTGGCGTCCCTTTGCCGAACGAGCTCCGTGATTAGCTGCTCATATTTCCTCCTCAGAGCGGGAGGGCTCTCCCCCAGCACGCTCTCCGACATGGCCAGCAGCCGCCACGACAAGCCCTCCAAACACGTCTTCAGCCCTCCGACGCTCCCTATCTGTGCGTCCTTGAGCGCGTTCAGCACGGAGCCGGACCATGATACCTGCGCCGCGAGCGCTACGATTTGCGCTGGGAACTGTTTGCACAGTCCTACGAAGGCCTGGGAAGAAGAAGAAGAAAAAAAGTGCAGAATGACGCACAGAACGGGGGCGGTGTGAGGTTGTGTACACGTCGGACGGGAGGTGCTGGTGCCGGTGCTATACTGTATTGCCACATGTTACGGCACGGGTATCACATGTAGCACCGACCAGGTATACCTACCGGCGTCCCCGGTGGCTTGGAGGGTGGCCCGCGCGCCTACTGAGGTCACTTTCGCGGGTTCAACTCTCACCGAGTGCACACTCGTACTGTAGGGACTTTTGTCTTGCACAAAACTGATTTGCGGAAAGCGTGAGAGCGTGAGGTATCAACATCCTACGAAAATCGACGAGCAGTGGGAATGCTGAACCCTATGCGCGACAAAAAAAATGAAGGCACGAACCGGGGGGGAGAGGGGCAACACCTGTGACCACGGCTTGTCCAGAAGAAGATTGCAGAGGGTAAAATCTCCTACCGGTTACGCTGGAAAGTGAAGGTGCATATAAAATAAAATAAAATAAAACTACTATAATTGTGTATTATAGTACTATACTATGAGGCTCCTCATGTGAGGAGCTCTACACTATAAACAAGTAATCTGTACCACTACGTCACGCAAATGCAGTGAAAGTGCAACCCGCCGAGCAATAGCAATACCATATCCGTACCATGCCCGTGCCATGTCTATATCATGTCCTATTTACACCGAACCAATAATCTTGCAACAACACAAAAGGTGTCCCAGTGATGTAGCGATATAGCGATATTGGTTAGTTAGTAGGTCTTCAATTCAACTGAGGTGTCACCCCAACCCTGACACGTAAGACAAACATTTACATTTGCATTCACAGTACGGGGAACCACAATCGTAGCACGCGCCTCCAACAGCTTCCAACATCTCCGAACATCTCCCAGCACCGTACCAGCGGCATCAGGTACTCTTATTTTCCTGGTATATACTTGCACGATACCAAGCAGCACAAACGTCAAGGCTGCGTACCGGGTGTGTACTGTGACGTTGACTTGCAGGTGTTCATACTTCGTATAGCAACACGATCCAAAATATATAGCAACTGCACCGTCCCCCCAGGTGCCACCAGGAACCCACAGGCAACTCGCGTGGCACTTTCGGGTGTGCTCACATGGTCAACCAACGGTGTGCCAATGCACATAATTCGGCAGCTCATCTGGCGCGAACCGTGGCGACGAGCGGCGACGTCCGCCTTTCACGGCTTTCCACACACGCGCGATAGCGCACGGTCACTACACCCAAACAAATTGTGTATCCCGCCACGTTCTCCCAAGCATGCTATTGAGCGATAATGGTGCTGTACAGTACCGCTAGGAAATAGCTCCGGTATGCAATACGATGTATACCACGAGTACGGGTTTTACTTTATATCAGGCATACTTATTGTATAGGTGTGGGGGGGGGAGGGGTCGGCTACTACGTGGGGATTGGTTCAGGACTATATATTTTCCGAAAATGGGGTGGACAAATAGGCTGAAGCACACTCTGTTTTCCCGCCTGTCTACCCTTGCCGGCGTCGTGCGTGTTCAAAAGGGTGGATGGAAACAAAACCCATCGGACTCACTTGGGCATCTTCCCGAGACGTGCTAGACAGCTCCCCCGTGCCTTGAACGGCCTCCCTAAGAAGCAGGGCGAGCGTGCTCCTCATTTCCGTCTCAAGCGAAGTCAGCCACTCCTTCACCCCGCTGTCCGCCACCGTGACGGGCCGCTTGAAACCGACCTCTTCTCCGTCTTTCGAAATCATGGACAGCGCCAAACCTGGGCTGTTGTTGTCATCTAGAACAGCACGAGCAAAAAAATCATGTCAGAGGGGAGGAAGGTCGATTCAAGTTTGGCCGCAAGAGCTCGAGAGCAGCAAACCTTTGACGCCATAGGTCAGTCATAGAGCACCGCGTCCAAATCGCAACAATGACCAATTCCCGGCAGATCAGAAGTCGGTTATTCGTTGGGGAGGGAGTCGGGTATTCAGTTTCACGTTTCCAAGAAAACAGCATGCCGCCAAGCCGCCAGCAGAGAGGGCATCAACGGGGCCGGAAATATTCCAAACCCTCCAGACAACAACACTTATACCGGGAATATTTTTGTTACATCACACCAAAAACAGGCGCAGCTTAACCCCCTCGTGTGTTGAAGATAGCGACCAAAACAACGGTAACTTTGATATTATCAACCATCTACAAGCAGCGTCAGCACACACTATGACAGGTAGGGTAGGATCATATTGCGCCCGTGCCCTGCGACCACTCCTTGCATCAACCATTGTAACTCGGACACCAACTTGTGTTATCCGTCAATCACGCAGTGGCGGTTGCTGCAACCGGTACATTTGTTTCGTCGACTTTCCACCCTGACGTTCGAAGAGGGTCAAGAGACAAGCGAGATTGCATGTACCTGCCGCTGGCGACGGCTATAGTGCCTCAGCGACGTCAGATGCTGCCGTTTCCACTTCGATCCGAAGCGCAGTGTCAAAGGGTGGCGTTCGCTGTTCACGTTATTCGCTGGTAGCAATGACAAATGCTGCCCGGTCGTTATCGAGGGTTCGGGCTGTGCTCACCTGATGGCATGTTGAGCGCCCCTAAGGAAGCAAACATCTTCCCCAGGTGTTGCGCCACCTTGGCAGGCTCGTTCGCGTTACCCACGATCTCCAGCAGGTCCTCGTCACCCACAAAGTAGAAACGACTGAACGCCTGTGTAAGAAGCACGGTCATGGGAGTATCGGTAGAGGAAAGGAGTCACACGCGAAAAAAAACTTGCGAGAGGAGACCGTATAGTAGAGGAGGCGTGAAAAACTTGCAGACCAAGGCATGCATTCGGAATCAACAGCAGAAGTTGACAGCAGAAATAGTGTGAAAGCAGAGGGGAGCGACGACGGAAAGCAACCACGACATCCGGCTGTTCCATAACTGCAGATTGACCACCTAGCGGCACTCGCACGACTACATCAAATGTTTTCACAATTTAAGCGTTCTGGGCGTAATTTCACGCCTCAGCAGCACGAGAGTTGCATGTTGCAGGCATTGCGCAACCACGTGCGTTGCCGTAGCGTCAAGCGACGCCGAGCGAACCAACAGGGAACCACGGCTCAATACCGTCACCGCGAGAAAAAAACACGAACACACCTTAAATGCGCCAACCCTACTATGAATAGCCAACACAAAACAATATCGAATAAAGTCTCGAGATTGGGCGTACGAAATGGATGCTACGAGTAGACTCAGCAGCCGCGACACAAACTAACTCAGAAAACCGCAGCTCAATATCGCCACCGTGCGACAAACGCAGACACCTCAGGCTTGTCAACCAACCTCGCCAAGTGAAAACAACAGTCTTGATATTGGGCGCACAAAATGGAGGTGAGAGTCACCTGTCGCTGCCCTTCCAGGTACTCTCCAAGGGCTTTCTGAATGTGCGACATAAGCCCCTCTTGCCTCTCCAACTGCCGCAAAAGGTTCTCCATCGAGAGCACCTGTGTTTTTGGCAGTGAAGGGTAGCATTTTTAGGCGAACTACTGTAAGTCGGAGCAGGGGTTGCCTGGACCAAACCCCTGGGTGTTAAATAGCGCAGGATGGCACGTTTGGGGCACACTGTTGTCGGGAAAGCAATCATCCGTACCAAAAAAAAAACGGCAAAGAGTAGAAACGGGGTTGAATCCATGTTTGACACAAGGCATCGGGACCCGAGCAGAACGCTCTGATAGTACAGAGCGCGGTATGCCCACAGCTAACCTATCAAGCTCACAGAGAAAAATTTTCACCGAGAGTAAAACGCTCTAATACAGCAAAAACCCTTGCTACAAGGCTCATGCGCGGGGACACTACAGGATAGCCCCTATAAATAGGAAAGTACTGCTGTAGATCATCAGGCTTGTCGACCTTACAAAACCGGCAAGCCCGCCAGACTGTCACTGGAAAGCGGGCCCACCCGTGCGCGTGAGCAAGCACAAGTTAACCAAACACGTAGCACACCGCAAGACAACCATCATGTAGCAGTCCAGCTCCGTCACGAGGAAGCTACGGTAGCCAAACCTCAAATACGGCCGGCCGTACAAGGGCAATCCTACGACACACGTGCTCACCTCCATGATGCTGGGTTTGTGTGCCACCCGCCGCATGAGCTGCACGAACTCCGCGTCGACAGACTTGAACCTCTGCAAGGGACGCGATATTCACGGATTCAGGGCGCCCATAGAGATGTCACGCGACAGTACATACATTTAATATCAGGCGGCACCCTACTAATAGCCGATATCGAAGGGCCTTAGGTTAACGGAGAGTACATAACATAGGGCGCTAGATCACTTATCCTAAGATAAGATCCTCGTGCGTAATGATACATCCTCCATTCTACAACAGAGGCAACGGGGCGAATCATACGTGAAGCCGGAACCACCTTCAACAGGTAAACGCCAACGCAACAGAACCAACCACCTTTTAGACAATACCAATCAAATGAAACATCGCCCAGTTAGCCTCCCGCCAGAGTGTTCGTACCGCAAATTCTGAGGGCAGCTGCTGCTTGATGTCTCGAGAGGCGAAGAAAATGCCTTCCAGGTACAACCATCTCCTCTGCACGTCTACCCAAGCGTCTAGCACCGCGTTGAGCTTTGTCAGGCGCTCCTCCCACAACGCCGCTTCTTCTTGGAACTCCTGCACTCGCGGGGACGAGGAGTCATGAGGTGACCACGGAAGAAAATATCGAATTTCGTTGGGAAACGACGGAATATCTGCGGGATAAATAGTCTGCAAAGCAAGTGGTTTACGTGAACAACATCATACGAGCCGTCCGGCTGCCCAGCCCGGACCTTGAACTCGGACGGCGGCTAGGGTTTTGGTATTTACAGGTACAGCCAAAAACTAGGCCGCAACACTCAACACTCAGATTAATCGCCTTGCTGCTTGGAATAGAAACAATGCGGCGCAACCACATCCGCCATCCTCAGATACCCGCGTTTGTACGCTAAAGCCGACAATTTCATGGTTCACGTGACAAAGTACTCGCAACGTTTCCACCATCCAAACCCTCATGGCACCTGAACCGCGTGGAAATGGGGCGAGGCCCTCATGGACTGCAGACCGTTCAGGTGTTCCTCAAGCCTGGAGAACACCGCGTCCCAGCCCTTTACCAGTTGAATGCGCCCCTGGTAGGACACAAGCTCCAGCTCCCGCCCCTGCCAATCCTCACGTACCTAGTATATATGACGGATGAGGCACATCGCAGACACCAGGGAACCCAATTTTGAGGGACAGAACAACAAAGGAGTGCGGGATACCTCCAACAAATCGAAACCGGATAGATGAACGTAGGAGAAGGCCACCACTCGTACAAATCTAGACTAGCCAAGGAGTGGAGTTGGTAATCTCAACAGTGCCGCTGTACCCCAGCCTACTGGAAGCGCTGCCGCTGGACTCGAGAGCGTGGCAACATCATTGCTACACATCCAAAACGAAAAAGCCTTGCCTGTCTCAGGAATTCCTCGAGAGCCATTTCCCCCTGCGCAGACAGCACCGTCTCCCCGATGACCTTCTTGTTTCCCATTAGCGCAGAACCCCACAGTAGCCCAAGGTTGAGTTCATGGTACCCTACCCTCACTCCGAGACGACGGAGGAGTGGCCTCCAGTGGCGATCCTTCAGCGCCTCCGAGCGAAGCTCCGTCAGCAGGGGCAGGGTCTCCGAGCGCGCTCTGAGGGTCACCTGCGCGTAATTTTTGTGGACGGGGAAAGTATAATACGATGCAATCAGACAAATGGTGCATGGGTTAACACTTTTATTGTAGGCCATACTGTAGGTTACTGCGACAAGGAATCGCTACGTACGATTGCAGGTAAAACGTATTGGCGGCTGCAATGAGATATGTAAAATCATCTTAGGCGCCGATACTACGAAACCGCAAACACCGACCGTAAGACCACTACCAACAGCACAAACAACGACAGCAAGATCATTACCACCTACAACGACAGCAACAACACCAACCACCCGACAATATCACAAACAATATGGTACCTGGGCGTGGTCGAACGGCTCGTACTGGCGGACGCGGTTGGGTAGGTTGCGCATGCCCTCCTGCACAGTGTCCAGAGACTTGCGGATTTTCCGCGGAACGGCTGTTGACCACGGGGTCTCCTCCAGCTCGGAAATGCTGTCCCACACCTTCGACATTGCTTCCCACACCTATATACGGCAAGCAACAGCAAACCGAGGCAAGATCGCCGCAAAATGGCACGGCGTCAACAAAAGAGGTGTTTGAGCCCTCAGCCACATGCGAGACGCCCGCACCCTTCATGGCAGTCGACGGCGGTGTCAAATCGATCCTCCCAAGATGTACTTCCGCAGTCTTGTCCGAGAAGGGTTATCGCGAGAAAAGAAGCACTTCTATTCATACTAGGTATCGTGGAGTGGTCACACACCGAAGAGCGTCGTCCTCGCAGCAAAAAAGAGCGCGCTCCCCGGCATCCGCGCTGAACTCACCTCCCTGAGGTCGGTGATCTCGGCCTGCATGGGCCCAAGCACGTCTCTCTCCGTGGGGTCCAGAGACAGGGCGTCTCTAGCGGCTGCAAGAAGCTTGCTCTCGCTTTCCAATCTCGCGGTCATTGTCTCGAACCGGCCTAGCGTTTCCAACGCCTGATACAAGCGAGGTTCACGAGCGATGAATAGAGCAGAGGTGGCGGTACAGCGCACGGCAACGAGTTACAGACTGATATATATATATATTTCGTCGGGCCGCCGGCTACTACTTTACAAATATGAGACCTGGGCATGCACCAATCACGAGAGGAGGACCCGTCGTCGATCTCCCGGCGCGCGTGAATTCTATCAAAGCACAAGGGCTGCAGGCTGAAGTCTTAACCCTGGTATAGTGCTGCAGTGTACATAAACTTATATATCACTCTAATTCCAAGTAGTTCATCCCCAAAACGGGAGTGCGACCCTAAAGTGGTCGATCTTTGGCGTTGAGTGGATCGCTACAACCTACATCAGGGGCCGGCAGATATACCAAGAAACAGCGACGGCATTTCCCATCATCTTGATGCCCATCCTTACAGTAGCGTACCTCCGAGGGGGTGTGTTCCTTCGACAGCGGCCGTCCTGCCTCCCACTCCTGCGACAAGTCAGAAACCTTCTTGTCCACGCCCTTCGCCTCCGAGCCCACCTTCCCTCGTAGAAGGGGGATTCGCTCTTCCATGGATCGTCCCCTGGACACCGAACGCGAACCGTTGTCAAAAGAGCGATCAGCGATCCATCTTGAAGCAAGGCGATCCATAAGGCAGTCGGCCCTACTAACAGGAATAGTACCAGGCATTGCTTAAGCGTACAACTACGTAGAGCACCATTTCGGGTGATGATATTATTAGGTCACGCATCACGCAGCACGAACGCACGGCTCAAGGAAGCATGGCAACGTGGCGCCTTGCGCCGAAGCTTGACAACATGAATCCTCGGGCAGGCTAACACGAAAAACGCACAGTGGCCGCCAAAAACCACCGATGACGTGACATGCAACAGTCCAAGAGACGCACCTGCGTCCAAGAATGGTCTCGAAGTCGGCGTACGCGGCCTCAACCATGGACGTCTGCGGCCAACCCTCGCCAAACTGGTATCTCTGTTGTACCAGCAGCCTTTCCCCTCGGGTCAGCGCCTCTGTCTGCTTCGCGAGGGCCTTCTGGCGCTGCCGCATCTCCTGCTCCCAACACGACAAAGCCTCTTGTCAACGCGAAAATCACCACATTCGGCATGGGACTCAAAAATGATAAAAAGGAACACCCAGTGCGCTGTGACACGATGCAGTATCCTTCAGTATTGCCGCGTGGACAAGCATCCTGCGGACTGCATGTAGCCTTGAGCTGCTGCTGCTGCTGTGGCGCGTGTCCGATTGATTAAAGGCAAGCGCGACAAACCCAACACTATATACGCGGTAGCATCGTCAACACCTCCCTCAGGTTTGCACGAGGAACTTCGTGAAACAAAATATGCATCGCGGCAACGTCTACTTCTCGAGCAACATTTCGGCATGGGCAACAGCGGGTGAAACGCCAACACTAGGCCGTCCTACCCCAGCGATCACCAACATGCCAAAGGGCTCGTAGGGCGAACAGATGTGACTCAAATCATTAGAAAAATCGCCAAAAGACCCGAGCTCAAGATCAAAGGCCGGCAGGTCGAAAAGCACGGCAAAATTCATCGCACTCCACGGGAGGCACCATCAGCTATAGACGTATAACTGGGCGCTACTTGTACCTGTATGTAGGTGACACCTTTCACCACGTCGCTGGTGCTTCCCTCGAGCATAGAACTTTCCAACCTCGCCTTGGCCCCGGAAAGGGTTTGCTGGGTCTGTCGACGGCAGTCAAGCGGGTGTGTATTTAGACGATGACCAACGCTTCTTCCCGAAACAATCCCAAGCTTACTACTCTTACGGGGGTATAGTTATCACAGGGAGATACGTGTTGTGTAATCATTTGCGGGATGCATGGCTTTTGGGTCCATCGTGGGTTCTAAGTACTGTCAGTACTGGTTATGATTAGTTATGACTACAGTAGTTATGCTTAGTTCTGGGTACTATGATAAAATGCACCGTACTGTAGTGAGAACAGGCACTGCTGTGAGATCGGGATAGAGTGGTATCATTGGGGGGCGGTCGGGTCGAAGGTGCCCTATTTTCGAGATGCAAACCTCCCTCCAGGCAGGAAGATGCCGTAGCGGTGTAACACGAAACACACTTACTGCCACAGGGGAAGCTGCACCATCAACGTTCTTACGGCGACGCACAGAACGAGCGAGCAGTATCGAGGACCATACCAATAGAGGAACGGTGCTGTCGGCAAATTGAAGAAACGTCTCAGGGTTCAAGCATACTGTCAAGGTTGCACTACATGGGAGCATAAACTTATCCGCACGGTTTGTCGCAACACAAGAGGAAAAAAGGTTCACTCCCAGATTTTGCAAGTACAGGGCGACTCCAGAAGCAAAAGGATTGCGTGAAAAGCGCGCGCATACAAGGAAAGAGACGACGTAGCGCCTCGAGACGTCTTACACGTGCATACGGCACTCCAGACACGCTTACCTGGCGCGTCTCTTCCGCGAGGATAGTGGCAAAGCTTCCTTGCAGCTCCTTCTGCCACGCATCGTATTTCAGGTTGACCTGACCGTCACAAGGTAACGTTGGGGCGCGGTTGCTTCAAAGGTCAGGCTCAAGCGCGGCCAAAGCTGTGCCTATGGGATTACCTCTACAGTGAAGGCAATAAAAAACGCCTCGATCAATCAATCGCTCCCCATGCGATAGTCCAGCGCATGCGCACTCACGCCCCAGCGGTCTTGGAACAACCAACGTACATCTCTTACGCAGGTGCGAGTTCTGTCAGCTCAACCTCACCTTGGCCTGGACGCTCGAGTAGTCCACAATGACGGGGCCGAAGGATTTCTCGCGATCGGAATTTTCCACCACGGCCCTCGCAGCCTTCGCCTCGCTCAGCATCTGGCACCACAGGCTCACATCGTTACCCAGGCGCGTCTTTACGGCCGACACAGGCATGTCCCACAGGCTCTGGTACTGTAGCCACGCCGACACGTACTCGCCCACCTATAAGGCGGAGAGGCCGAACATTGGCAAAAGCTGCCCAGCTTAAGAGCAACATCTTCGCACACTATACGTAAGGCAGTGAATGCGTTACTCTTGTTAGGGACTCGCGCAGTAGGATCTTTTTCCAAGTCGTCAACACGTGTGCGTTGGTTGAAGAGCGTAACGGCGGGGGCGGGCGCTCCGGGCAACTCGAAAGGGGTTCCTGATTTTTTGGCATCGCCAAAATTATGCACTACTAGGTATAGTTTAAAATTACTATGAACAGCATTCGCTCGTGTCAACTAAATGTACACCAGGGTATCAGGCACATGTATCGTTCATCAATGGAGGTTTCCCATGTCCTCAGGTATTGACCCAGGTATTATCTATCGATGGAGGTTCCCGACACGCCCGACCATATATTCATACCTATCCACTGTTCGTCGTATATTCGGAGTCATGAAGCACCGCCGTTGCCCGATCAAAACAGTCTGAAACAGAGACCTACAGCCTTGTTTCTGCAGTAGAACATATCGCATTTTTTACCCACAGAGGAAATGCGCTTCGGCTATGATACAACAGCTTGTCCCGCTACGGCAGCAACAATAACGCGCTCGCGCTTCAGTCTTCCCTAACCAACGTGCGTGTCACACGGTACACTCTGTGCCCAAAGAGGGGGTGTAAATCGTCAACGGGGCAACAGCTTGCTCCCCTGCAGCAGCACAATACCGGCGCTCCAATCCACGTCGAACTAAAACAGAGTAGCTACAGTATGTCAGGCCAATGAATGACATGAAATCATGATCATTTGAGGCAGCGAAAGGGGTACAGTTGGACAAGCGCTTCGGAAGGGGCACTGTACTTTTGTTTGCCGAAACGTTTCTGGCTGACGTAGCTCATCAACTGAGGCATGCCTTATCAATACGTAAGGCATTGAGGAACTAAGGCACGCCTTCTCGTTGGAATACCAGTTGGGTTTTCCAATATAACTCGTCGCATATCCAGGCCATGTCATGGTTGATGGAATGACTCATCGGGTGAAGTGTACAGTTTTTCCTCAGAGTCAGTTTTGGGGTGAGGTACAGAAATCCTTGAGCGAGAGGAGCCTCGGAAAAATTGCGTGCACCACCCCTGCTGTAGCGGGATAGATGTTACTATTGAGCGACTGCCAAACCCCCCGTTTCCCTCACGGCGATCACCCCCCATTTCGGCAACAGGAACTTACCTCAGCGAGGCGGCTTTCGATCTCCTCGTAGGCTTTTTTGAGGATCTCCCTGGGCAACGCCTTCACCACCCTCTGGTAGTCCGTACTCCCTTCGCCGCCTCCGAGAACGGCAAAGCTCTTGCTTCGCAGCCTCGGCAGGCCTGCCACGGTGTGCAGGTAGGCGTGGAACTGGTGTACCCAGGCCGCGCGGGCATGCTCGAGCGGAGGCGAGAGGTACAGCACCTTTCGTGACGGGGCAGACGCATCGCAAGGTGATATGACACGGCAGCGCAGAAGAAGTACAGTAGTACATGCGGGGTTAAATAATTTTGGGGGCTCACAGATAGCAACCAAAAATATGACAAACTTGGCTACCATCCTACCACTCTGTCCCGAAATATGAGACCGTTCAAATCTAAATAATATCAACGTAAAAACGGCACTCGTATTTCGGCCTATAGCATAAGTGGTACATATCAACCATGGTGCGAACACGAAGCAGTACGAGTACACCGGAGCATATGCCGCCGCCCTCGTGCCGTGCGACTCCTTGCATTGAAACCCGGACATTAAAAAATAAGTACTGGTATATCGTGCCTCACCCAAGCGCTGTGCCCGAGCAGAATGTCAGATATTACGATTAAACAGATGATCTACACGTGTTGAATGAGGCTCATTGGCGCAAGTTGCACCGCATTTATAAGTATTCCAACAAGAAGCTGTCCCAACAACAAAGAAATCATCGGTCACCCCGCACCTGATTCTTAAGGAGAACCTCGTGCACGGTACACTCCATCTGCAGGCTGGCCATTTCTTCCGATGCTTCCCCTTCCCCTTCCGAGAAGAAGCCGCCGTCGCGGTCGCCATCAAAGCCGTTGCCGTCTCCGTCGTGCTGGCCCGATGCGTCGAAGGCGAAGGCCTGGACCCACGACGTGACGGCCTACAGACGTGCATAACACAATGTTCGTGGGGATACCTTTAACCGCGCACTATTAGGGGGGGGGGCGGGGGGGGTAGAGCTGCCCATCGTCCTGCAGAAACAAAAAAACTAGAAATCGACGCAATTTCGTGATCCGTGTGACCCACGGAGGCCTAGAGTGTAACGGTAGGTCTTCCTGCAACAGAGATGGTATGGTATGGTACGCTATGGTACGATATGGCGGTATCTGGTAGGGGATAACGAGGGGTGTCGCCCTCAAAGCCCACGTACGAAACAAAGAGGGGCAAACAGGGTCAGCGTTGGTATATAGCTACTGGGCGGAATGGTTGAGTGGTTGCTTAGTTGGGGTTCGTCGGGCAAACCGGCACGGCGGCTACTTTCCCGCAGGCAGTTCAACCCCCTCCCCTTTCCAAGCCGACGCGAGCATTGGACACTAATGCTCCTACACAAGGCGAACAAACATTATCCTGCTATATACCACGACGCAGGATGTCGAAAAGCGCACGGCGTGTCGCCGTAGCTCACCTTCTCCAGCCTCGTTGCCAGTACGCCTTCCACTCTCTTGTCCAAAGCCCCCACCCAAGCGTTCAGGTTGCTGCAGCCAGCCAGAGACATGTTGTCTACAACTTCCTGCAACCACAAAAGCAGTGCGGAGGCTCCCCTGTCATTTTCTCCGCGATTCGATCATATCAAGCAGAACTGAAGTTAGACACCTTCTCCCGTCACCCCATGGCGTTTTCTGGTGTATCATCCAACCCGTATCCCGCTGCAAAATTGATGTCACTCTAAACTCATCTAGTGTGTACACATGCGTCGCCAAGTTTGTATTCGTACGATATTTATAGCTTTGGTGCAGTGAAAAAATGGGGTAAGGAGCTGTTCAACCACAAAACTCGGCACGGCAGGGAGCCACAGGCGAATCATTGATTGATACCCTTAGCTTCGTCGGCGGGGGGGGGTACCAATACCCCCGCATCTTATTTATATTGTAGTCGGCTCCTGACACTGGTGTCAGTCAATAGGATGTCTACCGCTGTCACTTGAACATCCATCCGGTACACCTGACGGTTTCGTTCACCACCCCATCTCGCCGACGGGCCCCATCAAACCAAAATGTAGCCACGACCTGAGGGCGGGCCGTCCTTGACTATAGCAGTGGGCCCGGCAACCCTCGTCCAACTATTATCAGCATGCACTATTAATAGCAGTGGGGCGCCGCAACCCCGGTCTACCTAGTATCAGCATGCCTTAAAAAGCTATCAGCATGCTTCAAAGAGAACACAGAGAAAAATCAGTGACATAAAGACACGAAAACGCAACTCTTCGGCGACAACGTTCGGAACCAACCTGAAGCACCATCATTTCAGGGACGCGGTCGGGGCAACACTCATCTAGCAGCGAGAAAAAAAAAGAGTTGGCGCACATAAGCCAACGTCAGGCAATTTCTCGCCTGCAGTAATGCCAAGGCGTCGCCCATGCAGTCTGCCTCAAAGGGGCACTTGTCGAGAATCTTGAGGCGCTCCTCGGCGGTTTCGACGAGCGTGGTCACCTCTTGAGCCCTCTCCTGCAGGCTGAACACCTGTTGCGTCGCAGTTTTGTGGCAGCACGAACAACGAACAGGGGTTGGTCTAGTGTAGAGCTAGATATCGTATCGGAAGTTTCGCTACATCGAAATGTTGTACGTATCGAATTGCGATATATCGTGTCCAACGCGTTTGGCCTCCCTCCCCTGGCGTCCGAACATTTTCTATGCTGATACCACACCAGAGAAATCGAAGTATAATATCGAACGTCTGGATCGTACCTGGTGTCGATTTGATTTTTCGTGTATCTCCGTCGTACAATATCGAACTCGACTATTACATTATATCCTTCGCTACAGTGTTTTCGCATTTTTTATTCATATTTATTTTTCCACCCCATTTTCTATATTCGCCCTTATTTTCTCCTTCCTGCTCGTAACTCAGATCGGGGGTCACCTAGTAGGCAGGCTCTCTCTTCTCCCTCCTCCCCACCACGGTTCGTGCCTTGGCAGATTTTTTTATCGCGAGAAGACTTCGGCCCTTTCTTCCGTCGTCGGCTCGCATCTAACTAATTGATTGCGCCTACCCACGCTACTGTTTCTGTTTTGTTTTTTTCCAAAGAAACTCACAAGCCCGACCCACGTGGGGTTCGAACCGCACCAACTCTCAGTAGATTTCGTGGGTACCGCTATAGACGGCCGGGGCGACCCGCTCTATGGGCGCAAGGCTTAGCATATCGATTGGAAGGCGGTATCGGTATTCACGGTGCGGCTGATGGTGGTGGTGGTGGTGGTGGACAGAACGGGAGGGTCAGGCGCAAAGGACAGTCTGAAACTGGTGAAAAAGAGGCTAAGGCAATGCCAGCAGCTTGCCTTGGCCCCTAGGGCGTGATCTTGTTGACTTTGAGCACGCTCGTTGATGATAGCTACACTGCGACATCGCCCATATGTAGGGGGAGATTATCGACAAGGGGCACACCGCTATACACCGCCGTATACAAGCGGCTAACGACAATTGGAACCACGACTACGGCGCAACGATGAATACCCACCCCAGTCAAAACCATGGCGAGAACGCCAGAGACTACGGGAAAACTGTGCGCGAGTCCACAGGTACCTACCGTTTGTGAATACCGCGGCGCGCTTGGGGGAAAAAACTATTGGCCCCTCTGAAGCTTCACGGGGAAAACCTTACGAACGTGAATGACGATCACAGCATCTTCCCCACGAAGCACTGCTGAATTGAGGTATGACCAAAATTAGTGTCCGACGACAAGCACGGAATCGTACGACACACGCACAACACGATTACTATTAATACTCGTACTTGTTGCGGGCTAACACTATTGATGATTGATAAACCGTGCTTCTTATTTTTCTGGGCGCAATACCTTAGGGTAAGGGCTAGGGGCAAGCAACAACACCGGACACCACGACGCACGCGATATCGGTTCGTGTGCAGGTGAAACTTCGAACGTTTGACGACGCATTGGGGTCTTCACAGCATCGTGTATGTCGTTTATATCCCATTCCTCCGTTTCTACGTTTCCGCACCGACGCGCGTTGACATAGACAGTTACCTGCTCAGCAAGCAAGGCCACCCAGCTCCCAAGGCCCTCCTTGCCCCATACCATGCGCTCAGTGAGCCGGCCGGTACCGCCAGACCTCAACTTGCGGGGCTGGTGGAACGCCTCGGAGATGTGGTCCATCACGACTTTCAGGGGCGCTACTAGAAGCCGCTCTGTTTCCGGCGTCAAGCTCGCCCTGCAACAAGAGCAAGAGTACGCATTGGCATTCCATTTCAAGAGGGTTGAAGCGATACACACACCATCGGTGGTCCATTACAACGGGTATGAACGTCACCCGACTTTTTTTTCAAGGCTCCTCTTCTCACTCGAGGAGCTCAACACCTAGAGCTCTCAACTCGAGGAGCTCAACACCTAGCACAAAGGGTAGGGGTGTGAATATCCCCCACCAACCGACTTTGGGGGGAAAAAATGCAAGCTAAACCCGATATACCCACTGCCCGATCAGTCCCATGATTTAGATAAGTAACTTATACTATAATCAAGTATAGAGTAGCTCCTCAGGTCAGAAGGCCTTCCAGTGGTATATATCATTATCAAGGAAAACCCCCTACGGAAGCACGGCCCAATGGTTGGCGCTTACAATGGTGAACGCCAAAGTGCAATGGTTGATACTCCACCATTACGGGGGACCATAGTAAATAGGACCAAATATTGTTAGTAAAAATAGGGAAACATACAGGTTTTGTCTGTACCGTAGGTCCTCTTTACTATGGCCCACTGCATTGCAGTGGTTGATAATGCAGTACACTGGTTGGCAGGCAGGCAGTCTGCCACCGGCCAGGGTGCGTAAGGTACGGGGGCGCACGAAAAAGGTGTGCTTGTTGACATGCGCGCCGACACAGCGGGTGAGGTTTGCCCATAATTTGCTCCGCGTAATTTTCCAGTCTGTTCCACGTCAGCGCCGGCTCCGTATATATAAAAGAGGCGACAGCTCGACACGGCCCATTCCAAAACCAGCCCGAAACGATGGGCCAACTACAGTATCTGCTGTCACCCAAGTCATGCACCCACGCAACACCCACCGAGTACAAACGCGTGCAGCTGCTCACAGCGCGCTTACAGCACTGAAGGGGGCAGAGTATGCCGAGCAGAACCATACCGTAGGCGATAAAGGGTCTACCCTCGGAACCACCCCGAAACAACGGATCGTCTGCGTTGCTACCACAAAGGGATGCACGCCCACAAAATCTACCGAGTTCAAACATCTGCGCCCGCTTACAGCAGTGGGCATTTCAGTGACGGCGTTCGCTCTTGCCTGGTGTGGGAGTACGTCCGAAGGATGCCCCCAAGGGCGACGGCCGTGGGGTACCGCTCTTGCGCCTTGTTGGCCATCCTCTGGATCTTGGACACCCCCCCCGCCGCGCTATCCCCCTCGGTGACCAAGAGCCCCAGGAATTGCAGGTGGCGAACCTGTGGGATGGGGAATTGGGAGATGGAACGGGTGGATAGGGGGGAGGCGGACGATGACGCCGACAGGGTTGATCAGTCCAAGATCTATAGATGCTACCACCTGGTAGTGCACACCGCGGACAGATGATGATCTACAGACAACTCTGGTAGCCTACAGGTCATACCTGGTATGATAATCTACACTATTGCCGAAGGTGTGCGGACGCTCTGGAGGACATTGGCCGTGTTACAATTCACTGTACTCGCGTTTTCGGGGACAATCTAGTTGGAATTAGAGTGCCAGGTTAACTAGTATTTTTTCCGCAGTTCTTCAACTGCTGTAGGTGCGCCGGGACATGAGCATGGCCTCGGTTTTCCAAGTTTCGCCCTGACATACACTTGCTACCTGTAGTTTACAGTTCGCACAGAAGGATTGGGGGGAACTATACGTCACACTGCGGGTACGAGAGCTCGTATTCGGGAGCGTGCGCCGCAGGTAACCCTTCGTGGATTCCCAGTCGTTATCCCTGGCGAAAGAAGCGTGACTGAGGGATATTGGGACTCCTGAGACGGGGCATAAAAAAAAAATGAAAGGAGAGTGGCCTACTGTAAATAATAGCGGCAAGCAATAAACAAGAAAAAAAACATCGTCCAAAAAAGAAAGCACACGTGCGAGTTTTGTGTCATTCACCTCCGTTGCACCATGTACAGTTAGGCCCGGGAATGGATTCGTTTTAGGCGTTAAAAAATGTCCAGTCCATTCAACAAACCGTCAAAAAAACGTTTTTTTTTTCCAATAGCCTGCCACCACCCTAATTACTTGGTTTTATAATACATTCACGGTTGCAGCGAATACCTGGCTCTCGACACAGGAAACGAACTAAATTATTGCATTCGACAGACACGTCCAATCAATGGAGAAAGAGGGGATGGCTGGCTTTGAACTGATCTGCAGATTTTTTTCTTCGTCTCTCCGATTAGAAACATGTGGGAAAAATCGTTTAGTTCAGGTTATATTCGTACTTTCTCTTTGGTCCTCCCCTCCGCCAGGACTTTGTGCACACAGCGGCGCAACCCGCGCTTGAATCCGACAGGTAGCCGACAAGAAATTCGCTCCAAAAGTTGACCTCCTTTTGATGAGTCAATTCTTGATGGGAAATTCGAGAAAAAAATATCCCGACATGATAAAGGAAAACGCAAGGACGTCCTGTCTTCATTGTATCGGGCAAACGGTGTCAGACATGAACGCGACTGCACGCCGAGCGATTGCCATCACACCCGGTGTCACCACCGGACCGCAGACCATCTGTGATCGGGCCTTGATGCAGCGGGAAGCGAGTCGCCCCTAGCGTTCAGATGCGAACGCATCCCCCCTGTCGCACGTGATACAACGATCGAGCAAAAAAACTCTTCCGTACCACAATGTCCGGAAATATAGGAACGAATTATAAATATAAAAATGGGATATAGACGAGACATATTACGCAGCTTGCGAAGTTGAGTATCAACTCACAGCTGACGTATTTCATAATTTTACAAAATATGGAGATATACGGTTCCTTACATTTCCGGACAGAGTGGTAGGTACGTACGAGTACATTAAGCAGCACCATGCTAATCTTCAGGCGCGTAGTGAATGCAGCCTTGGCCGCAAGGCTCAAGCCCAGCTGCACGCACAGGAACAACTTGCCCGTGAGCTATTGATAGGGGTGGGGCGCGCTTCCACGAAGGTGCGGGCAGCGCCATCGAAAAGGCGGTTACGGCGAAGTGCAGTATAGTAATACGCAGCTGATTGTCGATGGCTGTTTGTGGGTACGTTCTTGTTGTTTACACGTGCCCAACAGCAGCAAACCAGCACCACATAACCCGCGACTTGATCTGTACAGGATACCCTTCGCCGGGGGGGTAGCATTCTCGTGCTGCCGATCGCCAATCCCAACGGGCCACTACAAACGTGCGATTCGTTCACGCTCGCGCGTCTGTGTCTACGCTGCTGCTCTACGCGCTGAGCTTGGTTTTGCGCTGTCCAGCAGCACGTGTCGTGCAAAAACCAAGACTGGCTTTTTTTCAGCTCGTAGCTCAGCGCGCCGTGACGTCGACCCCCGCACTTTTTTTTTTTTTTTTGGGAGGCAGTATCATCGAACAGTTTTTTAGTGGCAAAAGTTTTTTTTTCTCTCACGGGTTGGTTGATTTTCTTACAGATATTTTCCCCCGGATCTCGACCATTCGACATTCTTTTTTTTTTCACGTAATAAAACGAATCTATTCCCAGGCTTAACAGTACATCCGTCCTAAAGCCGTCCTGACGCGAGCAACAACGGAAATATCTCGCTTCCACGAAAGCTATCGCCAGCACTAACCTCTTTGAAGAGCTGCGTGGTCTTGTCGTCGAAGTTGATGGCGAGGGTCGGGTGGCCTTTCCTATCTTGCACCACCTGAGATACGCCATCGCAATATTCCACGTTGGGTCCATTTAGCACAGCCGATTGTAGCATTTTTCAGGCAGCACTTCAGTATCAAAGCATTGCCATCGTAGGTACCACAAGACGTTATTTTCCTGCAAGGCGATAATCAGAGGTCCCAAGCCAGCACTGAGCGTTAACTAAACGACCCCAACCCGGTTTCGCTTCTTTCCAAATTCGATGCGCGAAGAAGGGTTGAGCCGACTTCGCAAGTGGTGACATATTTACCCCACTGAACTGAAGCAAGTAGGCCACGGCCGCGTCTAACAGTCGTGTGGACTACTACTTGGAGTGTGGCGGCGCGCGTGGCTGACCTTAAGGAGTAGGTGGTCGTGCACTGTCTCGTCGCTGTGTGAGGTCCACTCGTCCATCCACTGCCGGTACACCCTGCCCACCAGCAACGCAGCAACAGAGGCAAACACCGCCCCGCAGAATCATCAGAAACGAACAAAAGGCGTGCGTAACTACGACAAGACCTCACGAACTTCCGTATTGACATCGGTTAAAACGGCGTCTCGTAGGTCGATCAAGGTTCCGCTCTTGGCACTGCTCCTGCTCGAGGCGGTAGCGACATAATTTGGAAACTTCTACTGCAGTGAAGAACCAGCGCTGGTTGTTTGTAAGCATACTGGAACGACAGCCACCCCGAGAACGACACTACAACATCAAGCAGGGGACGCTACGCCCCAGTACCGAGCGCATCGCATGCGTTATCAGGCTCCTAAACCGCTCTCACCACCTCCGAACGCGTTGCATACGGCGCTGCGCCCCCTACTTCCAGCAGCCCCGTTCCACTGCCATGGAACGCCTTTTATTGAGACGAAAACTCCGTGGCGACCAGAAACACTGAACCTCCTACACCTCGCATTTTTCGTTCCCATCACCCTCGTGAGCAACGCCAGAAACCGAAGCGAAAGGCACCCCCACCTCTGCGTGTCCAGGTTCCTCAGCAGTTCGTCGCACACGGCCTTCAGCGGCCGGCCATCAACGTGGTTCTCCCACCCGTCTCCGAGGACGTCAGACAACCGCACGCTCAGCAGCCTCAGCTGTCTCTCCATCTGCCTTGCCCACAGGATCTTGCCGGCCACCGGCGGGATGTCCCTCAAGGACGACAACGCCTTCGCCTCCGAAACCTGAAGGGTAAGGTTAAGGTTGCCACGGCAGTGAGGTTAGCACTCTCAGGACCACGACATACATCGTGACGAAAAAAACGATAATTTTGATGTAATCAACCATTGATTCGTTCACGAGTAAGTGTGCAAGCGCAGCACACGTACTGGGATCATGCTGCGCCCGTGTGGTACTATTCCATGCGTGGTAGATCGAACACCATACTCGTCACCGTCCCCACCAACACGTGGCCGAGGCTTTAATCGGCATCTTTTGTCGACATGTTTTCGCCCTCACGTCCAAAAAGGTTGAGGCTTGAAGCCAACCAAACTGCGCCGTCTTCTCGCAAAGAACTCAAAGTGGACAGCTTCCTGGGCTCCGCAACGTCAGACGCCTCGCAAGGGACACCAGTGGTCAAGAGCACAAGGCCTGTCAAACCGTCGCCGGTCTTGATCGAAGAACCAGTCGTTGCGACTACGGTATTACTCAGCTGCAGCTATAGAGGTAAAAGCAACTATTATGGGAAACATCGAAGGGCTCTCAGAACTGTTATTTTCGCCGAAAACCCGCGATTTGCTCGACGGGACTGTCATGTACACCGGTAGACTCCTCAGGATGCTCCCCTTAGTTTTTCAAGAGCTTTATAGAGCAGTTTTCCGTTTGTCCAGAGTCGTAGTTGGACTGTTCGCCCATATTGCCAGTTCTGAGGACATCATGATTTTTCACCAAAAATCTTCAAAGATCGATTATTTCTGGCCCCGGATTTGAAAAACAGACTCATTTGTGACCCTCCAGAGAAAACTCATTGGCTGCTCCAAAAATTAAACTAGGACTCTCGAGAAACGGGGAACTGTTCCTAAAAGCTCTCGGAAAACTCGGGGAGCATTATGAGGAGTCTACCGGTGTTTTTGGCTGTTCCGCCAAGTCGAACGCGTATTTCGGCCCAAAAATCTATTTCTGAGAGCCAAGAAATAATTTCCCATAATAGTTGGTCTTAAGAGTATATCCTCACAACTCGTGCATGCATACCTATACAAAACTGCACGAAAAAAAAAAAAAAAAAACTGCTCAAGCTCCGACCCTGCGCCTTGCAGGTGTGGCTCCATCGCAAATTAATCAAGACCGACCGACCGGCGCCATTTGTGGAATTGGCCTGAACACTATTGCCTTAAAAGGGTGAAACGCCTGAAGTACATACAACATACCCGTTTGCCTTCTCCTCGCCAAACATCACCCCGGAAACCATCGCACCTCGTATCTGTGCCTGAACTTGTCCTGAATGGCCGACACGGCCTCCTTCACGTGCCCGATCAGCTCCTGCTGGAACTGGGCGATGGATGCGCGGATCCTGCCGTGCAACAGAGTCAAGGACACGAACAGCAACAAATAACACAAAACCAAAAGAAACAGTATCAACACCCTAAACCAGCCGCTGAGAAGGGGTGCCCGAGCCCCCCCGGCGGTGCCACAACAATCCTGAACTGCGTTGCCAAGGATAGCAGGGAAGGTGAGGCTAACACGGGCCCCAATTGGGACATTACCGCAGCAACGGTGGACGGAAACTAAACAGCAACTGGCGCCTAAAAAGCGCAGCGATTGGCGCGTTGAAGCGGGGGGGGGGGGGGGGCAGGGAAGAAACGTGCCGCACTTAACATACATGCTGCTACAGAACCTTGTTGGCAACCAGTAGCAGCAACCCAGTAGCAACATTTCGCTTCGCTGCGACGTTACATGCTAGGATGCGAATCGAGTACGCAGACGTTCTCACCTCGGCCTTACGAAGAGCGGGTTGAACTTAGCGAAGACACGGAACATCTCCTCCGCTGTCCTCGCCGCCCGCAACCTCCCCTCCAGTAGAGCCGACACCCTCGCTTCGAGGCCATCCACCCTAAGAAACGCGGCAAACCAAAACACAACACGGCCGCGCATTCAGCGCATACAAACGAAGGCATGGAAAAAAAACATCACAATAATCGACAAGGTAGTTTACCACGAAAGCAAAAAAAGCTACTCGTATACGTGCTGAAAATGTACGATGTCTAGGAGCCGATGCCAAAAATTTGAAACGTAACAAATTTCGCCCCAACACGATATCATACACCACACCACTCCCCGGGCACATGCTCTTGAACCATCTTACCACAAGCAAAGGCGATAGGAGATCTTTTATATCGCGGGCAAACAATTGACAAGTGCCATTGGCGAAAACGTCACGGACGAGAAACCGCTCGCGGTCACCCGCAGAAAAAGCCGGGGCCTAACATGCGCAATGTGCCGAAGGAACACAAAAATAAGGAGGCAGCCGCATCAAACTTTTCGAGAGAGTCAGGGGGTTCAGAGCTGTTGTGCTACAACAATAAGTGCGTACACCGCTAAATAATACTCGAGTTGCGTCACCTCCTGTCGTATGCCTCTCTGGCCTCTGCCCATCGCCTAGCTCCTTCCGTGCCGAGGTCAAGCACGTCCGACCCCGGTAGCCGGGCGTAAGCTTCGTCAACCTGAGAAAGGAAGCCAAGAAACCACGAACACATCAACCCAGAAGGGTTTCAGAAAGACGCGAAGAGCCTGGGGTCCAAAGCACAGATGCATGCCGCCACGCAATGCCTTAACAAGACCGCTGATGCATCACACATCGACAGAGGCAGCATTCGGAAACACGCCCCAACCGCACAGTATGTGGTCCTTCTGCGTCGGACCGCTGTATCACGGCACAAAAAAAAACACTCTGCCCAAATAAGCACAACCATCTCCGTCACCTCCGCCACGGCCGATCTGTCGTCGTCGCTAAGAACGGTCTGCAGAACGCCTCGCAGGTTCTCGTGCTGGGTCCTAAAGCCGGAAACCTCTCCCACCCTTTGCTTCAAGGGCGGGTGTTCCCAGTGAAGGGCTTCTAGGAGGGATGCGCCCGAGCTGCCCCCGAGGGCGTTCGACCTCGACGTCATGCGGCGTTTGCAGTGCTCCGAGAAAAACGTCGCAAACGCCTTGTACTCCTGCGCAGAAACGAGGATCAAGCCGGCCGTCGTGCGGGAATCCGACGCGTCGAGGGTTGGACCGAGAAACACCGACCATGGTTGAGACTGTCTGAACGCAAAGCTACAGCTACAGCAGCACACACACGAGGCATGACCCAAGAGAGAATCGATCAAAGCGACCGCGAGAGCGCAAGGCTTCGCGATTCAACGAGGGCTGCAACAGTCGCAGGGTGGTTTCGGAGGGTTAAAAGACGCGCCCGGCGGCTACTGGTCAAAAATGGTCTCTTCGACATCGGGGGATGGTGCGCTAGCGGCGCAACATCGTAACATGTTGCCTCCGTGCACTGCCAAAAATGTTGCGCAGATGGTTAATCTCCGTTCTGCCTTTAGGGCTGCAGTGCTTGTGAGAGTACTACCGGCGAATCAGCGCTACATAAACAAAGAAAGATACCCCTGCATATAGAAATAGTAGGCGCGCCAAGTGTGGTTCGTGCAATCATACAGTGTAGTCAGTGAAAAAAACACCGGATTCCGGATATTGCGGGACAACTTTGTGTTCAAGGCGAAACCGCTCCGGAGATCTGCTACTGCCTGTGCGGCGGGTCATCGAAACACGGTCAAATATCATATCGGTACGTTTGACAGTTTCACAGCCGTTACCTTGTTCCACGTCTTAAACGCCTCGTCAACATCGGCCATGAAAGGAGCGAAGTCGCTGTACGCCATGGACATAAGCCCCTTCCGCTTGTCAGCGTCTCCGCCCTTTCCATAAAAAATGTCCACATAAGAGCAAAACAGCACAACAAAAAAGCGGAGAGGGGGAAGAATATTGGGCGTGCCGATGACGTGCAGACCACGGTCCTTTGAGAAGGGAGTTGCAGGCCTCAAAGCGCTGCGGCCCAGACGGTAAGGCTGCCGCGACGCATTGTCAAGTGCATGCCGCCCGTCTCGGCGTGCTACACAACGCGAACAGCACCACAGCCCTGAAAAAATCTGGACAGGAATCTGTCGGTTTCCGCCGGTTCTGTTCGTAAAAAGGGTTTCATCGAGACGAAAATCATTCGCGCGGGTTAACATCGATAGTTTTTTATTGCGTCTCTGCCGCAAGGGCTGGGTCAAGCACATGCCACGGCCCATCGCTCACCGTGTCCCCGAGGCAAAGGGACAGTTGCTGGGCGAAAGCCCGGCTGATGCTTTCCATCAGCTGCGCAGCTCGCGCGGGCTTGTATCGCTGCGTTGAACAACCGGCAGAGAAGCATAACACACGATCGCAGGCAGACGGAATCGGTTCAAGTTACGCCGATTTCTTTATTGTACGTGTTGTCGCAGGGGTTCGAACCCGCGGCGCACGCGCACGCGCACCAACCCAATATATATGCATAGCACAGCTTCAACATCTCAGCGAGAGCAAAAGCGGCGAGGATACCATACCAGGTCGACCAGGAAGGTGGCGAACGCAGGGAACAGCGCAACGAGGCATCCGCCCGCCTGGCCGCAACTTTGCCTTACTCGTGGGTATGCAGCCAAAAGTCAGCAGACTCGCACCCGCAGCGCCATACGGCACCACGCTCACGAACAACGTACACAGCAAAACGGCATCGCGTACGACCACCGCAACCCGTTGCACATTAATAGTGTCGGCCACGAATGCTGCGTTGGCAAACGCCTACACTCATGAGAAAGTCACCCGTCACTCCTCATGCCACAAATAGCAGCTGAACTCCTTGGGTCGCTAAGATTTAGTACCGGTATGTGGCAGCCTCCACACCCAAGCGCAGAACCATTAATAACCCGAAAAAGGCAGGTAAAACTGTTCCAGTGCACGAAGTATGAGCAGGGCATACAAGCGCAGAGCCATTAAGAACCCGAAAAAGGCAGGTAATTTCAGTCCCAGCAAACAAAGTGAAAGCAGTACGTACAAGCACCGAACCATCTACACGCCGAAAAAGACAGGTGAGCTTAGTTCCAGTAAACAAAGTATAGGCAGTAGTACTCTCTCCGCACCGGGCTGATTTTGAGCTTCTGTTGGAAGTGGCTGAAGATGGGTGGCAAAGAGGACGCCACATCCCGGGGAGACTGGGCGGAGAGAAGAGCCTGAAGAGGGAACGTCCTGAGGAATCCATTCGCGTCTGCCGATACGTCCAACGCGTCCTTCAGACCCGTGTCTGCATCCGCAACAGCGCACACAAGGGAACCTTGTTCAGAACAGTCCAATTCTGATTGTGAATTTTTCAGGTAAATCCTCGACGGTACGGTGCTTACCGTCCGCGATACGAACAGCGCACACAAGAGAACCGAGGGAATCACGGCAAACGAAGTCAAACGTTGCACACTGTCCCAGGTAATATTTCGCAAGGTACGTTCTAATAGTACGGTGTTTGCCCTCCGCGACACAAAGCTTCGTCAGCAAACGCAAAACGGCACGCATTATACGTAGCCGGTCGTCACCTGTGTCCAGGGCCATCACCGCCACGAATCTTTTCCCTTGGTTGAGCACGGCCCGCGTCACCTCCACCCGAGGAGAGCTTAAACGCCAGCAAACAGGACCACCGTTGGGAGAATCACAGTTAGCATCGCCACAACCATCGCCATCACAGAGATGGGACGGAACAGAGCGCGACAAGAGCACGTGTACTGTCAGAGAGAGGGGAGGAAACACTGAAAGACTGGTCTCGCTGGCGGGGGGGCAAGGTGGATCGGCGCCCCGACACCAAGATCCGCACAGGAGCGCACATGACGTCTGAGCCGCCCGTTTCAATGGGCGACAACACCCATCTTTTTTCGGGCTTCACTGCGGCACGCCTGACTGCCTGACCTTACCGCGGTAGCTCGAGACAATACCCACTCAATGGCCGCTGTGTCACTGTCTATCTGGGATCTGCGCGAGCTGTCTTAATCCTCAATACGGTATTGCCAACAAGGAGGGAGAAAAGCGTCCCGGGTAACTTCTACCAGGGGTGTACTGGGCGACATAATCCAACACTCACGTCGGCAGTACTTACGTGCTTCCTACCGAAAATGTATGAAATAGGAGCCCAGTCCTCTCGGGCGTGTCGAGGCCTATTTTGGCATTGATCCTGACACCAGGTGTATCACTTTTAGTGTAGAAAGCCAGACGAGGGATCGGAATACGGTCTCCTAGCACATTTACTCTACACAGCTGCAAGTCAACAAACCCGCCAACACTTCCTCACACCTTAGTTAGGTTATCTCAAGGGCCTTCCTACAGTACCTGGTATATACCCGGATCACCAATTACACTACGCTCGCAATCCTTACGTATTCCCTTACAGCCGTATGTCCCTAACCTCCCTGACAACTCTCCAGACCTTAGTTCTGTGTTGGTCATGTCGAGAGCCTCTCCGATAGAACTCCAAAAGTGCATCTCCTCGGCAGCGCTCTCCGGGAACGATCGGTTGGTGAGGTTGGCCAGCTTTTGTATGTCCTTCACCCACACATGGACGCCCGCCTTCAGGACACAACACATCAATACCAGCAGCAGGCATGACACAAAAAACAAGGCATCGAGAAGGAATCAACATCGAAACCGCCCCCTTGAACGGGGACAATACTCGAATGCACTCCTGAGGTGAAGCTCAAAATTCGTATCGGTGAGCGGAGGACCACTGCATTGTCGCCGCGGCATTGCCGCAAAGAAAGGTAGGTCCCCGCCACGCCTCCAGCAGTGCGCCAGAAGGAAAGCGGGGTCGCGGATGCCTTCCTAATCGAGCGGGCATCCTGCCAAGCTACGCTGTTGTCTCAAGAGAGAGTACAACGGGAGATAGCTGAGGAGATAATAGAACGCATGGGAGTTCCACATCGTCGAGTCCTACGCGCAGGCTGACAGATGGGCAGCATACGCCCTTGCCAACAAAGAGAGGCGTTGTTTCGTCGCCACAACTAGCTAGGCCTGCCAAAATGACGTCAAGTTTTATCCAGTTGGTCCGCTTTCAAACCTACTGCCACCCCTTCTACTCGTGATGCTCGTCAGGCATCAACAGTAAGGAGAACATCAGCAGGGCGATACCATCCTGATGCCAGTAGCTTTAAAGCTAAGAACCCACTTAGAGACTATGGACAGATCTGCTGTGTATTATTATCAATGGTTGAATGTGCATGTTGACCTAGTACGCCTGCTAGGGTACAAACCCTACTTTTCAGGGCTCAAACCCTATTCCACCAACGGATAATGGCGCAACGAGTGCCCACTCGTACGCGAACACTTCACCTGAACTTGGTTCAAGAAGGCGTCGTCCTGGACCCTCCTCCCCAGCCCCAACGCATCTAGGTGGACCTTCATCCCCTTCCCCATCTTACTGCTCGCGGCTTCCACCTCGGGGTGGGCCGCGAGAGCCACCGTTGGGATTTCCAACCGTTTCTGGCACCGGTCTAACGCTTGCTCAAGTTCTGTGATGCGCCGCTGAAGTACCGACACCCCGGAGTCCAGCTGCTAGCAGGCGGGGGGAGGGGGGGAGGGGGGGGGGGCGTACTCATTTGTTTCTTGCCTTGGTCATTTGAGCATTGACCACGCATCCCTTTCGAGACGGAGCACCGTTCGTACTCTTTATAGAGACACCTCCAACCATTGCAGTGGGTGCTCAGTACGTTGTTTCCATGTACTACATGAAAAGTTTTTGTTAATCGTATCCCCTTCCTGTTTCGCCGCCTGTCGCCGCCAGTGCCTCCTCGGATGTCGATCGTTTTTTCGTTACCTTCTAGTGTAACAAACTTCTCCCTGCCACATTCGTCTATTTTCTTCGTCTCCTCTAAAAGATCACGTTCCTCCTTGTACATTCCACATTCTCCAACTATTAATACATGAGTTTTACTCTCTATACTTTCTTACAAGGGCATCTTCATGCATCTACTTCCTTATCCTCTCGGTCAGCTGCTAGCAGGTGCGCGCGGGGGGGTAACCATTGGAGTGTTCCATCACATGAAATAAGACCATGTCCCCATTGATTTCCTTCAGGGAGCCACGTTCAGCGACCAAAAGATGGGTGTGTGCTGTCCAAACAACCTCGTAATAAATAGGGAGAGCGTGCAGAAATTCAAGTATCGCCACGCCGCGCGCGTGTCGTATATGCAGTTCCTCGTATTATTATTATTATTAATACCTGGTAGTGCACTTCGAACATCCTTCGTAGGCAGCAGCCAGGGAGCGCTGCCACGTGTGACTGATACTGTAGTCATATAATGTCATAATTTCGACATAAAGTCCCAAAGGCCGAAGGCGATACTATATGCATACCCTATGGTATCTGGTACCTGGTACCAGGTATCTAAATTTCCTCTACACAGGCGGCACTAAATGCTGCGGCACACTCGAGCATGTACAGCAACCGGGCATGGGTACACAAACCACGCGTAGATGATAAATGGGTCGGTGGCCCACGTGCCTATAAATATAGAGCGGGCGCGTAGACTTTGCCTGTTGGGCGGTTCGGTGTTGAGTTCGATTCTGGATACGATAGAGACGAAGTTTATCTGCAGTAGAAACACTTGTAAACGATGCGCGCCTGTAGGAAGCTGTGGCCAACTTTTATAAGACACCCGTGAGAAAAGCGTCTGACCAGCAGCGTGAGTAACCACCATAAGTCAAACGCCAACCACCATTAGTCAAACGCCAACGAGAGACGGAGGCGCTGAACCTAATGCGCGAAAACAATCGAAGACAGCAACGGGTTGGGAGGGGGGGGGGGGGGGGGGGGGGGCTGCCTGCAGTAGCGACGTCGGGTCAGGATAGCACAAGACTCAACAAACGATTAAATACTCACGAAAATCAAAACTGGGCAAAGACGCTAGAACCCCCCCCCCCCTATAGATTATATATAGGCTGCATTGGCGTCGGTCGGCAACGACACTGTAAAATATGCGGCTCACTACCTGAGCTAGACAACCAGGGTGCCGTTTTTTCTTTTTTTTGGCGGTCGGTCACAGCTGGTGGTCAAGTTAGATCACATGTGCGGGGTACAGAGTCTTTACTTCGCACAAGGGGAGTAATCGAATCACGTGCCTGGTAGTGTTTATGGTAAGGCACCCAAGAGGCAGTTAAATAGTACTCCCTTTGTTGTCTCTGGGAATGGCCACACCGGAAATTAAACTAATTCATCGAAGCTGTTATCCATATGCAAGTTCGCCTCAAGAGCGTTTTTTAGTACGATGTATCTCACCCTCCATGCGGCTGGCCGAACACCTCACGGCACTTCGCGCTTGGTGCAAGCAATGCCTGCCTGGTCGGCTAAAAGCCGACGTGCTCCGTCCCGGCATTGTAGGGATGCCAACGTCTATGGTCATTCGACTACGGCCATGCATGGTATCGAGTACCCCCACCACCACCACTGTAACCCCCTGCCACAAGGCATGCATCAATAGAACTCGCCTTGTCGTCGCCACCCCTGGCAGCAGCGTAAGCCCGAACCGCAGGCGCAAAGACGTGCGTGGCGTACGCCTGCAGCACCGCGAATACCGACCCACTCGGGGCTATCTCCTCCCCCGTCTTCCCTCCCTCCTCTTCTGCCCCCGATGTTTCGGCGCGCGAATCGCCACCCGGGAACGACATGATCTGCACACAAGGCGGCAACGCGTTCACGTTTCATTGTCAATAGAAGGGATAAACGGGGGTAAGCGGATGCGTCAATTCCATGTTTTGGGGATCCCAATCGTCCACCCCATACGTGTACACTTTCACAGGTGGGGACTACAGCGGACATCCGTCAGCAGCAGTCAAGCCAAGCACTTGTCTGAGCCACCGAGTTACGAGGAACCGACTCACTCTGGCCACACTCTTACGTTTGACAGGCAGAAGTAAACCGTACCACATTATAGGTCGAAAATCGCAGATGCATCCTATACAGCATAGAATGCTCCGGGTGACACCCTGCTGGCAGGCACGATTATCCATTTTGAGATAGGGCGTACCTGCAGCTGTGCATGCAGGGGTCGCCGCTTGGAAGGCTCCAGGCTTCCCGGCTGCGTTTTGATGACGGCCAAGCCTGGCGCATCCTCAACATATCGGGTGTCGAGGCCAAGCCAGAACCCGCCCACGGCGGTGCTGCGCGTTCGTTCGTCACCCCCTGGGCTTGATCGCTTGCCCTCACCGCTAGCTGGCCTTGCTACCGCGCCTGCTGCTGCCGCCGCATCTTCAAGCTCGACGAAAAGCGCCGACGGTTGTACGTCCGAGGCAAACCTAGGCACAGAACAACACCGCGGGATAGGAGATCGACGCGAAGATAGGGCGGAATGGGGGCGTATGAGGGGGGGTTGAGCCTTGGCAGGACAGTCGTACTACTGTAGACATCCTGCAGTTTCAGCCCTACAACTCTTCGGCAGGGCTGGCACGGTCTGGTCACTCGAGAAGCTATTCAACCTGACAACTGACAGCACCACGTCCCGCAATTTACTAAATATCTGTATGTGAGCATGCCAGGCGCTATCGATGAAAGGGTGGCTGTATGAAGGGAAACACAGCGTTTACCGTATTATATCATATGATTTCAACGATATTGCCCACAATATGATACTCATATTTAGCTAATAATAGCAGCGGGCGAGGTTCGCGCGATGCTAGAACACACGATATGTGCGATTAGAGCTGCGCCGGTTTCACAGCGAACAGACAGCAGTGGTGCCTAGTCAGCGCACAGACATAAGAGGTCTGATTAGCTTTAGGAGACTTTGGTCTTCAAGAATAGCAGGTCTAAAATGCTACCGGTATGTAGGTAGCACTGCTGTAGCGCCTACGTACCGTAGAATGCTACTTTATGGCGAACAACGACGCTCGAACCAAACACTACAGGTGTCACGTCGACAAGTCAAGTCTCAAGTCAAGGAAACAGCAGTATTGCTCAACGTTTGACCAAGTCAGTGGGGTTGAACAAAATCAACAACAGCAGACACCTGACAACCGATACCCAAAGGCAGCCCGTCTACATTCCACACCAAACATGTCATGAGACACGTTTGTCGAGGGTAAACGTGCACCGTCAAGGGTATAATGTCGAGGGTTCCATTCCTGGTACTACGCAACACCTACATGCGTATTATCACAGTATGATACCAGGTATTATACCAGTAGTACTGTAGTTTGGGGTCTGTCGAGGCAAACACAGCCAGTACGCGTATGGTTATGGTCAATGGTTTGGCTACGAAGTGCAAGGCAAAGCAGAATCGCCGCGGGGCGGTGCGCGAGACTACGTACTGCTCCTATTAATATTAATACTGCTGTAAACTACGAGTAAATACTCGCAATTGCAGCACGTCTACAAGGTACATCAGGTTTTTTTAATGAGGAGCACAACCAGGGCCAATATACGTAGGATATACCTGGTACCGAATACCAGGCTGCTGAGCAAATACATGTAAGCATATGATCACAGGATCATAACACATCAACGGCGACAAAAATCATACCAGGTACCTATTACGGGGGACCATAGTTAATAGGACCACATATTGTTAGTAAAAATGGTTAAATGTATAGATTTTTTATGTACACCATAGGTCCTATTTACTATGGTCCCCCGCAATAGTACCACCGATGGATTACAGCAACTACAAAAGTACAGTACCTGGTAGACGATAACAGGTACTTAGACTCTTATCATACCCATGCATCCTCTCACGTGCTGAGAAGAGAACAGGCATCTGGCGTTTCCAAGCCCTGTCGAAAAGCTTCTGCGCTACGCTCGCCTTCTCCCTCGAGGCCTAACACCGCGGGGCACACTGAGGTAAGGTAGGCCTGCAGTTCCCTGAGGTCTTCGCCTTGGACGAGCTCCGCGGCTGCCATCGGCCGGCTCGCGCTGGTGCAGCAGACATACCAGGCAATAGAATACGTACGTACATTTTAGACGTTGTGAATAGTTAACAGAGCTTGAGAGGTGATTGAGATGAGACCGTGAGACCGCCGTGTCGAAGTTCATATCGTGTACACCTCGAATTCAAATTATGTTGTTCTGTCAGGGTCGAGTTCGGGCTGTCCCATTGTTCGATGCCTCTGCCCAGGAAAACCTATCACAGGCAGCACGATGTATCCGAGATGGACGACCTGCAAAAACATTCACGTATGTATTGCACGCAGAAGCCTCGGCTGCTACCGCAGGTACGAGGTGATACCAGCGATGCCTGGAATCCCCTCCAGCAGGTTTAGGCATGTGGGGCAGGCATCCTGAACTTGATATGAAAGTACACTCGCATGCCGTCTGTCAGAGCCTACATGCGCTTACAATCTCACCTTGAAAACTTTACACCTGGACCAAAGATTTGCACCCAGAGTTCGTCCTGTACGTCTGCTTCGCACACCAGCGGTGCACTGATGCAAAGCCGGGCCGGGTCTACACCGAAGGACGATTTTATCCCCTACCCCCTTCCTTGTACCGCCTCTATATCAAGAACAAAATAACAGTTCCAACTACCATGTACGATTGCATTGGTTATTTTTTAGCCGTGCACTTGCTGGAAAAAAAACAAGCAAAAATTCTAGCTCTTTGCCCCTACCCCCACACACGTGGTTGAACTTCCCGCCGCCATTGCATTGTCGACGCTGAAGGGCAGAAAACACGTCATAGACGGCGCACCGGAACAGCTCGGAGGCACCACTCTACACAGCAGCCCTTTCTGGTGAGATCCATGGCCTAGTTCGGTTTCGTGGGACAAGCTTTCGACGTGGCCGGAGTAGTTTGCTCGTTCGAAGGGCGCGCGTAACCCTTTCTTTGAACGACCTTTTCAACCGCCGTCTGAATACTTTTTGCTTTTCTTTGAAAGATGATGCTGCTGCTCTGCTGTTGTTGTTGTTGTTGTGACATGTACCACACTTGGTCCAGAGACGAAGTGGGGAAACGAAGTCGAGAACACAACCCTCAGATAGCGCTCCTTTTTTGCCTCGGACCGGGCTGGTCCTGTCGGTGCCGTATTATCCGCTGATCTTTGCTTGCCCCGACTCTCTCTGCCACTGAAATTGACAGCTGGAAACTATTTATCGATCGTTGTTGTTGTTGTTGTTGTTGGGTTGTTGGCTTTGGCTTCACCCCGGCTGTCGTGATGTGAGTCGCACAAAAGTAGGAAGCCTCCTCAGATCACTACCGCCCGCCGCCACTGCAGCGACTTCGTTGCCGCAGCCCATGCCTCTCCGTGTGCATGCTTGTGTGGTGTTTCTGTCAATGGGCAGAAGATCGTGCCCGTGTGAGAGCGGCGTAGAGTGTCAGTTTGATTCGGCCATACCAGGTACATCGCTAGACCTTGTTCCTTTCCTGGTATCTTCGTATTCCAGATTCCTGATTCATTTCGCGCGACTTTTTCGCGAGAAAAATGCATACGTATGATACGGGAAACAAGTGGAAAATTGTGTTGTGGATACCTTTCGTGGTCACGAAACAAGCACATCCACAAACATCTCCGCTGCCCTTGCGACGAAACAGCCAGCGTCTCTCGACGTACCAGGGTATATACGTAGCTCGGCCTTTTCCCCCCGTCAACCGTACTCCGTGGAGGCCCTCTCGTTCCCCGAGCGAGGAACATTCGTCGAGGATTCGAACGATGTTATATAACCCATCACCCCGTATTTTATTCTTCAAGTTTTTTGGAGATCGTAAAATAGATGATGAAAAATTAAAATTCACTCATCTCGCCTCTACCACGACTCTCCCGAGTGTTGCAGCAGCAAGTGCGGCTGCTGCTGCTGCTGGTCCTGGTGCTGCTGCGCTTCTCTTGATTTGGAAAATAGATATCTCTAGGGCTCAGACCCTAGATAACTCGTGGCGGTGTTGGTTGTCATTTTGTTTCATTATTTATCATTTCCGTATGATATGCACATCATTTATTTCCACCAACGGTTCTGAGCTTCGTTCGTTTACGTACGCAAATCCTATTTTTGAGCATCGCTGCCACTACACATTCAAAAGTCTCCCGTCTCCCAAGTCTCGATTGAGCACAAGAATACAGCACAGCATACAGCACAGCATACAGCATAGCGGCACAGCAGCACGGCAAGCAAGCACCGATACAGCAGCAGCAGCAGCAGGAGGTGAGCCGCCGCCATCGCTGGTGACCAGGACGATGCCACACACCTATGCGTGAGGTATCCAGGTATCCACGCGCCTCGCTGTTTTGCCTCATCCCCTCGTCCATACGTGAACGTTTTTTTTTCTTTTTTTGGCGAAAAAGCGCGTCACCATTCATCATCAGACTTCCAGACCTAGACTGCTCTTGCTTGTGGTGATTTTCTTCAAGTTCGGTGTCAGGTGTTGGTCAAGTTGCACGAAGTATCTTAATTTTCATATAGATGACAGTCCGGAGATGGGGAGAAGCACGCGCCCCCGCCCATGCATCTCCGTCCTCCGTCCCACCCTTCAGCTCGAGATGTCCCCGCTCCTTTAAAATATGTGTGCTCTTCTTGATGTCGGTGGACGCCGCTGCGCTTTGGCTTACGCCTACGGCCTCGCCGATCCGATTTCCTACGAAAGTTTGATTGTGCGGCTATTATTTAATAACAGCATGCGAGAAATTTTACTATTAAACACTATCAATACTGCTACCATTTGTTACGTACTACTTGTACGTACTGAAACTGCACTGCGCATATACCTGGTACCAGGTATTAATGTATACCCTGGTATGTTTTTGCTTTTTGCTTCCAAGTCCGTCGTTCTTTGGTTTGCTGCAAAAAGTATTAATACGTGGTACCAGGTGGGTATACACGTACGTACCCGTAAGTCTGTGGTTTGCAGATCGGCCCATGCGATAACTTGGCTCCAATTCAGACTCGTCGTTGTGAAAGCCAAACATGACATGATGATGGAATGTAGCAGTGAATGATCACACTGCTTCATCCGTGAGAAAAACGTTGAACTGGCGGTGCGTCACTTAGACTGAGTTTAAATATGGTGCTGCAGCAGTCTTCTTTTCAGATTTAATTCCATTCAATTCTTATGGACGAGAGTATGCCTGCACCACGAAGCTTCTGGCGTGCCTGACCCGAATACGGTCTGCAATTACCAACCCAAATATGTACACACGGCGTGACCGTTGCCCCCCCCCACCCCCCCCCCCCCCGTCTTGACTGCTCTTCTGCCACCTTTGCCTGGGCCTGTGTGGTTGTTGAACGTACTGCGCAGCTCCCGTGCCACCCACGACAGCAACAACACAGAAAGCAAGCAATACTTGAAGATGTCTCGACGAGGGTTGCTAGCGTACGGTCACCGCGATTCTATCAGCCAAGACCAATGGGGAAAGCCAAGGCTGGTGCGAAGCAGCAGTATGCCGGGCGGCTTTGCTACTTCCGCTGTGGCGCCTGCCCCATCTAAATCTCGAGGGAAGCGCGTGCTGCGATCAGTGGTGGTATTCTTTTCTAGGTCTAAGCGTGGGAAAATGACTTCGAAGAGCGCCGCCCTGACGGAGCCTGCCTCTCCGGTTTCTACTGCGCAGTTGTCCCGGAGCAGTAGCGCGACTTCGTCTCGACAGTCAGGGGAGGAAGGTGGCCAAGCTGCAGAGCGGCGTGTGTCTACGAGAGCTCGGGTGTCGTTCAACCCGGAAGTAAAGGTAAGCGTTGCAACCAAATCACTTCTATTGGACGACGTACAACTGCTGTAGTACGTATAGTATGTACTTACAAATGTGTTTCACACTAACTTCAAGTGGAACACGCGTGCACGTACAATAAACACATACATCGACACTTCCAGGGTGTACTCGAGCAGCTTCAGCTTGACCCACGATACCTGTTACTTTTTCAAATTATAAAAAAGGGTTTTATTTATTATATTTACTTTTTTAGATTACACCGTCAACATCGTCACGTAGAGCAGTACACCCCTGGGCACCCTGTTCGTATATACGTCACAAGCAGTATTAATATTGTACGACAGGTATTTGATTACCGTCATTATTAACAGGTTTAGGTTTGGTACCAGGTATTTAAATTTGATAAGTATTAATAATAAGTGTGGATTGATTGTTGATTAATTAGCAGCACCCCGGGAGATTGGCATTGGCAGTCCAGTCGGCGGAGGATACGAAATCAATGTTATTACGCACGGTATGATAAGAGGCTTGTCTTGTCTATTCCTGCACATAATTATATGTATTGATACATACACCAGGTAACATGCATGTGTCTGGTATATATGAGTACAATTAATTGAAAACAATAAGTGCGCGGACCCCGCGCTATTTTCTTCTCTGAATCAACCCCATCTGCATCGCACCACGCTGTATATATCGCGTTCGTTCGCGATCGCTCGCACATCGATCGCTCGCACATCAGACAGCTCCACCACTGCAGCAGCTATACGAATACAGTTTATGTACGAGTACGCCGTCGTATTATATGTATAACACACATTGATTTAATGTGAAGACAACAACATTACAATAGACCGATGGCGATTCTGGGCGAAGGACGTCCCTTTCTCCTACAACGGCCCCTGCTGTTCTCTTTTTTTATGGAAACATACCTGAGAGTACGTAAGTGTTTGTTTGTTTTCCCGTTTTTCCGAACTATACCAGGTACTTGTAATACGTACCAGTATTAATATTAATATTGATATTAATAGTATTAATACATGATGGCGGTAAAAATACCCGAAAGGGGGGGATTTTACTATTCTCTGGGGTTTTACTTTTCTCCAACCACGGCCCTTCTTCTTTCTCTATACTGAATTTAGAAGTGAAATTTTCGAAAACCCCAACTTGAAACTTTGTGTTCCGTGCGTGCAAAAAGCTCAACTTGAGCCCAAGGGCGTAAATAGTGAATACTGCTGTCTGTAGCGAGCTGTAGTCTGTTCGTCCATTTTAGCCTGGCCAGCTCCATAACGCACAGAGAGCTGACCTTACGTTATATATACCGGTTACATATATCCCTCTCGAAGTTTCGATTGGTGCGAAGCAAATGTTCGTTGTCCGGTGTATGAAAGCTCAACTTGATACTTGATGACCTTGAGGGTCCATTCAGTCGTTATTCTATGTATGGTAGCGCCGCGAGCTCTGTGGGGCATTGACGGCTCGATTTTCGAACACAAATCGAATAGCAGTGCCGAGCAAGTGCTGGGAGGTTATTGTGTACGCCGCACCGTCCGTGCTGGTTGATGGCGGGTCAAGTGCAGACTTACAAAAATTATTATTACTTTTTATTAGTGCTGCCTTTTTGCTCAAGTTGTATTAATATACAGTTTGCCTACTGTGATGGTAGTACTCGTAGTGTGTAGAATAGCCGACCACAGCCACAGGGTGACGCCGTCGTGACGCGGTCGCGCGGTTACCCATACAGCCGTGGTCAGTTGTGGCAACAGGTTGAAACGGACGGATCATACATTCAGACAGCCATTCAGACGCAGAAGAAGGAAAAGCCGCAGCTGCGGCCGTTTTCTGCTTCACGCTTGCTTCGTGTCTCGCGTCCGGGTGGGTGTGTTTTCGTCGTCGTGTGTGTTGTTCACATTATTAAGCAGCCGTGCTTTCCATCGTCGACATCCAGTCCACGACGGGTGGAAAGAACGGTTTAGTGTGACACCCACACACAGCGTATGCGTGCCGATTATTCATCCTACGTAGCGTAGAGACAAGAATATACCTAACCTGGTCTGTGGTGTCAAGCAAGCTCCAATACATGTAGAATACGGAGAAGAGCACATCCATAATAAGCAAATACATGTATTGGACGCCAAAAGCACGACATGCACAAAGTACTGTATATCTACAGAATCCCCAGAAATGGCAAGAGGAAAGACAACAAGAAGACGAGGAAAAAATGTGTGCGTACGACGTACGTACTTTTTTTCGTGAGTACCTTATTTTTTTATCCACTCCTCCTTTTGGGTCACAGAATGGATTTTGGTGAATACTCCTACGATATGCAACTATGGTCTAGGTGGTACAGACTTATCAATATATCGTCATCTATCGTATTATGCACTCGAGTAAACGATACCGGTATTTCTTTCATGGTAGAATGGGCTGGACGTATCTGCCGCGTTCAGTCATGGTCAATTCTTGCATTGCGCCTTGTTTCATGTATTATCTCCTTTGACTTTGCTCCTGAGCTCCTTTTGTTCGATACGTTTTTTTTGCATCAGTAGTATCTAGCACAATCAATGTGCAAATACACCTTATTCATAGGTTACCAGCGTAGACTATTAATAATATTAATAATAATAGACTACAGCGAGTATGTGTTTACAGTAGTGTTATTAACAATATATTGATAGTACCCACGGGCCAATATATGTACCAGGTATACAGCAGTAGTACCTATCAGGTATTAAATAGTGTAGTTCGGTGTGATATACCAGTAGATGCATGCAATAATGACACTCGCGAACACGATTGCTTGCTTGACACCTTGGATGAAGCATCGATATGTGAACGGTGGACACTTTTTCTATGAATTACGCATCACATTACGAGTATGATCTTGGCATTGTACAAGCCCGTATTAATACCAGCTTTACGAGTATACTAGATATTACGAAGTGCCTGGTAGAGCGAAATTAAATTCGAAATTCGAAATCCCCCCTGCTCGTATGGTACGAAGAATACTGATATACAGTAAGTGTTGTGTTGTTGTCGTCCTGTCGGCCCCGGCAACTGCATCAGCAGCTGCCCATCAGGGGAGTCGACACGTATTACGTCGTCGTCATATGAAATATGCGTACGAAGAGAGTAGAGACATGCAGACCTGGTACCTACGGGTAGTAGAACACGCGCCCTCCATGAATCATCATCCAAGCTTGAGTATCACGGCTGACGTGCGAGATCCACAAGTATATACCGGGTACCATGGTTATGTTTCGTGGGTGCGAAGAAGTTTAACAGGGCGTGTACCTTACTTTTTTTGTTGCCCCGAGTGGAAACCGATACGATCCATACTAAATGTATATCTGGTACTGTTTGTAGAATACGTCTCAACTTCTGCAAGCTGAGAGCTGAGCGAGTGACGTTTGTGCTCCCCGAGGTCAACTCTCTCGCGCGCTGATCTCATGTTGACATTTTATGAATTGGCATCTGATCGCTTCTAGTCTATTGGTGCACTGCTGTGGAAACGGTCGCCTATTATTAGGTTCAATGTTGCGAAATAAATGGTGGTGGCTTACTGGCGCAATTTTCTGTTTGGTGCTTGACCTACCTTCCTTTCCGCTCCAGACCGTGACGATCGAGCAAATGAACGCGGAAGAAGTGAGCAACACGTTCTACTGCCGCACCGAGTATGCCGCTTTCAAGGAGGCCTACCGCATGCACCGAGACACGAGCACCGGGTGGTGCAGGAGTAACGACGTCTTACCGTGCAACTGCGACGCCTGCCAGGATGATCTCGTCGAGGGCGTGGAGCTCATGGAGTCGCCGTGTGGCAACGAGGAGGACTACGACAGCGCGTTCGACGAGCCGGAACAGCCGGAACTAGCCTCCAGCCCCCACAGCATAGACGACTTGGCGATCGTGTTGCACATCGAGGGGGGGGGCGGCGACCAGGAGGACCAGGATGACCAGGATGACCAGGATAACCAGGACAGCCAGGACAGCCAGGACAGCCAGGATAGCCAGGATAGCCTGGGCGGCCAGGATAGCCAGGATAGCCAGGATGAAGCACCCCTCTCTCCGGTGGGTGCATTATTCCAAGAGGCAGACGAGAAGAGCGGCGCAATTGACGACGCTGCCGAGGCCAGTCCCTCTCGCCCCCACCTCCTCCGCACCCGGGGGAGTTCGTGGGGCACCGGGGGAACACCGCTAGCGGTGAAGAATGCGGCCGGATCGTACCACAGGCGGGGCGGCAGCTTAGACGACTGGGGGGGGAAAGCGAGTGTCCAGGATGCAGTAAGGTGCCATGGACCAGAGTACGCCTACAAAACCCTGCGCTTACAGGGCTTTAGCGACCTCTACATCAAGACTCACTTCTTGCCAGAAGGGAGCCCCATCGGTAGTATCAGTCGATAGGGGTTGCCTTTCGGAAAGGGGCGGCGGAGGAGCTGCTTTTGGTGCGCGCTTGACACGACAAAGAAGCGCGGTGCGCGTCACGACGGGATCTCGTTCCCGGTTGTCGACGGCGCCAATAGGGGGCCTCCACCGCGGGCGATTGGATGTAACTTTATGTCAATAAAAAGAAACGGTTGTGGGGTGGGCGGATGTTAGGGGAATCTGGAAGGCGGCGTTGGCTGAAGCCAAAACACCGTAAAATCCTGGAATCCGCTTGAGACTAACTGCTGTGTGTTGTCCTGTTTATTGTGTTTTGTGTCGTGATGATGAGGGGAGTGTAATGCGACAGGTTCCATTCTTTGGCCAGGGACGGGAACCCCCCTTCAGCCTAGACAAGTCCATGTGCACCCTCCAGCGGCGACTGGAAGGAGTGTGTGTTTTTATGTTTCGTTGTGCGTGGAATTTCGGAGGGTTCGTAGAAAGATTGTTTTTGGTATGATAGCGTGTGCGAGCGCGTGTTTTTAGCGGGGGCAGTTTTTTTTTTCGAATGGTCACGCCTTATAGCAAAAGGGGGCGCAGCCTACGATAACGCCGTAGGAGGAGCGAGGAATATTTCGTCGGGGAAAGCTCACCCTCCAGCCTCACGGCAGCACTAATTCTGCAGTTCGGTGGCTGATTTATTGGTGCCGTCGAAGTTTCTAAGCCGGACGGTGTGACATGTGTGGGAGTCGAATAGGGAGATGATGTGGGATGTGGATTTCACGGATTTCGGGGGGGGGGTAAAAAGAGTTTAAGGGCGACGATGTTTATATGCCTTCAGCAGAAGTAGAACACCAGGCGTGTATCGCACGTCACTTTTGAACTGGTATTGGTGCCAGTAGATGTTTTCAGTGCACATTTTTTTTGGTGACGGATGATCTGCTGTAGGTTGCCGTCCGCCAAGCCATCGTTATCCCTGGTCTTGGTATTTTACACAATAAACAAGACGTCGAGACAGACAGACAGACCCGGGAGAACACAGCTCGCCCGCACAATGGACACCCTGTTGTAATAGCAAGGAGTTCCATTCGGCTGTTTCGTGTTTTTCCCGGGAAGGAAACACAAGCACTGCTCTTCTTCCAGCTACGAGTACTGCGTATATCGAGGTATTACCATGATTCGATGTCATGTCCCAGCATGCCGAGCCGAGGTGCCGCGGTCACCCACGAATCGTTAAGAAGTACTTGTGTTCTTGTGTTTTTGATAGCTTGCGTTTGCGCCGGGGGGTCTCTTGATAGCGATGATACTAATAGCCGCCGGGAGGTAATGGCAGGAGGACTTGCTTAGATATGATAGCATACCAGGTACAGTATGTATGTAGCTCTACTCATACAAAAAATGTATTTGGTGGTTCCTACAGGCTTCCAAAAGTAACGATACGAGAGGCTCAGGCGCGATCGCACGCGGTTGTTCCTCAGGCTCGGACGGTGCTCTCCGGCACAAACACATCATCAGCGCGATGACAAGAGAGGACGGCCACAATATCACGACTTGGGGTTCCATGTAGATATATATCGAGCGTGAGGGAGGGTTTACAGCCATTCTAGAGAGCGTCAAGAACAGCAGGCAGTAGCAGTAAGGTAAGTAGATCCCCCAAGTCTTTCTGTGCTTAACGGTTCGTTGGGCTCATGTGTTGTGATTTTTTTTATTGCGTTTTGCTGATGGTCGGGGAGCAGCGTTGGTGCAGAGAGTCTGGCGACGTGTTTATTGCTGTTGTTGCTTTTTTGGTTTGTTTTTTTGTTTGCAGGGGTGTTGTGCTATCGGGGAGTTTTTGTGCTTTGTGCTTTTAACGAATGGGCAGCTACTACTGTTGTTGCTTGTTGTGTTTTTCCGTTGTTGGAGCATAGCCCATCCTCGCCTCGGCGCCGGATTGCCCTCCCACTGACAAGATGATACTGAAATAATAAAGCACACATGAACAAGAAACATATTGGGAAACGTCTGCTATCCGTGCCTGCGGTCCACACTCGCTGGTACGTTTGTGTACGTCTGTTATTAACAAAAACACCTGCTCTCGTAACTTCACAACGTCTGCTACAATAGCAGCTGCTATCACCTGGTCCAGCATTGTATGTACCCGCGCGCAGCACTTATACGACTACGCCATGCGTGGTATACACGCTGCAAATAATTTAGGATCCACTGCCTTGCTCTCGTTAATTTCAACACTCAGCTGTTGTTGCCATTTGATGTGTGACAGCAGCAAGTACACATTACATATTTTTGTGAAAACAATGACCTACTGCTGTAAGGGCATCCTTTCGTTATTATAATAATAGTTGACGTACTCAGTGTTCGGAAAAACAGGGGGGGGGGTAGGTTGATGACGCGATAATAATAGTTAATAGAGGGGTATGCGATGAAATGACGAAATTACGGCAATTTTCATGGGGTTGTGCTTCATTGAACATTTTCCCGTCGTAATTGCCCCGTCCATTTAATCAAGACAATAGTCCTGCAACGTCCAATTTTCCCAGGCAACGGTAGTGTCGTCAAGGTTATCCACTACTATCCTGTACCAGGTATAATAATAGTTTTTCAAGTTTTTTTTTTTTTTTTCCTACCATGATGTGCTTATTAAGACGAAAATGTCATTTATCACATCATGACAACACCTGGTATATTATTATTAGTGTACTGATTTTCCGCTATTATAGTCAGGACAAAGACAGAGTATTAATAGTAGTGTGTATCGATGTCACTTCCGCAGCTGACTCACAGAATATGTTTGCCCAGCAGTTTCCCAACAGCATCCGCATAGGCGCTACAAGTCTCCACTTCTCAGGTTCTCTCTCATATGCACGGAGATAAGATCCAATCTAAAAGATCCCGAAGTCTGCCCCGATCGACCCAAGACCGTATAGCCTGTGGATGTTGAGGCGGCAAAAAGCATGAGCATGACTAGATATCGATTGCAGCACGTTAATATCGTTCTACAACCTGTTTTAACCGTGGAGGAAATACTTTGTACGAACACATCTATACTTTCGTAACACTTAAGGTTGGTGCTCATCAAGTTTTTTCTAGCTTGAGCGTATATATCAACTATACCTGGTATCTGCTCAATGGTCAGAGCCCGCTGCTAGCAATGCGTCGCACAACACATTTTTTTTTAATTCAAATACATGGCTCTGTCAATCCCCCCGCTACCCCGCCATCTTGCCCCTTGGTATCCGCTGAATATCGTTCTCTACCCCCCCCCCCCCTGTACTAAGACTTCCGATACACGTCGTACTGTACTGTACTGGAGTCTCTCCGTGTTCGCTCTTTTGTACTGTTTATTTGTCATAAATTCGTTCGACGCCCAATGCGGTGTTGCCTACCCCCGGCACCTCCAGCCTCCCCCCCTTCCAATGACATTACGACTACGTACGGCCATGCACAACAATCAAGACACCCCCCCCCCATATCCCTCCGGAACGCAAGCGATCAAATCCTCTGGTGACAAGTTTTCTCCCCCACTCCCCGCCCGCCTCTGCCGCCGCATTCCTCCTCCCGTACCGCATCCATCCATGTTGCTTCTTCAGCAGCGAGTCGACCCCCCCCTCCCCCCCTACGCTCCCCTTGGTTCTCACTATAAATAACACTTATCACGTTATCTCCTGGTCGCCTTCGGACATGAATAGGGAATAGGATAGGATCTGACACGCGCCTCTGCCTCCTCCTGATCACATCCAACTGCTACCCCCCATTGTGGAAAACGATATACCCTCCAGAAAAGCGTATGAGGAATACTGCTGATTTACGGAAGGATATTCGGTTTATATTGGAATGGCATCTACTGTACGCTATATTGTCGGAAGGCAAGCATAATAATAATATACCTTCCCTCGGGAGGCAAAATGTAGACTTAGTGGACATATATTCCGTTGTCCTCGACGATGATTAAGAGTTTTGAGGCTCTCAGTACCAACACGATCCTTCCGTCCTCCGCCAGATCCACACCAACCTCCCCCCACCCACGATGCTCTCAGTATACCAACAGGATCCTTCCGTCCTCCGGCCGATCGACACCAACCTCCCCCCACCCCCACCCCTTTGAGCTACTGTTTTACGTGGTCAATGGTATCCTTCATATCAGTGGCCATGATTTATTTTCCCTGCTACACAGTAGATGTACACCATACCATAGAGGGGTTGCAACCCTTAAATTGTCCTCCTTGGGCAATATATGAGGCCCAGGCTTATAACAGCGAGGCGGGCCTCACATTGTGCGCGCTTTAGGTATAATTACCTTAACCACCGAGCTATATAATATAGCAGTCAGCGCTGATTGTTGGGTCAGTGGTTTCGGTGAAATACAAACTATCTACACAGAAGTGTAGATATCCACGGCCAACTATTCCGACACCATGGATTCCTTTTTTCACCCTTCTCCACTACCAGGTATTATATTAATACTACCAACATAGTAGTAATAGTAGCTATTCAAAAGACTCACGATAGCAGTGCAGAGGCCGGCCTATAATACTGATTGATGATGCTGTTGTCTCCACATTAATTAATCACCAAAGTCTACTCCGACAACAGCAGTCTAACAGCCCATGGTCGCAAAGACAGGCGTAACATTCCGGAAATAAATGCGAGAACTAAGGGGGAAAAAGAAAAAACGAAGAAAATAATAGATATCCTGCCCCGAAAATAAATGAAGAAAAAGGCAAGCACTTGTCCTGCTCATTTCGCCAGCAGCAGTGTACACCCTCCTCCTACAGACCTCCCCTCCGCTTGCCGAGAATGTCTCAGCATCACTTTTGATCTTCACGATTCAGGCTGGCCGCCACACTCCGTCTTCCATGTTGCTCGAAGGGATGTTCTATGCGAATTTCTCGACGTATTCCAAGAAGACTGTCGGATTACTCTCTCGTCTCGGTTGGGGCTATTAAAATGGCATCCGACAATGCGCCGCGTGAGCTTTAATGCCAATCAATCACTATTAATTATACTGCCTATCACTATCTATCGTTCAAGAATATACCCGCAGAAAAAAAAGAAAATTGAGGGAAACTGAACGAGGAAGACTACGCATGTATATATATATGCGTATTATATAATACATCTCTCCGCTGGTGTATTATTGTTGTATTAGTAATATATATGCCCTCCAACAATGACCGGCTCAAATATTTATCTCTCATACCAAGGTTTGATTTATATCAACAAATACATTAATGAACCGGTCTTCTTAGAAGATGTCGGGAAATTCGAAAAGAACACCCCCCGGAGCAACATAGAAGACCGATTACGGCGACCAACCCGAACTGTGAAGGTCAAAAACAATATGGATCGGCTGGTATTTATTGTTGATGTACAGGTAAGGCCCGCTATGAAAAAATGTGTCGGGAAGAAATGGAGGCTAGGCATGGAGGCTAGGCCTTCACGATAATAAGGAATTCGGCGTTAGAAAAATAGCTCACACTGGTCGACAAGATAGGAAATTACAGCCTAAGAAACAGCAGCGATCGCCGCCCATACTAGATAAGAAACGAAAGTCCTATTCGGAAACAAACGCCGAATAAAATCAGAAACGCGGACTACAGCACTTTGTACAACACCTGACACCCAAGACACCTTAATAGACCCCCCCCGCAGTATGGAGGTTCCTGTTTTCCTTCGTTTTTAATAATTTTACAAAAAAAAATAATCTACCCGATAATATCCAGTCCCCTGCCGCCAAAATCCCCCTACAGACAAGAAATGTCCCGTTTAAGAGATGAAGCGGTTGAAAAAAACCCATGCAAAGAAGAAACGTGTCTTTAAGAAATACAGCTGGAGTGTGCCTACAAATGACGCGTTGAGGCTCAACGTCAAATTGGTATGTATTTCTTAATAGAGGGCCTTAACTGTACTGTGTTGGCCCTCCGAAAACATCCAGCCTAAATATTGATATCTCATACCAATAGGTACCAGGTAGTTATTAAGAACATTACAACCAAAAAAGAGAGTCCTCCCCCATATCTCGCTGTCTTACGGTTTACTGCTGTACTGTATTACTAGTGACTCCGCTCGTACTCGGCAGTACTCCCATGGCTTCCGGCACGTACGATTGCCAGCCGTTAAATACAGGCGTAATGGTGTGACCAGCACGCTCCACGCCACTATCCAGGTCCCCGCTGGGGTGGTTGGAGCTTGTTGTAGCGAGTCTAGTGTTGCACGAGCGCCAAAGACCATACAGAGTGTGTGCACGACGTGCGAAATACAACTGAAGAATATGACAACATACATACATGCCGTTGTAGGGGAATTGTGCAATTAGTAAGAGGGAATATCGGACTATCGATCTACGGAACGCTAGGTTGGGCTTGGCTACACCTTCGGCCATAAATTGGTACGTTGCCTGTACCTCCGGCCACAAATCGGTATATTACATGCATTCCCGAGGGTCATAATGCTGTAGGCAAGCTTTAACTGCTGTACCTGGTACGTCCGTCCTCGCGAGGACCGAGAGAGATTTTGTGTAAGCGACACTGCTGTTCCGGTGCTAGGGGAGGTGGGGGGGGGGGGGGGGGGTTAGGGTACCGACTCGCATTCAAGTGCTTCCTGAAGGTTTTACTGGTGGAAAACTAAATTCGCACGACTGAGACCCGTTCGGTCTGATATTTCGACAATCTTCACGATTAATATTAATAACAAGTTGTTAAGTGTGTGATCGTAAATGTTCCGAATCGGCACGACCGGACGATGGCCGAGATGATCGGTGTTAGCGACAACTAATTCCGGGTCCGAAAGGCATGGAGGGCGAACGGAAAAGGGTCGGCGAATGGTCTATTGATTGAGTGGTTTTCCGGGCGTACTCGTTGAACAGTGGCGAAGCTGTCATCGGGCCCAGTCAGATACACTGGCACATCAGAAGTAGACGTAGGGGGGCGGGCGGGGGGGGGGGGGGGGGGGTCGTCCGAACGCGACAATGTGTTCCACGACGGATATTATTCCAGGCTATGAAAGCATGCCGTCGGGGTATATAAAAGTGACGGGTCAACGCCGGATAACCGCGAAGATAACCGCGACTGTCTGCGACTCGCGAGGCAACGCAAAGAATGCCAAGATAGACACCAGGTACGTATGTCGAAGATGGGACCACGGTACCAGAGGCGGTCAGGCTCCAGCGTACAATTGCCGCGAGGGAGACAAGGCGGGGCAACGCAAGCTTGCCGAAGGTCCATTCGTCGGGATTGCGAGGGGGAAAGGCGCGTAAGCAGCCCGCCTTGAAGCAGATACAACGAGGGGTGAGGAAAGTCCTCATTTGGGAGGCATGCATCAAGTCGTTACGTATGAGGTGCATGTCGAAACCGAAAGTTTGAAACTATAGGATGATAGTGGTCCGGGTACGCGACCCCTCTGGCGAAAGGCGTAATAGCATGAAGATAATACCTCCGCTACACTCGTATGGCACTGTGATAGCGTGATAGGCTGCGTGGGGTGGCTATTAATAGTTGCCCTAAACTCGGCTTTACTTATTTATGTTGATAAACGATGCAACTCATCGGATAGTAGCCAGTGTCTTACCGTCCGATCAGTCCCACCGGTTGCTTGCCTGTAGTTCTTCTATCCCACCGACAGAACCATCACTGCCAAACCGCAGGCCCACCCGTCCACCCCCCCGGCGCTCCCGCCCCCCCCCCCCCCACAACAAACGACACAGCCAGCCTGGTCTTGGTCTCCTAGAATGAATCCGACTATTCTCGGTGCAAAACATGGGGTCAAATTTGTATGGGTTACACAAGATCAAACACATAGCAGCATCAGGGTTCCTCCCATGGTCAGCTTCGAGCATAGAGCTGATGAAGTATTTCAGCCACTCGTCACCAAGAAAATCACCGCGAAGACACTAACTGCTGTAGTTTAGTGTCACACTTGAAAACATTTCAGAGATTGCTGGCCGTCCATGGAATTCCAACTGACAACGTATCATTAACAGTAGTATTGAATGTGTTTCAGACGTTATTCCGCGACACAAGTACCGCAAAACAGGTCTGAATGCGCTAAACAGGGAAGACTGCGAACGTGTTGTACGAAAGGAACGCGTGAGCAAGTACCAGGCACGTAAACAAAATATGATACGTGACTTGCCAGGACATGATCAAGAGCTACATAACAGGAAAGCATGTGAATCAGATGCTGACTATAAACAGGCACTCCTTATTACTATTGCGATCCCGGGATCGGGAATACCCTACCCAGCCCTTTAGGCTTTGGAGGGCCAGTAGATCATACAGCGAGCTCTTCTTGCATAGACAGAAGGAGTAATATCCAGGGCTTTTCGCGGGTCAGGTCAAACCTCACGGCTCGGCTCGGGTCGGCTCGGGTCAGCTGACCCGACCCGACAAGCGAAAAAATTGAGGTATGTTGACTAGACCCGACCCGACCCGCGAGATTTTGAAATCCTCTTGACCCGACCCGACCCGACCCGTGAGATTTGAAAATCTCCTGACCCGACCCGACCCGTGAGATTTCAAAACTACCTGACCCGACCCGACCCGACCCGGCCCGCCACCTTCTGATTGACCCGTGAGACACGGGTTTTATGCGGGTCGGGTCACCTTGACCCGCGAGGCCATTTATCTTGACCCGAAGGTTCAACCCGCGGATCTGGCCCGAGAGTCGGCACTTCAAAAACAATTTTATGTTATTTTTAGTGCCCCACGGCGATATATGACCTCGCTGTAGTGGGTATGAATGGATGCGGGCATGCATATATGAATTTGTCGGTGTTTTAATGTTGGAATATGATACCAAAGTATATGATTGAGCATTGGTACGAGAGAAGCCATTGGGTAAGAGAGCGGGAAATGATTGAAGTATCGGATCCGCGAGCCGAATGCGCGGGTCCGACCCGCGGGTCAGTAGAAAACAACTCGCGGGCCATGCTGGCCCGACCCGCGAGTGACCCACCTCTCGCGGGTCATGACCTGAACCGACCCGTGAGATTTTCATCACATCGTGACCCGGCCCGACCCGACCCGTGAGATTTGAAAAACTCTTGACCCCACGAAATTTGAAAACCTCTTGACCCGACCCGACCCAACCCGTGAGGTTTTAAACACTTCCTGACCCGACCCGACCCGACCCGTGACAAACCACGTGACCCGACCCGCGGGTCGGATCATGACCCGCGAAAAGCCCTGGTACTACCCATACAACTGCTGCTACACGTGGTTTCTTTCAAAAAAACAAATCAACTATCATCAACAACATATTCGCCTGATTGAGAGCGTAGTATCTGATTGAGAGCGAGATTGCGCGATACGCTGTTGCCGGACTACCGCTGAGAGGTGGAGCTTGCTGTGTAGCTTGAATTGAAGGGCTAGCCCGTAGCTTCAAGCCGCTACCCTGGTCATCGTGTGGGAGTCTCTCGTTGTGGAGCTAAAGCCGGGAGCAGAAGCTACAGTAGAGCCCACCGCCCGAGGCGAAACAGTTTGAGGCAGGAATAGCCAATCTGGGGAAATCTAGCAACTTGTCTAGCTCCTAGCTGCAGCATCCGATGACGATGACACGCATATGCTCGCGACGCTGCTGACGAGACCTTCAATTTGCGCCGCTTCTTGGAATAGCCCGTCCCCTACTTACCAAGAAATGGCAAGAGGCGTCTGGACCCGAAATTTCAATTTATTTGACTCTCGCTCTCAATCAGATACTCCGCTCTCAATCAGGCGAATATGTTGTTCATAGTGCTTTACTTGGGATAAAGCCCGACAGCATCCCACCCATATGAGTACGCAGCGGTCTTCAGTCTGTTGCACCCGTGCATGTCGATATGGCTTGGGTGTGATATCTGACCTGGAGGTGATTTGTTATAATAGTACCAGGTATAATATAATATGGCTTGGGGAGCAATATTATGGTTGTTGTGGGAGGGAGGGGTGGGGCTGAGTCGGGGAGGGGGTGTTATCGGGAAGCCAGAGGTAGCATCCAATTTATTTCTGTTCGAGGGGACGACGAACGCACTGATAGTAATAATAGAGAATAATAATAATAATAATAATAATAATAATAATAATAATAATAATAATAATAATAATAATAATAATAATAATAATAATAATAATAATAATAATAATAATAATAATGATAATAATAATAATAATAATAATATTTTCTTTTTGTTTCCGAGGTTTTCTTTTTTCGGGAAAGTTATGAGTGATCCATGTTGAAGATCATGCTGCACATTGTCAGATGGCAAGAGGAATAATAATAATAATAATAATAATAATAATAATAATAATAATAATAATAATAATAATAACAACAACAATAATAATAATAATAATAATAATAATAATAATAATAATAATAATATATTCATTCGTGGGGGGGAGGGATGGTGGGTCGATAGCAAGGAAGGGGGTAGTGAAGGAACGCCTGCTCCAAACCGTCTCGGTGACCACACAGGTCGCCATTATTTCGAGGAGGGTGTTGCGGTTCAAGCTCCAGCTTAGGGGCCGCAAAGAAGGACGAAGAAGGAACAGGCGGGGGGGGGGGACGACAGACCCACACCGATGGCGTGGGGATGGAGCTTGGATGCAGCTTAGGATTTAAGAATAGAACGTAATGAGAAGGCAGGAGCAAGGACAGCAAATGGTGGAGTAGACAAGCCGAAAGTTGGCACAGCACCGAAGGGAGATAGACTTGGTTCATGGGTTTCCTTTTGTTTCCGAGGTTTTCTTCTTTCGGGAAAGTTATGAGAGATCAATGTTGAAGATCATGCTGCACATTGTCGGATGGCAAGAGAAATAATCATGATCAATTATATTTTTTATTATCATTATTATTGTAATAACTTATTGTCATTATTATTATTTCCCCTGCCGTCCGACAATGTGCAGCATGATCTTCAACATTGATCACTCATAACTTTCCCGAAAGAAGAAAACCTCGGAAACAAAAGGAAACCCATGCACCAAGTCTACCTCCCTTCGGTGCTGTGCCAACTTTCGGCTTGTCTACTCCATCTGCTGTCTTTGCTCCTTCCTTCTCATTACGTTCTATTCTTAAATCCTAAGCTGCATCCAAGCTCCATCCCCACGCCATCGGTGTGGGTCTGTCGTCCCCCCCCCCCCTGTTCCTTCTTCCTTCTTGGCGGTCCCTAAGCTGGAGCTTCAACCTCGACACCCTCCTCATAATGGCGACCTGTGTGGTCACCGAGACGATTTGGAGCAGGCGTTCCTTCACCACCCCCTTCCTTGCCATCGACCCACCATCCCTCCCCCCCACGACGCTAGCTGCCAGCTGGTCGATGAAGTTGCTGCCCTCTACCCCGAGGCGCCCAAAGCTTTCCACCGCTAAGGTGGCTAGTTTGTGGCTCCGCTCGTCGAAGGACACCTGTCCCGGACGCGCGTAGTGTTGGCGCTTGCGCGCCATTATTATTTGTTATTATTCTTTATACCATTATCAATATTGTATAATTATTGTTACTATATATAATTATATTAGTATTAGTTATCAATATATTTATTATTATATTACTATTCTCAATATTTTTAATTCTTCTCAATATTTTTAGGCTTGCCATCCGACAATGTGCAGCATGAGCTGTCACGTTGATCAATCAGAACATTCTTGAAAGAAGAAATCTCCGTATACGAAGGAAACCTATACACCAAGTCTATCTACCTTCTTCTATGTCTACTTCTTTTATGTTTTATGTACGATACTCTATACCAGTATGCTTTGTTTTTGCTCCCTCCTACATCTTAATATGTACTCGTTACTTTTACTTTATCCCTCTCAATATTATTAGGCTTGCCATCCGACAATGTTCAGCATGATCTTCAACATTGATCCCTCATAGCTTCCCGAAAGAAGAAATCTCCGTATGTATGTATGCGAAGGAAACGCACGCACCGCTTACCATGGTATCGTTTTTATATTATTTAGCCATCCGACTGAGCAGTGTGGAGCTCGTGTCAATCACGAGAAAAAAGGAGGACGAAACCTAATAATGTATGTATGTGAAGAAGTGTGAAGGTGTTACCTACTACTGAACTATCGGGGTAAAACATCGATCGATTACCCAGCCCAGGGTAATCCTTGTACCACTCGCACCCCCTCTCTCACCCCTCTGAACGGCGGGGTCTTTGGGGCGTCGGAGCCGTGTACGTCTGCACGCTGACCTACCAGCTTCGTTTCATTACCCGCGGAACCAGAGGGAGAAGTGTTTTTAGAGACGCACGCGTAGTAAGAAGAGCGTTTCTATAAATTATTATTATTAGTAGTAGTATTATTATGGGTTCTCTTGCCATTATTATTATTATTGTTGCGAAGGTAAAACTTTCCGATGCATAGAAATTATGGAGAAAAAGCTCTCCGACAAAAGAGACTCTAACAACGACACCCCAAACCATTTGCTAGACCAAACCAATGCTACACCAAAACGCCCCTGCACCTCATTCGTCAAACAGCACCTAAGCGATCCCCTGTAAGCATTCCAATGGCCTAAGGTTGGAAATCAACTAATTCCAATGACCTAAGCATCGACCAAAAACTCGCTGCCTGGTATCTATGTATATCAACTAGTTGTTGTTGTTTTAGGAGACGATTAATATATAACCATGTCTGCAACACACGCCTTTTGCAGATAGTTTCAGTGACCTGTTAGGTTGCCACCTAACGCCGAGTTCATCGGTATATTCTCGCAATACGGGACCTTCAAGCGACTAGAGGGAGGAGGGAAGAGGAGGGAGGCTGGTGCCTATGGTGTGGGGTTACCAAAAATAGATGCTGAGTGGGGACTAGTACGAGTTGGACAGAAGGCTATAATAATAATAGTATTAATGTATTGGAGATTTAATGCGGAAGGAAACGAGTTTCTGGAAAAATTGTGTGCTTGCGGATGGATGTTGTAGGCCGATCGTTGCGAAGCATCTTTCTTTGTGATGAGTATATATAGTATATTAATATACTTGCCATCCGACAATGTGTAGGGTTGTTCTAAAAAACGACTATTGATACCAGGCATTAATATTAAAAACAGAAAGTGAAGCAGTATCATACGAACTTTCAGAACGAAAGCGCGGCAGTATCATACGACAAATCGAAAGTGATGTGACGCTCATGAAGACTACTACAACCAACATCCTTCCATCTCATCCACCAAAAAACGACCACTCCCCTCCTTAAGGACCCCCGAAGAAGCATCTACCAAAAAAACCCGCTGTCCATCGAAATGGCTGGTTTATTGCTGCTACGCGCATGTTTCAACGCGCAGAAGGTCGTGCGGTGTTGCTGGTCTACACTGCTATCGGTAGTACCTATGATGAGAGAGTGCCTGCCGTCTCGCTCTCTCTGTAGCTTTTCTACCTCCTCCAACCCTTCCCCCCACATACTATTATTACTCTTACTTCTCGTACCCCTGACCCTGCCACCTCCAGCCGCAAGAGCCCAGTCTTCCCCCCCAAGCACTCCCGAAGAATCATCCACCATAAACCCGCTGTCCATAAACATGGCTGGTTTAGTATATAGATATTTATACGATCTGCAGTAGTACCGGTACATGTTTCAAATATTTTAGGTATCGTTCTCGTAAGTAGCACCAGGTATGTATGCGTCACTCGTACAAAATTCACGCATCATTCTCGTATATATATATAGCACCAGGGCATTTATTACCGTCTACATTTGAGGAACAAAAAAACGCGGCGATAAGATGGTGGCGTATTTTGTACTCTCCAACAATATCTCAGGGTTAGGGGTGGGTCGTGGCAATAGACCCTTTCTTCTTGGGTTTTCACGACCTTGGGAACCTGGTAGACCGACATTGGTGTCCATACGAGGTGTACACCCACTTTCTTTGGCCCCGCGTGTTTCTGAGATCAAGATGAAACAGCCACAACGTGGTACCACAACGTGATACGTATGATCACCCCTTGAGATTTGATTTGTGGAACGTCGAATCATTAGAGTCATATATAAGGGGGACCGCATTAATTACTGGTATATTTTTGTCATGCAGATGTGATTGATAGCGCCTTCCGTGTTTGTTTCAATAAGTCACCATTGATTGGATTATAGTCACCCTTTTATATGTGGATGGAATTACTAGAATAATAAGCGATGTGCTCACCTTGCCAGATGGCACAAGGAATATTGATAATAGGTTGACTACGAGAGCTACACAGTAGTAGTGTTAATATTATAATACTTAAGTTTGGTTTTGATAGGAGGAGACGACAGACAACAAATAACTGCCACGATAATAACTGCCACGACTATAAATAGAGTCACCGCGTCGACGTCAAACCACACAACATCAAGGACAGCATCAACAACAAAAACAACAAGGTCATCAGCCGTTCGTCATCACAGACAAGCAAAACAATATTTCCACACACACACCCGCCCCCCCCCTATTATATACAGCATATATATAATATATATATATAGGTTGGGTTGGCGTCGGTTGGCAACGGCACTGTAAAATATCCCGCTCACTACGTGAGCTAGACAACCAGGGTATCGTTTTTTTTTTTTTTTTTTTTGGCGGTCGGTCACAGCTGGTTGTCGAGTTAGATCGTTGGTGCGAGGTGAACAACCTTTACTCCGCATAAGTGGGAACGATCGTATCACGTAATGTCTGTGGCAAGGCACCCAAGAGGCAGTTACATAGTACTCCCATCATTGCTGTCTCTGGAAATGCCTACACCGGAAATTAAATAAAAAACTCATAGAAGCTGTCATCCATATGCAAGTCCGCCTCACAAGCGGTTCTTAGTAGGGTGCAGCTCACCCTTTGTGCGACTCGCCAGACACCCCACAGCGCTTCGCGCTTGGTGCAAGCAGTGTCTGCCTGGTCGGTGAAAAAACCCGACATGCTCCGTCCCGGCATTGTAGGGATGCGAGGGTCTATGGTCATACGACTACGGCCATGCATGAGATCGAGTACAACATGTCTCCTATCGAGTACCCCCCCCCCCCCCCCCCGCCCGCGTACATATATTATACCATATAATATATATATATATAGGTTGGGTTGTCGTTGGTTGGCGACGATGCTGTAAAGACGCGCCTCTCACAGCGTGAGCCAGACAACCAGGGCACCGTTTTTTATTTTTATTTTATGGCGGTCACCACGACTAGCGTTGAAGTTAAATAATTTATTCGTGCGGGGTGGAGGGCTCTAACTCCGCGAATGAATGATGTATCATCAGGTAGTGGGTATACGGTGAGGCACCCACGAGGCAGTTACATAGCATGTCTTGGCCATTCGAAGCTGTCATCCATACATCAAGGCCGCCTCTAAAAGCGGTTCTCAGTAAGATGCAGCTCACCCTTAATGCAACTCGCCCACCACACCACGGCGCTTCGCGCTCGGTTCAAAACCAACGTCTGCCTAGATGGAAAAACCCAACGTGCTCCGTCCCGGGCATTTTAGGGATGCGAGGGTCTACCTATGGTTTTACTACTACGGCCATGCGTATGACCTGATGAGTGCACCCCCCTCCCTCGCCTGACTACGCACCAGGTACCGTTTTTTTCTATTTTTCTACAGTAGTTTTTCCTTTTCTTCTTTTCTTCCGACTGGTCGACTGTAAACCACCCAGTTAATTACTCGACTTTTCACCGTGGGCGAAGTTCGTAGAACGTATAGTAGTATGCATTCAATCACTACCGCTCGTAGATAGAAAAGGAATGCTTGATGTTTGATGTTTTGGAATTAACTGATCTCTGTTCCCATTCGTGCTGCGATTTACCCATATTCAACAAAGTGCAGTATGAGCTTCAACGTCGATCAATCATAAGCACATCATAACAAATAAATATATAAATATTCCCCGACAAAATAAGAAAACCGAGGGGAAAAAGGAAAACTATCTATTATAGTATATACGATGCAAAAAATACTCTCATCATATTTAATACATATACATACCTGGCATAATGTATCTGGTACATACCGAATAAAATGTGTACAATATACTGAGAATAATCTCATGGTAGGGCTATATACTACCAGGGATACTTAATTAGGTACTCGTACTTCGGTATCGTATTATTATTATTTCCCTTGCCATCCGACAATGTACAGCATGATCTTCAACATTGATCACTCATCACTTTCCTGCAAGAAGAAAACCTCGGAAACAAAAGGAAACCCATGCACCAGGTCCACCTCCCTTCCATGCCAACTTTCGAACGAGTATAATAGTATTATTATTCCATTTGCCATCTGAGAATGTAAAGCTTTCACACCTATCATACCATCCACATATTATAAAAGGGTAACTAATACATTAAAACCCACTGACTCAAACCATAGAAAGTGATACCAATCAAACCTGAATACTCGACAATATTACAACATATTGTACTCTTAATAATAATAATAATAATAATAATAATAATAATAATAGTGCTACGGCACAAGACACGCCAACGTGTATTTCCGGATGGACTCAGGGGAGACCAGGACGATCGCCTGCTCCAGCGGTGTCCAGTAAGGGGACCCCATGGGGCCGGCAATGTTCTGCCTGGCGTTGCGACCGGGGCTGAAGCGTTTCCGACAGGAGTTCGAGGGAGAAGGAGTGGAAGCCTTCGCCTACATGGACGGTGTATCTCTCGGCCTTATGGGGGTCACGGCCAACACGACTAGAGCTTTTGCCTTCCTCCGGCGAGAGCTAGGCGACATCGGCATTGTGGTCAACCCCGCCAAGACCGTAGCACTACCACCCAAAGGACACGTCCCGACGGCGGAGGAGATATCACTCCTGGAGAGCGTTGACGTCCGGATTTGAAGATGAAGGAGGGGGGTAACGGTGGTGGGTGTTCCGATCGGCCCGGATGAATACGTGCTGGGGCGAGCAATGGAGGTAGTGAGGGACGGAGGCGCGGACCGCCTTGCACGCTGCCTCGCTAGCATGCCCGACAAGCAAGCGGCGGCCCTCATCACCGTCGAATCCCCCGGGCAGCGGACGGGCTACCTCGAAAGGGCTCTGGACCCGGGGCTGTCACTCGAAGCATGCCGAAGGGCCGACAACGGGGCTCAGTGGGCCTACGAAAATATCCTAGGGCTACTGGGAGCGGCGGACGCACAGTCGTTTTTCCAGGAGGGGTGCCCGGCCAGCCAACTGACTCTAAAACCCTACCAACAAACCCAAGCACGCCTTTCTACAGGAGCCGGAGGGTTAGGGCTGCCGTCGACGGAAGCGAGGCGAATGTCTGCCTCAATCGGGAGTGGGGTGGGCATCCTGCCGGAGGTTCTAGCAGACCTCACGGGCCCGCGAGGAGACAGGGTAAAGAGGGGTCTCCCTGATTCGAGCATCATTGCTGAGCTCGGTGGCAGCCTGCGGGAGATTCGGGACACGATGAGGGCGTGACTAAAGAAGCGATGAAGGCATCGTCCCCGAATCCTGGCTGGAATGGAGCATGGGTGCAGAGGGGGACCTGGTCCCAGGGCCCCCTGAAGCCGGCATGCTGGCGGCGCATGATGCCGTAACCACTAACTCCCGGAAGGCTCAACAGAGGTTGGGCAAGCTGGTGAATCAGGGTCGACACGCTGCACACACAGCCTCGCTGGAGGGGCTACCGGAGATTGCACGCCCACCTGGACCAGGCGACCCGCTGGGGGGGAACGAGACCAAGGCCTTCGCCAAAGCTCGCTACAGGAGTCTACAAGGAGCAGGAGCCACTGCTTGCCTTCGGGCGAGGCCAACAGACTCGCTCCGTGTCATACCAGCAGCGGAGTTCGTGGGCATGGGAAGGCGCTTCATAGGCTTCGAGGAGCACGTGGCAGTGAGGTGTCCCTGTTGCGACGCAGTCGACATAGACACACGCCCCGCACGCATCTGTCCCAGAGCAGGGGTATAGGTAAACCAATATCAACCGTTGGTTCAAGCAATCTCCCGCACGCTGAAGCGGCTGGGAATCCCACACCAAGTAGAGAGCGGCGAACCGTTCACTGCAGACCGGAACCTGCGGATGGACATCGTTGTCAGGAGAGGAGGTCTTCGGAACGCTCCTAACAGGGAATACAGGGAAAAGCCCATCCTGCTGGACGTCACCCTTACAGAACCGCAAGCGCAGGTCCACCTGCGAGGAGGCAGCGCTGACCATGATGGTTCAGCTGCCTCTACCTCCGAGGCGCGCAAGCGCCAACACTACGCGCGTCCGGGACATGTGTTCTTCGACGAGCGGAGCCACAAACTAGCCACCTTAGCGGTGGAAAGCTTTGGGCGCCTCGGGGTAGAGGGCAGCAACTTCATCGACCAGCTGGCAGCTAGCGTCGTGGGGGGGAGGGATGGTGGGTCGATGGCAAGGAAGGGGGTGGTGAAGGAACGCCTGCTCCAAACCGTCTCGGTGACCACACAGGTCGCCATTATGAGGAGGGTGTCGAGGTTCAAGCTCCAGCTTAGGGACCGCCAAGAAGGAAGAAGGAACAGGGGGGGGAGGGACGACAGACCCACACCGATGGCGTGGGGATGGAGCTTGGATGCAGCTTAGGATTTAAGAATAGAACGTAATGAGAAGGAAGGAGCAAAGACAGCAGATGGAGTAGACAAGCCGAAAGTTGGCACAGCACCGAAGGGAGATAGACTTGGTTCATGGGTTTCCTTTTGTTTCCGAGGTTTTCTTCTTTCGGGAAAGTTATGAGTGATCCATGTAGAAGATCATGCTGCACATTGTCGGATGGCAAGAGAAATAATAATAATAATAATAATAATAATAATAATAATAATAATAATAATATACCAGTAATGCAACCCCCCTTTGACTCACTCTTCTACACTGCACGTACGGACTCCTAACCTACGTTTCACCACCCAAATTCGAATGGTACCTGGTATACTATACCTGGTAAATATTAGCAATAGCAGGTACGAAGAATATTTCATGCTGCATATTGTCGGATGGCAAGCCTAATAATAATTATTATTATTTCGCATTATGAACCCTTTTAGAGCCGCAGCCCCGTTTTGGGGGCAAGCCAGTCAAATTTAAAGTAGTTTGTCCCCAAAACGGGACTGCGGTTCTAAAGGGGTTGAACTTTAAACACTACCTGGTATTAATTTGGTAGGTGCTGCTGCTGTGTATCTCCTTGTTGATATCGGGCTGAAACAACTAAGGATAGCTACCATGTGCGTATTTTCTTCACACTAAAACGTGATTTCCACTGAATGTCTGTGCCGATTCTTCAATCCTAGAGATACAAACAGTACATTGATACCAGGTATACAGTAAGCAGAGCAGACAAAATGCACTATTATTATGTCATGATACGGGATACAGCAGGCTCGACATACACATTCGATGAAAGAGAGAAAACAAAAGAAACGAAGAAAGAAACAAGAAACAAATCAAAAGAGAAAAAGGAACAAGGAAAAAGGAAAAACAAAAATACGAAGAAATGTCGTGCCCTCCCGCAGCGGATGTGGCAGGCACTATACGCGTAGAACGAGCCAAATAAAGAATAACCCTACATATAGAAACAGAGTTAAGACCAAGAACCAAGGGGAATAAAATACAGGTAAACGAGGAGCACAAGACCCTCCACAGGTAGCCGCAGCAGTTTGTGCAGCCATCAGGCTCTACCTACTAGTACGGCGGGCCATAGTAAATAGGACCTACGGTGGACACAAAAACCTACCTGGTATATATTTACCTATTTTTACTATTATTAACAACAATATTTGGTCCTATTTAGTATGTCCACAGTAAAAGTCGGTCTGATAGCTTGCTACCCTCTGTCTGCCGTCTCCGTCCTGCTTTCGTCAGCTATGCCCCATCCCCGGAGAAGATGCGTCAGACAATATACGAAACAAGGAAGAAGGCAGGCTCGTCATCCACCCACGCCACAAGATCTTAGACTCCTTCTTGTCACAAGGACAGAAAGGAGGAAAGACAGAAGAAACCATTTATTTGATAAAATGATGAAATACGTTAGCTGTGCAAGAAAATCACGAAAGATTAAGGCGCGAAAAAAACAACAAAATGAAGGGAGACCACGTTTAAAGCAGCTGCAGCAGTTGCTGGCACGAGTAGCATAGACATATACCCTGGTATGTCCCACATACTATTAATGGTCAACCTGGTGCCTTGCTACCCTGTCTGCCTGTTGTTGGTCATAAACCGTTCGTCATAAGTCGCACACATGTCTGATGTGTCTGATCGTGGATACGTGTGATTTGTATAAGTGGATATTCCGCCAGACTGATGCGTGTGGATACGTGTGATTTGTGTAACTGGAAAAATGCGGCGGGATTTATGATTTCCCGAATGGGTTTTGGGATAAACATCATTTGGATACCTTTCTATGGGATCCTGGGGCGAAGGGGTAGCCCCCCTCCGTTCACTTCATCTTTGGTGGTTTCTAATATACACCTGGTTCAACATCTTCTCTCTGGCCTCATGGCAAACTCCCGGGTGTTCACTCACTGCCCCTCCCAACCGAGGCAACCCATTACACGAGGTGATCGATTACTGCCGTCCACCGCGGCTTCCCTCCTACTCCTCCTGTTGCCCCTCCCCCCCCCCCCTATTTTTTATAGGTTGGGTTGGTGTCGATTGGCAACGAAACTGTAAAACATGCCGCTCACTACGTGAGCTAGACAACCAGGGTAGGTACCGTTTTTTTTTTTTTTTTGGCGGTGGCCCACAGCTGGTTGTCGAGTTAGATCATTTGTGCGAGGTAAAGAACCTTTACTCCGCACAAGGAAATTGATCGTATCACGTAGTGTTCAAGGTAAGGCACCCAAGAGGCAGTTACATAGTACTCCCATTGCTGTCTCTGGAAATGCCTACACCGGAAATTAAATCAACTCAACTCATTGAAGCTGTCGTCCATATGCAAGTCCGCCTCAAAAGCGGTTCTTAGTAGGATGCAGCTCACCCTTCATGCGACTCGCCAGACACCTCACGGCGCTTCGCGCTTGGTGCAAGCAATGTCTGCCTGGTCGGTGAAAACCCGACATGCTCCGTCCCGGCATTGTAGGGATGCGAGGGTCTATGGTCATAAGACTACGGCCATGCATGAGATCGAGTACATCTCTCCTATCGAGTACACCCCCCCCCCCCCCCCATTCCCTTGGGCACCATCACTCACGACGGATGCGCGACGCTGCCTACTCGGCAGGGCTTCATCCTCGTGCCACCTCACCATGAACCGTTCGGCTGCTTCAAGGACCCCCCAATACCACTTTCCCGCTTTTTTTGCTGCAACGGATCACAGTAGCGCGATCTCAACTGCAAACACCAAGGGGGGGTGTCTCGTTGATCCTTCGGTGGCTCGGCACTCCCTAAGGTCTTCCTATCCAGCACTAGCCAGCAGTCTATACCGAGAGTCGCTGGTCGGTATCATCATAGTCCCTGCAGCGAGTAGGCGACAACAGCAGTACGAAGTCCTACGGCAGTACAAGCAGTGCGGTGTGTCCGGTGCCGCTTCAGTTGTATGCGGTGGAACTCCGTTGGATCCGTTTTCTCCAAAGACGGGAAAAGGGGGAAAAAAATATAACAGGGACCGCCAGCCATAGTAGGGGTCGCCTTACCAACGTGGGGTCGCCGGCAAGGCGTTACACGGGATCGCTGCAAACAAAAGCGCTTCGGGTTGCCGAAAAGACAACTTTTGGAATCGCTACAGCGCTGTTCGATGGTACTGCCGCAGCTTCCGGAGGCACCGCACAAACAAAAGAATCGCGGAGTCGCCGAAGGGTCTTTTCGGGATCGGGCCACAGACAGTATCATCTACCGGTTATTTATTAGGGCTTGCCGGGGGAGAATGCCTTTCGGAATCACCGCATCATCATCGATCGTTTAGGGAGGCTGGATCATCGCTTCTGGGGTCACTAAACATATTCATTTTTTAGGGCGGCTAGAACACCGCTTTTGGAGTCGCTGGACACCATCTGGATTGCTTTAGGGCTGCTGGAACATCGCTTCTGAGGTCTCTGGGCGTCATCTGAATCGCTGGGAGGGATAACTGCATCGCGGGATGGCATCCACATAGCGGCAAGATTTATTTGCCTCGTAGTACGTAGCACCAGACGTCTTCTCTGTATGGGAGGGCGGCAGAAACGTGATCCGGCTTCTAGTCCATAGGTGCAAGATTTGTTTTGCAGTAGCACCACATGTCTTTTTTGTACGGGGGGTGGCAGAAACGCGGTAGGCTGCTACGTAGTTATTTTCTTGGTCAACAAACTGAACATTGAATTATTGTTTATTCTTGAGATACAGTTGGGAGTTTCTCGCAGTAGTACCTATTGACTCTCTCCACCAACAACCTGTCTTCAACTGGTCAACCCCCCTTTCGGCAGTACAACCCCATGGCAGTGTAACACGTGTTTCAGATGCAAAAAGGTGTGATAATTAACACTTCTGTTCGACTAGCATCCTTTCAGAAGTATAACCCTACGGCCAGTAACGGCGCCTAGTAGTTAGCGTACGAAGTAATATAGTGCCGAGTATGTCTGCCAGGTATATATATAGTGAGACTTGCGCGGGTTCCAAGGTCTGCGTGATATTTTTGCGGTGTGTATGCTCGTCCATGCTCCAAACCTGTCGCAGCAGTATTACGCATTTGTATGTTGCGAGGTTATGCGTGTTGTTGCATTGGCTGTGCAAGGGTTGGTCACCCATCACAAGCGAAGTAGAAACGGTTGATGCTATTGCGATGCCGCGAAGGAGTCATTAACTCTTAACTCTTCTTGTAGCGACATAGCGACGGGTTCACACGCAAAATACGCAGACAAGTAGCACAGAGAAGTACTTCGACTAAGTATCCAGAATTGAGACTTTCGAAAAGATATGGTTATGATATTTGCAGTAAGAATCAAGCAAGAAAACAATATAACCTAAATGTTGGGTAATCCAACCCGATAGTTGAATGCAGCAATTTTGACTACGTCGCCTCCATCGAGGGGTCCTATTGAGGATAGCTACCATGCTACCCAGCGGTAGCCAGTAGTCTTTACCGAGTCGCTGATCGGTATCATAGTCGTCTGTAGCGAGTAGGCCACAGAAGCAGTACAAAGTGCTACGGCAGTACAAGCAGTGCGGTATGTCCTGTGCCGATTCAGCTGTATGCGAGGTGGAACTCCGTTGGATCAGCTATCTCGTTATCTCGGGTTTACATGCGGCATACGGCAGAACGTTGAAATACCGTTTCGAATTCAGCCGAGCGTTTTTATTTTTAGCTTTCACTGCATGCTGGGGGTCTCGAGACCTGAGAGCTCCGCGATCGATCGACCGTGCACACGTACTCTCGTCCACTTCACTTCTCTTTCCTTCTCCTCCTCCTCCTCCTCCTGCCATCATTGGGCAAGATCGATAATAAACACTGGCGTTGAGCGCCATTTTCTGTATTATGTTATTCTGAGAGCTGAAGCTTGAACAAGAACCAGTCGGTCCGACACCGGCTGAAGTGGTTACCTCTGCGGCGGCCTGCCTGATCTAACTCAGGAGCCGCGCACACACGCCTGTGCGGGAATTCCGTCAAGAAAACGTGTGCGCTGTACCTGGTAGTACATATAAATGGTCAGATGGTACACGAAATAGATACCGGTAATGATAGAACTGTCTGTATGTAGTACTCTTCTACTGTATTTCATCGATCTTCACTGTATACTCTGTACGGTTATAATAATAACGGCAATGTTGTGTTGTGCTGTTGCTGTCCATACTGTGTTGTAGTGCATAATTCACCATAAAATATGTAAGGCTGTGTTGCATTATATTTCGAACCACCACCACCACCACCAACCAGCGTCATCGGTGAAGAAGGACAGAGGAACATCTAGCACGCGCCTCAAGATAACAGTAGTGATGATGGATGATGATAAAGGCCCCAATATAATTTCAGCAACGAACACAGACCTATGTGGCCCAGTCCAGCAAAAAAATGGTATAATCCTCGGTACGCACGACAGAGTCCGAGTCTAGAGTACAAGGTATGCTCACATAGAACGAAAGCGCCGGTATTGACAGGAGGTACCATAAATACGTATTCCGCTGTGAACTAAGACATATTTTCTTAACGAGCCCCCTCCATGGAATTGTCATAATTATCGAACAATGTGTCCCTTCACGAGTACCTGGTACCAGGCATACCAGGCATATACATTATCTGCACGTCTCGTAGTTTTGACGCTGGATTATCAACTTGTTGTCACAGTTCATTGGTGTTGGAGTGCTGCGGCGTGATGTTGATGTTTTTCGTCCTCTGTGCGCCAATTGTCATGGTATTCGTGCCGTTCTACTTCGATTGTTTTTTTTATTTCCTACCCATTTCTAGCCACGCTGCATGTCGCGAATCTTTCGATGCCTCGAGTGTCTTTTGGGGCAAGCCTGTTTCCTATAGGATGCAGATTTTATCGGTTTAACCGGCTGTCCCCTTGCAAGAAATAGGGATTCGGAAGTGGGTTGTGAAGCGCCGTACCTTCGATCCATCTCTCAGAATTTTCTGGATGGATTTTTACCGTCCTGATGTATATGCATCTGCACATTACATACGTCCCTTAAAGGTGGGATTGTGTCATGGTATTCATGGTATCCCGTTTCCCCTCTGTTGTCGAGGAGGCGAGTTTTTGACGAAACGCGCCATACGAGTAATTTATATAACCGCCTTGTTCTCAGAATCCCCCGAGAGCCAGGAAAGTGGGAATCATCAAGATAAGACATCAAACTCTGTGAATAACTGCACGTGTCTAGCTCGACCTGCATTGCAGTAGTCGGGTCAGCCCCATACAGCCTTTTGTTATCCGGTAACCAGCATATACCCTGGCATACTATCAAGCAATCCTGACTGCTGTATAATATATCTGCAGTTCGTCCTGTGACCCCAACCACACCGGCACATGGTATTATGGTGAAGGTGTTACCTACTGGGCTATACGGGTAAAAGGCCGATCGAATACTCAGCCCAGGGTAATCCTTAGACCACTTCCCCCCTTCCTTGCGCTTGGTGCCGGCTTGATACTCGTACGCACAATTACGTGCTTTCTCGCTTGATGGCAGAACATCAGGTTCGATGTACAGTAGCTTCTCGCGTGGTAGAGATAGCGCTCTAGTCTCTCTTGTTTTTCGCTTAATAACGAGACAGAAGAAGAGATGGTTTGTTTCTCTTCACGCGTGATAGCACGATAGCGACAATCTTCTCCCTTTGAATACCCTGATGTACTTGTAGAACGTCGATTTCCGGTGTCGTCGCTTCGAGGCTCATAACCTGTAAGAGCGCCGATGATGTAGATGTCTCGTGGAGAGACGCGTAGATGGACGATGGCACCTTGTGACCGTAAGGTTCACTTGCGTTGTTGAGTATTATTGCAGGACAAAGAGGTGGTTGGAAAGATGGCGCTTGTGTGGCCTTGTCCTTGAGAGTGGTTGTGGTGGAGAGTGAACTCCGGTGGGGAGCACAAGTCCGTTGCGATTACCTGGTGCCATCGCCCTGATCAGTCGGACATGCCTCACGCTACAAGACCCTGATACACGATCATGCTCGGATACCCCATGTTCTACAGTTACTAGTATTAATAGGATCCTACGATGCGAGCTACGGTACGAGCAACCTGTACTCCATATCGTGTTATTTTTGCCGAGTACTTGCTTAAAACCGTTCGCTGAAGAATTCGCAAACTTCGCACCCGGTTCGACCTCCTAAACTCACACTACAAGCAGTAGTAGTGTTTATAGTGTATGTTCTGGCGTCGGTGTATACGATTAAACCTTCTACGTGCTAGCAACAAGCACCAAAACCGGCAATCGCCTGACTGAGTAGTGTGATAATAGTTGTGACAAAATCGTGTGTGACTGGCACAACAAATGGCACACTGGCGACAACAAGCAGCGGTGATGACGTGTACCGGTATTTGATGATGGGCCGTACGTCACGAAGGCTTAATATATAAGCAAGTCGGGTAAGCTATGCGTCACGACGGAAGATACGCACGCACGGCTACTATTATTTGCTGTAGTAAGGCTATATAGGCCGATCGATGCGATCAATGCCAAGAACCTGGTTTATATAGAGGTTAGATACTACGTGAGGCATTCGTATGCAAGCATCACAAGTCACTCTCACTACTAATTCGAAAGAGTACCGAGTACGCTTTTTTCTCAGGAGGTGTACTGACTGAAAAGGCGTGCCGTGTTCATACAGCTAGTTGCTATTAATAATACCTGGTATATACAAGTATCAGCACTACTATATACACCGGTGCATTTCCTTTCTTGTCTGTTTTGTTTTTTACTTACTTTTACCCTGTTTTTTTTATTTTTTTATCGTTCCTCTTCTTTAAATTTGCTCGAGTGTACATACATTGTACGAGGTACCATGGATATATATGTTCCATAGGGTGTTATTTGGTTGCAAGTTACGAGTATACGGGATTGTATACAGTATACCGCAGCTCGCTTGAGTACCACTTTTTCGTATGGTGTACTGCTACTCTCTCGTGCGCACACTACAGTTTCGTACCAGGTATTAATACTTTGTTTTCTCTCCCGTCGTGATACATTTTTTTTTGCAGCCTGCTTTGTGACCACAGACAACAAGCAGGATTTCAGGGAAATTAACTCTTATTAATACCTGGTAATAGATGGTATATATTCATAATGTGAGAACATCATCATCATCGGTATATATATATATATATATATATCAGCACACAAACACCGAACTGGTATGTGATGTATGATATATCCAACGTAAAAGGCTACGTATGTCGGTTGGAGTGACGGATAGTATTGCGTACGTACGTAGCTACCTGGTATATAGCAGCCTTTATTATGATGGCGATGACGTTATTACTGCTGCTGTCTATTTTTTTGTTGTTGCGTTTGTCGTCGTCGCTGCTGCTGCTGTGCTGTTGTGTTGTTGCTTGTTGACGTTGTGTCGTTATTCGAGCGAATGGGCAGACAGACTATTAATATTAATAGGACAGACCGAAGGGTCGCCAAAGTCATTCATCTTCTTCACTTACTTGCTGTTGATGTTTACGTTGCTGTAACTGTTCTAGGGGGCCCATCAAGTAAGAACGAACGAGCCCGTTCGTACAGCCAGTCAGTGCAAATACGCACAGGCACGGCGGCACGGCCGTCAGGCGTTCCTTGCCAAAAATTACCATTCAGCATTGAATATTCAGCACATACATACATGACAATCTATCATCGTGCACGGCCGGCACCGTTCTCAGCATTGTTTTGTGTAGGGCAGTAATACAGTATAATACCGTCGCCAAGTACTATTATCATTATACAACAACAATAATAGTATGCTTCGTACGAGTACCACAAAGTACTTGTTGCTGCATTATTGTCGAGAACACGTAGATCATACCAGGTAGGAGGGTCCATCGACATCTATCTATCTCTCTTTATAATAATAATACCGATCTTCCCACTTCCTACGACGCCAGAGAGAGTCACACCACTCCGCCGCTCAGACCGTTTGGCCGATTCTGATTCGATGCTCCCACGCTCTGCAGCTAGCTGCGTGCGTCACAGCGCCATTGATTGGGCAACCTAAACTGTGCGGGGGGCTTGACGGTTTGGGCGTGACGGGCCTATAAAAGCTGCGAGTTTGCGCAACTGTGCCAGCAGAGGGCCCAGCGCAAACCACCATGCCCCTTGAACGACGCTTCAGGCGACTCAGAGGCAACAACACCAACAACAGCAGCAGCAGCAGCAACAGCAATAATAGCAACAGCACTGGGGTCTCCGCTTTGAGAGTTTTGAATTTTCTCTGTGTTGTGCCCTGGGCGGGCCTCAAGCGAGACCCTGCTCCTCGCGACACCTCCAAAACTGGAGGAAGAGGAGCGTATTACGCGAACGAGGCCAGGAGGGAGGAGCGGAGTGTTGCTAACTCTATCAGAGACACTTTAGTAGGCGTAGTGGAAGACCGAGGAAATCTCAACAATGATGACAACACGGGCGACGACGTTTCTGTACGTCCGACGGTGGATGGTGATTTCGATTCATCATGTTCTACTACTACTACTCCTACTACTGCTGCTACTGGGCCAGGCACTGATGATATGTCCGGCGGGCAAACGATTGGTACTATTAATAGTACAGCTACTCGTAATATTGCCGCGACATCAACACCGAGGGGAGATTCGGGAAATATGGGCGAGGGCCACAATCTCCTGCACACGCCGTCCCCGAGAGCAAGGCTGAGGACCGTTTCGTTCAATGAAGTGGTCAAGGTAAGCGCTTCGCCGGCATTATACTGCACCTTTACCTACTGCACACCAGGTATACTAACCGGTTACTAACAACCGGTTACGGGGTACTACTCGTATTGTTGTTATATTGCTTGATACCTCTCTCTGGTGTAGTGTAGTAAGTGTCCGCAAGATGAACGACACGAACGGGTACTTTGCTATTTACGCTCTGTTAATTCAGTCGGTACACAGCAGTACGAACTGCTGGTGTGTTATTAATAATAATACCTGGTAGTTCATGGTATGTACTTTCGGTGGTTCGTCGAGAAAGAAGCCTGGGCTTTCTTGCTTCGGGCGTGCGTTCCTACGACTACGTGTGCCCCCTGTGTGTCCTGTCGTCCTGTCCAACGAAAAAATCGAGCAAGAAGAAGACCACGAAAATAACCTGCAGGTTGTGTGGGTGCGAGTACGTGCAGTACGTACTGTACGTATTGTGTATTTCGCTACAACTCTTTGCGTTCTGTGTGAACTGCTGCTGCTGCTGCTGGTGTGCACTCGCATCATTACACTTGTATCATACAAACATGTAGTCGTTGTGGTGCATCACCAATCGGCTTTGCGCGTATTCATTGTATGATGCGTGCACGAGTGAGAATATTTGCACACACGTGGCACACATGACCGGCCTACACCGTACACAAGCATAATATGCACGAGTACCATTATTACGCATGCATGTACCTACACACAATAGCCGCACATTCAATGCAAGTTCATACATGAATATTAGAGTAGACAAGCCGAAAGTTGGCATGGAAGGGAGGTAGACTTGGTGCATGGGTTTCCTTTTGTTTCCGAGGTTTTCTTCTTTCGGGAAAGTTATGAGTGATCCATGCTGAAGATCATGCTGCACATTGTCGGATGGCAAGAGAAATAATAATAATAATATTATACGTGCATATACCCTATAGTATCAGTTGTTGTTTAGTTGTTGTTGTCACGTTAACTCTCAAAGTAAAGAGTCCGTGGTCGCACAAAGGTGCTGGAGCCCTATTACGGGGGGCCATAGTTAACAGGACCAAATATTGTTAGTAAAAATGGTTAAACATATACCAGGTAGGTTTTTATGTATACCATAGGTCCTGTTAACTATGGTCCCCCGTAATAGGAAGAGCAGAAAAACCATGAAGACAAGAAAAATCGGTAGGGGGAGCACGACGGTTTCCTACCTGCCTAAAACTACGCGAGATAAAGGAGGCGCACAGGAAAAGAAAAATAAATGTGCAAACTGAACTGCTGTAACATGGCCGCGCGGGTATCCACTGGACTGCAGCATTGAGTTCTCCCGGTTCCCACCACTAACCAAGTTGTGGCTACTGACTTCAGCGGTATAGCTGTCTCGAGTGCTGCCTGCACCGTACGAAACGCACGGCAGTCGTGAACACAAAGAGGAACACGCCTGCTGTCTGGGATGCTGTCAGAGTGGCGCGACTCGCGGACATGTAGTGGGAAAAAAGTGCAATCGAACCAAAAACCACCATACAATATCAACGATCGCCATGTCTTCCTGGACTCTCTGACAAAAGGTGCAGCACAGCTGTGATTCCACGTCCCTCAAATTGCGGGGGTCATTCTCCATGAACGGTGTACAACTCGCCAAGATTCTACTGTACAAAGACCAGTGACGTAAACAACAGGGACATACTACTGCCCAAGTACTGCCTGGTGAAAAAAACAGAATAAAAACGATGATTGCTGCTCTCGTGATGGTATTTACGCCGGTCGTGGGTCTCCGTGTGCCGTCCTGCTGCTGTTCTCCGTGGTCGCCTCATCGCCTTAGCCTAGTCGGCCCGCTCCTTGGCACGTGCTCTTGTGGCCACCCCCTTTTACTACAGTGGTTGGTTTCCTTACCCCCCATCCCGAAAAAAAAATGCTCCTCGCACTTGCGGTTCTGATATAAAAAACACAAAAGTCGCGCAGGGCGAGTGCAATCCGTCTCTTCCCCGCTCGTCAACGCTCCTCCTTCCTCCTTCGTCCATCCTCCGGCCGGCGCAGTTAGACTTTGCCGCAGTTTGGCCTGTGGTGGCGCCTGCCTCCGCGCACGGATATACCGATTGAGCCTTGCTGCTCTGCCGCTGCTGCCTGCTAAAGACGGACGAATCGTAGGTGTCTGTGCCTGACGCACCACGCACGACCCACCTCTGCTGCCACGCCTAGTAAGCCTCGCGACCACAGGCAGCAGCAAGAAGGTATCACTCCTTGGGGGTGAGTCCGGCCTTACACCTTACACCCGCCAGAAAGACCTACCCCACTCGCTACAAGCCTGATAGGGCATGCCTCACAGCATGCCTTGCCGAGGCAGCGAGGGGAACGGATAGTATAGACTCCTTGTAATGTTTCGTGACGACGGGCTACAGAATAGATTAAGGGCCATTCCTAACGAACAAAAAAAGAACACCATTCGTGAGGTTTTGTCATTAATCGTGATTTTTTTGCCGTGAATCATGACAAAAAAAAGACGACTCATGACGCCAATTGTTACAGATTTGTCCTATTAATAACAACCAAACAAAATCGCGACTCGTGACTTTTTGTCGAGTCTCGAAATACGCCTGATCAAGACACTACGTGCCCCACGCGCACCAACGGTATCCGAAAGCCGATATAGGAGCATGGCAGACTCTGCTTCGTATGCCGCTTGTGGACAACGGGCGGCTATCCAAATAAGACCGCTGGGCGCGGGCTAACGAACACGTTGTGGTCTCGAACATTCCAGGGATTTTCGCGGGTCATGACCCGACCCGCGGGTCGAGTCCCTTGGTGTTCAAAATGTCACGGGTCGGGTCGAATCAGGTCAGGAAGTGCTCAAAATCTCGCGGGTCGGGTCAAGAGTTTTTTAAATCTCACGGGTCGGGTCGGGTCGGGTCAAGAATTTTCAAATCTCACGGGTAGGGTCAGGTCGGGTAAAGAGGTGATGAAAATCTCACGGGTCGGGTCAGGTCATGACCCGCGAGAAGCGGGTCACTCGCGGGTCGGACCAGCATGACCCGCGAGTTGATTTCTGCCGACCCACGGGTCCGACCCGCGCATCCGACTCGCGCATCCGACGCCTAAAATACTTCCCTCTCTCTTACCCAAAGGCTTCTCTCGTACCAGTACTCAATAATACTGCTTTGGTATCATACTCAAGCATTAAAACACCGCCAAATTAATATACGCATGTCCGCATCCATCCATACCCACTACGGCCAAGCCATATATGGTGCGTGGCACAAAAATGAACGTTAAATAGTTTTGGAAGTGTCGACCCACGGGCCAGATCCCCGGGTCGAACCTGCGGGTCAAGATAAACGCCCTCGCGGGATAAGGTGACACGACCCGCATGAAGTGTCTCACGGCTCAATCGGAAGGTGACGGGTCGGGTCGGGCCGGATCAGGAGGTTTTGAAATCTCGCGGGTCGGGTCGGATTGGGTCAAGATATTTTTTAATCTCACGGGTCGGGTCGGATCGGGTCAATAGTTTTTTTAATCTCGCGGGTCGGATCGGGTCGGGTCGGGTTGGGCCTGGTCAAGTCAAGATACCTAAAACATTCGAAGGTCGGATCGGGTCAGCTGACCCGACCCGAGCCGACCCGTGAGGTTAGACCTGACCCGCGAAAAGCCCTGGAGATTTCGAAGAGGAGGAGCCACAGCTCGAAGACAAAAGCGGAAATGATGTGAGAATGTCACAGGCCAGGCTGGGCAGACGGCCTGTGAGATGGGGTCTCGCGGACCGGGCTTGACCGACTGTCAGTGAGATTGGAGTCTCGCAGGCTCGGTCAAGTTTCGGCCCGTGATTCGAATATTGCACGGGCCGGGCCAAGCGCTGTCGGCCGGGTTCGGGCCGGCCTTGCCCCACTCGCGAGAGTTGCCTCCACCCGCAAAAACCGTTGGATTTGAAATATCGGAATTTTTACTATTTATTTGATCATATATATCACGAAACGTTACGTTTTTCAGTTTTTGTTCGGTCGAAGCGAAGTGTCATGGATTGTGATCTTTTGTCATGCCAAAAAGTCGCGATTCGTGTTTTTTTTTTTTGCTCGTCAGAAACGGCCCTAATACGTACCAGATAACAGGTACGAGTACGAGCTGGTTCAAGGAAAAATCGTAAGATTCCGCATTCGTTGTTATTTTCAACACTAGATATCTCCACTTGGCTGCATGAACAAGGTGAACACATCGGTGAAGATAATTTTGTCGTGCGAGTTGTAGTTCGTGAGACTTGGGGATTGCTCGTATTACTTCGGGAGGCGTTATTTCATAGGGATTAGCTTCCAGCACTAAATATACCAGGTACCCTTTATCTACAAGGTCTCTGGTGTATCACTTCTAATCAGGCCATGTATCTGTCACTACGCCGAGTAACTCGACACTACTACTAGGCTTTGTTGAAATGACACATCATCAACGGTAAGACGTACGCAAATGGTACTTGTTGTTTTCAGGTGGCCGTACGAGCTGGCGTAATTGACGCCTGCCCAAATACTACAGTAGAACAATGTATTGAGATCTTTGGAAACCTTGGGGAACAGTTTGCTCTTCAAGGAAATTAGTTTTGCACTTTGGTTTTTGAGAGTTGAAAAACGAAATCTGGCAGGATTGTGCGTAACAGCAATATGTAAGTTTCACGCCTGAACTTGAAAAAACGGAGAAAAAAACGTCCATCAGGGAGGATCAAAGTTGCCGAAACATTCAGAAAAACTGGAATTGTGTACCTAAATAACGAACAAATATTGATTTAAGAGAAGTTCAGTCGTTTTTTGGATTGTCATGACACCCAACCCTGCCAAACTTCGTTTTCCAACTCTCAAAAACCAAAGTGCAAAGTTGCGAAGGTGCAGAGTTTGCATGTGTCTTGAACCAGCTCGCATATACGTGCAGGAATATATTATAATAGTTTACTACAGTAGGTACCGGTACACTATTAATCGTAGACTTTAGTATGGCAAAAAGGCCGAACAATGGGAGACCAACAACAACGACGACGCAAATTACGTACTGGCATCAGTTGGAAACTGGTAGAACGGTACTATGTCTCCAAAAAGTTGTGGCAAGTTTACTGTACGTTCTTGGTCAAACTCCTCAGCGCTGCATATAGAGCTACGTAGCTCTCTAAAGTAGAGTAGTGCCCCATCCGCACATATTACATAACAAGAACTAGATGCCAGCTTACCCAGCTGGAAGTTGGTAGGTAACCAACGGGGCAAGGCCGGTTCGACATGTCTTCTATGTTTGTCTTTCGTCTGCATGGAGACTGCGGTCTTTCTTTATGGCTTGCAATGGGTTGAAAAACGTTACATTCCTAATCCTAAGTAGTACTGTTTATAGTAGAGACACCTGACATACCTGACGCCTGTATGGTCTACGGTAGTAGAAAACGCCTCGCCCGTGCCGCCATTCGCTCTTGGGCTAGGTCATATGATAGGTTGCCGGCGACTCTGAATGGCACCTATTATTACTACTATTATGTGTAAAATGTCTGCCTATGCGCGGGGGGGGTTTAATGTCTAAGGTATACGAGATGCAAAATGGGTACAGGGGGGGAGGGTAAATGTCTACGGCGGGGGGCGGGGGGTGTCCACGGGGAGGTGGGGGGGTTATTACACTTGAGCAACGTCTACCGGGGGGAGTACTCGATATCGTGCATGGCCGTAGTCGTATGACCATACACCCTCGCACCCCTACAATGCCGGGACGGAGCACTAGGGTTTTCATCGACCAGGTAGATATTGCTTTTTTTGTACCAAGCGTGAAGCACCGCCGTGAGGTGTTCGGCGAGTCGCATGAAGGTGACTTGCATACTACAGAGAACGAACGGTTGATGAGGCGGATACATGGGGTTAGGGTAATGTCTACCGAAGGCGAGGGGTTATACAATGTCTTCGGGGGGACGGGGGGTATGAATCAGGATGTGTTACTACAGTAGTTTCTATCGCGACTGTTTATTGCCTGTACACGAACATATTATTGTACAACGGGATGAGTAGCGGTGGTGTTTTTGTTGGTTGCCGTCTTGGCGTGCGGCGTGAGTATGAACACGGTGCTGATGTTTACCCGATGGAGGACTGACTCGCTGATGACCAGACGAGAAGTAAAGCCCAGATGGTAGAGGCAAACGCTTGAGCTTCAGAAATAAAATGGTGTGCTGGTGACCCGAGGCCAATGGTGTTGATTGTTGCTATTGGTTGTGTTGATGGCGACTCAGGGTGTCTCCAGTATCTGATTCTACGATGGTTCCGTGCAATATACGTATATAAACATAGAGTGAACGGTGACGTCGTTGGTGGTGGTGGTGGTGGTGGTGGTGGTAGGGGTGGATGTTGATGGGATGGTTGGTGTTTACGATGATTGGTGTTTGGTGCCTGGTGCAGTATCTTTTCTTGCGTTGTTCGTTGTTTTTGCGTTCTCCAGTAGTGGTGGTCTACCCTGCGTTTACTTTCAAAACGTTGATGCATTTCTCAAGTGTTACCATTAATATTTGCTTGTCATCCCACAATGCGTACAGCAGCAGCAGCACATACATGCCATCAGCGTCCTGATCAGCATCAGCTCCATCATCATCATCGTCATCATCATCAACCACTCGCCGATGTAGGGTCAACAAAAAAGTGACCAACCACATTTTTTCTGTAGCTGTTTCGTACTGCACCTGGTACCGAATACAGCAACCAACTCCCCCAGGATATCATCTGGGGTCTCGGCATCAGAAAAGCGTTGTACTTATGTACGGTAAGTCTGTGTGCGGTTTGTTTGTGAGGATCCTTGTCGGGTACAGTACCTCGTCTGTCTCTTGCTTGGTTTGGTCTTTTTCTCTTCCGTTTTCTATTTTGAGTAGGATGTCGGCCTTCTTTCGCGTGCTCGCTCTCGAAGGCGGGCCGCTGAGTAATGCTACTACGGTAAATACTACTGCTACCCGAGTCTCGGCTCTCAAGTCTCGACTCGAGCACGTCGTGCCTCTAGTACCCTTGCACCCTCGTAGCCGCATCCAAAACAATCAAACTCATTTCTAATTGGCGAACTGCTCTGCACATTTAGGAAGTCTAAAAAGTAATACCCGTTGATACCAAAGCCCCCTTTAATTATTATTTATATTGCCCTTTAATTGTCTCAAGTGTCCAGCTTTTCCAGATTGTTTTTCGCGCAAATGTTTTGTCGTCCAGATATTTCTGTTTTTTTTTTTTTTTTTTTTTTTTATCCTCCGGCGGATTGGTAAAAATAAAGCTTAAGCTCACCACACTTCCACGTTCGTGTCGTGTGTTCTGTTTTTCGTTCCATAAGTTTTAGCCCTCTGCTGAAAGTCACAAATATGTAGGGACAAAAATAGGCCTCCGTACCTCGCTACTAAAAAATCATATGTCGAGAAAATCTGGTGAATCTGGAAGAAAAGCTCTCCGATATTAACATAATAACTGATGTACCATGTAAGTCTGCAACGACGCTATGTAGGAGGCCGGTCTGTTTGGGCTCGTGAAGGCCTCAATGGGCCTTAAGATACTGGAACTACTGGTTTTGCTGCTGGGGGGGGCAGCCAGTCAAGGGGGCAAGACGGGGTCTTCTATACCAGTACTTTCGTGCGTCTACGGCGTTTTTATTGTCTCTACTGGTATACGGTATTAATACTATTCTTGCCATCCGACAATGTGCACCATGAGCTTCAACGTTGATCACTCAAAACATTCCTGAATTAAGAAAAATACGGAAACATAGGAAACCTATGCACAAGGTCTAGCTACTACTGTACTGCCGTATGTCTACTTCCCGTTATGCTTTATTCACACATACATACTAAAATACACGTATATGCATTTCAGGTATATATATATATATATTATACGTATTTGCAAAGAGGACATTTGACTACAGTAGTTGACGGGTTCTACGATAGAGGTAGCACATTTCCGCTGATTTTTTTTCTGAATGACGGGGCTTCTTAACCCAAAATCGTCGGAAGGCCAATGTTGTTTCGAAAAACGATTTTGTGGATAGTTGGGCCATGGGATTATTCATCGGGATGCGATTTGATTTTTGCTGAAGCCAGTTTTCGGGTGAGGTATGGAGCTCCTTAAGTAAGTGAGGAACCTCGGAAACATTACGATGAACCTCTATCATAGAACGCCTCCGTTGTTTGACCTCACAGCTGAGGTGTCTTTTTTCATGTATTTTCTAGTCAAGGGTGCTGCATCTATGCGTACCTGGTATTAATGTGGTGTAATTTGTTTCACACCATCTATGAGTACAATAATTTTTAAAAAAAATAGACAAGCCGAAAGTTGGCACAGAAAGAGGTATAGATTTGGTGCATGGGTTTCCTTTTGTTTCCGAGGTTTTCTTCTTTCGGGAAAGCTATGAGTGATCAATGTTGAAGATAATACTGCACATTGTCGGATGGCAAGAGAAATAATAAAAAGAACGATAATAAACTATTGATGGGAAATTATTCCTGGGCTCTCTCTCAGAACTGCTGTGTTTTTGGAATATACATGTACTTCGAAATTTACGCGTTTTACTCGGTGGGACAGCCAAAAACACCGGTAGACTCCTCAGAATGCTCTCCTTATTAATAGTTTTCCGAGATTTATTCAGGAACAGAGTATAATTTCCCGTTTATCGAAAGAGTCCTACTATTAATAGTGTAGTTGATTTTTTTGAGCACCTAACTAATCAGTTTTCTCTGGAGGGTCAAATATAAGGCTGTTTGTTATAATAGTCGACCTTCGAAGATTTGTTATGAAAAATCATGATATCCTCAGAACTGCCAATCAATGTGGACGAACAGTCCAACCGCGACTCTGGAGAAACGGAACGCTTTTCGAGAAAGCTCTCGGAAAACTATTAAACCTACTCGAGGACCTTTAACAATCTGGGAGAAGGGATCTTTAGGTTGGCAGGCTGTTCGGATGTTTTGGTTCCTGTTGGGATCAAGGCGCGTGCGGAGACCCAACCCAACCCCTGACTCTAACCCTAACCCTAACCCTAACCCTGACCCCAAACCGCAGCCGAAACGGGCCAAAACTCGCCATAAACGAGGCTACGCCGAGTTTGCATCGAACCAGGAAAATTCTCAGATAGATGCGGAGGACAATTCCGAAGTGCAGACCACGCTACACATTTTTCGAGTAAAAAACATCCCTAAAGATACCTTCTCCCAGACTGCTAAACCTACTCGCACATACATCCTGATGAGTCTACCGGTATTTTTGACGGTCCCGCCGAGTATAATAGCGGGTTTTCGGCAAAAAAAAACAGTTCTGAGAGATCGGGGGTTTTGTCGAAATTCATCTTTGCAAGCTGTGTCAGGTGTGTGATGTGTGATACTTCGATCGCGCGTGCTACGGGTTTTATATGGTCTCATGCAGGGTATCCACAGTCCGTATTTCAGGAAGACAAAATCTGAAGCTGCAGATTCAAGGAGTGGGTGTGTCTATATTTATTTGTGAAATAAACAAAAAAAAAATATACGGAGACATGATATACATGGCATAATTTGTACCTGGTTGCTGCCTTATCGATTCCCGTGTCTAGAATATATGAAGCCCTACGTGTAAGTCTGACCACGGAGGAACCTGAAATACTACTGTAGATCTCCGGAGGAAGGACATCCGACTGTCATAAGGATCACCCTGCAGCCTGGGCTGGGTAATCGATCGATATTTTACCCCTATACCGATACCTGGTAGCTGAGTAGGAAACACCTACACATTTAACGTCGTCGAGGAAACGGGTTCGAATCGCACTTCGAACGTTTCTTTTATAGAAACGCTTACGCGTGCGTTTCTAAAACACATGTCCCTGGTTGCCCACGTATTGCAACGAAGCGGGCAGGTTAGCGTAAGGCCGTGTACGGTACCGACGCCTCAAACGGGGGGAGACGGTTATAAGGATTGCCCTGGCCTGTGAGTGATCGATCGATGTGTTATACCCCTATATAGCTCAGCGGATAGCACCTTCACACAGCACTACCGACGATCGCATACAGTATATATATAGTACATAGTATTATCTGTTGTAAGCCGGCGTCCCCGGTGGCTTGGTAGGTGGTCCGCGTGCCTATCGATATCAATTTCGTGGGTTCAAGTCTCACCAAGTGGATGCTTGTACGTATAGGGACTTTTTCTTGCATAAAAAAATGATTAGCGGAAAGCGCGAGAGCGTGAGTTAGCTACATTCGATAAAAAAAGTCGACGAGCAGTGGGAATGCTGAACCCTATGCGCGACAAAAAATAAAGGCACGTACCGGGGGGGACACGGCTTGTTTGTCCAGACGAACGCCGGGGGTATAAAACCTCTCCTACGAGTTAGGCTGGAAAGTAAAAGTGACGATTTATTTATAGTAAATAAAAAATAAAACAAATATATGATTCGATACTTACTACAGTATAGTATAGTAACTGTACGATAGCTCCTTGCTTAGCGCGCTGGATGCCGTGATTTGTTTTCAGTGTCCGACATCATCACTGCAACAGCAGTTTGTTCTTCTCGGTTCATCTCGCATGATGAGGGTTCACCGGTTTACGCTCAGAGACCATAGTCAATCAATAGACAATATTAACACCAATCTGCAATAAATACGTAGCCAATACCTGGTAGATAATATTAATAAGTCAATCGACAAACTGCTGTTAAAACAGTCAGTAGACAAGCCGTGGCCACAGGAGTCTATAATTTATCCTGTCTATACTACCCTTATTCTGCCCCCCCACAGGTACACATACATACATGCTGATGCTTCCGTTCATTATTGTGATTCCGTTTGCTCGTCGATCGTTCATCGCGCTGTTTGTTGCTATCTCACGCACCCCCTCTCTCGCGCGCTTTAGGCCACCGAAGAAAATGGTGTTACTTTTCATATTAATATTATATCAATAAACCAATAATACTAATCACTCTTATTTCCCTTGCCATCCGACAATGTGCAGCATGATCTTCGACATTGATCAGCAATAAATAATAGAGCTTGAATCTCCGAGATTCAATCAGCAGAGAGAGGGGGATAGGGTAGGGGGGAGATTGTGGTTTAATTCAATGTCCCATACTACTAGTATTAATAATAAGAGTAGAGGAAAAAACACACTACATTTGTTTGTGTCGACTTTTATTGGGCGCTCCTTGGAAAGGTGTTACCTACTGAGCTATAGGGGTAAAATATCGATCGATTGGCCAGCCCAGGTTAATATCCTTCTAACACCCTCCTGTCAACGTTGGTATCAGATGGCCAAGAGCAACAACAACAAGTTAGTACCAGGTGCGTATTATCCAGGGCCGAGATGGGGGACGTTCTTGAATGATCCCCTAACTAACCCGGTCCGAAGGTTAGGTCTCATTATTATTAGTAAGACACTTACTTGGCAAGCACACAAGCCCACAGGTCATCACGCCGTTCTTCTGCTAATACGGGGGTCCATAGTTAATAGGACCAAATATTGTTAGTAAAAATGGTTAAACATATAGGTTTTTATGTGTACCATAGGTCCTGTTAACTATGGTCCCCCGTAACAATAATACAGATCGGAGAAGAAGTAGGAGTTTTTTCGAGACGCCGCCCGCCCACCCCACTAATAAATACTAAGAGGTACCAATTACCAGGGTACCTGGTACTGTATACTGTAAACTGTATACCAGGTATATCATTACGGGGTTACGCCAGGTACTACCGTTTCTACCGGTAGGCAAGACCCGAGTGCCCTGTTTTATTTTATTTTCGAAATATAGAGAGAAACCCGACGATACTCGGGGGGGGGGTTCTTCGCCATCGGGGTGGGTGGCAACACCGACCCTTCCTTCGATAGGTAGGTGCTTCGACCATCATTATTACGTGTTGTTATCCCACGCCATACGAGAAGAACTATTAATAGTCCTAGAGTATACATGCGTATGTATGCTTCTTTTTTTTCTGGTGCTAATAAGCTGCTCCGTGCAGGATCACTCAGGCGAATCAGTATCATGTGTCTTCTGGCATGTTTCCATAGTACCCTGAGGGGAGACCACAACAAGAAACTCAAATTTGCAAATGTTTTCCGGAGCTATATTTGGAAGTCTGTCTATCGTTTGTCCCCGAAACTCAGGTGGGTACGGGCAGTTTTATCAACATAAAAATGATTTTTTCTTACAGACTGTCAGGTATATCGCGCCTGGTTTGTTTCTATTATTGACAGAGTAAAGTGCCTGTGGTACCGGCACGTGACAACACAGACAATTAATATTCTGGATCCTCATTTTTTTTGTTGATGTCAGCTTTACCCCGTCAAAAATGGCTTCCTTTAAGGAGAGCTTTCCTTTGGCTCAGCCTCCGAGAACTCCTGAGCCGCCATTTTGCGAGCACGGGCGGACGGGCTGCTGCGGCAATGCGAAACTCGTAACCAATGTGACAAATATATACCAGGTACCAGGTATATATTTTATAATTTTCTAAGAACGTTGTTGTGGCGGGGGAAAAAAGGTCTGCCTGCACATATATATATATATCGTCAAGCAAATATATTTCACTGCTGTACTTGCAAGCACAGCCGCACACCACACATCGTACAGCTTTATTTGCAAGCGCAAGCACACAGCACAGCTACCTGTCCTCTCGTTCTTGGGGTGAATGCGGTCAGGGGAATGTACACGTTTTCGGATGAACGTAGGAAACAACGCGTGAAATCATACATTGTCGGATGGCAAGAGAATATTATAATAAATAATAATAATAATAATAATAATAATATATGTACATACTCGAAGTAAAAGAAGCCAAAAGATTCTGAATACGACGGAGATATATCTACTCGTACTATAAGTACACGTCCCTCCTCCAAAATCAAGACTAAAGCATTTTAACGATTTTGGCAGCAGCACCACAAAAGAACGCGGCGGGCTGGCGGGGTTTTGTTAAATCTCCTGTGTGCAGGCAGAATAATAAGGTGCGGGATGGTCAGCGGTCAAATGGCCGAACAATCATGGCTGGTGTGTGCGCTGCACTGCACGGCACTGCACTGCACTGCACCACACCCCGCCCAGCGTAACGACGATGATGCGGCTTGCGTCTGCCGAGAACACACAGAAACAGGGACAGGGGCGACAAGCTCTCTCTCTCTCTCTCTTTCTTTCTTCTGAGCACTCGAAAAGTGAAGACTGTTATAATACTAACACTAATATAATACTAATAATACCAACATGGGCACCATGAGCATGAGCGAATTGCCTCTCACTCACGCCATGCACACTCGCTTACTACGCCTCTCGTCACCTACGCGTACTTCCCTGCTGATTTTATCTACCTACAGCGGTGCTTCAAGTATTGATATTATGTTTACCCCGTCCGTGGTCGGTGCAGCCTGGCAGCAATAATAGGTATACTATATTGCGTAGTCGCTCTTGATACTTATATTTTTCGGACATTTCAACATTATTATTATTATTATTATTATTATTATTATTATTATTATATTATTATTAAGTTAGTGTTGTTGCTATTAATACTATCGTTGTGATTGTTATTGCTGTTACTAGTATAATCTATTAATCATACTGTTTTTTATTGCTGCTACAGGTATTGACACAGTCATATATCAGCAGTATTGTTACTATTGTAATTATTGCTGTCATGATTAATATAAAACTGTAATAATTATTTTATTGTTGTTTCCTGGTAACGGCAGATATCATAAATAAATGCTGCGGTGCAGTCGTTGTCTATACATATAGATTAATAGCACCTTCACGGCATAGCTTCTTCAAAAGTTCACACGTTTTCGACCCCGATAGGCTGCGCAGCCCACATAAATAAGTCGTTTCGTTTTGACCCCCCCTTCCGTTGTTTTTTCTGTTTCAAATGTTTCGCGGCATAGTTAATGTTGCCCCCAAAGGCCCCCCTTTCTACCCCGTTCTGGCTTCACAGCCCCAGGTCGTTTGCTGTCGACCCCCTTTTCCGAGGCACCTGCATTGGGATGAAACATATATATTTTAACGCGTACCGGGTTTTGCGAGTAGTCCACGTCCCAACCCGCCCCGGGAGGGGGACGGACGGCGCCCGAAGGCTTGGATCGCATTTCGGCAGCTCGGTGGCCGGAGTCTCCCTACCAGGTCACGGCTCCCTCGACACCGCCCTGCTCGGTCAACCGATCCGGAGGCCCGTCGGGTCGGGAAGGTCTGCAGCTTCGCCGGCGGCCCTGTCGGGGTGGGTGCGCTCGGGCAGCCGTTCGAAGATCCCGTCGCCACACCGGGCTGCCCGCTTCCCCGTCTATACCGGACAGGCGGTCGGGTTCGCCATGGGACACGGGGAGGGGAAAGGTTCGGATACGGCCGTGCACCGGTAAACTTCGATCGGGTAACTCATCGCCCTCTAGGGCGTCGTAAGGTACTGGGGGCAGTGGGCGTCGCGCTATGCCCTGGGGTGCCGGCAGCCAGCTCATCCGCTAGTCGGTTGCCGCTTGGCTTCACCGTGATTTTACGTTACGTTTCCGGTCTTGGACCGTTTTCGGTTGATAGGGGATGCTAAGTGCTCGGCGCGGCAGCCTCCGATACTGATGAGACCCAGGCGCTGCTCGGGTTTGAGCTTGGGTGCGTCGGGGTGAATAAAACCCGCACTATCGCGGGTAAACTGTCAGGCCTGTTACGCAGTGTGCAGATACACAGTAGGTGCCTACGTCGTCGTTGTATATCAAAACGCGCATGGAAGGGGGATGCATGGTCGCAGGTTACCGCAGGAGCTCCATTAGAACCCCGTCACCCTACCTAGTGGGACACATTGTTGGGAGGGCAGGATTTGGCCTCGTTGCGGGGGCCGGGCGGGCGAGTTCTTTGGATGTCCCTCACGTAGGGATGTTTGTTTCGTGGCGAGGTCGGACGAAATCTTCGCCTCGAGGGGAGACGTAGCGCTGTACTGGACGGGCGGCGGTTTACCTCGTTGCAGTGGTACCACGCCACGAGTATCGAGAACCGTTTCGAAGCCACAAATACGACCAGATCCAACAGGGATCGTTTATCGTGGGCACGCACGACGACCCCTGGGGGGCGCATTCCGGGGTAGAAGCAGGCAGCAGCCCCGTCGCTCTCATGGAGGTGCTGTCGGCGTTATTCAACACTGCCGGAAGGCGCCCCCCTGTCGTCGTATCGGTACGGTAACGAGGTTAGAGTGTTGAAGTACACGAAGGCCCTCGGGGCACTTCGCCAGGTATTAACGAAGGCAGGAGACGACCCAGGCGAAGTTGCCTTCAAATCATCGCGTATCGGTGCAGCCACTACGCTGGCGGCCGAGGAGGAGGTGCCGCACAGGATGATCCAGATGTGAGGTAGATGGAAATCCTCAGAGTCTTCCAAGAAAGATAGAGCAGAAGCAGCCAGGTCAGGATATCGTATGGGGTCAAACATCGTAGGTCTGACGCGACCTCGGAGTTAATCGATTTCTACCAATGGTGGTCTCGGTCGTCCGGGACTGCGTGTGTTAGGACCTCGGCCCGTCGGCTGGGGGGGTGGATTCTAGGGTACTGGCAGTACGGTAGGGAACAAGAAGCAGCGGCCGGTGTTGCGGCTCTCGTAGCACGCCAGTGGAGCCTCCCCTCCCCACGTTGCAGAGAATAATGATATCATGACAATTCGGAGGATATACCGCAAATTGAGACACTTGCACTTTTATTTCGGACTTTTCGGCATTGTTGTTATTGGTACCGTTTCCTGGGTTAATGGCAGGTATCCTAAACAAGTGCTGCGGTGCTGTCCTTGTCCATATAGTACCTTCGCGGCATAGCTTCCCCCAAAGGTCACACGTTTTTGACCCCGTTTAAGCTTCGGTGCCCACATACTGTAGGTCGTTTAGTTTTGATCCCCCCCCGGTTGTTTTGTTCGTTTCTTGAGTTTTCGAGGCATAGCTGTACCCGAAGATCCCACGTGTCGGCCGGCTTCACAGCCCCAGGTCGTCTACTGTCGACCCCCTCTTCTTTCTGTTTCCGACTTACCTGCTTCGGGACTAATAACGTCGTCGCGCATCGACTTTTGCGAGTGTAAATATAGTCCTTCTTAGCTAGACACTTAGGGTCTCACGCTATTGACCTCGTGTTTCAGGCCGACGCGCTTCGCGACGGCTAGCCTTTTCTCTGTTTCCCCAAATTCTTCGCGCAGTTGGCATGCCAAAGTCTCAGCTTATCAAGCCCTCGTTCCAGGCTATTGGACCCTGCTACATATGGATTTCTATTTTTTTTGTGTTCTTTTGTCGTTCGTTCTCACTGGAAATATGGGTACGCCCTGCCTTGCTTCAAGCTGTACGACTATTTCCGGGACCCTATTTTTGGTCGTGTTAGTCTAATTTGCGTAGGTTAGAAGGTTTCGCTGCGTACTACGATAGCTTCTGCTGGTACCTATTGAAAGCTATAGCCCCTAAGGGTCTCACTTTCCTGACCCCGTTTTAGCTTGTTAGCGCTTCTTCAACTTTTCGTATCACCATTTCGGCTTCAGATTTATTCGTGTATCTGACTTCGGTCGAGCGATCCGGATATGCGAGCTTTTCTTGGTACAGTTTCTCAGCTAGCCTTCCGGGGTCCCACGTTTTTTACTCCCGCTTCAGCTTTCCGGCATAGCTTCCGCCTTCCACCTTTTTCACCAAAATTCCGGTTTTTCCTGTGTTCGCATTCTTGCGACTGGCTTTGGTAACCTCCGGTGTTCCGTTTCCGACCCGATCAGAAAGCCCTAAGCTAATGTCTTAGGCCCCCCGTTCCGGCCCCCACTTTCATCGCTCTTCAGCGTCTTTTTTTTTATTTCGACTTTCTATTAATGTTTCAACGCTATCCTCCCACACATCCGACGTTGTTTCGGACTCTACCTTCGAGATAATCAGCATGCATTGCTTTCTCTCTTGCCTTTCGGCCAATGGCGCTTCTTCGGGCGTAGTAAATGAGTAAATGTGCCCCTTCAACCAGTGCCGGTCCCGCTTGCCTCCTCTTGTGAGGGCCGCCGAACTTCAGTGATAGTGCACTTTTCGGGTGTATTCTCGTTGTTTCTTATTGTTTCCTCCAATCCACCATCACCGATTCCACTTACATGTAGCTCCCTTCGTGACGACCGCGAAATTGTTGTGTCGTACGTTCAGGAGCTTTTGCGATTTTGGTCGAACCTACCACCGTCAAACTGTGGCATTGTCCTTCGGGGAACTTTCTGTTTTTTCTTCAACTTCCAACAACCGGTTCCGCCTGCCTCCTCTTCGTGAAGGTCGCTGACCCTTGATGCTACCGTATTTCTGCTTGAAGTAGTATTCGTATTGCCTGGTTTCTCTTGCCCCCTGAGTGTCTTTTGGACACGTGGTAAATATTTCCTGCTTCCTTTGCAGCGCAGCGTACATGGCTTACGTTTTATTCCCTGCTTCTTCTGCAGTCTACACTGCGTTTCTTTTTGACCCTTGTGTCCCTGGCATACCCGCCTTGCGCATAGCTTCGGTTCCTGCAGCATACAATAGGAAACGCGCATCTCCCTTCCCTGTTTGCGTTGTACGAGGCACTCCTTTTCTACCTCCTCTTTTCTCGGCCTACCTGATTTCGGACGAATAATGTCGCGCTTTTTAGGCTCACGCTCGTAGTGTGTTCGGCACCTAGCCCTTCCGAATTCCACGTATAGGCAATTGGTCTCACTTTGTTGCTGGCCCCTAGGCCCTATGTACGTTGTAGACCCCAGTTCTTCAAGCGTTGCAGCGTCCTTCTTCTCGCTTTCGTACCGCCTTCGGTCCTGGGGTTTTTATCACACCCTTGCATCTTCTTTCACCCGACCTGCGTTGTTTCTCCCTTGGCCCGAGCAATGGTTCCACGCTAGAATTTCCAGGTCCGTTCCAAGGGCCTTGCTTTTATGGATCGCAGAGTTACTTGTAAGTCTCTTTTTTCCTCCCTTTTCCGCTTGCGTCTTGTTAGATTCCGTTTTCCACATTTTCGTGATCTGGATCGCTTGCTTCGGATTCGCCGCCTTTCTCCCGTTAGCCCGTTCACTGTTGGCACCTTACGAGCGTATTCCCGACCACGAGCTTCGTTTTTCAGCTTCATACTCGGTATTCGTGATTTCTAAAGCCGTATCAGCTTTACGACGATATGTGGGGCATATATATTGTTTCTTCTGTGATCGTTTGGAATAGCCGTATCTTAGTAACCCTAACCCTTGGAATAATAGCCGTATCTTCGACCCCCTCTCTGTTTTTTTTTGTGTTCTTGTTGACATGTTTATATCATCGTGTGATCTGCATTTACGACTACTCAGGATGGGCTAATGTGATGGAGACCATACGTATAGATATGGAAAGGTATGCGTGCTCAGGATTCTTAGAGGAAACGATGTCACACCTCTCGAGTGAGGTTCACATGGTAGACCAGGGGTGCCGCAAGAGTAGTGTGCTGGGCTCTGATACCTGATACCTGGCACCTGGTACTTGGATATCATAGCCTGCCGCGCGGGGTTATTACATTCTGACCGTTGTGCCATTCCTTGTTGTTATCCAGATTTTCAGCATTTCCTCGATTCTTGAATTTAGCATCGAGTTAATGAGGCGTTCTGTCACAAATTACGAGTTTTAACAGGGGGAAACATGTCAGCGTTAACAGGAGTCGAAGAAAAAGGAAAATCTGGAAGGACCAACAATCTTGAAAATATTAGAATTGAGGCCAAAAACGTTATTCGACTGCACCGACGCATTGTTTCTTCCAGATTTTCCTGTTTTGCTTTCCAACTATGTGAATGCTGAGCGTTCTTGACATATTTCCCTTAGTTAAAATTCACAAATTTGCGACAGCAAATCGCCTCCGTGTCTGGATGCAAAATTCACAACTCGAGAAAATCTGAAAAACCCTGAAAAAATATTTTCCGACAATAACGGCCCTTGGCGTGGTCTAGTACCAGAATAACATGCGTCCGCCGTTGCAAGGAACCGTGTGATCAACGCTTTGCCGAAAGGGCTAGCGCTTGATGCGTAGAGCGTATAATAGAAAGCACTGCGTAGCCGGGAATGTCATATATGTCTTATATTCACACTAGAGTCCAGACGGGGGCCATATTCGCCAGATTGGATACCAGGTATACCAAGCATACTGCCTTATACTACCGTAGTTCTAGAAGGGGTGAATGAAGCACGAATGCCCAAGCCGAGGTTTTGCATGTGTTTGTCCAGAAAGCATGGCACGTGTGGTGTCCGATTAAGCGTTTCTTTGAATATTGAGCCCCAGGGTCAAGGGGGGGAGTCGTTTGCATAAGCATCGGGAAAATGTGTACCAAAGGGGGAGTAGTAACCCACAATCATTCTGCACCAAGAGATGGACTGCCAAATCATCCAATTAATCACCAATTAAGTATCAAGGAAAGCTTCAGGGCGAGGTGGTTGACAGGTGAACTAGAAGAGAGTTCACAAATATCCGTGGTACGCAGGTTAATCAGGCGCGGGAGGGGGGGGGGGTGTACTCGATAGGAGATATGTACTCGATCTCATGCATGGCCGTAGTCGTATGACCATTGACCCTCGCACCCCTACAATGCCGGGACGGAGCATGTCGGGTTTTCACCGACCAGGCAGACATTGCCTGCACCAAGCGCGAAGCACCGTGAGGTGTCTGGCGAGTCGCATGAAGGGTGACCTGCATCCTACTAAGAACCGCTTTTGAGGCGGACTTGCATATGGATGACAGCTTCAATGAGTTGATTTAATCCCCGGTGTACACTTCCAGAGACAGCAATGAGAGTACTATGTAACTGCCTCTTGGGTGACTTACCATAGGCACTACGTGATACGATCATTCCCACTTGTGCGGAGTAAAGGTTCTTTACCTCGCACAAACGATCTAACTCGACAAACAGCTGTGACCGACCGCCAAAAAAAAAAAGAAGCGGTACCCTGGTTATCTAGCTAACGTAGTGAGCGGCACGTTTTACAGTGTCGTTGCCAACCGAGGCCAACCCAACCTATGCATAATAGGGGGGGAGGGGGGGGGTGTACTCGATAGGAGAGATGTACTCGATCTCATGCATGGCCGTAGTCGTATGACTATAGACCCTCGCACCCCTACAATGCCGGGACGGAGCATGTCAGGTTTTCACCGACCAGGCAGACATTGCTTGCACCAAGCGCGAAGCGCCGTGAGGTGTCCGGCGAGTCACATGAAGGGTGAGCTGCATCCTACTAAGGACCGTTTTTGAGGCGGACTTGCATATGGACGACAGCTTCAATGAATTGAATTATTTTCTGGTGTATGCATTTCCAGAGACAGCAATGGGAGTACTATGTAACTGCCTCTTGGGTGCCTTACCTTGAACACTACGTGATACGATCATTCCCAGTTGTGCGGAGTAAAGGTTCTTTACCTCGAACAAATGATCTAACTCGACAACCAGCTATGGGCGACCGCCAAAAAAAAAACGGTACCCTGGTTGTCTAGCTCACGTAGTGAGCGGCATGTTTTACAGTGTCGTTGCCAACCGACGCCAATCCAACCGGGGGGCGAGGGGGGGAGGGGATACAGGCACGACGCGTATCAGCGCAACGGCTGACTATGAATCTGCCGCCTTCGTCAGTAAGTGCCACATACCTTTTATTTACAACACGAGAAATGCTCTTGAAAATTGACGAACAAGTCGGAGAGGAGCACCAACCATGAGCTTGAAAACATCCGTCGGAAGGAAGTGGCTTCAGAAGAAGGCGGAAGCTAGTTGTACTACGTATATATTATGCCAGGTGATTAATAGAGCTGCTGAAAAATATTCAAGAACCACGGAGTCAACCGTTCTAGCTAGGTCGGCGCCCCGTGATTTGTCTCCTTTTAGCGTTGAATCCCCGAACTAAAACGCTGCTTGAAACCCATCGAGTTTTAAACACCAACACCGCACGCACAACACCGGTTGGAGCAGTGCAACGCTCTGGAGAGATAACTATATCCGTAGCTTGACCGGTTCTGGTTTGTCGACCCCCCTTCCCCCCGCGCCTGCTCCTCCTAGAGTCTTGGAACTTACAATTGGAGTTTGAGGCACCAATATTGTTATGACGAGACCGAGAAGATGCCGGTGGTCGGTGCATCCCCCATCCTCAAAGCCTTCCAGGCCATAGATATAATATTCCATACCACCTCTACGAATATTACCTCTCGGGGGCTCCCGCCCCATAGTTGGCGTCGTTGGCACTATTGTTTTTACCTATACTTGCCTGCCATAGTTTTGTGTGTGGTAAGAAACTTGCGCCATTCGTACTTCTCCCCGAAAAAAGTGGACCCAAGTTACGCATGTTTTTACGCGTTGTTCCCGCCTGTCTGTTGCTAAAAGGGGGAGGGGAGGGGGGAGGGGGGAGGGGGGGGGGGGGGGTGGAAGTCATGTTTTACGTGTTGTACCCCGAACCTGGCATGGTACCGCCGCTTTGCATGCGCGTGGTTGCTGTTTCTCTCCCCGAGTCGCGATCCTGCCCTTATCGCATCAATAGCGCGCGCCTGCACCCACAGGAGGGCAGCACTACTGATGACGATGCTGGTGGTTGCTTTGAAGTACCAGGTATAAAACCGTGTGCATGTTGTTCCTCTCATGAGTTTCTACAGCTACAATACGGCGACATCGCTATATATACCAGGTATACTATAGTAACTTTGCTATTGTCGTTGCGGTACAATTTTTGCGTGGCGCATATACTCGTTTGCCATTGCACTACGGTTGGCATGCCGCATGAACTCCAACGGTCATCAACAGTCATTAACTGCCATATACAGTCATACACACTCATGCACAGGGAAAGCAAACAAGGAAACTTGTTGTACGGTTTGTTGGAGATTATGAGGCTGGCTTCTGTTGTACCAGGGATGCACGAGATATGCAGCTAGTATCCTCGTATTTTTCCATCCCGCATTGTGCAGCATAGCTTTGAAATTGATCGCTCATAAATAATAACATACCAGGTAGAGATCAACAAAACCCATAGAAACCATACAAGGAAACCCATTGGACACGACGATTTTTTTACCATCAGTAGTACCCTTCGATACCTGTTTGTTGTCTTTCTCCTCCGTTCTCTGAGCGCACGCCAAACCTCAAAACTTAATACCTAGGTGGCATCCAGGCTCCACCTCCACGCCATGAGTGTGAGTCTGTCACCCCTCCCCCCACTCCCCCAGCTGTTTCTTCTGGTCTCTTCTTGGTAAACCCGTACCTGTATTGTGTTGTATTGTGGTATTGTGAAGCGGGGCATCCTCCGTGAGATGACGACCCGGGTGTTCGCGACGTAAATGCTGTCTTGTCTAGACTAGACTATGGCCATCGGCTATTAGTTACAGTATAGGTACAACATTATCGTTTAGCTCCTTCGCGAACACCGAACCGACACCAAATCGGCCCTTGACAACGTGTACGCCACTCTGTCCGCACATGTAGGGGCAATTGGGTTTCACTATGAGTACCAAAACGTCCCTTATACTTCAGGAGACAGAGTGGCACGCTTGATGCATGCTACCAAATATTAACAAGTAATGCGCGCTAAATGCTTCCAGTTGTGCCTCTCACCATGCCCCACCCCACACCGTACACTCAACACTAACATGTTGCACTTACATGTTGACGCTAACGTCACATTGACACTAATCTAACATGTTACACTAACACTAGCAGGAGGTCTTCATCGAGACCAGACAACAACGCTACGGCGACTTGGCCACGAAGCGCGAAGCTTTCTACTCGCCCGCCGAGCTGGCAGTTTTCAAGCGGGCCTGGGTCTGGCACATTCGGATGAGCGACTGCCCGATGGATGGGCTCATGAGGTGCGGCTGCCCTTGCTGCGACAGCGGCATCATGCAGAATGACCAGCACCCTTGTTGCGGCACCACCCAGGATAAGGAGGAGGAGAGCGTGCCGGTACTGCCAGCGCACGTGGGGCTGACGGGCGTTGCTGCTCGCGCCAATGGCGCCCTGCTCTTGAGGGACTACAGTAATTGGACGTGGGAGGGGTAGATTATGGAACAATATCTATAAATGCCATCGCCAGTAGAATTTTGATAATGGGAGGGATAAATTGTGGAACAACACCTTCAGTAGTACCGTCGACTGTGCACAATTCCACCAAGAATGCATATATCTGCAGTTTTTATGAGAGAGTACCAGCTAGTCAGGATTAGTATTAATAACAGCAAAGCCGTCGATTTTGTGTAGGGCGGACGAGCACCACGGGTAGACCTTGACTCTTCGCGATGTATCATAATATGTGATCAGAGGGTGGGAGCAAAATGTATTTTTAGTCGTGAAATTGTGACAGGCGGGATAGGAACGTTGACGATTTTTTATGCCTATACTTTTGGGTAGGTACACTACGCGCTACAAAATATCGTCGTTGTAAATAGTTTACTTTTTTTTTCAAGTTTTTATTCCTGGTACTTTTTAGTTTTCGCGAAAACGGACCACGTTCAAGTAGCGTTTTATCTTGAGACCATGTGATGTTTTTTGTTTTGTTTGATTTTTTGGCCTTGAATAATGTAAATGATACTCAAGTGAGTGAAGTTGTCGTCTACTCTGTTCAATCTTCGGAGGCGCGGGGTACGGAAGCAGCGTATACGTAGCCTGCAGAATGGGTAGGGTCGGGTTTCGTAGCGATCCAGATTTATCGTTTGGGGTGGTTGCTAGCGCTTCGATCGCGCATGCTTACTGCTCTTTGGCCCAGTCAACCAATTGCTCCAGGTGGGGGGGGGGGGGGGGGGGGCAGATTGTATCCAACACATTCGACACGACTTGAGTGAGTTGGTATTTTGGCACGCTGCAAGTCAGTCGCTGTAAACAGTACAATAGTATCAATTGTAGGTATTCAGACCAAAAGAACGCCCCCGGTGCTCCTTCGGGCGTTGCTAGAGCCGCATTGTAATGAACTTGGCCCAAAGCGTTGGCTATCTCCGTAATCGTCATCAACCATTCTCCCCCGTGCTCTCCTCAGCAGCAAGCACATATTGTTACATGTACTGTATTGATAGTAGCTCCGCAAAGGGCAAGGCTCTCTCACAGAGCCTCAGTTATGGGCCGCGGTCGTCACCAAGTGAGTGTTCAACATTGATTGTGCCATTTTGCGTTACCTCTAGTGATGGCGTTGGCATTAACACACTGTCATGGACGAATTGAGATGACCCAAACGAGACACCCCACACGTTGCAGCACATGTCATGTCATGACGAGCGGGAGCGCAAGGATGCAGTGAATGGCTGGGTGGGAAATAAATGTGACCCATGCCTGGAATGAGTGGCTGCTCAACGTTGTCGTGGTGTGTGTTTGCGTCGAAGACGAGTTAAGCGCATTGAGGGAGACAACATTATTATGCCGTTCTTGCCTAAGCCGTACTTTTCTGCAGAAGCGAAACATTTCCTGTAATAGCATATTGTTGAAATGCAGCGCCAATGACATGCACCATTGCAGTGCTGGTGCCCAGTTTACTGGTTTTAGTGTACGCATTTGGGTTGGACGGCGGAAGTTACCGATAGGAGATGAGGGAGGCAATGCTGCTATGCTGCTGTGGTTGCCAAAGCTATACCTTTAGGTGGATCTAAACAATCAATAACACTGTACTGTATGTGTCCACGCTTCATTTGGGAGATATTTTTCATACCTACTTAGGAATCGAATAGCGAAGAGAGATAAGAGATGGCGTGTGATCAGTGGATACATACTATCAATATTAACAGCTGTATGTGTGTCCACACTCCATTGAGGGCCAGTAGCTACAGTACAAGCAAGAATAACGAAGACAAAAGAAACATGAACTCACCTGTGGCGAATGGTTAGGTTTGCTCTAGGCTTGCGCCCCAAGAGCAAGTACCTGTGCGGAGTGCAGTGGTCTCTAGATCTCTGGTGCAACAGCAACTAACTGAACGAACGGTCCAAACGAATGCACGTGGCCTTATTTGTGCATGCAAGGGACACTCGTTTTCACCCAGTGATTTGTATGTGAATGTGTATGACTGTTTGGGCACACGAGCTCTCTTTGCGTCAGTCAACGGTCGTAACGCGGGAGCTAAATCTATCAACTAAAATGCCGAGAACGCGACGGGTACGCTGCCCCCATGCATGTCCTCTGCTTCGTCCCGAACGGTTGCCTGCAGGTGCACATCGAGAGGTCCACCTGCCCTCCATTTGGTATCGAGCGGTTTTCGTTTGGGTGCACTGTCCTCCATTTCGTCCCGAACGGTTGCGTTTAGGTGCGCCCAGTAAAAAAATGAAACGCTCGGTCCTATGTACATGCGTAGAGCTACATCCACATATTTCGAACTTCGAGAGTTGAGAACCGGATCTTCTTCCATATGAACCATTTTTATTGGATTAAACGAATAACCGTCGAAACAACATAAATAATACAGGTTTCGATCGCACCTCCACAAAAAACTTTGAAGCAAGCAAGGGCAGCACCAACACTCCAACGCGGTGCATACCAGCAACCAGATACAGGTTATTATTTCTCTTTCTGCGAGGACCATACAGATACAGGGCTACTGGCTGTCTTAGTGATGTTGTGTCAAAACACGCGCTGCTGCTCCTTAACAGTGACACCGAACACGTACAACAAGCTTGCGACAGCTATCGCAATTGTCGTAAAGTAATTATGGGGGAAACCATGCTGCATAAATTACAAGCAACACCACTTTTTCTCGACACCGCTCACAGTATAGTAGTGTTGTCACTTACCGGATACGCCTCCACAACCCCCCCCCCCCCATTTTCAGTACACCTTTTGAAGCGAGTAGTCACTCACGGACATGTGCAACGTAGTGGGCATGGCGCTCATCAGTGTTGTCACTCAATGACCATGCTATCAGTGACCGGATGGTGTTGCTCGCGTTTCCACAGCCCCCCTCCATCCCCCGCCTTCCCCCACTCTAATTATAATTACACCGTACCCCCCCAGGCCCCCGCGATTGCTGCCTCTGGATCTGGCCACAACTGAAACTAAATCAAATCATTGAAGCTATCATCCATGTATGTGCAAATCCGCCTCACAATCGGTTCTTAGTTGGATGCAGCTCACTCTTCATGCGACTCGCCGAATACCTCACGGCGCTTCGCGCTTGGTGCAAGCAATGTCGGTATGGTCGGTGGAATCCCGACGTGCCCCATCCCGGCATTGTAGGGATGCGAGGGTCTATAGTCATACGACTACGGTCATGCATGATACCAGGTATCCAGTATTCCGCCCCCCCGTCTCCTGTTTTTGGTACGTCTTATCCCCCTCCTCCCCTTCTCCTGTTTCAGTGCACCTTGCCCCCCCCCGCCTTTCTCCCATTTTCATTCCACCTTGAAGCGAGTAGCCACTCACGTCATGTGCAGCGTACATATTGCGCACGGCGGTCACCGGCCATCCTATTAAGAATAGTCTGCAGCCGAAGTTGGAAGCATGATTGACGACTGAGGCTTCACTCCACCTCTGGGAGCACAGCCACCCCTCAGCGTGCTCCTGTTCTACTGTAGGCCAGCCTGCCCCCGCTAGACGTTAGTATGTGTCTGTCGTAAAACACAAAACAAAAACTCTTGACTTTCAAGCTCACGGTTGCCTGCGGCGCAAAACATATTCGCATGCCGGTACTTTAACTTTAAGCTCGTACCGGGTACAGATAAATACAATACGCACCATAATCTGATTCAAAGCTGATACAGTAATCTGCTGCACAACACCTGCACAACTCTGACTTGAAGCTTATACTCCAAAAGTGGAGCAGCAGTCTTCGGTACGTATTATTAACACCAACATAGCTACGATTTTAACCTCATAAACTTGTCTGCGGTGCAACACTTATATTTATAACACTGATTTTATGTTCATACGCTTGTCCTTGGTACATCACCAGTACCACCAGTATGTATGACTCTGATTTTCAGCCCTTACAGACAATTGTCTGTGCTACACCACCACTGCACTCTCAAATTTAAGCATAGCTGGGGCACCACATCAATATCACTCTGGTATCACGCCCATACAGACAGGTGTCCGATCTAACACCAACATTACTCTAAGTTAAGGTCATACCGCATATATACTCGTACCTGGTTGTACAACACCCATCAGATCACCCTTATTGAAGTTTTGTACGGACTACAGATATCCGCCTGTGTTGCAACACCAACACATTACTCTGACTTTAAGCTCGCACAGTACGAAAAAAAATACATGAGCGGTACAACCCCAGTAAAACACTCACAAAAAAAGTTCAAGCTCGTGCGCGTACAAGGAATGTGTACGCCTGTGGCCCAACAACACCAAAAAAACAGCAACATCGCTGTGATTTACGCCTTTTACTACCAGAAACAAAAAACAACAACCAAAACACGGCACCATTTCCAAGCATATTGTGCTTTGCTCCCAAAAACGTGGGGATACTTGTATAGGCGGTACGCTCCCCTGCCAAAAAAGACCCATACACACTCACGCGTGCGTGTGTCTGTGGTTTATTTAACACACTGCATCCATTATTACTCTGAACCGGATGCCCTGATTTTTGCATGCCATTTTATAGCCGGCGGCGGCAAGTTGCCGTCCGAGAGCGCCTGGAGCATCTTATGGATTCCGAGCCGGTCGAAGGGGATGAAGTCGGCGTCCTCGCCCTCGGCCTGGCACTCCAGACAGTCACAGCTGAAGCCGGTCGACTCCTCCTTGTGGGCCTCGGTGTGCCTGTTCCACCGTTTTCTGTTCTGTCTGACCTCCCGCACCGTCCAGAACGCCTCTCGTTTGAGCTTCACGCCCATCATCGTCGGGGGGAATCGCTCGCGCTTGCTCTCGATCAGGGTGACCTGATTCAATGAATACAAATCCAGGGAAACAGCAGCAGTAGGCGGCACATCAGAGATCGGACATCGCCTGTTTGTCATGTTGATTGGTCGCTATATGCCTGCGCCTGCATATGCGCCCGGGCCTCACAAAAGGCCGAGCCTACCGTCAGCAGTTCACCTGTTGCTGCTGCTGTGATCATACCTATCCTTAAAATGAATCCATTCATCGAGAAGAGCTACGGCAGCACGACAGCAGTAGGACAAGGGGTGGGCGTTGGTCGGACGCCAAGGTCGCGACAAGGCACACACAGACGTGGAAATTCTACCACTCTTGCTGTGGGTGTGCTACAACAAAGCGTCAACTCTTTATACACAAGTAGAGTGGGGGTGTAACATGCTCTAGAAATTTAAGCAGTAGATACAAAACACCATGTCACAATGGCTACGTATATATCCATACTTATATAACCCAAAGACCCAAAGATCCACAGTTTTTTTTTAAAATAAATGTTGTATCTTCGCGCAGAGGTTCTGCACACAGCAGTTGCCCGTATTATTCACGTATGGATAAGGCACCCCTTGTCAATGGCAGTAGCGAGTAGGAGGGGGTGCTCAAGAACTATGAACAATGCCGTAGATAGGAACCACAACGGCTACGGTACGCATACCCAAAAGACCTACACAGGTACCGTATAGACAACAGCCAACCGTATACTCTACTTAGGACATCCGTTGCCAACCCCTCCTCCGAAGCGGTGACCCTTACGCCATACGGCTCCGACGATTTCTCGGTTCGGCTCTGCAGGGGAATATTGATGCGAGGTACTAAGCAAGCCGTAAATTGTTTACGTGAAGGGTTTTTCTTCGATTTTGATGTTTTCTTCCCGGTTAAACGTATCTGCCTCAGGTGTGTGTACGATACATCTGGTATACGTAGCTGTGTGCGGTTCCCACTAATTGACCAATGGACTGCCGCCGACGCCATCCCCTTTGGAGCTTCAGACTTGATTTTAGTATAGAGGGAAAAAACACGTTAAAGGTTAAGGGTAACAGTCTCAATTTTGACGGTTAAATATAGAGGACAGGGTCCGTAGACAACGCCAATCTCCGATGACAGATGCCAACCAAGAAGATACGCTAACCAGCGTCCGGTCTACCAGACTTGCCATCATGCCATCATGATATGGTCTTAATAATAGTTGTAAGTTTGGGAAACTGTGGGGTGCAGTTTACGTAGATACCGTCAATCTCTCATCACAAATGCCAACCGTGAAGATACGTTAACAAATGCCCGGTCTACGAGACTTACCATCATATAAGGATGGTATTCATACCAAGGTTACAGCATAATTGTTAAAGGTTGAAGGACGGTACAAGGGTTCAAGGCTAAAGCTGTACCACTAACTGTACCGTTTATCGACCTCCTATAATAATATCAAGAGAGCTTTATAACTTTTCTACACTACTAATAGTATTCTTAATTTAGACAGTAGATTCGATTAAAAAAAACGTACGCGTACACCGTCAACCCATCGCCTATGGTAGCCATATATCGATACAACCATAAAACAAAAAAGAGGTTGGACATATATTGCGCACAGCACTTGCAGTGGGCAGAATATTCTAGATCCCCAGTTAAGGAGCTTAGGGGCAGTCAGATTAGAAGTACACCCCCTACTGCACTGTGCCGCACGGTACCGCACGGTAGTGGTATGGCTCCTATTGGTTTCGCCACCTTCCAGTTATTCTGGCGTGATCAACTGCTGCTCTCGAGGAGATGAAGTCAAAGCAAAACGGGGCGATGCCATCGAAAAGCGCTGAACTGAAACATACAGGAACACACAGGAACTCAGGGATAGCAGCCCCGAATAGCCGACAAGTCCGGAGTACAAAACACAGCACCTGCCAGTACAGGGTGCCGGTATACATATCGCCTCGATGGTCTAGTGGTCACCCTCGAGCGCTACTACAATAGGGTTGATACGTTTCAAATTCCACCATGGTGACACTTAGACTATATTTGGAAAAATGTAAACTAGTCAACTGCTGAGCGCATAGCGTGCGTGGCTGGGCGCAATGAATGAATTACAGTAGTTAGACGCGAGTGGACGAGGGAAGAAAGGGCTGAAGTATTCTGGCGATAGATAATCACAGATCAAGGCACAAGCCGTAGTGGGGAAGGAGGAGGAGAGCCTGCTTACTAATAGTGACCCCGGATCTGAGTAACGACTATTAATACTAGTAGGAGAGAGAGAAGAAGGGCGAAAAATATGAAGGGGATGAACAAAAATATGTATATATATTGCACCGGTCGCTGACGTCATAGCATCGTTCCAGGTACCACGAGAGTCTCAAAGCCAATTTTCCACTTCTAAGAGGCCGTTCAAATGTTTCGAGTCTCGCATTGGTGTACCCGTAAAACTAATATATAATACTACCACGAGAAGTACCTACAGTACTCTACTGTAGTACACAGAGTGTAATTCTTTCCACGTAGCAAAAAAAAGCATTTCTGAGGAGGGTGTTGTCTTTGGGTTTTCCTACCATCCCGGGGAGTGACATACCATGCCCCCACTTTGCCCATGTTTCGTTTTTCGTCGACGTACTGAAAACATCGATTATGTAGTCTGTTGGCGGCCGGTACTTGCGTGTTCTTCAAATAGTTACATCTCTATCCGGCAATGTAAGGACCGTTAGGTTATTCATTTTATGAACAAAACGATCCTTACATTGCCGGACGCTGTTGTAATCTGTCGGAAGCGAGAAAATATAACCAGGTGGGAGGGATCACACTTCTTGCCTCCTGCTGGTGCCGAGCATTCTTAAGGAAGGATATGTAAGCCTTGTTTTTTTCCATCCCATGAATTATCTTTGCCCCACTTCTTCAGCTCCCTCCCTTTGGTAACTTAGATCCGGGGTCACATAGCTGGCACCCCCCCCCCCCAATCTCCCGATGGTACGGTGCGCGCCCTCTGTTGTATCACGAGAAGAGTTCAGCATTGTCCTCCCTCGTCGACTCACGTTGAATCGTGCATACACACGGTGCTAGGCGCTACCAGGGTATCTGCTATGTACCCATCAGGTTTGCTAAAGAAAAAGGCCCTTGGCAGGATGGGAACTCACGCGATCGACCTACTGTAACAATACTCGCAATAATCACGAGGTTAAGCCACCAGTCCACCGTGGCGATGGCGACGTGTAAACGGTTACACGCCAGCACTCACAGTAGTTGCGGGCCGGTCTGTGGAAGATGGGAGCAGCTTGGGCCGGCTGATTGGCATGAAATCTACCAGGAGACTCGAAAGCTAATTTTGTACTCGCGCTCACACGAATTGACGCCAACCACTATTAATACTCGTACCACTGTCGGTACTGTCGATGGATGTGTACGCACCGTTCGCACGAAAACAAAGTCCGGCACTCCATCCGGAGATGTAAGGACCATTGGTTATTCAGTGTTGGTATTGCCCAAAAACCGGTAAGTAGTCCTCACCATATTTACTGATAAGAGTGGTGAATACTCAAACGGTCCCTAGAGTAACCGATAGAGTGGTAAACACAACTACACCATTACCAGGTGCCAGTACGTACCTGGATGGCATTTAGATAGTACCACTGTTTCTGGAATGTGGGTCTGTGTGATACGGCTATCAATTGACGCGATATCAAACTACGCCTTCCGAAAAGTGGAAGTCAAAATGTGCGTCCTCATGCAGTGGTGCTCGCGGCACCGCACGGCACCGCAACATAAAAAGCAAAACCGAATCCTATCCGAAACTTATCTCGTGCCAACAGGCTTAACAAAAAAACGGCAGTCAGTCGGTCGGTCAGTCATCAATTCCTTCCCACCTCTAGCGGCACCGAACGGCATCGCACGACGCCGCAAATAAAAAGTAAAACCGAATCCTACCCGAAACTTGCCTCATACAGAACAGGCTTCACCAACAACGGCAGTCAGTCAGTCCGTCAGTCATCAATTCCTTCCCACCTCAGGCTTGTCGTTGAATACAACCTTCCTGTTGGGCTCGTGGCAGAAGAGGGACGTGAATTTGTTGCACAGGTCCTTTTCTGCGGCACCATTCCCATTCTGTATGGGCTTCGTGCCTTGTTTGTTAGTTGCTGTTGGTCTGAGAATCCGCTTTCTCTCGTCGACGTCGTGGCCCATATTCATACAATCACCAAGGAAGCCCCCCAATGGTCCACATCTTCCCCTGGCTGGGCTGCGGCGTTCCCCGCGTTTACGTGCACGGCGGTAGTTCTCCGGGGGTGGAGGCGGCGAACGTTCCATAGCAATGCCGATCGTGTTGCTCGGTCGTTCGCTCTGTCGCTCGCTCACCTCGGTGTTTGTGCTAGGTGCGTTCTCTCAGGAGGGGTGTGGCTGGACAGGAGGCAGAGGGGCGAGGAGCGCAACGGCGTTTAAAAGGTATACACTCTGGTGTACGGTAGGATTACTGCAGTGCTATGCACTTGTTATAGCTACGAGTGCAACGCATTGTTAACAAGCTGCAGCAGCAGTGGCTTAAAAGCACGCGCCACCACTGTACTTCGAATGCGAAGTATAAAGTCATGTCCCACCCTTTAATTTGTAGTAACACTGCTGTATTACTGTACAGGCCGAATCAACCTCGAATCTTGCCAAGCACAGGCCCAATTAAGCTAGAGTCTTACCAAGCACAGCATCCAAGAAGTGATCACTCTGGCATAGGGTCAAGGATAGGGTCGGAGTTAAGGTTAGGGTTCGGGCCGGTGGGGCGGCTTTAGGCGCCAAGCGTAGTAGTAGCAGTAGCACATAGTAGTACTACTGTAGTGCAAATCAAAGGGTGGGGTGTGGCTTAGGCTCATTCTTATCGGAGAGCGTTTTTTCAAAATTTCCAAAGTTTGGAAATAATTGGAGATGTGTATCGATATACGGAGGCGTTCTGTCACTATTCGTGAATTTCTCCAGAAGCAAAAATATCAAGTTCGCTAACATTCCAATATTTGGAAAAAAAAAACAGGAAAATATGGAAGATTGAAAATTGCGCGAAAAAAATGTCGAAAACTTGGAAAAAAAGCTCTCCGATAAGAATGACCCTTATATACCTCACTAGTGGCGCATATAAATTGTTTCATGCCAGGTTTATAAATTTTATTTTGCTGTACGCAAGACGGGTACGGTATCCGATACCGTACGTATGGGATGTACGTTTTTCTCGTGTTTGTAAGAGGGGTCGTCGGGAAACTGGCCATTTTCTATTTCCCCACTTGTAGACTCCTCCCCCCTTTTGATGACAACGGGCTGGGTCGTGTCAGTTGCCGGTGATATTACGGGGGACCATAGTTAATAGGACCTATGGTATAGACAAAAACCAATATATTTAACCATTTTTACGAACAATATTTGGTCCTTTTAACTATGGTCCCCCGTAATAGTGTTAAACAAAAAGAAGACGGCATCAGCCGCCGACGAGTAGTTAGCGTTGCGAAGCAACAGTGTACGTACAGTGAGGCTGTAGTTGACGGCTCTTCGCCGCTCGCTTGCAACAAAAACACCATCAGATACTGCTGTACATGTACCAGGGTACAATATATAGCAAAGCATCTCCCGGGTTAGGGTCAATCTTAACGAGGAGTGTTTTTCAGTTTTTTTCAGTATTTTCCCGAAATTTCGGTATTTTCCTATAGGAAAAAACCGACAAATACCGAAATTTTGTGAAAATACTGAAAGAAACCTAAAAAACAGCCCGACCCTTAATAATCCAGGGCTATGTTTATACGTATAGGCCTAGAGGGCACATATACTTTACCGTCAATGACTTCGACTAGAACCAATTACCTCTACGTAGGTAAAACCAGGTACCAGGTACGGTATAAGGTACCGGGGTATGATATGATACCTAGATAAGATGTTCAATCAGACGCGTGCCGACAAAGTCGGCGACCGCGCATACATAAGACCAGATGAGACCAAGAAGAACGTTATCACCAAGAAGAGTTACCGCACAAAGCGCTGACTCCAACACACTGGTGCATCGGAATGCGGCACGGGCTAGAGGGATGCAAAGAAGCCACACACAAAAACGTTACACATCGCACACTGCACACTGCAGTCAGTACAGTCAGTACAGTCAGTCAGTACAGTCAACCAGTATAGTCAGTACAGTTACTCAGTACAGTCAGTTACAGTCAGAACACGTTGCCCAATACGGGCTGGATACCCCGCTGCACGTTGAACTTTTACGGGAGTCACTGTTTTCTTCCCTTCCAATTCTGGGAAATCTGCCTGCCTTATGCGCGGAGGCAACTGCAGCTCCTACAGTTATATATAGTGTGCGATACCTGGCACCTGGTATATACTGTGGTGTATACTGGTGTATATTATATATGTATCGCCAGATAATTGCACTTTGCGGCCAAATTATACCCTATAGGAAGCGGTACCTCCAGAAGCCAACGCAGGGGACTTGAAGCGAATGGCATCGGCTAGTGTGTAAGGTTGCCCCTACGACATCCTGCTGCAGTACGACGTATACCGCTCATGGCAAGCTTACTTCGTTCTCCGGCCTAAGCACAAAACGTCCACCTACTAAAGTATGCCTGGTACCAGAACACGTCCACTTACATACCGATTTATACTACACCAGGTTTTAGCACGGATTGTGCAGCTTGTGCTCTGCGCCAATTAAATCCAATTGCCGGCTCCAGGAAAGACCATGGGCGTGCGGCGTCTGGCCTCTTCTTTTGTTTACGTACCTCTATTATTTTAATAAGTCTTGCGTGTGCATACGTAGATACACCTGAAACGCGTTGTCCACCTACAAGAGGGGCAACTTGAAACATACCCTGGTACAACATTCCACACGTGCTCCGAGTATAGAGTCTTTTTCGTACTCCGAGTATTGAGAGTATTACAGCAGTAATGGCGGCGGCCTGAATACTCGAGTACTTGGAGTATGAGCAGCACTGAAGGCGTAAATTCTCGGAGTACTGGGAGTATGAGCAGTACATATCCTCCAGCACAAGCGGTACCCGCAGTACAACCATATAAACTACGTGCAGAATTCCGAGTATTCAGAGTATGAAACCCCAACATACTTCAGCATTTGAGTAAAATACTCCGAGTATCCAGAGTATCGAACCGCTCAAAACAAAGTACAGCAGTATTCCACAGAAATTTCAAGATTAAAATTCCAACGCAAAATCCCATACAACTTTTTCGACACTCATAACTTCAGGACTAAATAAAGTCGGAAAAAACGAAAAAAAAGCCGAAAAACGTTAAAAAAAATTTGCCACGTCATAATCGAAAAGCAGCCAAAACTGAGCGAGATGGCCGCTTCCAGCCTAACTGCAAGATAATGAGGCGTGCGAGCGACGGCGCGATCGAACTCCTGCTATATGTGTACAGCTGTTTCCTATGCGGTTCGATTTCCAGCTTCAGATTTGTATTTTTCGATCTAAAATGAAAGTACCTGCTTATTTATGCAGTCCGAATATATGCAAAGTCCGAGCGGAATTTTTTCGATTTGAGAATCCGATAACCCAAGTCGTCAGATCTTGACCCAATATCCGACGACTTGGGTAATCCGGTTTTCAAATCGAAAAATGGCATGGTCTCTAAATTCAAGATATTATCCACGACAGCAAGCAGGAGCGGCAGAACGATCGATGAGTTGGATGCTGACACAGCCGTACAGCGACGTTGCTTCGCGCCTAACACTCGGTCGGTGGGCGGTCGGCGGGCGGCGCGTCTCTCAGCGGCCAGACTACAGTCGGCTGGCGCGGGCTCGGGCCTAAACACCAAGAGAAGCGCACTCGGTGGGCACCTCTCCGTAGTTACTTACTCGTAGACTCGTACAGGAGCAGCAGTCGGTCACATTGTGAAGCACGAAATACCAAGGCAAGTTGACTCTAGCGCACTCGGCACGTCTCTTCGCCGCCAGACCAAAGGCAGTCAGTAATGGCTCAGACGCTTGGGTCCTACGCGCAGTGCGGCGCACCCAGCGCATCTCTTTGCGGCGCCAGGCCACAACAATAGCAGTTGGTCTCGGCGTTTGCTTCAATCTCTGCACGCACAATGAATCCGATTTTTCCGCATAATAGGAAGACTGTTTTGATTTGCTAAGTTCACATCTGAAAATGCGATCGGGTCAAAATCTGAAGCTCGAAAATCGAACCGCATAGGAAACAGCGTAAGTAAGAAAATACTACTCTTACTACCAAGACCTGTGCCAATGGATCGCGAAGTCCAAAAGTGTTCTTGCAAAAAAATTGTTTTCAAAGAACAGCCAAAATTTTCCTCGTACCGCCGCTGTGGGGAAAAAGAGAAAAAATTATTTATTTATTTTTCCCAACGGCTGCAGGCGGCGCAATTTGTTTTTTCTGCTTGCAAATTGTCAACACGCTAATAGAAATCAGCTCGTGCAACGATTGACGCTCGATCTCAACATAGACTCAGCCCACGGCCAACCCGCTCGGTGTCCGGCAAGGCCAACGAATATAGATAACGACCTCGAAGATATCAGGTGGATCCATGCTCTAGGGGGCGAGAGCTTGCCGGCGGCGTCCTACGGTATCCTCCCAAACCTGGGGAAAAAACTGCTTTGCCATTCGAGACGGATGGAGAATTTGTGTCTTCTGTTTTGTGCACTCCAGCGGCCGTTCGTTTTGTTTATCATTCGCCTGATCAGCTCCCGCCACATGACACCGGCCATGGTGTGAAGACGGCGACCCTAGGGCGGGTCGGAACCCCTCATGAGCGCACTCCGCTCAGAATTCATGACGCAGTCGTTGATTTTGTCGATCGATGCATGTCAAGGACTCGGAATCTCGCCGTTTCTAACCAAACATCCGCCCGAGTTTTTCTCAAGTCGATCTTGGCCCAACCTCGGCCCCAGATTTACTTTTTTCGGGCTTGTCCAAAGTTTTGAACTTTTTGCTTGTTAAATGTGCCCATAGGAAGCGTGTTCTATTTTTTTTCGGCGGGTATCTTTGAAATTCAAACTTTTTATTGATACTTCGCTTTCATATTGGCATAGGTCTATTAGTACAAGAATATCGGTAGGGCTCTATCCGTGTCAAATCGTAATGTATTGATACTATTGCTATTATTACGGGGGACCATAGTTAATAGGACCTATTGTATACATAAAAACCTATATATTTAACCATTTTTACTAACACTATTTGGTCCTATAAACTATGGCCCCCCGTAATAGTAATAATACCTGGTAATTACTAAGTTGTTCACAGATAGATGCTTCGAGTATACTCGATACTCATATATTAGGTGGGGGGGGGTGCCGGGAATTTCAGTCAGTAGGGGAATTGGGGAAGGGGGAAGAAGCGATTGCAGTAGAGATATTCATAAAGGGGTTCTACTTTTTTTTTATTTTATCCCCCGGCGGATTGGTACATATAAAGGTGAACGTTTTGCTGTACAGCAGTAGTAGTACAGGGTTATTTTCGAGGTAGTCAGGTCTGATGGGCAAGATCTATTTGTACCAGGTATGTTTGAAGACATTGGATTCTGGTTTCCATTAAAAATATGTATGTGGATGGCAAAATTGGAACACGCTCTTAAACATTGTCTGATGGCAATTAGAATAATACTCCGAGTATTGAACGTGTAAGCAATACTAAACGCCGAAATACTGCGAGTGCTCAAAGTACGAGCATTACGGGATCCCTAAATGCTTCAAGTACTCCTAGTATTCAGAGTCGAACCCCGCAATAATCAAAGTACGGCAGTATTCAACGTAGTTACTACTGCTGTCGTAAGGATTACCCTGGGCTGGCTAATTGATCGTTTTTTTACCCCTACTCGTATACCTGGTACTCAGTAGGTAACACCTTTACATTTGGCGTCGTCGGCAAGACACGGGTTCGAACAAACACTTCGAACGTTTCTTTTATAGAACAACGTTTCCGCATGCGTCCCTGAAAATAAATCTCCTTGGTTCACCAGGTAATGAAAGGAGGCGGGTAGGTCAGAGTACGGCCGTATACGGACGGTACGGACGCCCCAAATATCCCGCCCTTCAGAGGCGGGGGGGGTTACAAGGATAAAACCTGGGCTGCTGGGTAATCGATCGATCTCTTACCCCTACGTATACAGTATAGCTCAGTAGTAGGTAACACCTTCACAATACTACTGCTGCTGTAGTATTAGATCCCGAAATACTGCGAGTAGTGGCAGTATCCCGCGGTATACGAGTAGAATCTCAAAGTACTGCGAGTATTGCTGCACATCGCAGTACATGAAGCCCAAAAACTGCACATACATGAAGTACCTGAAGTACTTCCTCTCGAAAATCCTCTACTTTATCCTCCGGTATTCGGAGCATCTTTGAAACATTGATTGAATGCGCTCGAGCTCATGTTGGCGAGTATCCTGGGTACAAAACAAGGCCGTGCTTGTCGAATTTTTTGGTACCGGGCAATACCGGGTACAATACGTACCGGGAACATTTTTTTCAAGTTTTTAAACGATTGGTACGTATGACAACGAGCCCAGAAAAACTTGTGGGGTCTGGGGCGCGGGGAATGACCCGAGAGGAACAACCCCTGTGCTTGCCGAGACACTTCTTACTTACCAGGTAGTTGGTTCCGGATTTACATAATAAGATGGCGTACGTTGTGTGCGAGGCGGGAGGGGGTGGCACGAGAAGGTTGTGGCGTAGGTACAGCACCCTTTTTACTGCAAACATCAAAAACGAGACACAAGTCGGGAGCATGTGTCAAACAGCACCATCGATGTACAAATTGGTGCCGTAAGGTTCATACGCGGTGTATACCACCCACCTCATGAAGTACACCGCGGACGGGCTGGTGGGAGTGACGTGATGTGTTCGTTCCTGCGAGATCTCGATCGCTGGCACACGGTCGATGTACGTACGTAACCTGCCAGTGCAGCACCAGCGGTGTTGAGCGATCGGACCGGCAGAATCGAGCACGAACTCCAGAAAACCTTGTCGATTTCTCTGAATTCGCGATGCCTCGCAAACAGCGACCGTCCCCTCTTACTACGAAGAGGGTCTCTGGTGGTTGTTGATGGGTTACTTCAGCGCGGGCAGGCAAGGGAAGGGCAGGGGTGCTTCGAGGCTTGGGACGTTGGAACTGAAGACTTCCAGACTTCAGTCGGACACGTGCAAGAGGAAGGAACGCGGCAAGATTTTTTTATTTCACGAAATAGCCGTCAACGGTAAACGCATCGGCACCGAGCACGGGACTGTCGAAACCAGTAGCGAACAGCCCGACCAGCGAACAAGCTGACAGTTACAGGATCGATCGCACGGCTGTGTCGTCCAGCCAGCTTACCTTACCAGGTTCACAGGGAGTAGAACGCAGCAACCCGCAGTCCAGCAGTATCATCCAGGGGCTGGAGGCCAGAGGCCAGAGTGAGCTCGACTGTGTGAGGCCAGAGTGTGGATGGAATACACGGGGTAGAAAACGAGCTTCTGGCGGTATCGCCTGGAGTTTGACCGATTGTTTGGATCGATATACCAGACAGCACTCGCTTACGAAGTGTATTAGGGTTCGGACCCTGAAAGTCGAGGCCCGTTAACGCGTTTTAGTTTCTACGAGCAGTGTGTCATGTGCATCGTGTGGAGCCAGAAATAACTATTATTATGCTGCTGTGCGTAGATATCACCACGCCCTTCTTGCTGCATTCCACCGGCCTGCTGCATCAATCGGCTGAAGGTACGCAGCACAGCAGTACAGCAGCAAGCAGTAGATTTGACTCCGTACTCCGTACAGCTCAGAACCGCCATTGTAAAAAAGCTTCTGTCGGTACCGTCTGGAGTTTTACCGGTTGCACGGATCGCTGGACTATAGTAAACAGCAGTTACATACGAAGTCTATCAGGGTTCGGATCCTGAACGTCGAGGCCCGTTGATGCGCTTTAGTTTCTACGAGCAGAGTGCGTCGTGTGCGCCGCGTGGAACCCGACTTAATTAACTATCATGCTGCTGCTGTGCTGGTGTGCGTAGCTCTCACTACGCCCGTCTTGCTTCATTCCGCCGGTCTGCTGCACCAATCGGCTGTAGGTACGCAGCAGTACAGCAGCAAGCAGTAGATTTGACTCTGTGCAGCCATCGGAGGATGAACAAAAAAAGAAGAAATAAAAAGAAAGATATACCGACTACATCCGGTCGGTCCTGCTGGTTATTGTACTACAGAGTATGGTGTACGAGTGTACGAGTATATACTGTAGGTTCATATGAGGACTATCAATAATAGCGGGCATCATCGAGACGACTGTCTATGATGCTACGTAGGTTTTGCGTGAATTGTTCAAAACTGTTGACTACACGTACACACGGTAAAATAGTATGGCCGGTACGATGCAAGCCCCACGTATGAAGTGTAAATAAGGCAGCCGCCTGCGAGTACATGCAGAAACGGCAGCACAGCAGTGTTGCTATCCACGTGCTACGACCCAGTCTGATTGTACTTCCTGCGGAGCGGTATGTTCATTCCCTTCACTTGACAAAGACCGGGCACGTCAATCTGACACGGTTTACTTGGGGATCAACAAATGAAGGCAACTAAGGCCTCTTGGGCCTTCCAGCCTGTATCCGGTACAGCATTGCTTACTTACGAATAAATTTATACTGGTAGCGTTTGACATGGTGGATGATGCCCAGGTCACTTTGGGCAGCAGGTAGGTGACGGTCAAGTTGTACAAATATTATATAGCCAATCCGCTGGAGGATAATATAGATAGAACTACATACTTAGATCACAACCCCTGAGCGTGCTCGGTTGGTGCATCCCTGGCCTCTCAGAGCTCCCACTTTCAAACCGCCTCCTTTCATTACTTGCCGGACCTTTCCAGCAGTTCTTTGTTTTCTCGGCCGTTTCTTCCTTTTTTCTTCTTTCGTTTCGTGTGCGTGCGTGTTCTCCGAGCACGGCATCGCGGGAGGACCCGGCACCGTCGCGGGTGCCAGCGGGTGCTGGCGGGTAGAGGGGAGGTTGCAAGGAGCGCGGTCGCCGCTTTCGTGCCTAGGCGTCGCGTGTGCCTCGAGACACGAGGGATGCATGAACGGGCTTTGTCTGGCTTCGATTTATGATTGTTGATAGAGTATGTACGAGTTTATAAAGGTCGTTCGGGAGGGCAAGATACTATTCAAGCGGTGCTTATGTTTGCGACCACGCTGAAGTTGAAAGAGGGAGGTGTGCAGTTTGAACACCAACGTTATCGAGCTGGCGAACGACGGCCACGGTGAGCACCGGGCTTCACGCGGGGCGGGCGACGGGGCTGATTGTGGCAGAGAGTGATAAAAGCTTTACCCGGACCGAATCGGTAGCGAGGTGGTCGCGAGAGGGGCGGTCGGCGTACGAGGCTGAGAGAGAAGCTCTTCTGTGCGATTTATTTATTTTCTTCTTTTCGACCGGGTGCAAGGTGCTCCAATCAGGCAGCTTTTCATTAGTACTTGCCGGACCTTTCCAGCAGTTCTTGGTTTTCTCCATTTCTCTTGGCACGTCCTTTCTTCCTTTTTTCGTCTTTCGTTTCGTGTGTGTGCGTGTTTACTCCGAGTACGGCACGGCGGGAGAGCCCGGCGCCGTCGCGGGTGTCAGCGGGTGCTGGCGGGTAGAGAGGAGGTTGCAAGGAGCGCGGTCGCCGCTTTCGTGCCTAGGCGTCGCGTGTGCCTCGAGACACGAGGGATGCATGAACGGGCTTTGTCTGGCTTCGATTTATGATTATTGATAGAGTATGTACGAGTTTATAAAGGTCGTTCAGGAGGGCAAGATACTATTCAAGCGGTGCTTATTTTCGCGACCACGCTGAAGTTGAAAGAAGGAGGTGTGCAGTTTGAACACCAACGTTATCGAGCTGGCGAACGACGGCCACGGTGAGCACCGGGCTTCACGCGAGGCGGGCGACGGGGCTGATTGTGGCAGAGAGTGATAAAAGCTTTACCCGGACCGAATCGGTAGCGAGGTGGTCGCGAGAGGGGCAGACGGCGTACGAGGCTGAGAGAGAAGCTCTTCTGTGCGATTTTTTATTTCCTTCTTTTTGACCGGGTGCAAGGTGCTCCAATCAGGCGGAAAATTATTACACGAGAGGGGACGGGGATTTTTTTCCCTTTCCGAGTTTTCGGTTCATTTTCATTTTTTTTGCTGCTGTGCCGTGCTGTGCTTTCGCCTTCTTCCTACATACGAGTACAGACATAAGAGTATATCGAAGGAAGAAAATAAGTACAGACAGCAGTATCCTACCTGGGGTATGTACGTACGTACGACATCCGCGACGCGAAGCGCATATGTGGCATTCGAGCTGGCGTCGGAGCTGTTTGTTCCTGAAGCATGGCGGCGGGACTCTTGGCATTATCAAGTCGCCGGTTTGCAATTACGATCCTTGAAAAACTAAACTCAATCGTGGACCTCTGTTCGCTTCGCATAATAATTTGATGTACTTTTTTCCTTCCTGAGCGAGCGTAGCGGGCGGCGTAGGCCGCCCACGGAGCGAAGCGCCTTTCGTTTCGTGTGCGTGCGTGTTCTCCGAGCACGGCATCGCGGGAGGACCCGGCACCGTCGCGGGTGCCAGCGGGTGCTGGCGGGTAGAGGGGAGGTTGCAATGAGCGCGGTCGCCGCTTTCGTGCCTAGGCGTCGCGTGTGCCTCGAGACACGAGGGATGCATGAACGGGCTTTGTCTGGCTTCGATTTATGATTGTTGATAGAGTATGTACGAGTTTATAAAGGTTGTTCGGGAGGGCAAGATACTATTCAAGCGGTGCTTATTTTTGCGACCACGCTGAAGTTGAAAGAGGGAGGTGTGCAGTTTGAACACCAACGTTATCGAGCTGGCGAACGACGGCCACGGTGAGCACCGGGCTTCACGCGGGGCGGGCGACGGGGCTGATTGTGGCAGAGAGTGATAAAAGCTTTACCCGGACCGAATCGGTAGCGAGGTGGTCGCGAGAGGGGCGGGCGGCGTACGAGGCTGAGAGAGAAGCTCTTCTGTGCGATTTTTTCTTTTCTTCTTTTTGACCGGGTGTAAGGTGTTCCAATCAGGCAGAAAAATATTACACGAGAGGGGACGGGGATTTTTTTTCTTTCCGAGTTCTCGGTTTCATTTTCATTGTTTTTGCTGCTGTGCCGTGCTGTGCTTCCGCTTTCTTCGTACATACAGTACAGACATGGAGCATATCGAAAGAAGAAAATAAGTACAGACAGTAGTACCCTACCTGGGGTGTATGTACGTACGTACAACATCCACGACGCGAAGCGTATATGTGGCATCCAAGCTGACGTCGGAGCTGTTTTTTCCTGAAGCATGGCGGCGGGACTCTTGGCACTATCAAGTCGCCGGTTTGCAATTACGATCCTTGAAAACACTAAACTCAACCGTGGACCTCTGTTCGCTTCGCATAATTTGATGTACTTTTTTCCTTCCTGAGCGAGCGTAGCGGGCGGCGTAGGCCGCCCGCGGAGCGAAGCGCCTTGTATATCATATATACTCCGAAGTATATATATAGCTTTTGTACAATCACTTGTGCACCACGAGTATCGTCCTTGCAGTACGTAGATGGGTCAAGGAATTCACACTTCCTGCCTCTTCATTACCATCATCGGACAGTCGAAAGTAGGCCCTTAAAAGCAGCCCCTTTTCCAAAGAGGGGGTGTTTTTTTAACTGTTTCGAGCCTTAACGAGCCTTCATGGCGTTTGTTGCGACCACGAATAACGTACGTCGCTCTCATAGACCGGAAACCCCAAATAACAGGGGACGGTGTAGAGACTCTCGAGTCGCATAGATAAGTCCTGTTGCACTAATAAGTTATCTCCCTTTGGGCCTAAGGGTTGGTCTCAACGAGGAGTGTTTTCATTTTTTTTTCAGTATTTTCCCCGAAAGTTCGGTATTTTCCTATAGAAAAAAAACAAGAAATACCGAAATTTCGGGAAGATACTGAAACACCCCTTAAAAACAGCCCTCGTCAAGATCGACCCTAACGTGCACTTCAAAAGAATCGTCCATGTCCCCTGCTATTGGGAGTTTCCGTCTAAAGGGGCAAAGGTTCACACCTAGGATATATCAGATCCATTTTCGGGATCTAGATCTTTTGGGGCAGATAGATCCCTTATCTACAGGGATCTGCGGGATTTAGGTCATGTTTACTGTTTAGGATCTGTGCGATCTAGATCCTATTTACACGTTTGCCTGGGTGGAATCTGTATGATCTAGATCTTACTCACATGTTTCTGTGAGTGGGATCTATATGATCTAGATGTACACACACGTTTGCCCGGGAATGATCTGTGTGATCTGCCTGATCTGCACATGTTTGACTGGTGAGATATACATGATCTGCGAGATCTAGATCATATATACCAGGTACATGTTTCGCCAGGTGGGTTCTGCAGATCTGCGTGATCTGCACATGTTTCATAAAGCGGGATCTGTATTATTTAGATCTTACATACATGTTTCGCCAGGTGGGATCTGTATGATCTGGGTGAACTGCACATACTTGTTTGCCAGGTGTGGATCTGTATGATCTGCATGATCTGCCACTTTGTACTCGCAGATGAAGATGTACATGTTTATGTTTGCTCGCGGGTGATTATATGCGTTGGTTCGTGTATATCGGAACCGTTGTGTACGAGATCTGACATACAATGGCGACATTGCAGCCCACACGGTCGTGGTGGCGGCTAGCAGCTCAAACTCCGCCCCATCAACCACACAGCCACAGCTGCACAAGCACGCCGTCGCTTACAAACCGCGTACGGCATGACAACTGTCGGGGGCGGCCTCTGATAGTGGCACTGGGGCAACAGATGATGTCGGCAGCGGGCCGGAAGTGGGTTCCCCGGCGGATCCCGGAGGCGAACCGATCGAGTTGGATCTTGCACACACATTTGGCCGTGTGCGATCTGTATGATCTAGATCGTGCACACACGTTTGCCCGGGTGGGATCTGTATAATCTAGGTTTTACATACATGTTTCACCAGGTGGGATCTCCATGATCTGCGTGATCTGCACATGTTCGCCAGGTGGGATCTGTATGATCTGCGTGATCTGCACATGTTTCACTGGATGGGGTCTGTATGATCTAGATCTTGCATACATGTTTGCCCGGGTATGATCTGCATGATCTGCCTGATCTGCACGTGTTTTCCTGGTGGGATATATATGATCTGCGAGATCTAATCATATATGCCCGGAGGGATCTGTATGATCTAGATTTTACACACATGTTTCGATGGGTGGGATCTGTATGATCTAGATCGTAGATACATGTTTCGCCAGGTGGGATGTGCAGATCTGCGTGATCTGCACATGTTCCGCCGGGTAGGATCTGTATGATCTAGATGTTGTGCACAACTTTCAAGTATCTGTGAAAAAGGATTTATTACGGATGATCTAGATCGTGATCTGTCCTAGGTGTGCAAAGGTTGGACACTTTAATCGCCATCAAGGCGAAAAACACAAGTTGTTGGTTCTGCAACATATACTCCACTCTAATTTGAGGTAGCTTTCTCCTTTTAAGTGCATGGGCATTATCGCCCCTCATATTTTCTATCTCTGATATTTGCCGTATTGAGAGCCTCATCCATAAGCTGCGGCGAGCGTTAAAGGTTAGGGCTTAGTCGCAAGTCTCTTTAGAGTTGTTTTTAAGAACCCCTATATATATATATTTTTTTTTCTCTTCCCAAAACGTGCATGAGCATTAACGTCCCTTATCTGATCTATGTTATTTACTTTATTGCGGGCTTTATCCATAAGCTGCGGCGAGCCTTAAAGGTCAGGGCTTAGTCGCAAGTCTCCTCAGGGTCCTTTTTAACTACCCGTATTGTAGTTCAGTGTTTCCTCAAATTTCGGCTGTTGCTGAAAAGCGGAAAGAGGATTTCCTTCACACAGACAGGATAGGTTACGTAGCTCGTTGAAATAGTCGTCCAGCCGATATAGAAACGTCACTACAGCAGCCGCGCGCGCGGAAATCATGCTCATGGTGGTTCAACTGGAGTCGGCATGGCTAGGAGGCCGGCGTCCGTGCCACAAGTTGTGAATCTATTGGCAAGTCTTTGCGTGGCAACGCCCTAACCAAAGAAATTATCAGCCATGGTCCTCAGCGTGGCTCAGCGAGTAGGCTCGCTTGGCTACGTCCGTACGTCGTCTCTGTTGACTCCACGAAGAGAGCTCACGAACCCGCTGGTCTTTCAGCGATAGACCATGGCCTCTGAATGGCCTCGGGAGTGACCCTGGTCAGTCTTATGCGCTCGGAAGTGGTGGCACGGCTCAAGCGGTGCGCCTGCGGTGCAGCTGTCCGTTCCCCTCCACCATTTTGCCGAAAAACCACAAGCTTTCGGGTTTCCCCTATAATCTTGAAGGATACTTTTCAAGATTAACGCCTTTCGGTTTTGACCGAAAATACTACCCTTGAATGCTGACTTAAACGCAACTTCGGTTTTCCTTACATTGAAAGAAACCCCGTGAAGAAGGACTCTTAGTAGGTCGGATTGCTTGAACTGCCCGTAACATTTGCCACCCCAGATTCGAAAACACACCAACATACGTGGACAAACGGAACAATGATCAAGACGCGACAGGGCTGTCTTCTCGCCCCAAGGTATCCACAAATTTCTCTTCCTCCTTCAAGGCCGATGCACGTTGCAAACACGTTCGTTCTACCTCCTCTAGGTCCTCCAAAACTGCGCTAGGAAAATCACAGCCTGTCGAGGCCCCACCTTCCTCCGTCCAACCGCCTCCGACTCGCTGTTCAAGCAGTCCCGAATCAACCCCACTGCCTGCCCCTGATGTGCTAAATATTGGTAGTCCCGGGAATACTGGCGATGTTTCCAGGTGAGTCCCACGCAGGGAAGATAATTCTCGTGGCGTGTTGAGCTCTACGTTGAAACGCACTGCCCGACTAGACGACAAGAACGCCTTTTGCTCTCTCGCACACCTGCCATTTCCGGGAGGATACATACGAGGTGGCTTGGGTGAGGGGAAAGTGAAACGGTGGGAAGAGTTTGGGCCCAGGAGAAGAGGCCAGGTGTTACTGCTGTCCAACAATCCAATGCGGTGTAAGTTTGGCGGGTTACTCTACGTATCTCTTATTTGCGACCGCGGCATCGATGCCGTAACGTAGCCACTAATCTCAACTCACACCAAAGAAATTGCTGAAAAAAGGCGATCTCGAGCTAATCTGTCGTGCGTACTAAACTCAGGGAACTTTGGCCAACACAACCTAATGGTGTTGTGAGCGCAACAGGAACCAATGAGTCACTCGCCCAGACAAGACACTTATCACCTCAACGGTACCAACGAAAACTAGTCCACGCGTGACATTTTCTTACTCTGCACTTCCTGCCCGCGCCCAACTCTTATTGCAACATGACTCACTCTCGTAGGTCTGCCGCTCTCCGCGCGAGCCTGCTCAGCTCTCTCCCCACATCAAGGCCTGGGAACGGAGGGGCCGAAGAGCTGGCCTGGAGTGTCGCCTCAGCTGCCGCGATGCCGGTAAATGGTATTCCAGCAGCGTCATCGGGAGGGGACTGGTTGGCGACGCCCCAGCTCGTGCCCATGGGCGCAGCGGAGCGCAAATTCGCTGTTCGGCATTTTTGTAAGAAGTACAAGTTTCGAGGGACATCAGCAGCATAAAGTGGGGGAGTGGGCTTTTCATCAGCTACACGACTGATGATACGGTCAGCCACTTGATCACCATAAGCCAGGGGGGACTTCAAGACAACAGGACGGACATAACATTCCTAAAGACTGTAATGCATGAATCGTTTGATTCGTTACCATGATATTTTTGGTGTGCTTTGAATATTTTCACCGGGTCCTTCGAGTATGATAACACATGAATAAAACAAGAAAACCCAACGGATAAGATGAGCGTCCCAGAAAATTCTGCACCTGGTTCCAAAGTTGTCTCTGACAGCAAGTTCTGCGTCAAATGCAGCGCCCCTCCACCGATTCCGAGCCGGTTAAAACCGACGCCAGTCCCCGCGCCCATATCACCTCCGTTGTGCCGGCGCAAAAACCTGTCACTATCAACAGCAGCCCCCCTCGCCTGACGTTCTTGGAAGGCAACTGCTCGGGTGAGCTCCGCTTTAAGCCGCCGAGAAGTGGAGAGCTCGGTGGCAGATTGAGCTCTAGCCTGCGCAGTGCTAGTACGCTCCGTCTCCTGTAACCTTGCCACTTGTTCAACCTGTGCTGAACGCAGCTGCGTTATCTCTTTCTCTTTCCTCGCGGAGGTTGACGCTTCAAGGGCCTCAGCCGTCAACATTTCTGCCTGAACCCGGCGCTCCTCGGTCTGAGCAGCCCGTGCGCGAACCTCCTCGAAAGCACGTTCAAGTTCCCCAGCAAGTGTTTTTAGCCGCCTCCGCTCCAGCTGGACGGCAGGGCGATGTACGGAAATAATGAGCTGTGTTGGGGACGAAGAGAGGTTCAGTACTCGTTTCACTCCGTCGTGTTGCCACCTTAACCCCGACGGGACGAAGAGCGCATGTAAAACTGGGATGAAACCCCTTAAAAGGTGGCGGTAAGCGGTGACATGGTGGCATAGATTAGTGCCGTAAAGTCGGCATTTCCGTCGGAAAAGCGAAGCTTTCGCCGTCGGCGGTCAGGCAGTACGTTTTACGTCGAATGCCCCTCATGAGAGGTCAATGATGACACCACCGTGAGGTCACTCCGACAATCGACTTGGAAGGAACCCAAACGCGCTACAAAATCAAAAGACCGTCGTTGGAGATAGCAGTGTGTCGTGATGTATTCCTCACTCAGATTCCAGTTTTCTACACCATGATCATGTACGCGCACTTGGCTTTCTATTTCACACCCACCTCATCTTGGTCTCTCGAACGGTCGAGGGAAGCACGAACATCGTCCGCCTTCTGCAGGTCAGCTTGAGCCCCCGCCAGCCTATCTTCAAGCAGTGATGCTTCCCTCTCGAGAGTCTATGCAAGTGAAAAAATAAGGAGCGGGGGAGGGCGCGGTGAATCCATTAATAGTGGAGAAAATGCAGTACAGAAAGCCTTTGAGGCGAAACAACTTCCAGCTTTTATTCTTGCATGCGCGACAAGCTCGGCTGCTCTGAGCAGATCTAGACATGATAGCCATTCAAGGGACCAGGCACGCAAATAATTATGATTGTTGATACGGCGAGAGCTCTTGGTATGTTTATCGCCAAGCTCCTACTACGCTACTACTAAGTTGTGTAGATACGTACCCAGCGACCACAGGTATCACAGCCTGGGCCAATGTGATTGTCGGGCCGGTGTTCAAACCGGGATACTGCGAGTACAGGATTGATACCTGTCGCGCGAGCTTGAGTCTCTCCTCCGCGTTTCCCTGTCCTCGAACCATCTCTTCCGCTGCCTACCCCAGGAACGAAGCGTCAATAGCACGAACACGAAAGGCGCGGGAGGTTAGCCTTCAACTGGAATTCCTTCATAGGTTGAACAAGTCATGGCCCGCGAGAACCACACACGACGTGTCACGTCATAGCATATTCAGTTTTGAATGATGTAAATGCCCGCGGACGATACCCGATAGTGCAAAAAACAGTAGGTTAATACAACCAACCATTGCCCCTGCAGGATGCGCCGTTCTTCTTACCTGTGATGTCGACAACTGCAGAGCAGCAAAGGTTTCGCGCTCCGTCTTCAATTCGATCCACTGCCGCGATTGTAAAAACAATTGACGTACGTTAAGCTGAGTTAATTTAAACTAGAAGTAGCGACAGCACCAAGCGATCTACAAAAAAACCGTGGCACAGGCGACGCATGAAACACGCGCTCAATAGAGTGTGTCAAGGAGAAACCAAACGCTTTATGGCTATCACTTTCTCAAGCTCCATGAATTAACAGTTGCTTGCTTTGATTTTTTCCGCGTTTGGCCTGAATCCTTCGCGTACCTAAGAATACAGACCGACACAGCTGCTGCCACCAGCTGCTTCGTAGTTACCAGTCAACGAACATACGAGAGATAGTTCAGGGAAGAGGATGTCCATCCATCCGTTAGGCCAATAGTGTCAACCCAACCCAACTTTCTACACTTCTCCGTGTACCTACAAAATAAACCGTATGTTTCGTTCATAGCGTTGCGGATGCCGGTACCACATTTCGTCTCAGGGTGAGCGCCTTCGTTTTTAGGGATGGATCATGCAATTTGCTTTTTCCCGGTGGCGAACGTGCCGCGATAGGGGTGCATAGTAGCACTTTTTTCCCAAAATAAAAACTGTCGAACCCGGCGCTCCTTAGCCCAATATCGTTTGACCAGCATTACTACTGTAGTATTGATGGCAGTGTTCTGCTTGCGCTATAGTATTAGTGATATACCTATACACCTACTAGTGATAATATCAATAGCCTTTGGGATTGCTCATCGGGCTGCACTTTTAATACAGTAGCTTTTCTAAATGCCAGTTTTTGGGTGAGGTAGTAGTACTACTAATAGTACAAAAACATACTAGTAGTATAATAGGTGCTATAGGTGATACCACTACCGTAGCACGCGGCGTGGAGGCAAAAGTCTATAACCTCGAAACGTGCAACAGAAATCCCCATTCCTGAACCCCGCGTTAGTGCGTCCTGCGGACTAGCGCAGCGCTCCGGTTCGTCATCGCTTCCCCACAAAAATAGTGGATTCACCGAAAACGCCGCTTTTGTTGATTTCAGTAGGGGGATTTATTGCCACAAAACAGGCAACTGCGCGTATCTACTTGGTAGCAGTAAGATTACTAGTTCGAAAAATTGCAGCCTATAGTACCTGCTGGGCCAACCTATCGCTCTCCGCTCTCGCCGCGGCATCGGACTGTCTCTTGTCCCTGTCAAGCGCAGCGCATCGCTCCGCCAGTCGCTGCCGCTCCTCGTCGACGCTCTGCCGAACAGCCTCTACTTCCGCCACCATGGCCCCCTGTAGCCCCCAATATTGGGTTTACCAGTGCAGCGTTCGCGTTCCATCGATAGCAAGGCAGGGTTCGACCACGAGCATTAGCTTAGCATCGCCAGTCGCTGCTGACTTATAGTATGTGGTTATTCGCTTGTACTTGTACGACATAGACGTCTTTGTATACAAGACGCGTCAGTTCGTTTGTTTTGATGCCCCTTCAAGCCTGACAATATTTTGGTTTGAGACGTGATCATGATGGTTGTTGAGACGCTCACGCACACCAGAACACGGTGTCTTTTTCCAGCAAGGGCTTACTGCCTGCATGCAGAAATGCAAGGGTAAAACGCCTTACCTGTAGAGTCTCCATTCTCAAGTGCTCCTGCCTCAACCTCTCCCTCTCTCCGGCATTTTGCCCTCGTAGTGCGCGCATAACCTTGCTCGAAATGTCGTGAAAAGGCAGCAGGGTAAACGCGACTATTAGACTCTTCCGCGTTTTCCATACATAGTTGAGTAGAATCATTGGAGCATTGTATGTTTCCACCTGTCCCGTGTCGCAAACCGGTACACCCTCGCATTTAACCCCGGATGTCAGTGCACAGGGGCAGCAGGACTTCAGGGCTCGACGGGACGAAAACGCTCTTGTGATGCCTCCGAAACCGACTATATCTTCACCAAGTACCTGGTCCATTGCCATCAGTGTTCCCTGGAGACGCTGGACCTCATCCTCCGCTGTCTGGAGCAAGGGACCGAGACGGAAGGAGTTTTATGTTAATATGACAACAACATTGCTGTAGGGCATACCATAATCTGCAAGAATCAGCAATCAGCACGTGACACCACGGACGAAAGTATGGCGGAGAGCTATTGCGGTAATATGAAAACAACAACAATAACAACTTACCGGCGACACGTTTGGTATTTCTTTCTGAGGTGAATGGTCCGAGCTTAAACATACCACATACGCGACTTGGCAAGCTCTGTTAAAAGCGTTCGACGCTCGAGCGAACTACCTGGTAAACATCAAGACGGTGAGGTAATACCCTCCTATACGATAGCAACTTTCCACCCAACGCGGAGCCGAAGGTGTCCTCCGAAGCGAGCACTGTGCCACGGCAAGGTCGTGACAGCATCGGACTGTGCGCGAACAGCGAATATTCGGAAATTTCGATAAGTTCGCAAGTGGGGGTGAGGTGGCAGGTTTTTGGTAGTTATCGTGCATTAATAGTTGACCTGCTGCGCGCGTCTGGCGGACTGTTCGAGTTCCTTGACGAGCCTTTCCCTGGCCTCCATTTGTCCCTCCCTCGACGCCTCAGATATTCCTTTCCGTTGCACCATCTCGGCCTGCAGAAGCTTCACAGCTCCCGCGCTTTCGTGGACCTGGGAAGAAGCACACAATACACCCCACGCGGCGCACCGCCAAAACATGTGACACACATGCGTTTAGAAAAAACTGTAGTGGGGAGGGGGGGGGAGTGCCCGCTTTGTGACCGCAGGTCTGAGTCGCCAAAGGAATGGAACTGGAGAAGAAGGGCAAATGTAATAGATGGAACGTGAAATAGAGAAGAAAAACAAACAAAGATTTCACCGTTTCAGCATGCGACGCACGCTAGAGAGGGCGACGCCGTGTTCGAGTCTTGGGCTGCATGCCAGCGGGTCGCCTGCCGCAGAAACATGGTGTTACATTTGGAGGAGGTCGTAGGTTGCATCCTACCCTGCCGAAACTGCTGCCGTGCCTGTGACGAGCACGGGCATTATACATAATTAGTGCATCAATCCTTACACATAGGCGAATGGTCCGGGATGATTGATCGCTCCGTAGGTCACCTGCCCAGCTAGCGTTTCGAGAGTCTTCGAGTCAGCGTTCCTTCGCTTTGTATCTTCTAACTCCTCTTGGTGTAGTCGTTTTATCTCGGATACCGTGTCCTTGTGCCTCGTTTCGGCCTTGTGCAGGTCACTCTGTTCAGTGTGCAGAAGTTAAAAGAAAACCGTTGCGTCAAGGTGCTGCACGACGAAATAAGGCCAGTTATCGCACGTATCGCACTCAAGAGGGCGAGTCCGTTGCAAAGAAAGGCCAGCTCTCGAACCCATGCATCCAGTTGTGGGTGATAGACAATGGTTGGGAGGATAACTGAACGAACCGTTGTGTATCTCACAACACCATTTTCGGGTTCAACATCCTGCTCTAAACCTAACCAAATACCTGGTATCGTGCATGCATGGGCAAAGCGGTGGTTTCGCACTCGCATTAGCAAACCCGCTAAGCCCTCCCTCACACACACAAATTACAATGTCTATAGCCGAGCCGATGTGCCCTTCGCACGCACACACAATTTGATAGCCAACAAAGTACAGGGCCTCCCGCCTCTGGAGCATCGTGCCTACGATTGTTGTACTTGCGCTTTCGTCCGCTCAAGAAAGTGCATCGCGCACTGAATTGTTTGGAAGACTGAAATTCCGCAAGGAGCAAGCCAGTTACCAGGTACTATTTTTAACGCACATGGCACCGTGCATCTTGCACTTACCTGATGCCGGCGCTCCCCTTCTGAGAGCTTGGCAAGGCAAGTCTCTTGCTCCGTTTTTCGGCCCATTGCAGCTCGAGATTCCGACGCTGTTAGACGTGAGGCATTTCCCGCAGCCTCCACTTCCAGCTGCTGGATACGGGCCCTAGAAATATGGTATTAAAATCGCCCGATGCATTATGAATTAAAAATATATGCAAGAGAAAGCCAGCCTCGTCTGACCATAACTTGGCATCGAAAACGGGTACGTGACGTCACTAACCTTCACCTCAGTCCAAAATAAGATACAAGCGCCTTATGCCTCCCATGACAAGTGCAATCTTGAGAGATAAGCCTACCCGCAGATCTCTCGACACAGTTACAATACAGCATATACCAAGATGCGGCTCCGAGTTTTTCGAAGGGGACGGAATTTTGGGTACACAAGGTATCGTTTATTGTCATCCACATATCCGTTCACTCTGGCGTCTTGCCTTCAGCTCACCTCGCCGCTGCAAGCGCCGCCTCTGCCTCAAACGCTCGAGCCTCTGCTGCTGACAACGCATCACGAATCGAGTCTGACTCTCGCTGAAGCCTTTGCTCTTCAAGGGCGAGTCTCGTGGCTGCACTCTCCCTGTCACCGGCGAGCAATGCCAGCTGCCGCTCAAGCGAAATGAGAACAGAGGCATCCATGTTCCCTAGCCCGGCGGCCGCGACTTGTTTCGGAGAAGACGCGTTGCCCCCACGTCCCCCTCTCGCGCCGTTATAGTCAGAGCTGCCGCCACTCATACCGGTCGCCGGTGCATTGTCGCTAGCGGCTTCCTTCACAGTTCTCGATGCGCCTGCCAATGGCTCCACCCTAGCTATCAGAGTCAGCGGTACCCCAACGCCGGCACTCACACCGAACGCACGCTCTGGCTGGTCAGCGACACCGGTGACAGGGTTAGGGTTACCAACGACTCTTGGGAAGCCGGGCGGTGGTGTGAGGTTGAGGTGAGGTGTCACGCCATCTCCGGCATTGTTTTCTTTGCCCATCCCTGCACCTGTCTCCGCCTCGCAAAACCGCGGCGGGGTTTCTCGCAGCGATGGCGTGTTTGACTTCGGTACGGCAAGCGGTACAACCGATGATGTCGGTGTCGAAACAGCGGCAACCGAATAGCCCGCACCCCCTCTATCTGTCGCTGGCGTAACGCCGATGGAGGATCGGCCTCTACGCCCCGCAGGGAGTGTTCGCCGCGGTCTGCGACCACCGTCCATCGCGGACGGCGTAAACCCCAGAGCCAAATCGAGCTTGGCCTCGTCGGTGATACCTCCATCGCCGTCGGCGGCTTTCGATCCTAGCCCCAGGCTTGCCACCATCCCCATATCTACTGCCTCAAGCGACTTTGGACCAACCTCCAGACCCGAGCCAGCTCCGAAAACGCTTGCACCTGCAACGCTTTCCTCGCTCGAGGAGTCCTCAGCCATCAGTCGAGCGGCAGCTGGGGAGAGCCCTTTCGTAATAGACGTGGCATCGCGTTTGCTTGTTCCCAACGACATTGTCGCGTGTGACTCCGATGGCCGATATCGGCCGCTCTCATCAACCGCGCTGTCGGTGGGGGGGTCTACGGCAATCAAGGCGGCTCTGTCGGTTGTGGTGGGCGCCTTTAAGATAGGTGTGGGCGGATCATCGGCTGGTTCATTGCCCGGTGCTTCGTCATCATCGCTGCTGGGGAGGATATCCAGAGCATCTAAACCGCCTAGATCGTCGTCAAATGTTACTGCGCGGGTCTTGGGCTCTTGGGACCGCGGCTTGTCCACTCGTGTTAGGGCGCTCCGTCGCGGGACACTGACAGCAGATGCTCCGGCACCGGTGGCGATTAAACCCCCGCCGGCGTCACCACCTACGCCTTGTGTACCCGAATCGTCATGTTTGTGGCGGCTGCTGCCAGTCGACGTTTCTACGCCCGGCCCGTGAGCACGCAAAGACTCTGCCGCCCTGTCACCTTCCACGTCAACGTTCTCCCGCGAAGGTGCCTGGCTCAACCCAATGCCTCTGTCCCGCGGGCGCGATCTTATCGCTGGTTCGATCGTGAGTAATTTTTCCGCCCCTTCCGTGCTGGCATTTGTCCCTGGGTGCGCACCACTTTCGGTGCGCCCAGGTCGCCCAATATTCGAAGCACCGATCCCGCCCGCCCTTTCCAGGACCCCGCCTGTACTATCGTCGGCAGGTTTGCCTTGGTTGAAGCTCCGCCCTGGAAGCAAGCGGCGAGGACTACGCTCTGGAGACTCCGGGAGAACCTTTTGACGACCAAACGGTGGTGACGGCGACCTCTGCCTCGATACCTTTCCCCGGCCCGTCTCTTGTCTCTCGGATACAGCGGATGAGGCAATGTCTGCGCGACCTCTCGGGTTGTCATCTTTCCGCGGGTTTGCACCTCTCAGCGGGGGCACGGGCGGCGTGCTTGGGTCTGTCAGCCGGAGAAGCGCATCCGCTTCGTCGGGACTGTCAAAGTCGACGTCAAGATCAAGTCTCGGGGATGCATCTTGAGGATATGTATCGCCTCCTGCTGTGGCCGCGCGAGCTGTCGCGCTGTAATATGTGTCACCTGTCTCATCAGCTCGAGAGGCCGGCCGAGTGTGCTTTGTAACCGAAGAAATATACGACGTGTCGGTTTCCTGTTTGCGGCCCTTTTCCCCTCCGTCCTTGGAGTAGCCACCGCCACCGTTATCTTCAGGCGTCTCATTTTCGATTTTATTTGGTGTCGATTTGATCTTGCGCCCGCCGCTCATCTTGGGCAGACCGAAGGAGTCATCGGAGTCAAGCAGAAGGGCAGCTGCTTCCGCCGCACCGCCGCCGCCGCTCTTCCTTCCTTTGGTGCCCTTTGACCGAGGTCGATCAATGGGGGAGGGGGAGATTCGTCTCGATGAAGTTCTACGAATGGAGTACTGTTTTTATTAAAGCGGCGGCATGCCCGAAAGGATAATGTCGGTGAGCTATATACAAGTGTCTATACGGTGAACGACCGCACTACAACGCTATCATAACCAGTGACTACTGTAGATTTTGAGGCATAGCAACCGTAACCACGGGTCGAGCTCTGCGATGTTGTGGAACTACTAAAACGAAAGCAGCGCAGCAGATTCACTTGCGTAAGTTTAATCCTCAGGCCGCACTCGTTGGTTTGTTTTTGCTCAAATCCGAAACGCCGCAAAATCAGCACTTCAAACCTGTCTCAGTACTTTCGGTCATAAATGAGACGGCTGCCTGGACGGAGAGACTCACCGCCGTTGCCCCCATGAACAGATAGCTGTCATCTTCCTCGTTCTCAGTAGCCAAATTCTTGGAGCTATCGGTAGTGGCTGGCAATTCTGCCCTGCTGTCGCCTCTGCTGGTCGGAGTGGCGGCCTTTGCGCGTCCTCGTCTAGACGATCTGTTGGCATCCGCCTTGCTGGAAGACGACCTTTTATGCTGCAGGGAGAATCGGCGTCAAGAGAATTCTATGTCTGCAATTTGATACAGGCTGTAGAGGCATGCGGCGAGTTCGTAAGCGTGCGCTGCAGTAGAGCTTGAAGGCGCCGTGTGACACCAGCATGATACCTGTGAGCGCCTCTCAGTTGGCGTACAGCAAGCAGTACTCCAGCGACAATCTTTCACGAAACTACTCAAGCGGTGTTCGACCATGTCCTGAGAGTGGGCGATTCTGGCGGTGACGGTGAAGCCCTGGGGAAAGTGCAAGCACACATTGGCATGACGGAGCCGTATTGTCTGTAATCAACTCATGTCAACTGAGGAAGTGGACTATTGCCTTATGAACGGATCAGCACCAGTTTACAGCAGCACGGACATCGTTCAGCAATCATCGAACAATGCCGACGAGTTCGGCGGCCCCACCGATGATTGGCCAGAGGGACGAATTCACCCGTAAGGCGAGAAAAGACAATAAGAATGTGAACTTTTGTCCGCCTGTGCCAGCGGCTAGGGTTCAAGATATTTTCGGTGAAAATCCCGAATGCCTGTCTTGTATTGCAGAAGATGCTTAAAGTCTGTCGGAAGTAGCAAACACGCATCGATGTACACAGCGTTGTGTGAAATATGTCAAGAAGGGGGCCGACGTCCAAGTTTTACCGGGAGCAGAATATCGCTTTGGTTATGGAACCGACGAGAGACCTCTATTACCGCAAGGAACGGTCAAGAATGCCAAAATTCGTGTGCATGCAGATGGCTCTGTTGAAATGGATAAAATTCGAATACATACGGACGAGCATGCCGACCAACAACCTGCACAGATACTTGAAGCTGAAATTCTTCGTGCTACGCGCGCGCGAAAGGCTGCGCGCCAGGCCGGACAGCCACCTGAAGCCGACGATAACAATTTTATAGAAGTCAGGCGTGGGTCAACCCACATCAACTCCTACGATCGGGTCTTTCTACAGTGTGTACGTTCCAATATGAACATCAAAGTAATCCTTGGAAATGGCGACGCTCCTGGTCTTGTATTTTACATCTTGATGTATACAGAACACAGTCAACTCGCGCAATGGGTACCATTCTTTCTCTCTTGGCCGATGCTGTGTCTAGGCTGCAAAAGGAGGGGGAAGACTTTCCCTCTTCTGAGCGTGCCCGGAAGATTGTACAGTCTAGTTTGTGCAATGTTTTATCGGGAGCGGAGCTCGGCGCGCCTGCTGCGGAGTGCAAAATCATGGGTTGGTCCGAAAGCATAAATCTCATAAGCCTATATTATGCCGCACGAGACCTGTTTTTGCGTGGATCAGATCTTCGCTCGCCGATGAGGATCGTCGACAGGAAGGGTCAAGCGGCAACGAAAGCTCCGAAGAGATCCTTGTCACGGCTCGTGAAGGACGCCTCGCGGTTTCGACGAAAGTCCCACAAGACGCTGTGGCCGTGATGATACTTCTCATCCGCTGTACGGTCTCTCTTATTTCATGTACACGCAATTGGTGAAGACGGAAAATATCTAAGGTGGATCTGTTTTATTGATTGCCTTCAGGAGGGACGTCGCCCACGTGGCGTATCCACCCTTTATTCCTCCGCCCGGTTGGGGGGTGAGTGTACGGCAGCTCCGGCAGACCTATCTGAGCCTACCGCAGTCGGGCCTTGTCCAATCTGTCCTTTCGGGCATGTGGAGCGACCTTCGGCAGTGGGCGCGCGATGTCGACTCTGCCGTTGAGCGCGCCTCCACCGGAATCACCAACGAGAACAGCTTGCCTTCTTTCCCTCTGTCGCGACATTAGTTCGAGCTCTTCTTGCGCTCTTTGGTACGCAAACACGGATTGGCGAACATGGGCGTACGTTAACCCCACCCTCGCGGGTAAAGGGCACGGCTCTCTGTTTTCATGTCGTAGAGCAGTTAAGACTGCTGGCGTGGAGAGTAAATCGCTGACAAAGTCCACTCGACGAGATACAACGGCGGCCTCGTGCTCGAGCTGCGTTTAGGGCGATACACCGAGTATCTTGTTTGTTTGTTGGGTGGGATACGCAAGTAAGCAGCCTCGGCGCTTGCTTCTTTCGTCTAGGTTAAGTTCAGTGGAAAATCGTATTGTTTCAATTGTTTGTGCGTTGCATTTGCTCCGCCATCCTATACGGACGGCAGATCGCGCGACACCCTGCACTATGAGCTAGATCGCAGACATTATGAAATATACGTGCCCTCAAATATCTAGATCATCTGGTGGGAATCGATGATCTGTCCGACGTGTGGAATGTTTCTTGCCGGAATTCTTGTTGCGCATCTTGACCCGTGTGTCCGATCCATTGAGTGGTTGGAACTCCACTCGCAAACCTTCATGAGTTTCCCATTTTTTATTTTTACAATTTGAGCCTTTGTTGCGTTATTATTACATTTTTACGGAGCTCTTATCGAAGAGTTTTTTTTCCCGATATTTTCCACATTTTTTTCGCGCAAATTTTCAATCTTCCATATTTTCCTGTTTTTTTTCCCCCAACGTGTGATTTTTTAGGAACTTGATTTTTTTGCTTCTAGAGAATTTCACGAATAGTGACAGAACGCCTCCGTATATTGATACACATCTCCAATTATTTCCAAACTTTGGAATTAAGTAAAAAAGGATTTCCGATAAGAATGAGCCTGAGTACAAACGTCACCTGTGATTACAGGTGGGCACGACAGATTCAGTGGTTGAAACTCGCTTTTGTTTTTTTTCTATTTTTCAGCTGTGAGTACGACCGATTGAGTGATCGAAACTCATCCTTATTGGAAGCTGCGCGATACGTTGACGTAAAATACGCTCATCGGGCTGTCATCTATAAAAAACCTCACAAAGCACGTCAGCTGTGAGTTCAACCGATCGGTTGATACTCAGCTTTGCAACCTTCGTGAACCGTTCGAGAGTTTTCCATTGTTTCCCCCGCGATCGACTACTGGTCAATAATTAATAATGACTCCCCTGGATGTTTTTTTTATAATATCGGTGCCGGTTTTTGGCTGTGCTGTGGCCACGGGCTGTTCAGGCGATTACTTCATACCGTATGGGCCAGCCAACAAGACACGCCCAATCTTGGCAAGCCTGAGGTTCTTAATATTCAAACAACCGGGTTCACCGTCATGTCGGGGCCATCGCTGATGGCATGGGCTCTGCTGTGAGCTCTACCCACAACAACAACAGCAGGTGATTTCAAAAGTCTAAACGAGTACTCGTACAGACGGCCGCTGCGCGCGCAAAACTCACTGTTGTTATCAGGGCATACGAGTACAACACGAGAAATTGTAAGCAACGATGAAAGGTCCCAACTGGCAAGCCGATGCACCGTTGCTCAGGCGGGCTCTGGGACGATGAACTGGTAGCGTACTCGAGGTTGTCGACTTCGTATACACCTGGTAGTGGACTAGGTTGGCGCCGTGTTTGGGGAGCTTTCTGCTCGTTCTCGGACTCAAAAAAGTCCGTATACTAATTCCAAGTAGTATGCCTATTTTTTTTTTAAATGGAGAATATCTCGTGCTCGTCGTACGATCGTACAGCAGTAGCTGGTTCCTGTGTTGTTTCTACGTGGTACAGCAGCAGTACGAGGACACTATACCACGAGGTGCCTGTTATGCTCTTTGCCTATTTTTTGTTGTTGCTTTCGGGCTGCTGTACGTACTGAATCCAACACAACGGATCCCGATACCATCCTCAGGCTCATCGACGAAAGGGGTTTGCTTCCACTATCGCGGCCGTTTGGAGCAGAGCCAAGCGTGAGAACCGACGGAGCCGGCGAACGATATCTCGAGCATAACTCCAGGATGAGGAGCGGGGCCCGTGTCGAGGCCAATTACTACTACCCAGACAACGTCTCCGACGGCTACCACCACTGCACTACAATCAGACTCTTTCAATTACAGCCGAGTTTTATATCTCACGTGCTTCTGGCAAAAAAAGCGATTTCGAGTTTTATATCGAGGGATTTGGGCGTACGCAAATCGCGATATTGAATTCGACGCGAAGAGTCGAAATATCACCATCTCTTGAGTTTTATATATTATGTCTAGCAGTTTCTCTTACGATGCCAATTTTCTTAGCAGCCTACCTGGTACCAAACTAAAGATCCGACTCTCCTCGCTTTTACAGCGGATTACAAACGAGGGTATACCCGGGGCCTGTTTCTGTGTTCTAAGGCTTAGAACCCTCACAAATGGCGTCATCGGCAGGACATGGATCGTTGGTCGTGAGTTCGAATACCACGTCCAACGACCCATGTCCTGCCGACGACGCCATTTGTGAGGGTCTTAGTCCGTTGGGGTAAAGGTAAAAGGTTATCCACTCGCCTACCCAACCTAAGCCTCATAACATCTGTGTAGACGTAACACAAGAGAGTATTGTCCTGCCTCTGGCTGCCTGCTTGTTGCGAATACTCTTACGACTTATATTCATAGTCTCGTTCTCTATTCGAAGAGGTAGGCGCACACAGCAGTTCCCGTGCGGCGGGGTTACGAACGAGGGCATATATATCCGGGGCCTGTCTCTGCTGTGTGTACACGTAGCACAACAAGAGGGTCCCGTCCTGCCTCTGTCTGCTTGCCTGTTGTCTGTTGCGAATACTTCTCTATTCGAAGAGGTGCATACAGCAGCTCCCGTGAGGTGGGATATGCCCGTCTTTTTGGCCCATCCTGACTTTCGTGTGCAGGACCTCACTGGACTATTACATGCTATTAATATTAAGAGTACCATACTGGTAGTAATTAGGCTTGCGGATCTGCCCGCGCGGAACGAGCTGCGATCCACCAACGTGCAAGATCTCAAATATAAACGGTGAAGATGAAGATGAAGATGAAGAAAGCGAGAGGTTATTGACGAGCGATGTGTACCGCCGGAGCTTCCCGCAACGGCACGAAATGCCCACCTTCTTCTCACGGCCCGAGCCGATTCCTATGCCCTCCTGCTCTGCCCTCGGATTTTCCTCCTCGTCCGGGACTGTGCCTCCTATGTTGCCTCCAACCTCAGGGGGAGATGAATTATCGTGGATTCGCCCCAAAGATGGCGTTGTTTTGGTGCTTCGACCGGCTGCAAGCGGAATCAGCCCCCCACTAAGAGTGCTGGATCCTGCGGAGTTTGAACCTGCACGCTTGCCCAGCGGCACGAGACCGCCTGTGAGCGACTTGCTCATGGCACCCGGCCGCTGATGTACTGCTGCTGTTCTTCCACCGCGCTGGGTTTGTATTTTGAACGCACGCAAAAACGGGTTTCCATGTTTTGGCAGGCGCATATGGGTTGGGGCGGCCAATCGAAGTTTTCGTTCATCGGTGCCACCAAGCGATCGATCAGGGAGCACATCAACTAAACTGGACGACATCATCAGCAACAGGCTTACCAGTGGGTCAAGGCGGGACGCAGCACGCGCCGCCTTGTCTTCGAGATGACTGATAAGACGTGCATAGCTCTTTTCGACTACAAGGGCGAAGGTGGGGTCAAACGGAATATTGTTTTTGTCTCTGGGAATTGGGAATGCTCTTGGGAATGCCTCTCTTCTCCTACGGGATAAGCTCTTGTTGCGGCTGCTGCTGTTCCAGCTACTCCTCTACTGCCTGTCACTCTCGACCTCTTTCTCGGGCAAGTAGTCCCTGAGCTAGACCCTCGGTTAATTTAAGATGAATCTCGCAGGTTCGGCCTTCTATATGGTGACTGGCTGCACAGACTTCCCTCGGGCCTTGCCTAGGTGTCCCGGTCCGCCTTTGCTGTCTGTGAGGAAGCTCTCTTTTTTGCGTAGATATCGTAACGGAATCGCTCGGCTGTTGGATCGATCCTCCCAGGCAAGGAGCAGCTGAGCTTCCGGCAAGGCGATGTGATCAACTTGAAGCGCATGCCTCCTGGAGAGGGGTGGGGCCTCGGGGAGATCAACGGGAAGGTGAGCCGCAACTAGCAGTCTATTTTTGGTCCGTTTTTCCGCTTGCCGCACTCATGTAGAGATATACAGCTGTATGCTAGTGTCGTATTCCTCGGCAGAGTCAGCACACCAACTGCAGATGCGCTCGTAAATTATTTCAGGCACCGGTATTACAGCAGTAGTTCAGTACGTTGTGTGGACTCAGACCTCTCCCTTCCGGGTCTTCATACAGAGCAGCATGGTGTGTTCGTACATGGTGTGTTTGACAACGGTTGCTGTGGTTGATGGGCGCGATATGAAGGCACCGGCAACATCGTCCGCTGTGGTTGCACACCCGGAAGGGCCTCCTCGAAAGCTACGTAGGAGCTCAGTCTGATACATGGTACCAGGTATGGAATAGGTTCGTAGGCCCTTTTGCTACGTTTATTCCTGGTACACATACCTGTACTCGCCAGCAGAACTCGCTGCGGGTACTTGTATGATACTGGCGGCATTGTTGTCAAGGGGGGCACACGCGCTGAATTTCCTCCTGCAAGGAAAAATCTCCCGTTGGTATTTGTTGCCCGTTGTCAGTGACGCCGCCGACACTCCCGGGACTGGTGTACCTACTACAAGTATCGTAAACCGGCACTGCTGCTGTACAGGAAGCAATATTACAGATTAATGCCGCCAAACGCCCAAACCGATTAAGAATAAAATTACCATCGGTCGTACCGGTAGAGCAGCAGCGTCTGTACATTAAATAGATAAATGTGTGCTGGTGTGATACTTGGCGGGAAACCCTCACGTATTGCGCCACTATATACGAAGTACTGGTACGAGTATGCACCTGGTAGGTATTTCCCTGGTACCTGGTACGTGGTACCTACAGTAGTGCGCCTGACACTGCTGCTGTATACAGTTCGATGCGAATCGACGAGCGGTACAATTATTAATCATCGGCATGAACAGGGGGAGGCGTGGGGGACGGGGAGAAGAGAGGGACTCCCTCTCTTCGACGCCTGATCTTGGTGACGGCATATGCTGTTCAATAGGACTCAGGACATGCAATTAGGGTACAACGGACCAAAAGCAACCAATCACATCAAGGCAGCGCAACAACACAACGGATGGTATATGCTGCGTTCCGAGCAGGACAATGCCGGTCTCGCTGTTTCTCGGCATTTTTGTGCACAGGCTTGAAGATGGCCTTAACTCAACGCCTTCCAGAGGGCATATCGCTTGCAAGAACGCTGGTCAAAGCGTCGAGCTGCAATATAGAACATCAGCAATATATTTTCGTAAGATGGATGCCATATGTCGCTGAACTTTTTTTATGTTGAACCTCATGGGCGCTGTGTGGCGTCGCTAAGCTAATCCCAACGGTAGGCGGTGAAGTCTACGCGGGTTTCTATTGAAAGGGGATTTTGCGGCGAAACACATATCAGGGCGTGTGCTAACAGAATCGAAAATCGAAATGGTCTAGTTTTCGAGAGTATTTTAGACGAGTGTCCTAACAGAATTGGCATGTGAAGATAGAACCCAGGCGAAAACCGCGGAGAGCTCAACACGGGTCGTTCATATCTGTGCACACATGCCGACAATTTAGTGATCGGCAACACAGATCCACCACAGAAGCAGGCAAACGCGACGACAAATGGATTCCAGAAGGTCGTTGGGCCTCTCAATTGAGGTGATGGCGCGCCCAACGTTGACGTCCCGGGATAAAACGTTAAATTATAGTGAGAACGAACTTCCGACCTCGTTCTCGAGTGTATCATCCTCAATTTTCCTCAAAATCGGTTTGCTTTGGTTCGAACGCCGGGAAACAAAGGCCCGAGAACGTCGGGGCTGGTGTTGTGGTTCGCCTGCTGGCTGTTTTCTGGGATTTTCGCGACTGCGTTGCCGTCCTAGCTGTGGATTGAGTGTTGTACACGGCGGTCCTGATGTGATGCTTGGACGTAGCTGCGCTGACCACTAGGGCACGCTGAATTTTTGTTGTTCGTGTGTTCGATTTGCTTTTCGATTTTCAGCCGTCAACTTTTTTTTTATTTTGGCAATGGGTTGCAAATCGTTCATTTTCTCGGAACCTAAAAAATGAAGGCGAACATTAGGGCCAGGGGTCAACCAACACCTTATTTAGTTTCGTTTCGATTTTTTACTTCAATTTTCTATTCTGTTTGGACACGCTCTCAGTGTCATCGGGCAGAGGTTAGGCTTCTTCTGCGCGACCTCGGCAACAAGGGCCGCAATGGAAAAGCAAGCCGAGGCCTCGTTTTCACAGTGCCGGGTGCTACAGCCATTGGTACCGGTACCCGTGTTGCTGCTACGAGTATAGTATTGAGTATTTATATTCGGGCCCTCGGCTCTTCTGCTCGGTCTCTTTGGCCCGACTCACGTAGCAATACACGAAGTTTCTCGGGTATTGAGTACGATCGGAGGGCTCGAATTATGTCAGCACCTCGTCCGTGTCGATCAAGCCGAAACGATGTGGAGTACATTCACGCTTGTATTCACCGTTCATGTTTGGCGTATGTGTGTCTTAAGTTCGACAGTATCACCGTGTCCTCCCGCCGTCTTTCCTTTTACCCTCTTATCGGACGACAACAGCAGTATCGGTGTTTCCTTAGCCATGCTGTGCTTTCTGCCGTTCGACGATAAGCGGCCTCAAGCTCGTCAGCAATTGTAGAAAGTCCGCACGCCCTATGCCCCAGTGGTATACCTTTCAGTAGTCTAACTTCGGGGTAGGGTCATGACGGTACGACGCCTGCTATTGATAGGTAGTACTGCTTTGCGACCTCATCGCAAGCGTTCGTCCTATTTAGAGTTACCAAGAGATCGGGCAGTATGGTTGGGTCGCACGACAGCGAGGGCGAAATCACTGCTGTTATTAGTGTTGAACTTACACGGCCCCGCCGACTGCGCGGCTCACGTTTTCCCAACTGGTTGTTTTGTTGTGCGTCTCAGACCGGATGGTTCCCCGTGAATTATGTGGCGATATCGAACCGCGCCAGACCGGCGATGTCAACCCGACCCGTCTCAACACCAGCAACAGTCCAGGGTTTGCCGTCCTCGAGGGCTCCGGCGACCTCCTCTCAAGCCGCGAGACCAGACGATTTTTGGCAGAAACCGTTTTCGGGTGGTACAGGTGCAGGTGCCGGTGCTGGTGCTGGTGCCGTTGTTGGCAACGGGAGAGGCGCCCCCGCCGCGCCTACCAGCGCGCTGCCCTCGGCAGTTGGACACGGCGGCCCTGGGGGCGGAGGGGGAGCGGGTGGGGAGAGGATCGAGATGGCGAAGGCTCTGTTTGACTACGTCGCACAGGTGCGTGCGTTTGCCTTTTGTCAATGTACCTCGCAGTGGTTTTAGAGCCTGTTTGGCCTCTGCCATACTGCTGCTGGGCCTCCAGCGGGAGCTGCCGCGAGGCGCACTGAGACGTGATGCACGGAACGAGCTTCAGTTGAAAAACAAAACGCGTCATGATTTCCCTGGCAACATCGCTGGAAGGGTCTTCCGCTTTTTTGGAGCGAACATAATGCGCTCTGCTCTATCGCGCACCACATACTTTACTTTGGAGCTATTTTTGCTGTCTAAATAAGCGCCGCGCTGCGATCGAGGCATTGCAAACGCGGCGACACCCTTTCAATTTTTTTGCATGCATTTTGCGTAGCTAATGCCACTGCGCGGTCGGTCCCTTCCCCCCCCCCCCCCCCCAACCGACCAGGACACGGACGAGATTGGATTCCGCGCGGGCGGTATGATCCGCGTGCTGGACAAGAACGGGGAGTGGTGGAAGGGAAGTATTGACGGCAAAACTGGCCTGTGAGTACTTTTTTATTGTTTTACGGTAGGGCACCGCGTTTCCCTGCTTTGTGGTCGGAGCTGAAGGTCGACCTGTCCGCTTGATCCTTCAGTTGCCCGTTGTTGTGACGACGATGTTTCACCTCATTTTCTCGTCGATACCCCGGTTCGACGTTTGCGCACCCGTTCCCCGTGGTGCGCTGCCCTGTACTGCGGGATATGGCTACCGTTGCTGCCACAGCAGTCGCGGTAGCGCGAAATTGTGGGCTGCGAGCGCTGCAAGCGGTACCCCAGTTCGTCCCATCTGTTATACGTCGACTGCCAATTCACTCACCCCGGGTCTCTTCCCCTCCGGCAGGTTTCCCAGCAACTACGTGCAGCGCGAGGCCGTCTTTGTAGCGCCCGTCGCCGCCGCCGTCGTACCCGCCCCCGCAGTTTCTGCTGCTGCAGCCGCCGCGGCTGCTGCCGCGGCCGGCGCTGCGACGCGCGTCAAGTCCACCCGCAACACCGGGGTCTCGTCCCCGAGGCGACGCGCGACCATGGCAGCCGCGTCCGCCGCCCCGTCTTCCTCCATCTCGTCGCCCCGTGCGGCGGGGATCCCTCCGGCGCGGTCTGCACCGGACGTGGCCTCGCCCCCGGCAAGGCCGGTTTCGGTGAGGACTACTGCGGTGACCGCGCCGGTAGTGGTACCGCCCCCGATCCCGACGTCATCGGTGCCGTCGCGGGCCCCGGCAGCATCAGCATCTGTGGTGGCGGTGATGCCGCCGCCAATTCCGGTCTCGGCGGCAACGGCGGCGCATGCTGCAAGCTTCGGCGATGGCACTGCGAGCGGGCAAGGGCTGCTGCTGTCGGCGCCCCCCTCGCAGAAGGCGACGGGGAACAAGCTTGTTGCCGGCGCGAGGAATGTTCTGCGAAGAGCGTCTTCTTCGGTGGTTGGAGTCGGTCAGCTAGGGTGAGCGTGGGTTTTAGATGGGTTGAGGGGGTGCGGTGGTGTTTCTCAGGCTCTGCAAGGGGGGGGCATGGATTTGTTCTGGATTCGGCGGGAAGGGGGGGGGGGGTGTACTCATTATCATGCTTGGCCGTAGTCGTATGACCATAGACCCTCGCATCCCTACAATGCCGGGACGGAGCACGTCGGGTTTTCACCGACCAGGCAGACATTGCTTGCAACAAGCGCGAAGCGCCGTGAGGTGTTGGGCGAGTCGCATGAAGGGTGAGCTGCATCCTACTAAGAACCACTTTAGAGGCGGATTTTCTTGCATATGGATGCGGGAGGTGGGGGGGCAGGTCTGGGGTTGGTCAGGCCGTTGTACCGTGCGGGTTTTCAGTGCGTCGCACATTATTTTCTCGCCCTGTGTTCCTGTTTGTACGTTGTCTGCACAAGATACCGTTATTTTGCCACTACCCGACGACATCGGTGCATCTACTACTGTAGGATTCGTCCTCAGCCTTTATCCTAGAGAGACACAAATTATGGCTGGAATGAGAGACTGTGAGAGAAAGAACACCCAGGCGGTCGCAAATTGATCGAGGTGAGCAAATGAAATGCCGACGTACTGGGTACGAAAACACAACAGATCAAGCACGTGGTGCTGTTTTATCAGGGAACGTATGCATTCCTTCCGCCCATCAATGCCGGTGCTCATCGCGTCGCCTGCCGCTCGCTGTCTATGATACCTCTGGTTGCATATTTTCCTGTGATGCAGCACTGCGCCCAAGCGCACGTGGCAAAAGTGGGCGTTTGCAGATATCATGACGGACGCCTACATGCGCAGGAGGGAAAGCGAGAGGCCCGATCTACCGGCCTTGACGGCTAGTGCGGCGTTCGTGTCCAAAGCGTTCGGAGAGTTATGCAAGGCGAGTTTGTGGGGGTACTCGTATGTTTACCCAGGGTATGTCGTTTTGTTTTTATGCGAAGCGAGGAGGTGTGTTGCATGTTTGCGTCCATGCCCTGTGCTCCGACGACCAAAACGACTGCCAATTGAGCACATGCAGCTCTACGGCAGTGGCGACAAATACGACTGCCGATTGAGCACATGGAGCTCTACGGCAGCATACTTTGAAGCGTTTTTCTGGGGGTTATGGTCTCGTGACTTGATCAGATCATTCGTGTGGTGTATTCTTAAATAGTAGTACGGAGAGCGCTTTGACGCTGCTTTGGTGCCGGAAGCCGCCGATGCGGTGGCTCCTCTTCATATTCCGTTTTGCTGTAGTCTGTAGTGCATCTCGAGTAGGGTGGCCACGCTGGCTGCGACTACCTTTAATTGCTCGCATGTTATCACAGCGCGTACGTACCGTAGTTGTTACGACTGGGCCCAGCTCCGAAGAAAATGGTCGATAGCTCACAATGCCTCTTCAAGAGATTAGCAACCTTCATTCCGAGAACTTTCCCAGGCGGTCGGGGTTAGGGTTCGTGTTTAAAGTCAAGCATATGTCAACCATTTTGTCGAATCTGGGCCTAGTCGTGAACAGGTGGCCCTCAGCTCACAGGCACTTGCGTAACGGTTGAAGATGGTGAGGTATTGCCTTACGATTATCAAAACTCCCGCTGTACCTATAGGTGACGCAAAGCCCCATTCAGCGCCAGCTGCACCGTGCCCTGGATGAATGTGGGGAGACGTGCAGCAAGTTCCGCGCGGGCCAAGGAGACAACAACGCGTTCCTCATGGTAAGTGCTGTTCACCGTGGGCTCGTCTCTGTTTTTGATCATGGCGGCCCCGTTCGTAGATTCGCATTTCAACGACCTATGTTTGACAAACGCAAAAGGTGGTGTGCCAGTGATTAGTGTGGCGATGGGCGTATATATTATATATTGCGCTATTATTCACCTTCTGCTTTACCCCTACTGGTATTAAGTACTCTGGTACCAGGTATTGTAGTAGTGGCCTTGCCTGCGCGTGTGCCTTGTGTTGACATCGCCGTTGTTGGTAGGGTTAGGGTCAGGCTTGCTTGGCTTGGCCCATACTGTACATGCTTGTCTTTCCGCATGGTAGATGAATAGGGCCGAACCTCGGCTTCCTTGCGTTTGCCCTTCCCTCCCTCCAGTTCCTCAATGCCTGGGTGCACAAGGTCCGGGGGCTTGGAGTGGGAGACCTAGCGATGGCGCCCTGCGGCTGGATTCGGCCAGATGGTACCGGCCACGTCGTGGTCTTGGTGGTGATGAGGCAGGCGGCCGAGGTTTTCTCCTTGTCGGTTATCAACCCCTGCGGAGAGGGATCGGAATACCACGCCCAAGAGGCTGATCCTGTGAAGGGAAAGGTAGGCAAAGAGTCCTCGCTGTAGGAGCCGCACCTCCTGCCTATGGAACCGGTTTGCTATTTCAAACCTGCAGTTGCAAGTTTAATTGGTCAGCTTCACTTCCCGCTTCGTAAGGTGGTTCGACTCTTGATCGCCTGGCTGTATCTCGCACACAGAACGTCCCCGTGTTGGTGGATACGTGATGCTCGCTTTTTATTATTAGCACGCTATCGGCATGTCTTCTGCAAGCCGGAGACCTGCACGATGCGGCCGGTTTTCTTGCTTCGTCTCAACCTGCGAGCTGTTTTCACGTAAAGCCCGACGCCTGACGAGGCTTCCTTTGTTTAGAGGTACGGAGTGTACTGGCGCCATTGCGAGGACCAGGTGTAGTTATAGACATGCAGGCTCACACCCAAGCCAGAGTGTACCTGCCAGCCGTCCACGCCCAGTATGGCTTCTTCGTACTCGTTGGGCGACAGTGCTGCTCTCTTTGCTCATGTGTGTCGAGCGTTTTGCGAGGTGTCGCCTCCTCGTGTGTACGGCGTGGATATTTGTGTAGTATATATAGTATGATGAAGCGATCTGCTTTGGCCCTCTTCTGCCGTAGGAGTCAACACTTCTGTACGTTCTTCTTGTATTTCTCTCTTTTCGCTGCTGTCCATGGAACCCCCCAGTCCGCGCCTGACGTTGCTTCGTGCAGCGGACACGAAGCCAATTTCCCCCTGCCTGCCTGCCTGCCTGCCTGCCTACCGATATAATTTCACCGTCTCAGTGTTGGTGTATTGTCATGGCAAAAAAGAGATTAACGCGGAATACCTGACACTCAGCTGCACCCTACCGCCCTCTTGAACGCACGATCTGCAGATGAGATCTGTCGCATCGCTGCTGCTGGCCGACGTGCCTGGCCACCGTGTCCGAGACTCGTCGTTCTGGACGCTGGCGTACCGGCAGCTGGTGAACGCCCGGCCGGACAATGGGCCGAAGCACCTGTACGAAAGACTCTTGCCCTACCTGAACTCTCGCCCGCTGCTGTCTAACGTCCCGGCGGGCTTGTCCAAAAAGGTCGGTAGTCGCCGCCTTGCTTTCAAAGCACGAGTGCCATTTTACTCTGGCCCGAAATAAACTATCAACCTACCATATCGGGCAGATTACCCGCTCCCACTTCATGATCTAGAGTTTTCACGGACGATAGTTTCCTGATCTGGTATAGCTCATGTTGCCGGGCTTGCATGGTCTACTGTAGCACATATTCCCCGGACTAGGTCTGTATTACACAAATCCTGCACAACGGCAGGTTTGAGTATAGGTTTGTAGCCTGCTGTGGATAGATGAATACCCTGGTAGATGGGTCATGATCTGCCGGGTGTGTGGAACGCACCCATGACTGCCGCCGATATAGCTGCGATTTGCCTCGACGTTTTCATGCTGGGGAAGTGGTGGGGTCCTCGCTCTTTCGGTTGCATTGCAGAACATTTGCCTCTTTTGTTCGAAATGCACACTACGCGGTCATTTTCTGTGCCTTGGGGGTTCCTGCAACACTTTGTCGGCCAACCGGGGACATTACCCGACCTCTGTATGCAAGACTTGTATGATACGCATCAAGCTGACCTTCCTTTTACGTGCTTCCTTCTTCTCCTGTTTCCCGGACATACTGCGTGCAAGACCCGCGCATCATGCGTTCCTTTGCTTTTACGTGCTTCCTTATTGTTCTGTCTACGGGGCCTCTACACGCAATTCCTTGCGCACCAGGGCCTTCTTTATTTTACGTGCTTGCTTATTATTTTGTTTGCTGGACCCATGTAAGACCTTTTGCACCAAGTGTTCCTTCGTTTGTAACGCGTACGTATTTCCTCGTTCTGCTGTTTCGGCACAATGTCCGCAGGACAAGATTTCTTTTCGGACGCCTCCGCGAGGCGGCAACCCATCAAAAGCGCGCATCCTGTGGGAGGCGGCACGCCACTGCCTCCAGCTGTTGGGCCTCACCCCACCGCAGGCAAGGCTAACTTTTTCATTCCTGCTGTAGCCCTTTGACACGACCAGGTGTTGCTGTTAGACGGGCGACCGCGCTGCAGGGAAAACAAGCCGTCGCCCAAGGGGCACCCATTTTGGTCACAAAAATACTTTCAGCACACTGACTGGCTATTTTCGGCGCTGGAGGGAAGCCTTCCCGCTACTTTTTGGTATACAAATGTAATTGTCTCTGGTATTTCGTGCACACCCCGTTTGCCGGTAAACTCCCAGTGAAAAGTGCATGGCAGTTACACTCCGAGTGTCTTATCTATTTATGGGACGCATGTCGAAAGGTTTTCGAGTATTTACCAGCGTCGTTTTTTGGCGGGCGGTTGTTACCTACATTGTACGTTGTATATTAATAGTATGTACTGCTCGTCTGAGGTGTGGGTGTCCCCTGGTCCTATTGTACCAGGCACCATGTACTGGTATGTGTTAGCTTCAACCGCAGGGTGGCATGGTATAGACGGTATTAGTTGCGTCGGCTCGACCTCCCTCCCCCCATTCCCGACCTGCTGTTGTTTCCGTGCTCGCTCCGCAGGCGAAGCGCACTGCTGTTCACCTGCGCTGGACGATGCTGAGGATGGCGGAAGGAGACATCGAGAGCGGCGGGGGAGTACTACGGGACAATGACGTTGTGCCGCTGACGCTTGCTTGTCGGACCGTGGCGAAGGCGGCTGCTAAGCTCGCTATGGGTGCGGAAACAAACGAGGCCGAAATAAAGGTGAGCCAGCCAGCCAGCTTCGCACGCAGTGGTTGCCGCCTCTTGGTGGGCATTTAGTCGGCGGGAACGAGCTCGTACTCAGAAAGACGTGAGCGGGGGCGCTCTGAACTGTGTGCATGTCTTACATCTACTTTACAGAAGGGCAGCAGTCCGCATCGGAGCTGGCGAAAATCGTACCTGATCCTGTCAAAAAATGCCCAGTATCGTTGCAATCCCATCTGTATTATAAAATACAGTCCTAGTTGTGATTATGTCTATAGCAATCGAAGTTTATTCACATGGTGGTGTTTATCAAAATGGGGTTTGGGGGGGCGTATACCAGATATTACACACCTCGTACGGTATGAGGAACCCTCTCAACGTACATATGTAGGAAGAGTAGGAAGTTGAGAGATGGTAGCAGCAGTTTGTCGGCGTGTGTGTGGCTGTGTCTTCCGCAAGCGCACTGTTACGGCTGGCAGGAATGCTGTACGTAGAGCAGTCGCGTTGAAGTACTTTATCGCGCACCGGTCCGTCGACAAAATCAATGGGTTTTTGCGGTATTACATATATAGCAGACGACCTTGAGCTCCCGTCTAAAACGACTGGAATTTAGCCACTTTCCTGTCCCCCCCCTCCCCGTACACAACAGGCTATCAAGCAGACCGTGGACAGTGTGCAGGATTCAGTGAAGGCGCTGACGGTCGCGGGGAGCGGGGGGGCTGGGGCGGCATTGCAGATGTGTCCTTTGAGCCTGGAGCTTGACCCGGAAAAAACACCTTGGTCGACGGTGTTTCCGCTGTTCGGGAGGCTAAGGAGGGATGCCTCGGTGGAACACATGGCAGGGGTAAGCGGGCGCACGCTACATATGCGGGGGCGCCGCACCGTGCGACGAGGCACCGATCGTAGCACCGCCTACGTTTTCGACGTATAGTATCGCGCCGTACGTCGTGTGCTTGGCGACCGACCATCGTACTGTAGAAAAGTTTGTTTTGCAAAGTTGTCTGGCTGTACAGCACGGTCTTCTTCAAGTTGGATGGGATGGGCCGGGGTCCGTGTTCTTCGAGCTGGATGAAATGAGTTGTGTGTCCAGTGCTTCTGGTCAGTCGACGTGGCCGCCCCAAAAATATATGGCGTGTAGCTGACTTGGCCCGTCGGTGACGGGCACTTTAGAGGACCGCGATGTTGATGTTCTCGCACCCGTCCAGTTTAATGGCTTGAGCAAATATATTGCGCGCCTGAACGCGTTGTCGCACAATGTTTGTTTTGCCTTTTCGCGCCTGAAGTATACTCCACTGTATCAAATCTAGGCATGATCGTTTTTGTACCGTTTAACAGTAGGCGCGTGTCAGTAACCTGGACTCTTAACGGTTGTCGCGACAGCATGGTTTCTTGAACGAAATCAAAATGTTACCCGGCTCTCCAAGAGGATCTACAGGACTATTACGGGGGACCATAGTAAATAGGACCTACGGTACACACAAAAACCTATACATTTATATATTTTTACGAACAATATTTGGTCCTATTTACTATGGTCCCCCGTAATAGTGACATCTTGGTCTTGTTTTGTTGCGACAGGAGCATGTGCCGCCTCCCATCCTTCGACCGGTGGAGCTGACCCTCGTACCCGACTCCGTGTCAACCTTTGAGGACGTGGCGAACACGCTGACCCGCGCGTGCGAGGTGTGCACGCTGCTGTCGAACCAGCGGAGGCTGATGAAGAACACCTTCTTCTTGAGGGCGTCGCTCATCACACACCTCGTCACGAGAGTAAGTGCATCAGATTTTGGTGTTGTTTCACGGTAGAATTGGAACGATTCGAATCGCTGCGGACTTAGCCCCTTTGGAACTGCACCCTCGTTTTAGGGGGCAAACCTGCTTGGAATGGAGTTTTTGTTTTTTGCAGTTCTTGATGGGTTAAAAGCTTGGGGGCGAGCGCTGCAGCTGCTCGTGTTGAATACAATCATATGCTTCATCGTCGTTATTCGTACGCGAGTTTTTTTGTGGTAGTTCATACCTGTTGGCATCACACCCAATGCATCCCATCCGCCCTTGAACGCGGACTGGCCGTATTTGATTTGGCCTTGTCTCCCGAAAACTCTGAACTGTTGCTATCCCCATTCAGGTGATACCCGTGCCGCTACCCAACGCGTCCCCACGAGCTTCGATCGAGTGTTTCTGGCAGGCAAACGGCAGGCTGATGCGATACGAGACGCAGTCGCACATCCTCCGACTGCTGGTGAGCCCTATAGATCTTGCCCACCGAATGATGTTTCCACGTCTACATGCTATTAATACCGTTGCAGTGATCGCCTCAGTGCCTGTTTGTCGTGTTCGGTTCGGACTAGGACGTTGCGCGGGAATCACGCATTTTTTTGGCCGCCCGCGTCATGCTGCAGGCCGCACGGTGTTGTTTTCGCTTCGAATTTCGAAGGGCATGGCATGACTCGACAACGATATTATCGTGCTGTTAATACGCACTCCCTGACGTCGGTGACCTCGTAGTGCGCACACAGACTTTTCGTTCCGTCTCGAGCTAAGCATGGAGGACCTCCTGCTCGACTTCGTTGTCGGCCGTGCAGGACCTTATCAGCAGGCACTTCGCGGCAGCTTCGCTTTCCCTCAAGGTTACTCGCAGCTTCGACGCGGTGCGCATGCTGACGATGTCTTGCCTGGCAGCGCTGGCGGACGTGGTCATACGTGTGAAGGCATGCGACACGCCGTCTGCGTGCTCCTTGCAGTACAGCGGCAGGGCACAGGGTGAGGGATTGCGTGGTGGCGAGTTGCATGTTCGTTCCCGGTTGTGTGTTTTCATGTTGTTGATCTCACGTTAACTGATCACCGTACTGCAGTCCATCGTCACAGGGCAGGCAGGCCCCAATAACTCTGGAGTGGAAGAATGCCTCAGAAAGAAATGAAATAAAATACCTGGTAGTACACAAAGCCTGAATCTAACCGTATACACAGTACTGGTATGAATATATACATCTGATAGGAAAGTAAAAGTGAAATCAGCGCACGTACTCATCAGTATGCCCTGTGTTGAATCGGTTGCCCATCCTCAATGCACCAGAAAATGCAAGCACGGGGTTTGGTCGGGTCTCCACCAAGCGGGCGCCCGGCGAGTTTTTTTCTTGCACGCGTCGCGCTTGAGCGTTACACAGATGTGCACCAGATAGATGTGCGAGTGGCAGGTGTTGTTCGTCGTGAGCATTTCGCTACTGTATGTATCTCGTGTATATTTGATGATGCCGGCCGCAATCGTGTTCACATATGGGAGAGTCTTTTGCCGCGAGGGAATGTATGCACCATCTTGAGCACAGATTGAACGATTTCAAGGACGAGTTTCAGTGTGCACTGTGCCGCACGCCCCCAGAAAGTCCTCATTGGGTACGACAACCGAATGGACGACAGCCAGGATTTGCCGAACAGCCAGAGAAGCCACGTTGAGAACATTATTTTCACGGCCATTGCTTTTGAGCTGTGCAGATTATGACGATGGAGACACTGTACATTGATCGATGGAATTATAACCTGCGTTCGGCACGCGACGCGTTGCTATTGGAGCGCTCAGCGCCAACCGGATTTACGTGTCATGGACCGATTTAACGAAGACGTTCTTATTATATACCACCAGCCTCTCATCGAGCATCTTTGCGGTGGTTTTTCACAGGACCTGTATTTCCGTTCGGGTTTGAGATGGGATTCTTCGCCGTGGAGAGCGAGACGTCCAAGCTAAACGACCCCGGTGAGAGCCGCTGCTGTATGGATTGCGGAATGATACCAGTAAATGGCGATTTTGTCCCCCTGTGCCCATGACATGACCTCTCGTCGCGGATGTGTGTTTTTACGTTATTTTCTTACCGGAGAAATTCTTCCAGAATCTCATGGAAGGCATAAAGTCAGAAAAAAGTAAAGTTAAAGGTGCAGGTTCGGCACGGTGGTTGACATTCTGGTTGATGCCTCATGGACGCTACATGATTCCCATGTTCCCAGGTAACGCGGGTCAAATGAAGAGTTATACATGGTTGTGATTACCTTCGAGGTGAACCAGTGGAGATTTGTCTGGTGTTCGCATCGCAACGGTACATGGCGAACTTCGGTGCCGCGCTTTCTGGCACGGTTGAACGCTCCGTAGCAGCATGCTATTTCGCTTCTTTAGCTTCTTTTGTGTGCTGCCTTCTCTCGCCGTACCCATGTGCAAACCGTACCAATGCGTTTTGGTTTTCACAGCTTTCCAAGCGGTTAGGTGTCAGGTGCTCGAGTACTTTTTCCGCCAGAGAGAGGTCTTGAGGGAAGATCACATCTTGTTCTCGTTCGAGCAGAGCATGGTGTTCTCAAAAGCAGAGTTCGGACTCATCGATCAGGTGAGCATGACATCTATGGGACACGTTTTTTCATTGTTCGGAAAGTGACGCAATGGCGGGATGCCCTAACCTTCGCAGTGGAATATCTGCACCTGTTACCGGCAAGCTTGTGCAATGGCTACGCTTCAGCTTGTTGAGGTTTTGTACTCGAGGTGGACAAACATAGTTGCTGCTTGGCGCTGTGCTAGGTTGAATCGCAAGGTCGAGAGCTCTGTCCTGCCGAAGGGCGTCTTCTTTTTGGGCGAGAACAGCGCGCACTGCGTTGTAGTCGTGTCCTAGCTCAATGGCGTCATGTCATCGTGGTCATCGTTTGAGCATGCCCTTAAAACACTCGAGTATGTAGAAAAAAAATTATGCCTCATGTCGAGATGTTAACCGCAACAAGGCTTGACGTTTGCGGCGCTTCCCCCAGCACTTGTTCGCAACTTAGTTGCCTCCGGCTAGCGCTTGGCCTCGGTGTTTAACGGGCGGGGCGAAAGTCAAGTTATCAGCACGTAGATACTCGTCTTCACTCTCTGTGTCGCTGCGTGTCCCTACAGATGTGCTTGCAGATGGGCTTTGCTCGAAACGAGCCGTGGCTGTACCTCAGCGGCGACAATCCCGAGCTCCTTGACGTCTACCCCGAGCTCGGGTATCTACGGGACATCGTGTACATTCTAAAGGCCTTTATGGCGCCCACGTCAGACGCCCTGCCCGAGGTACGCTCAGCCGGTACATATAGTACTTACATAGCTACGGGCTTTTTTTTGTCCTAGCTCGAGGTTTCCAATGTTCGTGGTGGGGTGAGAGGGGCTATAGGCAGTGTGTCAGGGTTAGGAATAGGGTTGGATGAGCTTCCTTGCACATTCTGGGTTGGCGTGGCATCGGGGTACAGCGTGCTCTGGTGTGTTTGTATACACCAGGGTTGTTTGTTGTTGATGTTGGGGGTGGTGGTTTGTTGATGTTGGTGTCGGCATTTTTTACGTCGATGTTGGTGTTGTTCCATGCCTCTGTTGGTGGTATTGTTATTGTTGGCGGTGTCGGTTGTTTTGTTCTTGGTGCTGGTTTTGGTGTTGCTGTTGTTGTTGACGTAGTTCGTTTGTTGTTGGTGTTGTTTGGTGGTGGTGTTATTGTTGTTGTTGGCGTTGATGGTCATGTTGTCGTCGTCGTAGGAGTTGCTGTTGTCGATCTCACATGACCTCATTGCTATTATCTTGCTGTGGTCACGGAAAGCCCCAAGGAGTCTACACGTAGGTAGGAAAACAAAAACCAAATTAAACTCGGTCGGCGTCCCGGGATGATAACTCTGCCAATTTTTCTATCCACGGGTGTCTATCCCCGTTATTTGCCGATGTGGGGATGACGATAATATCAGGCGCCTCACACAAGGTAACACGAATCACTGTAAATCCCCCAGATGTTTCGGAACGAGGGCTCACCGCAGAGGGTGTGGACGTTGACGGTGAGGTCGTGCGCATGGTGAAGACACACTCAAAGAGTGTGTCTACCTGCGCAATGACGCCGCAAAAAATCAGACCAAATCCCTCCTTCTGCGTTGTAAGTGTTTTATGTCAACGGTGGACAGGGCCTGAAGGCAGATGTTGTATTGTACCAGGTAGCCGACTTCTGCTGCGGGAGTTCGTAGAGCGATGTCGTCCTGGTTTTGGTTCAATCCTTCGCGTTTGACGTGATAATTGTGCTTGCCCGCGGCGATCGCCGACACCAAACTTATCGCTCTGGCAGGTTAAGGCTTGGACTCCGGCGGATGCGCGGCTGCACTGGAGCTGGAAGAGCATCGAAGAAGGCTACGTCGTGAAGGCAAGTATTTTTACACTGTAGGTGTAGTCGCGGGCTGTGATATTCTAGTCTACCTGCGGTAAAGAGGGGAGAAGTAGACCTGTGGAAAGGATTATGCCGGTACGCCTTGTGTATTTTTTTTTTTTTTTTTTTTTTTCTCATCCCATTCATTATCTTCGCACATCTTTTCTACTCTCTCTCCTTCCAACTCGTAACTCAGATCCGGGGTCACATAGCAGGCTCTTCTACCCCCTTCCCGCTACGGTACGTGCCTTCATTTTTTATCGCGAGAAGATTTCAGCCTTTTCTTCCCTCGTCGACTCGCATCGAATTGTGCCTACCCACGCTGCAAGGCGCTCTCAACAATTGAATCCCTTTTTATTTTTGCAAATAAAGTCAAAGTCCGACCCACCTGGGGCTCGAACCCAGGACTCAAACAAGTAGAATTTGAGGTTAACCACTTGAACCACCGGGGCGACCGGCCTGGTCTTGATGGAGGCGTGGCACTAGTACCAAAAATACCGCCTGGACGGCAAGGTGGCTTGAGAACCTGCTACCAGGTATAAGTTACCCATCTGAAATGATAAAATGTATGATGGTTGCCCCTTGCTTGGTTCATGCTGCCTGATTTGGTGCTTGCAGCCGGCCCCGGCAACCCAACGAGCACAGCTGGTAAACAGAGCCGACGGGCGCACCGAGGTACCGCACGCTATTATATCGCATCAACGCCACGGCACGATCACAAGATTTGCAGCAGGCGCAAGCAAGCGCGGAATGCATAGTTTGTCACGTTATTTAACGCGCCAGCGGGCAGAGCACAAATATTGCGCGCTGTCGGGGTGCTTGTGATCGCCGTCACGCCATTACCACCCTCCTGACCCTCTTGGTCTGGCTTCGGGTTAGGTTGTTTTGTTGATGATAGCCGCTCTGGAATAGTACGTTCTGGTCACGTTTGGCGCCGGTGAGTGGCGATGTTGTGCAATTGGCGTGGGTTTATTTATTTTATGCCCTCACTGCGCATGTCGCGATGTGGGAGCATGCCAAAAGAAAATTCGTCCACGTCGCGCGCACGCCACCCGACCTGGCCGGCCGTTTCAACCATGGTACACGATTGGGTGGAAAACTGGGGTGTAATGAGCAACCTGGACGTCTAACACATTCCACACGCCTCTTTCGACTATGAGTTTCGACGAGCCCCTCGATCTCGCAGCTGTGTGTGGATTTTTTTAATATACTCGTAGTAATCGATCTCGCAAATGTCTTTTTGTTTTTTCATCAAAATTCTCGATCTCACAGCTGAGTTTTGTTTAGAAATTCTCGATCTCGCGGCTGAGGTGTCTTCTGTATGTATATATAGGCGTTTTTCTCCGGGGATGGGCTGTTTTTGTCCCCTGGAATACTTGATCCCACAGCTGAGGAGTAGTTTTTGTTTTTTCATCAAAAATACGCGATCTTGCAGCTGAGGTGTCTTTTCCTTTTTAAAAAATAAAATAAGTGCCTTTGACATGGAAAATATTTTTCGGTTTTGATTTGACAGGGGTTCGGTGGGCACACTCTGGAGTGCCAAGCGTTCATGAACCACGACAACGATGAGACCGCCAGGGGTGCCCTTGCCACTTTCAGAAGGTGAGAGCGCCCTCCCTGTACGTACGGTTGTATCCCGGAGGGTCATGGGAGTGGAGTGAAGGCTACCGGTATGAAAGCACAATCGTCGGCATTATTTGGTATTTTGGGACATTGTTGTCCCTATAATACGTCATTTGTCGTCCTGATGCCGTCCGATCGATGTATGCATATGTCGAACAGACCATTTACAGATAGGTCATATAGAGCTTAGTATGCCGTTATGATAGGTTGTACAGGGTCTGTGTAAGTACAGGTCCAACCCAGGAACATGTCCTAGATCATGTGGATGGTACGGCTCCACCCGGCAACATGAAGGAGCTAGATCATACACATCAGGAAGTGGGAACGATCTGTGGATGATTCATCAGATATGTCCGATGCGTGAGTGTATGGCAGTAAACGCTACCGATACCATTATTGTCTGCAACATTTAAGCAGTAGGGGTATCATCGTCCGTGCGTAACGGTAGTGTAGTGGTTCGGGTGCAGTGAGATGAATCCGTCAATGTCATGTGTACATTTGATACATTGAGCTCACCCGCTGATATTGGGCTATAACCGATGACAGCTGAAAGGAGGCGGGTGTTGCTATTCAGTTTTTTTATGCCGTTTTGCAAGTCTGTATGGCGACTATCTCACGGGGTATCTATGTTTGGGCATGACCGCGTTTCTTATCAGTCTCGTCGAAGAGCCTTGCTGTCTTGTTTGCTGCTATGCTCGCAGCTATAGAAGTAAGGACGATGTTGGCTGTATACGCTAGGTATAGCTCCCTCCCATACCTCTGTTACCACGGTGTTCTGTAAGCGACTCTGCCTATCTTCTTGTGTAGGTGGTGTTTTCGATGGGCGTAGTGCAAACACATTCAGCAACGCTGACCGTCCATACGGCATTGCTGACGACGGGGAGGAAGGAAGGCGCCCGCTAATATGACATGCCGAGGCTCAATATGTTTTGTTGCTTTTGCCACCATCGAGCTCTGAGCACAGGCACATATTGGCTACTATTTTTTTTTTCCAAGAACTAGCAGCTACGAGATCGAGGACTCCGTCTACTGTACTGTAAACTCGTATTTGCAAGCTGCAAATGATACTTCGAATGCGCGCACTACGGTTTTTTTTCATGACCTTGTGAAGGATTGTATTCCTTGTTGAGTTAGGGTTGGGGTCAGGAACAAAACTATTGGGTAGTTTGTGGGATTTAATGTAGCTTCCGACCCTGAGCACCGTTGTTTCGGTCAAGTGTCCTATTTATCGTGAGACAAGGAGCCTCAGCCTCACCATCTGCTTCGTGTAGGAGTCTTTATCTGTATCCTCTTGAGGTCCCTTCAATAATGCCAGGGACCCTTTAGGACCGAATTCCCCGTTTCAAGGACAAGCCGCTTGAAATTTGTGATGTACATGAAAGTAGACTCTAATATTTGTTTGCTTACAGTGCGGTTCTGAAAGCGGGCGCCCTCTTTCTGTTTTGACCCGTGGCTCTGTTGCCGACTCCGGTGCGGCTGGCAGGTTCTTGATGGGCGTGAACATGTCCAAGACGAGAGCTCCGCCCTCTGGGGCCAACCCGTCAAACCTCGTCGATAAGAGAGTGGACACGGAGGACGACGTCTTGCACATCCAGGTATCGTTGCCGTCGTTGCCAGCGTGACACCCCACCGCCATCTTGCGCAAGCTGGGTTTAAACATGAATGAGTGACGCCTTTACCGTGCAATAGCCGGTCGCCCCGGTGGTTCAAGTGGTTAACCTCGAATTCTACTTGTTTGAGTCCTGGGTTCGAGCCCCAGGAGGGTCGGACTTCGACTTTATTTGCAAAAATAAAAAAAATAAAAAGGATTCAATTGTTGAGAGCGCCTTGCAGCGTGGGTAGGCACAATTCGATGCGAGTCGACGAGGGAAGAAAAGGCTGAAATCTTCTCGCGATAAAAAATGAAGGCACGTACCGTAGCGGGAAGGGGGGAGAAGAGCCTGCTATGTGACCCCGGATCTGAGTTACGAGTTGGAAGGAGAGAGAGAAGAAGATGTGCGAAGATAATGAATGGGATGGAAAAAAAAAAAAAAAAAAAAATATGGCACTATCACACGGGTGATAGGAAATACACCCCCTAGGACTGATTTTCAAAACTGATTTTCTCGACAACTATTAATAGGAGAGTGCAAACGCTGAGCGACGCGTCTATTGAAATATCTCGACTGTTGATAGACCACCCCCGAAGCTGCCACTTTCTTCAATCTGTGTGTGTGTGTTTTGCGCCCCCCTCATGTTGGAGAAAACCAACTCTGAGTTTCGTCGTAGGGGGGGGTGTACTGTCTTAAGGTAACCACTCTGACCGGGGGAAAAAATGTGCGTTTTGATCTCATATTAGAGTCCAAACGGGCATTGCTTTACCTGCCAGAGTGGTACACGGTAACCACTGCTAAACGAGTGCGCTCTACAGTAGTTCCAAGTAGTTTGTCCTGTAAGAGTGGCTAGGTTCTGACGGGATTGAGGTAGTGCTGCGCCTCTGTTCCCACGTGTCCGCTGTCTTTGGGCACGCGCCTCGGAGGCTTCAAATACATGGCGATGCATGTGAGGCGGTTGGTTGCCGAAAGTTTGTTTCGCTCGCCAAGAGTCGTCGGAATTCGGTTTGCTTGCTTGTTTTTGTTTTTGTGGAAGCCACTGTAACTTTTGCCCAGTTCGTTTCCATGGAAAAGTCGCGAGGTGATTGATGCCTGGTCTCCCCGCCTTCTGTTGGAGGAAAGCCCTTTTCCCCGGCAGCGCAAGCTTTCCCGCATGCGATGAATCCGATGCTATGGTGTGGTTTGATTCGCGTGCGACTCCCGCCTCCAATGCTTTTCGATGGTGGTGTCCTCGGCCGTTGTTCAGAGCTTGCCGGACTTTGGAGACCGACTACGAGCGCGTGATTGCGAGCTGATGCTTCAGTACCTGACGGTGCCTTACCTTCGCATTCCGCTCATCATAAAGTTCTTCTCGGACCCAGTTCGGATGCAGGTACCTTTTTTGTGTTGCTGTTGTTGATGTTGTTGTTGTTGTTGCGTTTTTTAGCATGTTTTTGGTCACATGAAGATAAATGCGGACCCTATGCAAATGCAGGTGGTGCCCATTTTGGTTTCAACGTTTTTGCCAATTTTTTCCGACATCATGAATTTATTTTCGAACCGAATGCAGTCCGATGTACTACTGTAAGGGCAGCGTATTTTACCTATTAAGACGTATGTTCTGAACGCGTTTACCATGTTTTCGCACATATCGAAGCTGGTTGTTCGGTTACGTCGAATTCACGGGATGGAAAAATAAGCATGATCTTACCTCAGCGAACTGGAAGTATTGGTATAATTTTCACGTATTCCCCTGCGGATTTATTGTCGTGGCCATGGATGTCGCAGGCTTGTACCGGAAATGCCGCTTCCCTGCTGATGGTCGCCGTAATATGCGTAATATATTGGTCGTAGATATCGCAGGGTTACACCATTAAATGTCGCTGCTGCATCGGACCCTCGAGCAAGGTGTTTTTTAGCTGGATGTCGATGTGTGTGCTGTTTTTGTCGACATCGTTGAATGGCGCCTCCGAACGTTCAGCTTAGTTGTGATTAGCTGTGCGTGGCAGAGTTGCTCATGGCTTGACCTAGTGTCCCGCTACACACCTGGTGTACCTTTGAGATTGCGGATCTACACGTATATTCATGAGGATCTTAAATAGGAAGCAGAGGCATTGGGTTCCTGTATGCGGTCGTGGTATTGTAGCCGCTCGCAAAACCGACGTGCTCCGTCCCCGCATTGTAGGGATGCGAGGGTCTTTGGTCATACGACTACGACCATGCATGAGATCGAGTACACCCCTCCCCCCCCTCCCTACGTGCCTCTCCGCACAAAACGGTTTGTCTGTGCCCGCGTAAGTTATGGTGGGTGCTTGTTCTTGCCATCACCAATCACGATAACGTCAACCATAGTAGCGGTATTTGCGTTTTGTGTCTCCTCCATCAAACTTGATCGTACGTTTGGTGGCATACCATCATTTTGGCAAAACCTGTGCACCGTGGCAGGCGCTATGGAGCGAGGATCTGCAAGAGGTGCTGGATGCCGCGTTGTTCGAGCCGGTACAGTGGCAGGTACCGCTGCTCTTTCACGCTTAGTTAATCCTAAATCGCGTTGTGGGTTCTGCCTCTTGGACGCAATGAGACCAGTGAAGGCTTTACCCGTTGCTGTGTACTGTTGCAGAGTTGTGGCATCTTTATTTTTTACCAATACTATACCTCGACTGCGAGATCGATTTTATTTGTCGGAATTCATCTTTGCAAGCTGCGTGTGACGCCTCGATCGCGCGCGGGGTTACAGGGTTGTTGCGTTTGTGGTGCAAGCGGCTGAGATGTGGACGAGGTTGTGGTTTTCTCTTATGTGAGGCATGGGACAGGTGTGGCTTGAGCAACACGGGTCAGCAAGACGGGCGAAGTGGGGCCTACAGTAGTTCATTGTGAATCATGTTTGTGTACTCTTGCCGTTGTTGCATATTTGGGCAGAGGGTGTGGGTATATATAATGAAGACGATATTGTGTCTTGCTCTCGTGTGCCAAGACACCTATCTTGGCGCATCTGGAAGCGACTTACCAACGCGTTAAAGATGTTAAGGCCTTCTCTCGTGTGCTCGGCTCCTCGATTTAGCATCTCCTTGCGATGTATTGGTACCGCAAACAATACGAAACGCCTTCAGAATCTAGTGCAAATCAACGTGACTGACCGACAACGCTGACAACGCCTCTTCGCGGCCCGCCATCGCGACATTGTTTACGAAGGCTTCACCGACGAAGAAGATGCCAACGCATGTGCCGGCCGAGACCAGAGACCACCTAACGACGCCGTGCGGATTGTTGTTCAACGAGTTGCTCAAGAGCCCCAAGGTACCTCCGGTGTACTGACCTTTTGTTTGATTTTTTAGGTACCGGTGCAGGCCGTTTTCATGGTCAAAATATATCTTGTGGTAGGAGACACGAGGCCAGTTCGGAAAACTCGCCCTCACATTTTTTTTTTTTTTTGCGTGCCTGTTCCACCGAAGATTATAACCGCAGTTGTATCAATAAATTGATACTTTTGAGGACGGCGTACTTCTCTGATTTTGTGGGGCAGCATATTCCGGCGTACCAGGTAGAACCTACGGCATGATGCCATACCGTACGCAGTTGTTGTTGTTCTGCGCGATTGATAGACCGGCTTTGACTAACGGTAATGCTCTTTGCTGCAATAGAGGTAGGTAAGGGTACAAAAAAACAAAATCCGACATCCCATTTTGTGTTTTGCCCGGAGAGCGGGTACACTAAAACCAAGCAAAACAAAACTGAAGAAAAAACATATTTTTTTCATTTCTGCCTTGAAAAAAAACATACCTGGTATTTTTTTCTGTTTCTGCCCAGGAAAACCCCCAACCCGCTTCGTACTTTTTTTTTTTTTCAATTCTAACATGGTGGCGAGTGTGACTCCGTTTTTTTTTTTTTTTTCGGTTACTCCTGGGGTATCCATGGAGAATAAGCCCTTCACACGATTGTGAGAAAACTTGCAAGCTAAGTCCACGGGCTAGGTATGTAACCAAAACTGATCTGAAACATACGATATGATGGGTTGTTACAACCATTGCATCCAACGATATTGAGGGGCTCCATCACTGAGAAATTGTCAATGGTTGGGCCTTCAACCATAGTTACAGTTACGGTTGCGGTAGTAGTGTTATCACCGGGGCGCCCCCCTCTCTCACCGCTTCCCTCGCACGAGTTGCCGCCATGGTTATATGCTATGTTGGCGTGCACGCTTGGGCTCTCGGCGCGTGCAGTAGGGTGGTTTACTGGCCTACCAGTGGCCGTATACACTAACGTTTTTTTTTCAATGTTATGGACGTTTGCTTGTCTAGCCATTTTTTTTGTCTGTTTCGAGTTTGGACTGCATGCCTGAAACCGCGTCGTACCCCATCATCGGTTGGCGCGCGCTTGTATCCTAGGTACGGGGTACACGCTAATGATCTCGCCGCGTCCGCGTAGAAAAACGGTTTACTGGCCTGCGCTTGTCTATTCACATTGGCTCTATTTTTGACGCTGATTGACGCGGGTGTGCCTCCTTTGCTACGCTTGTTGGTGCTTATCTAACGCTTACTGGCGCTTTTTTTTGGCAATTGTTTTTGGGGCGTTTTTTTCGTCGAGCTAATTCAAGGCTTGCGGACACTTCTTTTGTTGCTTTTGTGTCCGGCCAGGTTTTATTGTCGAGCTTGGACTGCATGCTCGAGACGGCCCTCGAGCTAGACACGGGACGCTACTCTCCCTCGCACAGTCCCCTGATTTTGTACGTGATCCGACTTCTTGTGAGGGTGGAAGGGTTCCTGCTGTTCCTGAGGGACGACCGCCGCTGTGGGAGGACCAGGGGGCTGAGAAGAGAGGACAGGTGAGGTGCTGCGGCACAGCGAATCGCACGAGTGTGTCTGTGTGGTTGGTTTGAAGCGCGTGGCATCGTTATTTGGGTTCAGGCTGAATCCTTCGGTGCTTCGTCTCGTTCAGGTGGGATGTTCAGGAAGGGACGGGGGTTAGGGGATGGGGGGTCCGATCTAGGCTGAGAGCAGGATGTTGTGAGGTATAGAGCTACTGCTATAGCACCGTATGTCCGCACCGAAAGAGTGAGCACGGGTGAAATCCTGCATACTTCGGAAAGATCAGATAGATCATCTACAGATAGATCAGATATATATATCAGCCTGCCGTTTCGAGATGCTCTGCAGAATCTGTATTGCACAAGTCCGAAGCAGGAAACGTGTCCTTCGATACTACCAGGTATAGATTGTGCGGCTCCCACCCGTCAACATGAGCTAGATCATACAGATCAGGAATACACGTGCCCTGAGAGATGCTAGATCGTGAAATGAGCATATTATGTATGACCTGTGGATGATATGTCCGATGGGTGCAGTATTAGCGGTAGTATTGTTGTGTTGACGGTGGTGCTGGAGGTCGTAAAAGTGATCACCAGCTCAGTGGGATTGCCAGTGGGTGTTATTATACCGTACATTGGAAATGGGGGTGTAAAAGTGGAGAGGATAGTGGATAGGGTTGGGTGCCACTTGTGAGGTTGCTTTCTCCCTGCATTATGCCGCGCAGTGCTCAAGATTTACTGCTGGGCTTTGCATGGTGATTGTGTACACCACTACTGTCAGCTGTGCCTGCGACGCGGTTTCTAAGTAGCTCACACGTCGTCGCTGCCGTCGGGCACTGCAACAGCCGCGCGTTCGCAAGGTAGGCACACGTGCGCGAATGTTTTAGTTCAAGTGCATCCGGAAACACCGTGCCCTTCTCGGCAGGGACCCCGGCGTTATGGACGAGTTGGCCAGGGCGCAAGGGCGATGGCGCCGCAAGCTCAACGGCGAGGCGTTTCCGGTGCTCGAGAGATGGCTCAAGAGAGCAGCCAGGTATCATACAGAGGTTCCGATCGGGCGCCGGAGATACAGGGTGTTATATATTGGTTTTGTCCTTTGCTCATTTGTTGTGTGTTGTTTTTACTTCGACCACAGGCTTTCGTTTGAGAAATTGTGAGGTTGCCAGAGACCAACCGAGATGAGACCCAGGCGTTCGGCTTCGTGTGCCAAGCTTTGTTCGGTCTTCCGGCGGGCAAGAGTCAAGGGATCCGCCCGACGCTGAGGGGCCTCGGCGGGCTTATTCCTGTGGCGCTTGCGCGCATTCTGCCGAGCCTATGCCGCCTTCCCCACGGTGTATGCTATTAACCAAGCGCTTGCTTCACCGCGCGCTTCCTTCTACCCTCCCCTTTTTTATGTGCGCTGTGGCGAATCGGCGTTGACTAGAGACGGAGACACGAAGGTCGCCTGCGTTCTTCATGCCCACCTACTCCTTCTGTTCAAGAATATCGGGAAGGAGGACGTGAACAGGACCGTTGCTTCCGTGGCGCTCTCCGCACAGGTGAGTCAGTCAGTCACCACCACTGCCATTCGAGAAAATCCCGTCATGTATACTGGTACCAGGTACAGGTTGTGGAAAATCGACATGGTCGTCGTTCGATCTTGGATAAAGGCGTCCGGCTGTTCACAAACAGCAGTGTATATACCTAACTTGCAATGGTCTAACCGGCTCTTTCCTCAAGATCCAATAAAGGTCGACCAGTACGGAGTAGTACGTGCTTCACCTTCAGTTTCGAAATTTGCTGCGAGTAGAGGAGAGTCTTGTCGCTTGGATGAAAAGTACCGACGAAACCCCACTCGATCAAATTAGAACCTTAAAAAAAGTTATATATATATGTTTTTCAGGGTAGGCGTAGCATAGCACCAAGCAATCATCCAAGAAGCCAAGCGCCGCGTGGTTCGTGCCGCTTCGGTAGGTGAACACTGCTATCTGCAAAGTTGTGCGCATATTGCGACCGACCAGCTTTGACCGCGGACGTTTGGCATATGTTGATGTTCCAATATATTGTTCCGCGTCCTTAACATGCTTTTCTGTATTGTCCTTATTGTGAGCAGGTGTGGCTTATGGTGCACCATCGGTTTGACCTGGAGGCGTCGGATGGCGCAGAAGGGATACGCCGCAAGTCTGGAGGCGGGACTGGCGGGGGTCTGGATAGAATGAGCAGGGCGCTTCAGATGCCTCCGACAGAAGTCTTCGAGATAATCACGCAACACCGGTGAGTACTTTCCCAGGGATGCTTACTCACTCTTTTAGAAGCTGGTGGTACTGTTTGACTGTTGCGTGGAACATACCGGTTATGCAACTTGTGCTTTATGAGCCAGAAAGTACTACCTGGTGCAGTATAGAAGTGTTTGTGGACTCGCTCCTAGTTACGACTACGCTGACGGGGTGTCGTCCTGTGGCCGCCCACGACGTGCTTTACTGTACTGCGTGTACAGTATATCCTGTCGCCACAGGCTTTGCATTAAATTACTGCCCGGTCTACTTCCCGGTCTACTGCGGTTCACTCTTCCGATCCGATTAGCTAGATGTCATGCGATGCAACACGTTCCCTACTCGCCATCTGCCGTGAATCGAGAGACGATTGAGTTCCTTGCCAGGGGATGTAGTTGCGGTCAGTCGTGCAGTATTGTTGCCCCAAAAATTATATGTCCATTGTGATCGTCCCTGCATTCGTTGTGGTCGTTCTCCCACTGGCCCCTCTCGCGTAGAACCACGAGAGTCCAGCTTCTTGGAGCGTCCCACTAGATTTTTGGGTCCTTCGGCCGTTTCTCGTTCCCGACAAACGTTTTGCGAGTTGTGTGCTGTAATTTCGTCCGGCCGTGCCCCCTGGTGTCTCACTCTGACGCGTGGCTTCGCTGTGTACCCCCATCCATCTGCCCCAATGTCTCCTGTTCTATACAGCGTGAAAATCTTGAGGTGGCTTGAAGCCAACCCTCTGCTGGCGGATAAGGTGTTTGAGGGCGTGGTGAGGGTGATCACGCTCACCGGAGACCGCACGGGTGCGTCCCGCAAGGCCGATGTGCTCTTCAAGGACAGACACTGGGAGAGCATCCAGAGGATCAACTGCCGCGGGAGGTGAGCCTGCGCTGCACGTTGCAGTTGTAACGTCGTCTGTGGCAAGCGAGAGATAGTGTGTGTTATGCGGTATACCTCAAGTCAACTGGGTCAGCGGAGTTGATTGTACTTGAGTCAGCCAGCGCACTCGCTGCGTCCGTATTTGGGTTGTGTTTGTGAGACTGCGGTGCTCAAGAAAAGTCTACGGGGATCTGGGGTTTACATTGTGTGACGAAGCATTATTGTTCTGAGATGTTCCTGAATGGGTGGTTCGCTGGGTACGGCTTGGTCTGCGGGGCAGTCGCTGATGATAATACGATATGACCCGGCTTTGTAATCCAACGCCATCCAACGATACTGCCTGTATAGCTGTGTGGGTGGAGCCTATGACACCCAGGGACGGCATACAAACAGAATGCATCCCCTGGGATTAAGCGAGATCACTATCAGCCCTCGGCAACCCCCGAACATGTGCACGATACCCAATGTGCCTTCTTCTCCTGGAGCCCATGAGGGGGTGTGGTGTGCCTGCGCTAAACTTGTCCGATGCGAGGGTGCCACGATGTCGTTGCAAGGTTTGTCTTCGTCTTACGCCGCTTAGATTTTTCTCTCATAAGCGTGATGGGATTCCCTCGGACAGATCAGCGATTCCCAGTTCATGATCTATGTCTTTCAGGGCAGATACAGATATAGATAGATGGTACATTCCTGATCTGTATGGTTTGTATGATGCTATCCCATGTTACCGGGTGGGAAGTTGCAACCTACATGATCTAGGGCGTGTTTCCTGGGTTCGATCTGTACTGTACAGCTCCTGCACAGCACTTCAGAACGGCAGGCGAGGAACTGTTAATAGATTATCTATAGTAGATGTGATCTTCCCAGCGCGTGTGTCTGGTTTCACGCAGGTTCGTGCCCGACACGGAAGTGGTGCAGCACCAGCTGGCTCAGCAGGAACTGGAGGGAATGGCTGCCCTCTCGTACGAAGAGTTTCTGAGAAGGCTAACGCAGGCAGTCGACACCGAGGTGCGAAAAACATCCACACTAACCCTAACCCTAACCCTTTTATTGCGAGCGAATGCGGAGTTTTGGTTTACGCGGCGCCGAAAAAAAAAAAGGTGGTCTACCCCTTTTCGAGATCGGCTTGAAGGCCAAGGCCTACGACCGACCGCGTCACAATTTCCATAGATGAAAAGAAGCTAGGACCTGCGACTTTTTCGTTTCGCCAATCACGGCAAACCGACCTACAGCAAGAACGCAAACACAGACCAACGCACACGAGTTGGCGACAGTTACAGATATTCCCTGCTGCGCGAGGGGTTTTTACTATCATGTGAACAGCGACAGCTGTACTATCTTGTCATGGTGGCTCCTCATGAGACCATTTGTTGCGCACGGAAACCTCTGCGACATGCCGTTGCGTTGTTTCGCTTATTTCACGACATTTCGCTCTAGAGTTGGTTGGACAAATACCGTTTTAGTGTCGCTCGCCCCTCACGAAAATACGTTGTCAGTGTTGTCACCCACCTGCGTGTTGCTGGGCCGAGCCATGTCAACAATTATTTCGTGGGGCGCGGGGCACGGGTCAGAGACTGGAGGCTAATTTTACTTTCAACTTTAATGGCTACACGCCCCCCTCGTGTTTCTGGCCCCAGCAAGCCAACCGTTTGTTTCTGGGGTGCGGTTCATAGCCCCAGGACGTGAGAGTAGTGTTTTAAGTCGTTCGAACTAACGCACTTAGTGTAGATGGTGTAGAACTGTACCTTTCACTTCGTGACATTGAACTGCGAGATGAATGTGAATATTTCCCCCTAACCCCGGCCATGGAAAACGGAAACGCCTGCCTTGCGTAGGTGAACACCCAACTAGGGGAGTTTACCCTTCGCCGACACACGATGGAAACTCTGTCGACCGAGATTGAAGACCACCCTGACTTCCAGGCCGTGTTCGGCGTGGCTGAGGACTCCTCGAGGTGGGTTTCCTAGTATCCATGCATGTTTTTTTCAGCGCGTAGAGGTCCAGAATGTGCTGGGTAATACCACACTGTCTCGAATTAAAAGAACACTTTTATGTTAATAATCGATGCAAAGGGTCCTTATATTTCTGGTCTGGCCAGACTGGTAGTGCGGTAGTTCGTAGGTGTTTTCTGTGTGATTTTGGAGGCTGTGGTGGTGATGGAGACGGCGCTGTTTTTGTTGAGGGGTTTGGTGCGCTCTGTATTGTACATGGAAGTCGCCCGGCCTTTCTCATGAATATGGTACACCCCCTTTAGCACGGCCTCGTTTTCCCACGTGATACCCGTATTGGTGTTTGGCGCAAGGGATGGACTCTAAATCAGCAAGAGATGTATATCTTGCATAAAGCCATATAAAACCCGTAGTAAGAAGTATCAGTAGTAGGACTAGTACTATGACTATTAGTGTCACACAGCTTGCAAACATGACACGACGAAATCCTCCATCTCACAGCTCATGTTTTTTGTTTTTATGAGAAGATAGATTTTGCACGAAAGGAGCTATTTTTTCAGCCTTGTTCCAGTCAGATTTGTAGTTTTCTTGTGACGTGGAGAGATGATATCTGAGGGAGCAGGTGAACGGGCTTACTTCTAATCTGCCTGGCTCCCAAGCGAGACTCGTTTTGTAGTAGCGACGCTCTAACCATTACCATCAAAAATTGTAACGACTGTAACTGCTGTAACTACTGTAGGAGCTGTGTGAGCTGGCTGACTACGAGTATTAATCGCCGACAAGTTATTGGTTGGCGTTGGCTAGGTATTGCCTGGTACAGATGATTGCGTGCCATTGTGCAGAGTTCCGCGCCTTTCTGACTTGGCGCGTCTGTGGCTCGACCTGTGCCTTTTACCAGGTGTTGATAGTACGGGGAAGCATATTCCTGTAGTATATTAGTAGTCAGTATTCAGAACCAAATATGGTTCATAAACATACTACGTTTATTAATGGGGGGATACGTGGTGTTCGGGGCCATCGTGGGTTCTATTACTATGTGTTACTATGTATTACTATGGCACCCCGTAATTGTAGTTGCGGTTTATTGCAGGCGTCCGTAGGGGGGTGCGTGGTGCTCGTGGGGTATGATCAGTACCAGTACCTGGTATGCATTAGTATGGCCCCCCGTAACAGCTGCCTTGCTTCCGCACCCAACAAAGGGCTATTCCTAGCATTACTATTCGAGTCCAGCCAACTAATGATTTTCCTTGAATCGCCCCGCCGCAGCACTGTGGGGTGTGCCGAGGTGCTCAACACGACTCGCCGCACTTGGCTGAGGCTGGTCGGGCGTCGGCACGACGTCCAGCTGTGGGATGTGGACACTCGCGTTCCGACGCTGGCCTACAAGCGACCGTACACCGGGAGGGAGACGGGAGGAGAGGCTTGGGTCACCGATGTTCTCGAACGAATACGCTCGAGGTATGTTAACATGTTGGGCCTTTAATCCCTTCTAACAATGTCCGACCGACACCAATTATCCGTAGTGTTTTGACTCCAACACGTGGGTGTGGTTTCTAGGGGATCTAAAGGTAAAGTTATCTCGCATGTGATAGATTTCGGCGGTTTTCTTGGGGTATACATATACACTGTTTGTATGGGGGGCGGGGTTGCCAAACAAACAAACGATAATGTCCTCATGCCTTATTGGCTTATTGATCAGTTCCTCAGATGAGCATTTGATCCTTTGAGAAGAGCTCGGTCAGTCCCAGTGACAGTAGGTAGGGACAAATGCTACCTCGATCGCAGAAGGCGTATTTTCTTTTTCATGTGTTTTAAATGCTGTCGAGAGACAGGGGTGTTGTACGTAAAATACGCCATGCGTTAATAACACTGCTACAGTTTGTCTGCTGACGATTCGCCCAATACTGTTGTTGTGGTGCGCTTTGCTGGTTTATCAGGCATTTCCCAGACATTCGATTGTTCATGCCTCAGGGGGCCTACACGCAGGCGCATACCTTCGCACACCTCACGGGATACCACGTCGTGCAAGTCAAGGAGCCAGTTCCACACGGTGAGTGGCCCACCCTGTCTTTGTATTCCGATGGTTTCCCGCCTCGGACACCAGATAATCTATTAATATATTCTAACCTGCCGTTATGAGGTGCGGTGCAGGATCTGTTTAGTGTAGACCCAACCCAGGGGTCGTGTCCTTGAACATGTAGATTATACGGCTCCCACCCCGCAACAGTAAAACATGTGCTAGATCATACAGATCATACAGATCAGGAACACATCTGCTTTGAAACATGTTCGTAGTATGATGGAGTGGGAGTCGATAATCTGTCTGAGATGTGTATAGCTTCCAATCGAGTGCGTTCGGAGGCATTTTGCTTGTTGCTGCAGCTCGCATGTCTTCATGAAATGGTGCTTTCGTTGTTCTTCAAATGGTGCTTTCGTTTTTTCCGGGGGCTTGCGGAAGTGGTGAGTGCCCGCCGATGTAGCCTCGGATGCTGTATCCTTTTTGAAGCATCGCTGTTTTTGCCAACGCGCTATTCTCGCGTAGGCGTTTGTTACGGCCCTGGCCTGCTGCTAGTGGTACCAGTTACCAGGTTTCTGTGTGAGTAAATAGAATATATATATATATATATATATATATAAATATATACCGGTATATAGATATTTTTTTTAATGTTGTCCGGATAACGTGACACGAAACATCCGCATCGGCAAATTCTACTACTAATATTGATAGTTCCGAACACCCAGATTTTCCGCCAAAGCGTGTTTTTTTTTTTTCGAGAAGATTTCATCAGCCTACGGCGACCCCGCTTCTCGCATCGCCTTTTTTACCAAGCTGCCTCTTGTTAACTTTTCCTGTGCAACCCACATTTGCTGCATTTTGGTCTCATACGATCCACACCCCTTGCCGCGCTTTGATCGATGTACGTACAGCTTCCAGTTGCAGGTTGCAAAGACGATTTCCGTTAAGGTTTCCTATCTCGCAGCTGAGGTATATGTTTTTTCACTTTGTTGAAGAAAAAAATAATGCCGGCACGTTACTTGTTGTCGCACCGACCCAGGTGCTGAACCTCCAGAGGGCGAGGAGGAGGCAAAGTTCATAACGCGAGACGTCAAGTACCTTAAGGAGGTCGTAGTGGCCAAGGATCCGCCGGTGGTGCACGTGTACGACGTGGTGGAGTACGGCAGGCGTTTCTATCGCACGCTGACGTACTCGTCTGATGCGGCGCTCTCGCTTGTGTCCAGACCGCCCTCCGGGGTGAGTGTCGCCTGGCACTACTTCTTTTTTCATACCATCGCTTTTACTTTCCAGCTGGAAGTTAAATTGTCAAGAAATCGGACGTCGATTTGCCACCCTTGCCGCTTGAGCAACGTCGTGTCCTATTACACCACCGCGAGTTTAGATCGACACACAAGACACTTGTCGAAGTGCGACTACAACGCCCACACTTAGAGAAATCAAGTTGCCTACGTAATGGTCTTGGTGATTTAGCTGATTGTTTTTACGTCGAAATTCGGTAATTTCGTGTTATGACTAGCCTGCGCAAGGCTGTGAAGATTTACTCTTGAATGGTTGACGAAGAAATGTCATTATTTCGTACTCGTGAAAAGAGTGAATTTGATCATTTACTGCAGAAGCGGGACAAGATATATGCTTAACCCTTATATCCAACAGCAGGAAAAATCTCACAACATTATGGGTATATACGATCACTATTACTAGTGTGTTAGTCCCCAAAACCGCGGGTGCAGGCCCAACGGGAATAAAACGCGTTAAATTTGGCCAGCCCGCTGGAGGGTTTTGTTTTCGTAAAAAAATGGCTTGCTCCAACCTGCGGTAACCGCGTTTTGTCCGATGCGTCCACGCTGTGCACCACCCAACCACTGCCTCTCTGCGTGTCGAGTTAAAAGTTAGTTTTCCATGCTACGTTACATGATCTGCCGTCTGCTTCGGCTGTACAAATTGAACCTGGCAGGTAACCCAGCTACACGAGCCCGACGCGCATCTGTCGGCAGGAGACCCGTTGTCCGAGCCTTTCAAGGGAAACTCGTTGGTCGTCACCCGGGCTCCAGAGGTACTGTCATATTTCTTTTTGATGTCGGATTCTGGGTAGATTTTGCGCCCCGCTTAGCCCTTGGACAGAGTCGTGGCGGCGAGAGGAAATACCATATCCGCGGCGCGTGGTAAACCACTTCATGGCATTTACATGACCGATGCCAATAGTCGGCACGCATGTTAAGAATCAGTGTACGAGAAGCCAAGAGTCGGCACGCATGCAAAGGGTCAGTGTGCTCGAGGTTGAGGTCACCATCCTCAAGCATCAGTGGGGTACAAATCAGATCGTGCTTGTTTGTTGTTTCCGAGGAGAAGGCCTGACATATTTTACGGCGACGCATTCTTCGACCGGCGACTTGTTGCAGGTCAAGGGCGCGGGGGAATCGGTGCGCATCCCGTCTCGACTGCTGCTTGGTATCGTCCCGGAAGTACTGCTTCGATCGTTCAACTTCTGGCAGTACCAGGTGAATGTTTCACCGTTTGTAGTGTGTGAACACTTTTTTGAGGGCTCCCACGCTTGTGCGGTACTCGAGGAAATCATTGCTCTCGTTTTTGTTCCATGCCCTGGTCAGTGGCTGCGCACTATGCCCTCGTGGGGGGCTGTGTAGTGCCATAAGCAAAGGCGCTAAATAAATAGCGTACAGGGTAGAAGGCGTTCTATTTTTACGTCTGCACGATTTTTTCAGTGCGAATGTCGTTCGAGATGTATAGGAATGGCTATTGCAGATGTCCTGTCATCCGGTTAAGAGATGGCTGTCCGTTGCGCGAATGGATGTACTTCAAGTCGCGCGAAGTGGCGAAACGTTGTGGATAGCCGCTATCAATAGGCCCACTCGATGTGTGCTCTCCACGTCTGCCAGGATGACGGGTTGGTGGGAGTGCCGTCGAAGCTCAATCGGTACAGGCGGGCGGGGAAAAAGATTGTCTACGAGGAAGCAGGGGAGGACGCAGCCAAAAGCGATGACGAGGGGCAGCAAGGCGGCACGAAGAGCATGGAAGATTGTCAAGATGAAGAGGGCGAAGAAAGAGCGGGGCTGACGTTGATCAAGATGCGGCTTTTCAAGGATATCAAGATTGACGAGGTGAGTGACTCAGCCTGATTTGCCGCTGCCTACAATTTCTCCCGATATGAATTCCTGCAACTGTGATTTGCCTGTTTTCGTGTCGTGATCGGCTCTGCCACCGTTTTTTGCCTGCCATTGTACGGTACCTCAACCTCAAATCGTGATACCAGGTATGGCATAATAACAGTTGCGCTGCCATACAAAAATAGCACTGGCGTGTCTGAGGTCTGAGAGTAAAAGCGCGAAGTCTCCTCTGTGTCTTGTTATTACGGCGTGCCCGGCGTAGTGGTGACCCACCCGATAAGGTGGATGATACAGATGCTTTTGAACGGCGGATTTTCGAGGATGCCATAAACGTCTCCGGCGCAGCTGTCCGAAAAAACACGCGCAAAGCCTACACTCCGTTCATCGCTTCCTCCCTTTCTCCCCTCCATTTGTTTTTGTTGCGTCTGTTTTCTCCAAACGATAGTCCGGGCATGGACACAGCGAAGCCTTCGGCGTTATTTCGCGCGTGGTTTTCCCAGACGTAACCCTGCCGCGCCTGGCCAAGGTCCACGCCTCCGACACCGTCCATTCATCCGGCGGCTCCCTCGCGGTCGCTGGTTCTTCTACAGCGTTAACACCGCTCGATGGCAACGACACACGTGTCGGCAATGGTACGGCCCTTAGAAGCGACCCGGCAGACAACGAAAAAGAGGCTGCGGCCGCGGAAGCAGAGCTACTGGACACGCTCGTAGGCCTCGTGGCATTGCGCGGGGGAACCGGGGGAGTGGCGCCGCATGGCAGCGGGGGCTTGGGCGCTGAAGGGGGGTCGCTTGGAAATGGGAAGTATACAGCCAGGTTGTCGGAGGGGCGGGAATCGTCCGGTAGGGCCGAGGAGTCGACGCTGCTCAACTTGCTCTTCGTGCCAGACGGCAGGTGAGAGCGGAGGGGCAAACGGGTTTTCTGTTTTGGCGGTTGCAAGGTGTAGCTGCCAAGGCGCTTTGCGCTGTGCTGATCGATGGCGGACAAAGTGCTCTGGGCAGGCGTCCTTAAGCTCGAGCTCGTCGAGAAGCCTGGTGTTGACGTACCATCTGAAGAGTGAGATAGCGTCCTGTTTTGGTTAATCTGCTTCGCTGGTGTTCAAATGCGTGTCCGTATTCCCCGTGTGTCCGAAGAATCACCTTGTCATCGTTTCATTGGATACGCCTTGGTTTGCTGCTGCAGGGGGGTCCTCCGCTTGCTGCGGTTATCCCGTTCAGAACCGCCAAATTGCTCGTACGCCATTTCTGAGTAGTTTATTCCCTCAAGCTTAGGTGCTGTTTTAAAGGGGTTAACAAGGCTTTCGTCCATCTGGCACATGTCCTCCTTTGCTTCTGCAACCTCCAACGAACGTCATCCTTAACAAACAGTCCGATGAAAACCTTGGCGAGGGCTCTGCTGCGCCTTGATGGTCTCAGTCACGTGCTAGCGTGGACGCGAGACCCTGTACTTGCCTGCAAGGACGCAGCCTCCATGCACTTTGTCGAACTCCCTCGCCTGAAGCTGCGCTTCGAAGCTAAGGCCGACGGACCCGGAGGGAAGGTGAGTCACTCTTACACAGTGGAGGGATAATCTCGGACGGAATCGGTGTTGCGAGCGCCCGAGTTTTGTAGCTGAGGGTTGGGTGCGAGTGCGCAACTTGACGAGGGGAAGGGTACTTCGCACGATCGCGTGGTTTGAGGTCGGGCTTGGTGTAGATGGCACTGCCGAGACATGCGTTGTTTATCTAACATCATCTTGGTGCTCCGTGTTCCGGTGTACGCTGAAACAACCTTTTTGCATCGGATTTGCGAATGATTCGTAACGGTACCGCCGTTTTGTTTGTGCCTTCTTCTATGCATTTGTGCGTGATATTTATAGGTGCGGCTGCATAGCTTGGAGCATGCGGGTATGTTCATCAGCGGACCTGAGGGGCCAGAGATGACGCGTCTCGTACAGGTGAGTTAACTACGATATGATCGTCATTGCGGGCACACTCTCCAGTAAATGTTTTCAGGTAATGTCGACCAATGGTCGGGCGAGTTTTACTTTCCCCACCACGCGAGCGGCGACGCCTGCCAGCAGACCCTGCTCTTCGTTGCCCTAAACTGTTCTGAGTGGCGGCCACATTATCTACTGTGTTCCCCCAAGCTGTTCTCAGAGGTGGCCTTGTTACCTGCTGTGATCGGTGGTTACTGTATAGCGTGGTGTAAATGATTGAACGAAAGGCCAGCGCATGGTCTTCTTTAACAAATTTAGGGTAATGCTCGCTAGGCGAGCTGCGCACCGTCTCGGCGCCGTCTTGCAGCACACCCCACACAGTTGGTGCTCGTGGTAGGTCAACCTGAAGCGTTCGTGCAGACACCCCGCCCAGCTAGCACTCAACTGACCAGTCTGTGCCGTGCAAACTGCTGCTGCGCGAAAATTGAACAGGGGCTGCCATCGTCGCTGGTGCTGGAGAACGCCGAGAAGGACCGCTTCTTGCTGCTTCCCTCTGCCACATTGCCTGGGAGGCCAGAGTCTAAGGTGAGGGGGCGGGAGTTTTTTTATAGGCGGTTCGAAAATGTCTGTGCGCGCGCTAATAGCCCCCCCCCCGTGTGGTCCCGCCAATGCGTGTTCTCCTCCTCTCTTGGCACTGTGTTTAGTGTAAAACGTATTTCCGCGTTGTAAGCACACAAAAGCGGAGTTGGCGCTTGTTCGCCGATTATTTTCAAGAATATCGCCTTGCGTGGCACTCTTCTATTACCATTCAGGGGTCAAATGCAGGTGGGCCTGGAAACTCCGTGCAGATTGCGATGTACAATCTGTATGATGTGCATTTTGGGCATGTTAACTACTGTATGTGTGCATTGTGGTGTACACTGTGCTGATGGTCATTACAGTAGGTTTCCGCATTAGTTAAGGTCGCCCACATCGTCCCGTACTAGAATGTACCAGGTACCTGGTCATGAATTACAGTAGTTAGGTTACCCCCCCCCATGCGTTGTAGGGATGCGAGGATCCGTCGTCGTAAGACTACGGCCATACATGACATGAGTACACCCCCCCTGTAGAAATGCATATATTTAATACCTGATGATCGGATGATTTGGTGATATCCATGCGCCTTGATACGTTGTGAACCTCGAGCTCAATAGGAGGCTTGCGGTTAGCACCCGAGCCGATCATACATATGTTACCGCGCATTTTACACCCCACACCGTCGGCTGTGGTCGTACGTGAACACGCAGGGCATTGCCTTCTCCGGGGAGGTCATTCTCAACCGGTGCGATCCGTGGTGGCTGCGCTGCGTGGGGGATGGGGCCCGTCACCACCTGTACCCCGTTCACGTTAGCGGTTGTCTCGTGTCCACGCCCTCTCTCGCTGCGGCGCTGTACCTCCTTGTTTCGAGGTTTGTCGCGAGGCAATATGACCAGGTGCGCAATCACATTAGTGTCTGCAGGTTCACACTTGCCCCTCTCAGGGGAGGTGTTTATGAAAATAGGATTATTTTTCTTTCTTCTCTTCGCGTTTCATGCCGGTAGATTGGAAGCTTGTCCAATCGGCCGTTGCGTTTTATCCCCCTCCGTGGCAAGAACCTTTTATCGGAGTAGCCTGTGACGTTATACGATTTTTCACGAGGCGATGTTTACCGCCATGTGAACAAGAAGCGCTGCCATCTCGACCCACCGCGTGGTAAGCTAGCAAGACGATGCAACCACGGGCACCGAGAGCGTAACACAACAGCGTACTCTAGAGGTAACATTGTGTGGCAACCCTCTCTCGCCTCACAATACTGTAGTGTATTTTACGTGCCAAAGGTGTGTGGCTGTTCAGCCTGTTTAGTTTTGTAGGGGGGTGTACTCGTTTCCGGGCGGGTGGCTTTATTGATACCTGGTTGTCAGATACATTGCGCGACATAGGTTTGCACGCCGGTCCCTGTGATGTAATTATGTACGTTCGACGAGTAATGTCCCTAGGAGTTGTCGACTTGCACGTCAACGTGATCCCTAACCTCGTTTCTGACGTGTGGTTGCAGGTATTTTCCATGGTGGAGGGGTGCGTAACCGACCTCCCTCTGGGAAGAGAAGAGGCAGGAAGCCTTCAGTGGCTGGGCCACCTAGAGCACGACCACCACCCAGACGCCGTCTCCTGCCGACTGAAGCTTAGCCTCGCCGCCGCTCCTTGCCCGGAGATGTCTGCCGTTTTGCCCTGGGATATTGTGCAGCAGGTTCGTGGTAGGGGTGACAGGGCATTATGTCCTCTCTGATATATCTGATACCTGGTTTGTTTCATGTGGGGGTTCGCGAATGGAGGGTATTTTCTCGTGTGGTGTTGCCCTGGTGGTCGACATGGAAGGTTGGGCTTACTTATGTCGTGGTGTCTACCCCGAGCGAACAATCGAACCGATACGGTATGCGAGGCGCGGGATCCTTCTCCGATATTGCTCCTTAGAGGCTTTCTGCTAGCCCTAAAAGTTTTTCAAATCCGCGACGTCGTGGTGGTTTTCATGCAAGCAGGCGCACCTCTACGTGACGAGACGAGGTCACGTGTCTGCGCGTTGCCGGCTTTCGCCCGAGGAAGAGTTGCTTGTGCTGGACAAGGCCACGAAGGTCGCCATTCTCGCGGCGGCGGATGCGGCAAAGGAGACTGCCAGAGGTGCCAACAACGTATCGCTCGGGGAGCAAGCGGGCAGGTATGTGTCGCCGTCTGCTCTTGTCCGAAAAAAGCTGGACAGCAAGCATACGTGTGCTTCCCTTTTGTGCGCTCCTGGCATAGCATGCTGGCGTGAACAAGGGCTCGGGTGGTCATGAGCCCTTTTCTAGTGTGGCAATGAAGCAAGCAGAAAATAGACTCTGCGCAAAATGTCTTTCCCCCTTACAGATCGCGTTCTCCACCGCCGCGCTATGTATGAAGATATGCGTTAACGGCTGCTACTGCTTCCCTCGCCCTGTCGCTGCGATGGGACCCTTGACAGGCTGTTGGGTTCGCTATTCGGCATGTCCGGGCCGGGGCTTAAGCGGGTGAAACCGCGTGTGGAGATGAGCCTCGAGGCCATCAACAGGCGAGAGCTTCTCAAGGTTCTTGTCACAGGGGTAGCGACGTCGTCGGGAGAGGCAAGTGCGCTGTGTTGTTCTCGTTGGTGTTCTGGTCGGCGTTGGTGTTCAGACTTGTGCTGGTGTTTGTTCAGGTTGGCGCTGGGCTTGTGATTTGTTGGTTGTTATCCGCTTGTTTTTGGTTATTGTCATCGACTACAATACGCACTACTACAGGTAATCGTTCAATGTTAGTGCAACCTTGAAGTGTTCGCCTTGATACGGCGTTTTTGGTTGCCTTTTGAGATTCTGTTTTTCGTGATTGTTTCACGCTGATCAACCAGTAATCCGCTCGCTAGTTATATGTACGAACAAGGGTTGCCACTGTTTGGACGGTCGCACCCTCTAACGTATCATTTGCGCTCGCGATCGATCAGGTGACGGCGAGGGTGAGCAACCCTACCCCGTTGAAGCTGCCGTCATTTGACGGCCTAGTGGATCACTCGTGCATGGAAGATCAGGAGAAGAAGGGAGGCATTCTGTCCAAGGTAGGGCAACCCTTAGAGCTACACTGTTTATAGGGACCGTGCTTCCCTGAAGAGTTAGGCGAAGGACCGGGGTCCCCGTGTAGTTCGGCGAGGGGCCGGGCTTCCGTTTGAGATGGGACCGAGTTTCATGGAAGCTACGTAGGTTGCGTGTTTTGGTATTCCAACGTAAACATTCCAGGTGCTGGGCACCTGTCTTTTTTCGTTTCAGTCGGCAGGCGAAGACATCAAAATAATAGAGCTATAACGCGGAGATGCTGTCGCCCGCATCGCTCGTCGAAAAGTTACGGTGTCGAACACCGGCACCCGAAAGTTTCCCGACCATGTTGACGGTGATCATGTTGTCAGACACTTAGGTAACTCGTTCCCCTCAAAACCGCCTGTGGTTACAAACTGTATCGTGGTTGGGCTCTCGTCCTCATTGCCGGAACTCTCTCTATGTTGATCAAGCGCATGCATCCAAGGAATTGTTCAATTTTATTTGCGGGGGAGGTATCGTCAGCGACCAAACGCACACGACTTCATATGCTAAACCTCGCGTCTTACCCGACTTCTTTCCTGCCTGGAATTTCTCATAGCGCCCATCGTCTTCCGCAACTTTCCACGTTCTTAGATGAAGCACGCCATAACTAGCAGCTACATGCCACCGGATGATTCGAACGGCGTTGTCGCGCTCGCGAATCTGGACCAATGGATTGAGCCCGGGATCAAGCTAGAGGAGGGAAAGCTGGGCCTCGGGTTTCCTTTCATGTACCTGCTGCTCACCGGCTCCGTGGGCATCAAGGTGCCCTCATCGTCTGTGCCTTGTTCTGGCCGAGGTTAACGCCTGTTTTTTACGTCGTTGAACTATTTTTGTATTTTGCCCACCGTGCTCCAAGATGGTTGGGTCCCGAGCAACCATCCCAACGGCGAAGCACCCTTGAAAAGTTTTTTCTTGTATGCATGATATTTTGGTTTGGGGGAAACTGGTCGCTTTGTACCTTTCACCCGAGAAAGAATACCGGTTCAATTTATTTCAGTGTCTTTTCCTGGCAGCTGTCATTGCATGGGACGTCACGTTTATGTAAGAGAGTTGCGGCCACTTTTGCCTTCGATATTCGGGGAACTGTTGTATTGACTTTCGCCGTATGCGCTTTGCGCGAATAGACGACGACAGTTCCAAGCGCGGGCGTTTAAGGATGTGCTTCTGTTGCGGAAAGTTGAAGGAGGGGTGGAGTGTTTAGTTCGAGCTTGGGGTTACGTCCCTCGCTCTCTTCCCTACGCGCTACGTAAGGGTTGATCGATACCTGTTTTGGTGAATCTGTGTTTCTGTGTGTCTCTAGTATTTTGAGGAAAGGGCTGTTAGTAGGATCCCGGATCCCGCCCGGCCGAGTTTCATTACGTACAGGTTTCCCTTTTTATGAGTTCCCTTCGCTTGTTTGCGACTGTTTGTTTTCACTTATATTCACGGCACGGGCCCAGGAGGGGTTCGAATTCCTGATGTTTTGGCTTATTGTGTTTGAAGGCGAAGGCATTTTCTCTGTTTTGCAGGACAAAAATCACGGTACTCACCCTACAGGGTTTGATTTCGTGGTGGTTTGACATATGCGTGTGAAATGCGAAGGCAACCGGCAACAACAGCACTAACAGCCCATACGTAATTCAACATGAAATGGCGCATCACAGGTGCTACCTGAGGATAACAGCTTCAACTGGGGCGCAGTTCTACTTCGCCTGCTACCGTGGGAGCAGACGCAGCGGAAAGACCTCGTCATGTCTGTCCTCAGGGCCCTGGCATACAACCCATCCCTGGCCGTGGATGCGCCGAAGTGGCAGCCCAAGGCACGTTTCAAGGCTGGCACTCCCTGTCATGTGGAGCCTGTCTTGAACACCTGAGGATGTAGTGTTCGCACTTTATAGCAGTTTGTGGAACGTGCCTCGAACGCCGGAGGGTGTATGTAGTGATGTTACAGCACAGTACAGCACAGCAGCAGTAGTTGTGTTTTCGCTCGCCGCTTGCAGCATTCAGTGTTGTGGACTTTCGTCGAAGTACAGCATGGCGCGTGTACACGTTGTGGGCGTGAATTGAGTTCGACAACCTATCCCTCGGGCCTTTGAAATCGTCTGTTGAAGTATGGTTTGGTGAATCTCCTCTTTTTTGCTCTCAATTTTGGCTGTGCAGATGATCAAGGGTTGTGGCCGTTCGCGGACGTACGGCATGGCACGTGTACACCTTTGCGGGCGTGTATTGAGAACATCAATATATCGCCCGGGCATTTGAGACCGTTTGTTGACTATATAGTATTCTGGATTTTCCCTTTTATGTCCTTGGTTCTGGCTGTTCAGATAACCACGGGTTGTACGTTTTCACCGAAGTACCGCGTGATACTCATCTTGCAGGCATGCACTAAGACCACCAATCGCTCGAGCGTTTGAGACCGTCTGCTCATAATAGCTTCGTGGATGTCCTCTTTTCTCGCCCTCTATTATGTAGACGACCATATTGGAGTACGCCTTGGCCCGTGTACACCTTGCGGGCGTGATCGAGATCATGAAAGACCCACTGCGTTATTTGAGATCATCCGTTGAATTCGTTCAGTGGATTTCCTCTTTGCTGCCCTCAAATTTTGCCGCGCAGATGACCAAGGAGAAGATGCTTCGTCAGGCACACGCGTTCCTTCTGTCCAAGAGGAGTTCCGTGATCTGGCCTCGATCTCACCTAGAGTTTCACCCTTCCACGTCCGTGCCCTCCGCGGCTCTACCGACGCTGCAGCGGCTGGACAGGGGGTGGTTCGCGCTGAGGACGCCTGACGCGGCCATGTCGTCGCGACCGGTGTTGCCATGGGTGAGAAGGGATCAGGAAGGGGTCGTGGCTTGTACCTCATTCGTGTAGTAGGCTTACCACTTTTTCGACACTATGGTTGACGCACGCTGTGTACGAGACGAAGAGATCCCCAACCATTGTTGGTTGATATAGGGAATCCCTGACTTTGCTGGTACAGTTAGGGTTAGGGTTGGTGATTCTCGTCTCGCACACCGTGACCCTTAACGTTAGCGTCGGATAAGTTGTAGTCAGCGCTCCATTCGTGAGGATGCTTCTCTCAGATAGCTTAGAAGCTAGGCCGAGATTATAGAAGTAGGTGACGCAACCAATTTAACCTCGTCCTTGGAGTCGTCGTGGAGCCTTCTCCTTGCTTTTCCATATCCACGTGTAGAGGTGTATTGCCGCGATTGTGATTATTCGGGGGGGTCATACTGCTACGATTGTGCTGCGGTTTGGGTTGAGATAACGAGGGAAGCTTCCGCGGTTGCCGTGCTTAACTGGGCGACATTAACCATGCCCTCACAAACGCCCTGGATCAGAGCCGTCAAATCAATCGCTCAAAACGTTATCCGCTATTGCTCCCCTCGCTATCTCTAATCTGTGTCTTGGGTCCCCTCCACGATCGTGACATCGATGCTGGTTTTGGGATTTTGGGGACGCCTTCGTAGACGGTGCCCTCTGCGAGCGGGCATCTATCCTTTTCATCGGAGGACTGCGAGGCTTTCTCCGGCTTCCCGCTGGCGCCCGTGAACATCGCCTCGTACGTGAAAAACGTCACAAGGAAAGGCAGAGGTGAGGCTCAATTTTAGCACTGCTATAACCTCTTTTTCGTTTGTGGAACAAGATTGACGTTCTGGATGTCGCAAGGCCTGTTGCAAATGAGTTAACACGTTTTCTTGTTGCGTGATCGGTGAACTCTGCCGAACCAGCGTGGGTAGCGGTATTTCTTCGAGGCTGGCAAGTGGATCAACTTGCACCACACCCCTTGCGTGCCATGACAAAACCGCTGAACATGTCGTGTTTGTTTTGTCGTCGATTGGGTCTGTCGGGAAGGTGTCGCGGAGGTTGAGTCTGAGCTTCCCTTTGCTGTGGAGGGGCACCCGTCCGCCAAGTCGCACGTCGCTCGGGAGATGCTCAGGAGGTTGAAGGAGGACGTCGGCCACTTCGCCAGCGAGGTGAGAACGGAACCGAGATATGCGCCGGTAGCCGATGACGCTACAGTATTTCCCTTGTTGCCGCGTGTGTGCGTGATTCAGTTTGGTCGATGTTGCTTCTGGGTGTCGCTTCTGAGAAGAATCGTATCGCAAACAATCGATGTATTTGCCGCTCGTGCGAAGTCGAAATATGTACGGTAGCCGATGACGCTAGCTGCTTGTTGCCGCGTGTGCGCGTCATTTTTGGTTTGTGTCGCTGGAGTGTTGTGCTTCTGAGAACAATCGTATATCTGGTAGCAAACAATCCATGTCTTTGCCTGAATGTCAGTCGGCCTTCTGGGTGATGGACTGTAGTGGCCTATTTCGCGTAAAACCCTTTGATCGGTTTATTATTAGTCGTGACTATCGATGGCGAAGGTAAGTTGGTTGTACGCGTTGTACGTTTTTTTTTTTTACGTTGGTCAGTACCAACAAGATCCTTGGAAAAATCACGAAATGCTCCCAGCGTAACGCTGATTGTCGGTAGTGCTCAACACCAAGACGCGCCTGATAACAAAGGCAGGCGCGCAGGTAGATCGGGGAGCAGGAGGCTCACCCTTCGACCCCAGACCAATTTCTGCACTAACATGAAATTATGATAGTGAGGTGGTGGCATATCGGTTGTGGGTAATTATGTGGCATAAAACACACCACATTGAAGAAAAAATGTTCCTGCGATTCCGCCTTTCTGTTCCCGTGCCCGTGCTCTCCAGCTATATAGCTCCCTTTGTTGGAACCGGCAAGGGAACTTTCTAGAACACCATAAGACGATTAGATTACTGCAGCATCGACCCCTGCTTGGTTGGAGGGTGATACATATGGTGTCCCAACTACGGTATTAATAGTAGAATTGAAGGGGTTGTACGATACGGGCACAGCACGGTCTTGATCGTATTTACGCGCGCTCGCGCTGCTTGTAGACAGTTGATAAGACCAAGCTTGTTGTTTTTTTGGTCGCCCTCTCTCTGCGGAAACTATCCTAATTTGTTGTGGTATTCCTTACCAAGTGCTAGGTAGACGTTCGCCGGCCTTCACTCGTTCTCTGCGCATGTACGTGTTTCTTGTGCTCCTCTAGACCAACACCAAGATGACTCCGGAGCTGCTTGGGTTCTCCATGCAAGAGGTGGCATCCTACGTGCAGCAACCGGCGTCCGCGCGTACCTCAGCACAGAGGGTGAGTCCATATTCTGCGCTATCATATTTGTACAGCCACAGGCAACTATGCCAGGAGACGGGCAGTTTAGACCTGGGACGGCCGGCGGTCTAGACTTAGTATACTGGTTTTAGTGTAGGAGACAGCAGTTCAGACCTGTAACGGACGGCGGTCTAGACTTGATATATACTGGTTTTAGTGTAGGAGATAACAGTTTAGACCTTTGACGGACGGCCTTCTAGACTTACAATACGCTAGTTTTAGTGTGGGAGCTCCAAAAGGTTTGACCGGCGACGCCCTAAACTGCCGTGTCTTCTGGCATCCTTGTTGGCATTCTTGTTGGCCACAGGGATTGTGGCACACTAGGGTCGGTTAGCATATTGGCAGGGATGATTTACGAAAGTCACCATTTTTGTCTTGCGCGGCGCAGCGGTAAGCGTCTGAATATTTTCACGGATTGAGAGGTGCTCCTTGGAAGGGGGAGGGGGGTCTACTAAATACTTTGTGCTGACCTTGCAGGAACATATGAGTACTGATTTTTGTACTTCACACAAGACAGCTACGGTGTATTTTGGAATCACGGTAATAGATACCGCGTCCTATCGTGCACGTAGCTGGGAGGATGTTTGATTGATGCCTGTGGCGACATGTATGTGGTGGGTTTCCATCGGTTTTGGCATGTTTTTGGTACCGGGGTATTGGGATGTCAGGATTTCCACGATGCAACTTATTTGCCCGGTTGATCAACTCCACTCTACGACGAGTTAGTTCCCTGCACCGGGTTTGTTGCGGTATGAAGCGACGATATAAATACAACTGGTCTGTGTGTGCGCATCAAGGAAGCCTTCTGCACCTCCACCCCGTTCGCCTGTCTTAAGTAAGTCCCGTCACCCTGATGCATTCCAGAATTTTGTGGTGTTGGGCGTTAGGCTTCAAATCGGTTTATTCTCTCCAACACGGAAAGAAGCCTGCGGAAATACAAGAAATGCAGGAGGGTGAGATGCCGCTTAACATGGAAATCGTTTTCCCTTTTGATACGTTGGGTTCGGCATAGGTGGGTTCTCTCTTGGGCGCTCTCGAGGCGTTGCTCCTGAAAGACAAGGCTTGGGTAGCAGCCGCCCTTAAGCACCTTCCGGGCGTATCACCTGGCGATAGCGCTGGGGGAAGGCTGACTGACACTGCGACCAAAATGCCGCCGGAGCAGCGACGACGACTGTACAGCTTCGATCTTGGCAGGTCTGTCGGACTGGAGCTCTCGCCATCGATTCAGCAGCTGGCCGAGCTTTTCCTTTGCTCTCAGGGGGAAGAGGTAAGGGAGAGACTGCTGAGATTGGGTCAGATCACCATCTACTGTAGACCATCTAAATCCAAACCTGATGTGTGTATACATGTGTGACCTCACTTTAATGAACCTGGCGTACGGAAGGGAGAGAGCTGGATAATCAAGGCAAGAACAAAATGGTGCAGATCCAACCCGGGAAGCATGTGGTAGATCTTGCCGGTTGTACAGCTCCCACCTGGCAACATGAGCTAGATTATACAGATCAGGAATCTAGCTGCCCTGAAAGATCTATATCGTAAAGTGGGGACCCAATCTATGTTACCTAGCTGTGTGATATGTCCGATATGCGCTTTGTGGGTCATTGACTATATCGCTGCATATGCCTGTTTTGGTGATGAAGGCCATGCCAAAGTTGGAATGTCGTCCGCGCAGTTCGCCCCATCGAATGTGGTATTTCGTTTCGATTTGCTCCGGTCGCATGGGAGATAAATCGTTCTGCTGGGCGTGACTGAGAAAGAAGGATCATACTTATCGTGTAGGCTGTGCATGCCCTTGTCAAACTAATGTACACGGGAGGCGCAGTGTCATTGGGGGTACTGTTCAAATACAGGTGTTCGTTCACAGACAGCGTCTGAACGTTCGACACGCCCAAGCACACTGCCTGTGCAATATAAATATCCGACTGTACGTGATTCCGGCCTGTACATCAATCAGCCTCTGTGACAAGAGCGTCGTTTGTGTGCTACATAGAGCAAGGCTACGGCAAGGGGGGCGCGTTTAGGGGCGTTTCGTTTCTGCCACTCAGGGCCACTTTCGCCTTGCGCTACACAATGACTACCCCTACTGTACACTTTATTGCAAGTCTTACCATGGTACCAGTATGGTTTAGTGCCTCTGTATTTGGCGGTGTGGGTTAGGCCATGGATGCGCGACATTACGGGGATTATACTTTCGTACAGTACAGTATAGTAAAAGTAAATACTATACGTACCAGTAGTAAATCAGAACGAAACATGGTTTGTATAAACAGAGGGATTTGCGTTTTCTCGGGTCCATGGCGGGATTTGAGTGGTTCTGAATACGATGGCCCTCCGCAGTAGTGGCCTCAATAGTGTCCTTAAGCCGGGAGTGGAAATGAAGGCATCGTGCCCCCCCTAGCTCGGGTCACTAACCGACAGTACGGCTATCGTGTCGATGGCAGATTCTGGGGTACATCAACCCGTGGCTCACCTTGGTGGCACCAGGGGCTTCCTGCACCGTGGCAAGAGAGGTACTGGACGTCTTCACCGGCTTGCTGATGGTGTCTAACCGGATTTCGCAGGCCAATCGGTAAGTTTTAATCGGCGGAATCCTCACCCGGCTAGACGTACGCCGTCCGTTACAATTGTGTCGCACGTATGGTTGCGTACATAATGTTGCGAATGGGTTTTGATAGGGCGGTATGGAAGGCGAGCAGCGTTCGGTTCCCCGTTCTGCGCAGTTCACGTAGTATTATTCTAGCTTGCAATGGTATGGGCGGGACGCGTGCTACGGTAGAGGTATGGTATATGGCACCTACTTTTGCCTTCTGAGGCTCCTCCTCACATGAGGAGCTCTCCACTATTTGCTAAATCACCCCAAAACTGATTTTGAGGTACGTATACAACTTGGCCTGATGATCGATGCCGTGGCCTAGGTATAGGACGAATGACAAGACACGCCTTATTGCCTTATTGTGAAACTGTAACTGTAGTCTAACGATAAGGCATGCCTTACAAGGCACATGCCTTATCGGGTAGTTCCTGAGTGCCCTTAAGGAGCCTATTAAGAGTCAGTCAGAAAGAAAATATGCTACCCCTATCAGAGCACGCCTCGGTTTAAACAATACGCTGACCAGCGGTTTTGAAGCGCGCACCGCAATGTTAGGCAGACTATTAAGGGGGGGCATAGGGCATAGTAAATAGGACCGAATATTGTTAGTGAAGATAGCGAAATATATAAGTTTTGTGTATACCGTAGGTCCTATTTAATATGGTCCCCCGCAATAGTTGAACGGAGCGCTGTGTCGAGCCCTCGCCGTGCTTAATGCTCCTTCTGGTTCAGCTGCTTGCATGAGCGAGGACCTGCCCCCACGGCCCTCGCCCACGGCCGTCTTTTGTTTGTCTTACCTGTTTGTGCCTGTGCCTGTGATATTTGTTTTTTTTGCATGCCCTTGAACCAGATGTGTGACATTGGCACACAGTCTCTTGTCTTCGATCAAAGAGTTGGGCAACGTGACGAGCAGCGACTCGGGAGGTGCAGAGAGGCGGGCGCAAGTGCTCGTCCGCAGGAGCGAGGTGAATGGCGTGCGTGTCTACCGCCCACGGCTGGGTTGGGCACCAAGCAATCGTGCTTTGCGAGAACAAGGCGGACGTAGGAGCCGTAATAGCCTACTGCACCAACATCTCGTGGGATATATTACAGTAGTCTATATGTATTGAAGTAGCGCAAGTATTATTGGGAGAGACTACATGCACAGTGTTGTACTGGTATGTCTTGAGGTAGCGCAGCTATTTTGCCGGCGAGGTTGACCTATGATGGCCGCGTTGAGAAGGAGAGTCGCCGTTTTTTGGGTGCACCCTAACCCTAAGTAAGGATAGACATATTGCCGCGCTCTTATACCATTCATTCCACCCACCAATCGCTTCTGTTTTCTAGGCTCTGGCTGATGCTCTGTCCAAGAGTAGGCACTACGTATTCCCGGACGAACAAGGCAGCAACTCTCTTGATCCTCGGTTGCTGCTCGTGGAGTTCAACTCTAGCATCCTGCTCCACCAGTCGCAGGTACGGCATAGCACGATACGGTACGGATCGTTCGTTGCGAAGCTTATGGCGTTTTTTGGTGTGGCAATTTTACCGCAAGCACTGATTTATCCTACCCATCGGTCAAGGTCGTGCTGGGTCATTCTTCTGTTGGGTAACGCGTGCATCGGAATCGGTCTTGCTGGAGCTAGCGCGTCTTCTGCCGGTTACGTGGCGTTACGTCTTGTGTTTCTTCGGCTGCTGTGTTATCCTCTGCTGTTGATGGCAGTGATTTCCGCCGAACTAGTGTCTCCTTTCTTGCCTAATCGTTCGTAACGATTGTCGAGCATTGCACATCTGGATAAAGGTCTGCATATCTCCACGCGTGCGCAATGTAACCCATTGCGTAAAAGCACATCGCTCTATTTCTAGAGGGAGGGGCCGTCAGTACGGTGAACGTCGACGTTCTTCGCGAATAACCTTCGGGTGCACCGATTCGTTTTGAGCTTCGTCGTGTTTGTCTGTCCTTCGTATTTCGTACTTGCACCATGTGCCGCGATAGGTGGCGCTGATCGGGCGCTTCATGTCGAAGGCAACGGCGGGACTCTCCATGTGTCACCAGATGATCATGGGTGCCGGAAAGACTACCGTGGTCGCGCCCACTCTGGGACTGCTCCTTGCTGACGGACGGCGCCTAGTAATGGAGGTACCGTGTTCAGTTCTACCGCACCACCTACGGGGTGTACCAATTTTGAGCTTCTTCTATTTTAGTCACTCAACTCCTGTAGGACTGCACTCCCGTTTTGGTGACAATTGGGGGGAAATTACCTGGAATAGAGTCAGAGATATGTTTGTGTGCACTGAACTACCGTTTTGGTGACAATTGGGGGAAAATTACCTGGAATAGAGTCAGATATATGTTTGTGTGCACTGAACTAGTAAAAAGGTTTATATCATTATCTCTGCCCGTCAAAATAAGGATCGTTTGGATACTCCTCTTAATACCCAAACATCGTTGTATTTCCGGACAAATTGGTGTCCGGCACCGGGTACTGGTAGTTTCAATGGCGGCACCAGGGCGCTGCTCAGAACCATGTGGCCAGAGGTTATTAACTGATTCCTGGTCTGCAGCTATGAAGCTCTTGCGTGTATCGCTTGTGGCAGCTTTGCATCAGGGCTGAGGGCATCAGTTACGATCACGGCTTGAGCTTCTTCTGTTCGCTTTCTGGAGCCCTGTCAATTGCAGCCTTTCCCAGCTTGTGGTTGTTGCATTTGTGCGCCGTATTAAATGGTGTTGTTTTGTTTTTTTACGTGTCGAGCGTTGCGTTGGTAGTCATGACTAATCCGTGCAAACCTAATGTCGGTTTTAGCTGGGGTTGTCATGGTATAATGATCAAGACGTGGGTCCTTTTCGTCGAGTGCTTCAATCCACCCTGCGTCCTCAAGAAGAGGCTTTGAGCTGAGCATAAAACGTTCAAAGTGTGCAAAAACATTGACAATACCACGGTACTGCGCCACCCCATCCGTTCCTTTTCACCGTCTCGCCCGCGTGGTGGTTTGCCAGGTTGTCCCTGATGCCCTTTTGGACTTCTGCTTCAACGTGATGCGGTCTGCGTTCAGCGTGACCCTCAACAGGCCTGTCTACGCGTTCAAGTTCGACCGCTTCATGGAGGTTACACCATCCTTGCTGGAAAAGGTTTGCGAAACGTTTACACCCCGCTTGAATGCTGGCGATGGTAACAGCAGTAGGTCTTCTTTGCAGATAGCACCCTTTTATTTCTCCCCCGCTCAGCTGGGGTCTTCCTTGCCTTGCCTTGCCTTGCCTTGCCTTGCCTTGCCTTGCCTTGCCTTGCCCGCGGTCGAATGAAAATGCTGCTAATTTACCCGGCTGCCTGATCATTGGGGGCTGAGGCATGCCTCATTTTTCAATTGGGTGATGAGTGACGAATGAAGCCCTAGGTCCGCGCCGTTTGGCCGAATATCTTCTATTTTTTATCCCGCATTCTGTGCCGCCCGCCTACGCACACACGTGTCTACAGTGACAAATACGCACCAGTATGAGTTCCTATTAACCCTTTTGTGACTTGGTTATAGTGTAGCGGCCAAAACAATGATAATTTGTGTGTCATCAACCGTCTATGGGCACCGTGAGCGCACACCATGACGCGTAGGGTTATGTTGCGCCCGCTCCGTAGACTACTCATTTCAACCATTTTAACTCGGGCACCAACCATTGCATCATCCCCCAATCACACAGTGGCCGTTGCTTGGTCAATTATCGTCAAGTTTTCCCTCTGAAGCCCCCAAGAGGGTTACCAGCGAGAGTAAGACATGCCCTATATTTTGCTCTGTGATGACAGGTGGTGGAGGCGAGGGACCGCCGGTCAGTCATGGTGACCACGCCGACATCCGTCAAGTCCTTCATGCTCAAACTCGTGGAGCTGCTGCACAAGCTGGACATTAGCCGCCTTAACAGGGCGGAGGTACGGGAAGACGATTCAGGAGCTGCCGGGGGCATAAGGTATGTCTAGGGAATTTCGATGGCTATCGTACAGCGAAAATAATCCCTGGTTATCGGGAAATAATCAACGGAGGGGGCTTGCACTTTTATTTCAGCTTTTGCCGGATTGAAGACAGTGCGGGAATAGGGAATATTCAGATATGTACGAGTATATATTTCCGGGAGTGTGCAAATTTGGAGTGCGTTGAACAGATGGGGCTAAACACCTACCTGGTCTAGGAAGCCTATGATATGCACAACATGGAATCGAATGCGAAACGTGGAGCTGACCCGCTTACCCTGTTATGCTGGTTGCACTGCGTTGTGCGCACGGTGGCCGACCACAGACGGGCGTTGGGCATGCGTCCTGGTTGGAGACGCACACCGGTCAAGCCAGAGCCTGTCGAGGAGCTCCGCAGGCAGGCCGACATCGCCGTGAGAGTGTTGACAGTCTTCAGGGGCGCTGCTCTTCTTCTGGACGAGGTGGGGCTGGTTGCGACTGCTCTATTCCCTCGTGGCCGCGATGAGAAACCATGCCGGACGGGGTCGTGCCAAAAAATACCGTCAAATTGTGGCCGACCTTGTAACTTTGTCGAAAAAGCTAAGGTCGCCTTTCGACAGGTCAACCTTTGCTTGGTTGAGAGATCAGTCCGCACCTCTCGTTTGGCGAAGTTCAGCAAACTGCCACATACCTGGTACCTGGTAGTGTTTTCCTGAGGTATATAGGTGAAAGTTTTTTCAAGACCGGTGATATCCCCAGTACAGTATGATGTTGCAATCGCTGTTCGCTCTACAGCAGTGTGCACTGCGAGTACTTGGTGCTGGCTCTCTTGCACATCAGTGCGCCACAGTATGCTCCCAAACCACGGATTCAATGAAGCAATGGTTGTGTGCCGTCTTCTCTAGCGCCAGCGTTGGGTCCATACAACCTTACGCCTTTTGGATGTCTGGTGGCCTTCGCCATCATGTGAATCGCCATGTATTTCCGTCGTGCCGGCTTCACCGGTGCCTCTCCCAATTTCCCCTCCTTGTCTCTGAAAGGTGGATCTGATCTTGCAGCCGCTTAAGAGCGAGCTCAACTGGCCCCTCGGGGTGAAGAGACCGCTTGACTTCACGCGTGCGAGACCCGGGAGTAAGCTGGGCAACGGACTACGCTGGCAGGTGCCGTTTCATCTACTTGAAGCGTTCTTCTACTACACGGAGGGAAGGATGGTGGTGGATTTAGCCTTCCAGGACAGCCGAAGGTGGGTTTTCTATTTGCTGGCGTGCCTGTTGTGATTGCAACGGGAGAATATTGGCTCACTATTTTGTTGATGTGCTGATCGTGTCGTGGTTGAACGTATGCGCGAGTTGGCAAGTATCGTACGAAGTATGACAGATTATTTCTGGGCCGGGGCTAAGGTTATTTTATGTGGGGTGATCGAATCATGCACCGCTCGTTGTTTGCAAATACAGCGCAAGAAACCCCCCGTGATCGCCCGATTGGTACAGTCTCGTACGTTCCACACATAGCGTAAAATGTAGTGTGCAATCGGCGCATAGAGCAGATCTCACCCAAGTGGTGTACACCTGATGCTCGCCGTGATGTCAGGGCTAAGGCGACCCTGGAATCCATCCGAGTGGCGATCGACGAAGGCTGCGCGTCCCGGCTTCTTCAGAGGACCCCGCACGTGGTGTTGCTGTCGCGCAAGTTCTACCACGAGAAGCTGATGCCTTTGCTGGCGCAGTGGGTCCTGCTGTGGATGAGGCAGAGAAAGCTTCGAGAGATCTCAGACGAGGTGAGCGCGTAAGAACGCTCCCGCACGTAAACTACTTCACACTTCGGACAAGTCTTGATCTAGCGTAGATCTATCATTCATTTTCTCGCCAGCCGTTATGAGAGCTTGTGCAGGATCTATACCAAGTATATGTACAAATCCAAACCAGGATACATGTGCTAGCGCATGCAGATTATTCTGTTGGTAGTATATCGGCCCTGAAATATCTAGGCCATAACGTGGGAAGCGATGATCTGTAGATGGTCTGTCCGAGGGAAGTGTGACTATTGCAAGCGTGGGTTAAATATGTCATCCACGCTGGATGTACCCGGGTACCTACCCGGGTATGATCAACGTATCTAAGTTTGATACCCAGGTACCCAGAGTATGTACCACTCTGGCCGGTAGCGTAGTCCCCCTTTGCACTCTGATATCAATTTCAAAATCTTACTGTTGCACTCCCTGTATATATTGCGTGTGCTGGGTCGTGGTCCACGGCATCTTTGTTGCCGTGCTATCCCTAGAATGCTAGGATGTTTTTCTCCGTAAATCTGTCGTATGTTTTTTTACGGTCACTGGGCGGTAGCTCGTTCCTCGCCCGTCTGTCCTTGCGTGTGGCATGACACATCAGGGCAGCTCGGTAGGTGTTGATGCCAATTTACACGTCGGACAGATCAAATAGATCAGATAAAACAAATAGATCCTAAGACCTATGCCAATGGAACCGCGAAGTAGAAAAGTTCTTTTTCAAATATATGGCTTTCAAAAAACAGCCGAAAAAATTCTCGTACCGCCGCTGTGGGAAAAAAAGAGAAAAATGTTTGATTTTTTCTTTTCTTTTTCCCAACGGCTGCAGGCGGCGCAATTTGTGTTTTTCTGGTCGCAAATTGTCAACACGGTGATCGAAACCAGCTCGTGCGACGATCGACCCTCGATCTCGACATAGACTCAGCCCACGGCCAACCCACTCGGTATCTGGCAAGCCCAACGAGTATAGATGATGGCCTCGAAGATATCAGGCGGACCCATGGTCTAGGGGGCGAGAGCTTGCCGGCGGCGTCGTACGGTATCCTCCCAAACCTGAAAAAATGACTATTTTTTGCCATTCGAGACGGATGGAGAAGTTTTGTCTTCTGTTTTGTGCAAACCAGCGGCCAAATGTTTTTTTATCACACGCCTGGTCAGCTCCCGCCACATGACACCGGCCATGGTGTGAAGACGGTGACCCTAGGGTGGGTCGGAGCCCCTAACGAGCGCACTCCGTTCAGAATTCGTGACGCAATCGTTGGTTTTGTTGATCGATGTCTGTCGAGGACTCGGAATCTCGCCGCTTCGAACCAAAGATCGGCCTGAGTTTTTCTCAAGCCGATGTTGGCCCAACATCGGCCCCAGATTTGCTTTTTTCGGGCTTTTCCAAAAGTTAGGAACTTTTTTTTTTTTTAGGTGGCCCATAGGAAGCGTGTTCTGAATTTTTTTGGCGGGTATCTTTGAAATTCAAACTTTTTATTGCAACTTCGCTGTACCATTGGCATAGGTCTAAGCTGCTGTTATGAGGTGTTGAGCAGGATATGTATAGTACAGATCCAACCCTGGAAACATATCCTAAACCATGCAGGTGATGCGCCTCCCATCTGGCACAATAAGCTAGATCATACATACAGATCAGGAATATACCTATCCATCTGCTCTGAACGATCTAGATCATTACGTGGGAATGATCAGTAAATGATCTGTAGATGATCTACGTATCTGATCTGTCCGAGGTGTGTAACTGATTCGTGTTATCTTTTGCGATATAAATGCCATTGGCACCCGCTGTATTTGGCGGTGTAGACGGCCCAAGTTTGCCCAACTTGGCGTTGCATAGTGACGGCCTTTTCGTACCCCAAGCCAAGGACAAGACGTGCCGTGACCACATCTGGTGCTTGACGTATTGGTACCTGACGGAAAATATGCGTGCTATGATAGGAGACCGCGGTTTAACCCCTTGATTGATGCCCCCCTACACCAAAGTCAACCCCAAAAGGAAAAAGAGGCGTTGCCCTCCCGAAAAGGCCGGCCTCCCATTTCGAGGGGCCATAGTAATGCACACTACTACATAGTAAAATTTTGTAATCAGAACCCACGATGGACCCCAAAACGAGGTATCCCCCTATCCCCTATTGGTTCTGATTACTATAGCATACCGGTAGTTGCCTAGCGCTGATACGGTCGAAATGTGGATGCCAACACCGTGTACCGCTTTCTGTGCATCCTGGTCTCAGGTGGCGTTGGAGTACCTGCTCAAGGGGCCCACAGGTTCGGGGGGCCAAGTGACGGCAGAGGTCAAGGCAAAGCTGAGCGACGAGCACGTCAAGGTTTGTTACTTGCGTTTGTTGTCGTGTCCGACTCTCGACCCACCGACTGCTGTGTTTGCGATAGACCTGCGGAATGGTGTTTTGGGTAATGTCGCCTGGGCAGCAGATATTCAATGGTGTGTGTTGTCGTGCGCTATGAGAGAGATCCTGAGATCATGCATGTGTGCCTGCCGCCGAAACTGCCCATTTTTTTGTAAGAGTTACCGCGAATACTCATTATTGCGAAGGGGCTTGTTCCTCCAGCGCTGTGCTCGAATTTCAGCCACAAGTAGCTGTCGGAGAGGCCATGAATGAAAACAGGAGCTGTAGGAGCCAGTGGTCGATATATTGTGTATTGAGTTATTCGACAAGATTGAGCAATTGTTTTTGTCACGAGACGTTGTAGACCGCGGAAATCTTGGCGGACCGGTGCAATTTATTTTCAGGCCCGATCGCACAGTTGCAACATTCTCTTTTTCACGACGCGAGTTTTGAGTATACCAGGTACATCTCTCCAAAAAGGTACTGTACCCCTTTCGAGCTGGATGAAGCTTGGTTCAATGACCACCGACCGAGGTTCGTACAATGGATTCTTGGTAACCTCCAAGGTCTACAACCAACGCACGCATTGTGACAAACATCCTGCAGCGCGAGTTCCTATTCCTACTGTATCTAGCGACAGCTTATTGCTATACCTGGTATATGTCTCGTCCACCCATCACATCGTTTTTACTCTCCCTGTCGCTTTTTGTCGTTGCAGATGCTGAATCTGACGCACGACTGGCTGAGATCGTTCCTGCCGCACGTGCTGACCAAGATCGATCGCGTCGGGTTCGGGCTGCTGACGCCAGCGGATCTTCAGCGGGCTCTAGAGGTGTCATGCTTAACGACCAGGCCGGGCCGCCCGTGCCAGTGTTTGGCGTATTACTGCTCACTGCAGCGTAGTGAGAGCAACTTGATATAGTGCTCCGGAGATGATGTATCCCACAGTCCATAGTACCGTTACGTTGAGTACTGGCACTGCGGTGCCTGCATTATTTGGTCCGTGTTTTTTTCTTCCATCGGCAAGTTCCTTATCCTGTTCTATGATCACGGGGGGGATTTGATGTCTACAGGGAAATTAGCTATTGTGAGAACATCATCCTCGTTATCATGGACGTACCGTGGTTTTGTTGTTGCGTTCGCTGCCGCCTTCCCGGGCACACAGTCGTGTTTTCGTGTTCCCTCGCCTTTACGCTAGCTTGTCCCTTGGTCGTGTGATTCCCCAGGCGGACCCGAAAATGCCCAAGTCGCGCAAGCTGCTCGCTGTCCCATTCGTGGGCAAGGACGTGCCTTCGAGGGCGTCTGAGTTTAGCCACCCGGACGTCGTTATCGGTGAGCTTCGAAGGGTTAGGTCTCTTGCTTAACCAAACAAACCGTTTGTGCTTTCCAAGTTTCCCCATGAGCGACCTCTTGCAGATCTGTTGGTGGGAGGGACTGTGGAATGCCGCATGCGTCATTTAGCCTCCGCAGCGGAATGTGTGTGCTGATTACAAGTGGCGGGGGTTGCCCTGTATCTCCCTTCGTTTGGAATGGGGCAAGCACGTACTTGCGCTGCCCAACTTTACGCTACGTAGGCCGATCGAGTCTGCGCTATTCCTATACAAGCTGGTTCGTGGAGGCTCGAACCTGCCTTGTTAAGTTATTGCGTGATTAGGACTTAAGGGAGGGGAAGTGACTACTATTGGTAGCTGTTACGACTACACGATTACAGCATCGATCACTGCTCGGTTGGGGAGCGAAAACGTAACTAGAAACCGAACAACAACAACAACAACAACAACAACAACAACAACAACAACAACAACAACAACAACAACAACAACAATAACAACAAAAACGAGAATTACAACAAGGCAAAAGGTGCTGCGCGACACAGGCGCACGCAGCATGATACTGGTGTGCCATCAATCTGCTTCCTCTATATTTCCAGCAGGCTTCCTTCTTGCGTCCCCGGTTTTTGATCCAAAACTGCTGCGTGTACTACTGTGCCCTCGATGTATAACAGGAGGTTGATTAGACGAAAACCTATGTGTTTGAGATCACTGGAGTTGGCTATGGGTCCCAACAGGGTTGTTACGGTACCAAGTGCGCAACATCAACGATGCTGCGGGTGTACGGTGCCAAGTGCGTAGCATCAACGACGCTACTGGTGTTGTGTGCGGGATGGAATCATGTCGGTAGACTGTGCAGGACCCTTCTTGGCATCCCGCGATCCCGCCATGCTACGAACGTACGCGCAGGGTACACCGCCTCCGAGGCTAGACGCTCATACACCATAGAGAATTCCATCGCGAGACAATGACTCACAATTGTTTTCTTTGGACCTGGTTTGGACGACCAACCGCGCCCTCCCAGGCTTAACCATCCTCGCATACCGGTACGAGGGTCTCCGGCTGTCGGACTTCAAGGCCAATTTGAGGGCCCTTAAGGAGGAGATGGAAGAGGACCAGAGCGGGCCTTACCACTTGCGCCCCGCGTGCCAGACCTTGGTGCGGTGGGTAACCCTCGCTGGGGGCACCATGAGGGGTGTCAAGCATGGGCGTGGGGGCAGCGGTGAGGATCGAGTGCGAATGCTATATTTATTTCGTAGTTTTCTGTAGCCTCGATGCAACGCTAGGTTTTCTCGAGGCCAGTTGGCCGTACTACTAGATATGTCGGCTGCACGGATGGCATAGCCACGTGATACGCGGGCGATACGTGAGTGTACTCCAGCAATTGGTGGGGGGGATCGACAAGACATTTTTAAGCAGCTCCCCGAGACATAATCCAGGGTCAACAGGTGAGTACGCGGAGGATACATGTCCATTTAACACGAGTGCTGAGACCACATCCATGTCATGTCTTGTCTTTCGTGTCGCTTTCCACTATTATAGGTGCTTCTCCCCCACCACTGCCCGCGGCAGAAAGCACGGTCGATTCTCTTCTGGCGCTGGAGGGAGAGGGTTACGGGGAGGGGTGGGCGGTGCCGGCGGCCGACGAAGAGTCCGGTGTGTTGAGGGGGGAGTTCGAGAACCTGTGGCCCTTGCAGCTTGTGGACATGAGGGACGAAGAGATGCTCGACACGCTGTTCCGCCTGTTGAGAAAAGTGCCTCAGGTGAGAATGTGTGGGAGCAAGTAGCTGTTTTTTTCATTAAAAGTTAGAAAGATAGGTCAGCTGTGAGATCGAAAAGTTAGTTTTAAAAGCATATTTCCAAGCTGCGTGTGATGCTTAGATCGAACGTAATTTGTAGGGCTGTGGGGTGACTCATTACACGACTTAATGGCTACTATTAGATGTTACTTGGGAGGCGGAGTGAGCCAGCTATTTTACTCAATAAGACGTAGTCTAGTTATTTTTTAAGGTAAATCACAATTCGGACGACACACGCACCGGTCAGCTACAAAACACAGAATTTTCATGTTACCGCACACAACTCAGTGCACCCACTACTATCTAGTCGGCACCTTATAGTCAGCCAGCTCACGGTTCTAGCGATTTATGGCGTTGTGACATGTGGCATGTAACATTCTGCGTTGTGGTCGACGGTCTTTGCCGGAGAATAGTTGTTGCAGGCGCCCGGCTTGACAAACAGCTGCATGACGCATGTGATTTGATGTCTTCTCGAAGGCGTTCCCCAGACAGAGTGCTCCGGTATCCATTGCGCGCTAGTCTTCTCCGCCGTATAGTTTAACTGAGGACGTCTTACGAAGCTGTGCATGCGTTCCGTTTCATCTGTTTTGTGTCGTCGTCGCGTGTTTATGTTTTGGTCTGCGCAGGTGATAGACTACTACCTGGACAGGTTGATCTTCCCGGAAACGATGGAGCACAGGGGGCTCAAGTTGGCGGCGAACGGGCAGGATGTCGGCGGCGACATGCTGTTCGATGTCAAGCTAGGGTTCTCCGGTACCCCGTCGGACCTTCTTCCACTTGAGCTCGGCAGGTCAGCGTTCATCCGCCATGTGCCCCAATCCTCTTGTTTCTGGTTGTCGCGGCATAGCTTTAGGGGTTGTATAAACATGCTGCAGTGACTGGTTACTTTTTGTGTCGCCTTTGCGTTGACCGCAGGATACATCCTGTATAAGTAAGACATACCTGACAGGTTTGTGCTTTCACGACTATTCGGGATATCGTCGTAGTGTGGGTTACTTGGTGGTTGCTTCGATGAGTGCACGTGATACCCACGTGGTCACTCATTTCTGTCTCTACTCTGCCTGCAGAATAAACCTCAAACATCTTCCTTCTTCGCCTGGGAATTATCAACACTCTAGAGTCAACGTTGGCAACCTAGGCTCATGGATGACGAAGTAGATGATCTCCGGACAAAGGTATTGGAGCAGGGCCTCGCCCTCGGGGGGCTGCAACGGGCGGCCGCAGACGCAGAGGTCCGTCAAACGTCGAACCACGCCCAGTTTCTCGAGATGATGGCACAGATTTTCTACCAGACCCAATCTGTGACAGATTTTCTACCAGACCCAATCTGTGGCATCATCTCGAGAAGCTGGGCGTGGTTCGACGTTTGACGGACCTCTAGGTCCGCGGCCGCCCGTTTCAGCCCCTCGAGGGCGAGGCCCTGCTCCAATACCTTTGTCTGGAAATCATCTACTTCGTCACCCGTGAGTCTAGGTTGCCGACGTTGACTCTAGAGTGTTGATAACTCCCAGGCGAAGAACGAAGATGTTTCAGGTTTTCAGTAATCTTCTCCCGGCAGAGTAGAAACGGAAATGAGTGACCACATGAGTATCACGTGCACTTACAGAAGCAACCACCGAGTAACCCTTAATAGGCCGATATATCTCGAATAGTCATGAAACTGCAAAAATGGTGAATAACCACATTCGAACACACTCCCTGATGCTGGACAACCACATTCGAACAAGGGTGTAATCGTTGTCGTCTATCTTGTCCTACTTATGCAACGCCGCTTAACACGCCTACATGGGAAAATATTACCATTTTTTGGGGCCAAGCTCATGCTCTTACAATTTTCTCATGTGAGGCAGGGTGTGGCTCGCACTAATATACCGGTATTTGTGTAATAAAAAACGTTTCATGTTACGTTTCGTGCAAAATTCGTGTCAAATTGTCCTCACCCCCAAGTTACTAAGTGCTCTCCCCTTCACCATGAATAAGGACCAGGCGCATGTACGTGGTCCTGGCGTACTGTCTCTATCCGCAGTATTGGAACAATCCGTGTTAAACTCTTATTATGAGTAATTATCGCACGTGATAGCTAGCACACTTGAGACCCGCCGTCCCTAGCAGCTCGTATGATTGACTCGTAGTGATGTACTAGAATACGTAACCTTGTACAACACATCCCTGTACCAACACATGAGCTTTTTCCAAGAATGAGGTTGTTGGAGCGCCAATACCCATCCTCAATGTCTGCGCCCGCTTCTCTTCTTTTTGGTGGTATTACAGGTGTCATTTTGAGCTCGGAAATACGGCCATGATGATCCACTACCTCACCGACCCCGTTGTCGCATCGCACCGCCAGCTCGACACCAACTGGTCGGTTTCCGGCCTTTTGGCTGAGGTGGCAAAGTCCAACGATCCCCCCTTTCACGCCCTCATCGATGGCGGCGCGCTCGTGACGGGCATGACCAACCTAGAAGTCGCCAGGTGTGTACGCATAGTAGATGTCACGCCCGGAAGCTTTAGTGGTGTCTCGATCTCTTGTGGGTCCCTGCGGTGGCGCGGGACTGTGTGCGTTGATCAAGATGAGGATCAAGATCAAGATCAACATGGCCCTCGAACGTTGCGTGTGATCGAGCACGTTTTTTTTACCTTTTGTGTGAGGTTGTCACGAGTTTCGTCCATCCATTTTTTTTGGGTAGCCCTGCGACGTGATTGCCAGGTCTACTACTGCCAGCAGGGTTTGACGTTTTGCTACACCCGTGTGGTAGTGCCAGGAGTACTTGAGAAAATTGCACACATCGGACGGATCACGGTATAGAGAATAGAGATACAGAGATCCTTAGCCTGCCGTTATGACATGTTGTACAGGATCTGTTTGAGTACAAATCCAACCCAGAAAACCTGTCCTACCATAGATGATAGAGATCAGAATTGTTTCTGCCCTGAAAGGTGTACTGTAAATGGTGAAGTGAGAATCGATGATCTGTCCGAGGTGAGCAAGGTTTCATGTACATACTTTCAATCACTACAGTTATGCTCGGAGCTGTATCAGTACACAATCGCGGAGAAGCCTGATCGTACGTGTTTACTTCATATTTGTTGTGCTACAGGCATCTGCTGACGGTGGGTCTCAGTGGCCTTGAAGGGGTAGTGTTTCTCGACGACCAGGACAAGAAGATGATAGTCACGCGGGCAGGCGGGATGCGCCCTCTGCTCCTGGCCGATTGCCACGTGCCGCCGGATCTACGCTTCACCTTCTACGACCAGGTCCACACGACAGGCAAGAAGTGCAGCACTATCCTGTCTCCTGTGGGGCGGGTTCACGGGGTCCCTTGAGCTTGTTCTTGTTAGAGCTTGTTCTTGTTAAACATCTTGTTCACAAAAATCCTTCATGGTTGGCGGAGAATTGGTCACCAAGACCTACATACTGTAGTAGCAGTTGGCGTTACTTACACGACGGCCTTTGTTCTTGTTGTTTTGCGTGTGTATCCGTCGCCGAAGCACCCGACTGGTGTCCAGTAATTTGCCGGTGCTGACGTGCATACCGCGTGTAGGCAGCTCAATGATGAGCAGTTTTGCGAAGGTCGGCATATATGATATGAGATTTCGTTTTCACCCCTCGCCTCTTGTGTCTGCAGGAATGGACATTAAGCAGGATCTGTCTGCCGTGGCAGCTGTCACCCTCGGCAAGGACATGACCTTCAGGGACTACGCGCAGGGGGCGTTCCGCATGAGAGGCATTGGCAAGGGGCAGAAAGTGCAGGTAAGAGATGCAGACAGGCAGGGGGCGCAGGAAGGTAAGGTCGTGGTCTACAGCGAGTGCTTACATTGCACAGCAGAGTGCCTGCCTTGCACCCCTGCTGTATGCTGCGAATAGTTGAGCTGGGGATTGCAGCGGCGCTGTATGTGGTGCAGTGTCCAGCGCTGTGCTTCGGTTACAGCCTGCACTCTATCTCTGGAATTACTTCTTGCTATCATACGAGTAGTCAACGAGAGCCCGGAAAATGAAGTAAATCAAATTCCTGAGTGTTGGATCGAACCCGCCCACGAATATTATGTCGACGGCTGTGCCCGGGGCGACGCCATTCTTCCCGCAGCGTTTCAAGGTGAAGAATCTCTTGCTGGGTAATACTGTTTTTTGCGCTTGCATTGATAAACTCTGATGTCTTGTTTTGGCATGCTGGCTTTGCAGGTGCTTGTTATCCCGGAGGTCCAGCGTCTGGTCAGCAGCCAGACGGCGGCAGGGGAAGGCGTCTCTCGAAAGCAGCGAGACACCCGACAACAGGTACGTGCCGTATTTGATGACGTCACCGATGTGTACTGGGCCTCCCGATGCAGACACGTTTTTATTTTGTCTTTTATCTCCTGTCTATGGCGTAGCATTGCCCCCCCGCCCCACCCGTTTCGCCCTCAGCTCCGCTGATGATGCCGTCTCTTGCCAACAGCTCGCATCTCAGTTTTGCGCATGCCAGGGTATACCATGTGGGCCTTTCCCTTGACTATGCTCTATGATATGGTAGGGCCAGTCGTGGGCCAACCCAGTGCGATCAGCCGCTGTCTCTTTTGTGAGCTAACGTGTTTCGGCCAATCGCCCGTTGTACGTCACCGTAGGGTTGGCCTTAACCCTAGGGTTCTCTAACTCTAACCTAATGAACCGCCACGCTAAAAAAATAGCTTTTCTTGCGGCGCCCGTTGCTTGTCGATATATGTCCGTGTCCGTACGACCAGACTTACACGCCGGATCAGAAGAGCGCCCAGATGTTGCGGGACATTTGCGGCTGGCTGACTATCAACTCCATGCGAGCAGAGAAGGTGGGTTTGGTTGTTCCTCAGGCTCTTTTTGCGTGTGAGGCAGTAGAGCGGCAAGTGGCAGATTTGGCGTAGCGCCACTGCATATGTTATTTTGGTACCAACCGGCGCTTGCGCATGGGTTCAGGTAGAGTCTAGAGCCTACAGCCGTACGGACCCCAGCACCCTCTGAGCGGTGTTTTTATTGCTCTGATCCACGTGATTTGTTTTTGCTCACCGGCCACGCGCGTCTATAACGGGGGAATTGCCGGCTTTTGCAGCAGCCCTCGTCAGCTGGTGCAGCTACTTCGTTTTTTTTTTAAAGCATCCGATAGACGGCGCGAGCGTAATTTATCAGTAGTTTTTACCTATTCATTCATTATTATTTAATACTTGAACTATGTTTATATCGCCCATTCAGTTCAGTGCTCACGACCAATCCCGGTTCCTGCCTTCACCTCTCGGTAGCGCGTTGGGTTCAGCGTTTAGTGCTCCCAACGTTCGTCACCTTGCGCCGAATCCATACGAGGTAGTGCTTACTCGCGAATGATGCATTTCGCGTGGTGCTCTTGTTGTCCTCTGCCCCGGTCCTAGAGAGTAAAACCTGGTATACCCTATACTATAATCAAGACAGCAAACACCCTCTGGGACGAATTCCGAGCAGATTATCTGCCAAACATGCCTTGGGGCCTTAAGGGGGGCACTTGCAACGAAAAGAGCGTCGTTGGGAAGACATCTCGTCGACATCTTTCCATAGACGTACCTCTCGGTGTTTGCACCCTTCCCGGTGTCAAGAAAAACAGCTCTCAAAAAATCGTCCGAGTGGGTGTGCTATCTTGCGTGCTTTACGGCACTAGTATGTATTCGAAGCCTAACCCTAGTACTTCATTACATGCTCTGGGTTTTCCCGGTGCCGAGGCTGTGGATGTCGGTCGTAACCAGGTACCTTAAGGTCGTCAAGGGGTACCTTAAGGAGAACGCCTTTCACGATAGGGGTGTAGTAGCACGTTTTGGCCAAACTGTCACTGGGACTGACGGGGCTCCTCAAGTGAGGGATGAATTAGCCAACAAGCCATTGGGGCAGTAAGGCATGCCTTATGGATGAAAAAAAACTCTGTGTACCTACAGTAGGCCATGGCGTTGTTGATCGGGTTGCGCTTCCACTGTTTTCACTGTATACCGGTCCGAAAGTGAGGAGCCTCAGAAAAAAATGCGGTAGGTGTACCCCTATGGTATTAATAGCATGTATCCGGGGTATGTAGTGTTTTGCGGCCGCCCGTGTGCACCCTCAAACATACAGCAAAGCAAACGGCCTGCCCGTGGGTGTGCCTTGTTGTGCGTATGTCGTCTAGTGTTACTTGTTTTGCTGCTTCCCGTAGTGGTATGCGGCCTCAAACGTACAACGCGGACTACCTCTCTCTCAGGTCCAGTGGAATCTGTTGATGGAGCAGCAGGCCACCAACGTCTGGCGAAAGAGGGCGTTTTCGGCCATGAAGTCCGCGCAGGATCAGTTCGGGAAGGATGTCCAAGGGTCTGACAAGCTGCTCGGCTGCCTCGATACCTTCCGAGAGAGGGTGGACCACAACGTCGAGAACACGGTGCCCCCGGGCCTGGTGAGGAAGAGCTGGTTGCAAAACGCGAAACGTCCGATGGCTTTTGGCGAGAGGGGCTCTTTGTAGAGCCTGCCCGCTTGACCCCGGAACCATGACGCTATGCTACGCTATGCTACGCTACTAGGCACCTATTTCGCAAAAGTGGACGGCCCGTTTGTGACATTTGACTAGCATGTACATGTACCAGGTCGTTCAGTATTTTTCTGCGATGGGTGGTCCCACGTGCCTGGTTGCCTAATTGTCTTCCCCCTTGACCCTTTCGGCAGGTTTTTTCGGATGAGATCACTGCCAAGGTTGCGGAGGCTGACGGGCGGGGGCTAGTGAAAGAAGGGAAGGACCGAGAGGTGACGCCATTGAGTTAGCATCATCGATATTCGACCAATTGAGTGTCCGGCCACTTGTGACGGTGTGTATTGCAGTAGGTATCATCTTTGCGCGGGGATTCTTGACATTCACAGCTCGTGAAGCATCTGGCACTAAAGGATTGTTGCTTTTGCTACCTGGCGCAGGATGGGATCAACAGCTGGAAAGCGTAGTAGCTGCTGACGTAAGGCATGCGGCCCCCCTTGTATGCACGAGGAACTGCCAACTATTTGGACTATATTCTTCTACGTCCTGCTGCAAGTGACGCGGCACCATCGTTTTGGTCTATGTTACATATATAGTGCCGTGATTGTAGACTCCTATGTCCTTTGCTCACATTAAAATCACATAAGTCGCTCGATCTGAGGTACTTTCCTGGAAATCTACCGCTTTCCGCTGCCACTGGTGCACTCTTTTCCGTGCCCAGTTGTTGGTCGTAGTAGCGGGCTAGTCTATACCTTTAGCTTTGTGCTTGTTTTCTAATTATACCCACACCGTCCACACCGTTTTTTTGTCGGTAAATAAACAGGTGCTCATGGAGATCCGCAGGCTCATTTTGGAGTCTGAGGCTGCGCACCCCGCGCCTCGCGGTAGCAATGGCATCACTTTCTCTGGCAGTAGCTTGGTAAAGGGCGGAAATGAGACACCAAGGCTGCTGCGGAGACCATCGAACTTGAAGAAGCTTCCCGGGTGAGCGAACATAGTAATGCTTGCTCGCCACTAAACCGCAGACCTGTTTTTTTCGCCGAGGTAGTCCCGATCGTAGTCGTGAGTGGTCGCCACTCAACAGCCAGACACTTATTGTGCCTACTCTAGGTGATCCCGATCGTAATCGACGTCGGCTTCGCTTTTCGCTTCTCAGCGAACCACCGAGCGAATGTGTTTCTCGGCTCGAAAACGCACGCGTCTATGATATGCACGTGCTGTGCGTGTCGCGATTTCTGATGTGAGCGGGGGTACAGCACTTGGACGTTCATACTTGAGACTCGCGTAGCTCACCGTGGTGTGTGGTTCACCATGCAGTTGCAAAACGATGGCGCTGTGGATGTTGGGGTCAGTTGTTGGAGTAGGCTGTGTCACAGTTTGTTGGGTTTGCGTGTATAGTGTGACCTGCTGTGTAGCGAGTTCATTCCAGGAAAGTTACATTCGGCACATTCGAAGGGCTGCTAGGCCCACGCTCCGTACGCTTTGGGATGGACTACGAACATCCTCTGCCGCTTACATCCGCTTCTTGTTGGGGCCGGCAAAGCGAACAGACGAAGAACGCAGCGATATCTTCGTTTTGAACAGCTGTTTTTTGTTTTCGTTTCTTGTGCCAAGCCTTCCCGCCCATTGGCAAAGAATTCAGCTCTTTCTTTTAACTTATCGGAGTGGAAATTGTGCTACCCGTTCATGTAACTTCCAGGCCAAAGATTGAAATGGCGGAAGCAATGTTCGAGTACACCCCTCAACACGTTGGGGACCTTGCTCTCAAGCTCGGTGACAAGGTGGAGGTGTCTCGCAAGGGTGACGATGGTTGGTGGACGGGAACGCTCAGGGGCATACGAGGAAATTTTCCAGGCGAGTCAGGAGCTCCCTCTTTTTTCTCGCCAACAAACTTGTGCTGTGAAATCTGATGTTTGGTGTTCTGGGAGGTTTGCGCGTTGACTTGACATGGCCTCGCACTTTCTTTAAAAGGGTTACCCGCATCGCGCTCGGCAACTATTCAGTGCGTGCGTGCATACAATTACCTTTTATTCCGCCTTCTTGTTTATCTTCGCCCTTCTGTTTTCTCTCCCTCCTCGTCGTAACTCTGATCAACCATTGGGTCACATGACAGGCTCTCCTCCCCCCTCCCCACTACGGTTCGTACCTTGGAAGGCTTTTTTATCGCGAGAAGACTTCGGCCATTTCTTCCCTCGTCGACTCGCGCCAAACTGCCAGTTGAAAATGGTCGCCAACCTCTTTTTTTGGCGGTTCAACTGACATCCCACCAACGCATCCACCCTCATATTCTTCGACCAGTCGTTTCACACCAAGTCAGTCGTCTCAATTATCGCACTGCGTTCATGCCCCTTCCGCACCCCCACCATGCCGTCGTGCCGATGAACAGTCTACGCTTTCGTTTCGCCTACCTCTCACTAGAAACCCGCAAAAAATACCCTCGCTGTTCTGTGGCTGATGATAAAAATACCGCAGGAGCGTACGTCCGTGAGATCGCTTCGAACGGCGCGGAGGCGATCGAGCCCGCATTGCCATCTGTTGGACGGCTGGGGGTGTCCTATGACGAGGGAGGGGAGGGTCTGGGTGACCCCGCACAGGTGGCGCAGGCGAGTGCATGACAAACTGGGCTTCTTTCCGTAGCGACCAAAGCGAAAATTCTTGAGCGATACTGCTGTGGTGCCGTGATAGATATTCGTGGTTGGTTCTAGAGTAGAGCTGAACTGCTTACGTAGCCTAGAGGAGGGCCCCCTACGAGACTGTTTGCTAACGCCGATGAAAACTGCGGGTTTGTACGACGTACCGCAGGAACGGAAAAATGGCGTTGGGAGTCTGATACTGCTCGATACCGGTCCGCTTTGGAGGAATGAGGAAATACACAGCAGTCTTTGTGTGCGGCAATCGGTGTATAACAAAATTCGGCATAGATGTGGGCACCTCTGTTCTTCCTTCAAAGTTGGGCATGAGCTACGAGTACTGGACAGGCCTTGTTCTCTTGCCATGGTTGTCAGTAGAGGCAAGCCTTAGTTAGCTGCAGCCCCAGGAAGCACCGTACTTCCTGCGAATGAAACGGATTGAGCACATTCCCGCAATGGCTGCAGCCCCAGGAAGCACCGTGCTTCCTGCAAATGAAACGGATTGAGCGCAAAATGCCCGCAATGGCTGAGTTGCAGGGTTATGTCTAATCACGGTTCGTATTGGGAGCCGCGTATTCGATCTAAAGGACTCGCCGTCTTTGAAAACTGGCGCTTTGCCTGTCCTGTGCTTGATGTGTCACGCCGTCAACAGGAGCGAGCGTTTGAGGGGGAGCAAGTGCAGGAGCAGGAGCAAGAGCAAGAGCAGGTTTGATACAGTTTTGCCGAAATTGCTATCCCTCCAGCCAAGTATAATATATATATATATTGTTGAACGTAGGATAATTGTAATCCATATAGGCGTCTGCCCCTGGTGGAAGAAACACCGGTTTTTTTTTGTGTCAGGGTTTGAGCATGCAGGGCAGAGTACTACCCCGGGGGGCGTGGCTTCGGTCCGCCGAGCGAAGCCTGAGTTCCGTGCTCGCTCAGTGTATCCCGTAGCGAACTGCAACCCCTTCTCGGTTATGATCTACTTGGAATTCGAGCTGAATCGTTTGGCAGTAGTTCAAGGGTTAAGAAGGTTGAGTGTCCCCCCCATGCTCGATCGAACCCGTCGCATCAAGCAGCCTCGTTTTCGCAATGCTACAGATGAATTGCGTTCGCTTCGGACTCTTTTCTGAGTCCTTCTTTCTTGTTGAGCGAGGTGTTCCCTTGCTGCTTGGGCCTGCTTTTGTTGCGTACTGTTTCCCTTGCTGCTCTTGCCTTCCCTTGTTTCTGGGGTCTTCCCTTCTTGCTGAGGCGTTCCTTTGGATGTATATATACACGTTCGTACCTGCTCAATGGCTGCGGTTTCCATCTTCAGGAGCAGGAGCAGGAGCAAGAGCAGGAGAAGGAGGAGATCGTGATGGACGACGACCCGGAAGAGTTTGTCAGGATGAAGTACGCCAGGGATGACGAGGCTATCAGACCCTGGGCCATCACGGACCTTTCTCGCCCCCTTGTATCGAACCTGGGCTTCTATCCTGCCAGCGATTTCGGCGTGCTGACGAAGCTCATACAGCAGGTATGTTTTCAGTTTTCAGTTTTTTTGTTTGGCTGTTTTTCTGGAGGGGGGGTGCGATTGTTTTTTCGCGTATTGTCTCCCGCGAGGTATGTGTTTTGTTTTGTCGTGGTTGCAGTGTCTAGCTTCGTGACATGAATTGTTGGGTAATGGCAACAAGTTTGGTGGAGTGCAGGTTAGCGATTTTGACCGCTGACAGACAACAGGCATCGGAAACCTGATTGCATTTTTTTCATGCGCGGTACTATGATAAATCGCCCGTACTGTCGTAGAAGAAGTTCGGTGAACATGGAACACTACAGCATGCCATAGAGATAAGAACTTCGGGGACTTCCTACTGTACAAGAAATTTACATTCGAAACGTGTTTTGCCCGTGGTGCTGTAGTTGCTTATGTCCTGTGCTTTAGGCGCGTCGTGAAGATTTTGTGCACATACTTCTGTGACAGTTCCACTGCTTTAGGGCTGCTGCACGTGCAGATCCTTACTCTGGCCGTACCCCGCTTGCACTGGTTCCGCCGTATCTTTCATCCGAATCTGGTAGCCGAAACACCTCATCTTTCCAGAGGCAATGCACATTTCGCGAAACCACTACAAGAAGTCGTGGAGCCTCAAGACCTTCCGCCGCATCAAGAATATCATCGTGCTGATGGACTGGGTGCCCAACGTGACTGCGCTCAAGCCGCAGCCCACACCTCCAGGCCGCCACGTGAGTTTGGTTTGTCTGGCGGATTGATTTGCGTGTTCAGGGGGATTGTCCGAGGTCAGTAGCAGTTCTTGCACCATCCGACCTCTGTCTTACTGCAGCTACGCTTGTTCACGCAACTTTTCTACGAAATATTGTGACAAGCGATGAGGCTACTAACGTCGCATTCTTGTCGCCGTGCTCCGTCGGCCTGTTTCTGTTGTTTGTTCTAAATTTCTCTCGTATGGTGCAGACGTGTTTGTTTTTCAGGCGGTATGCGCCAAAACCGGTTGATGTTTCTTCGGGCACAGAGATGGCACGTTGACACTGACACGCCGACATTGCATCTTTTTATATCTCTTCATTTTTTTTCGCTTTTTATAGGTGACCCCAGAGCAAGACCGTCTGTTGAAGAACGCCTTTTCGCTGCTTGACTTCGACGGAGATGGAAAGCTCGGGGAGGATGAATTCCGCACATTGCTCAGGTGAGTCTTTCCTTTACGGCTCGGGCATGCGTCTAGATTGTGAGCAGGAAATCTGAGACATTCATTCGGACGAAGCTACAGGGAAGGACGTCAAGCTCGTCGTAGCATTTTCTAAAAGGCCTATTTACGGGGAACCGTAGTAATCAGGACCCGTCATATAAACAAAAACCTACGTGTTATAGTTTTTTACTAAGCACATTTGGTCCTTATTACTATAGTCCCCCGTCCTACGTGACGAGCTTACCTGCTATGGGGATGCTGTCCTGCCGCCAATGCTACTTGTGTTTCGTGTGGCAATTCTCGGTAAAAGCTTCTGAAAGTCCGGGTTGGTGTTCCAGGAACTGCTGCACTCGCGAGGGGTGCAAGCGGTAGTGTTTTAGGTCCAGGGGAGTTGTTGCGGTGTGTGGTGCCGAAAATTCTGCGTCGTAGAAGTCTGAGGTAGGACTCGGTTGGTGACCCGACTCTGCTGTTCTTGGCGTTTTAGCGCTTCAGCTGGCCCTGTTCACTCTCGTTGGTGGCTCATCTGGCTGCTGGTATTATCCGTTGCTGATTGATGGACGGCTTTCTGGCAGGGCTTTGGATGTGGATGTGGATGATCCTCACACCGGGCGGGCGAGCATGGTGGCGATTGCAAAAGCTGCGGGCGTCACAACTCCCCTAGTCACCTACGACCAGGTACGTACGCACGGATGTATGCATTCCCAGGTACCAAGGTATGCTTCATCGTGTAAAATCGTTGGTGTGCTATGTCCCAATATTTTCAGCTCGCTACGGTACATCAACGCCCCAGCTAACCGTAGAAGTAGCTCGGTGGAGGGTATGGCATCGACAACCGTGCTTCCTGGTGCAACGTTCCCGCCTTTTGAGACTCCAAGTGCGACAGCTACACCTGGTAGTAACCAGCAATGAGCAGGGAGGGTCGCAGATAGACAAGCAATGGACACTCATCGCGGTTCACTGTCATCCAACGGGCAGCGAATCGCCTGTTGGTCATCTGTGCCCGTAGTACCTACCTCCAACGCGGCGTCAATAATCGATTTTCCTGTGCTCGGCATGGCATATCTCACGGTAGCTGTGATCTGAGGCCTTTGCGCGTCGCTAGGTGTGCTACAGTGGTACTGTGGTCTTCTTGTCGCAGGTGTTGCCGTCCCTGACCTGCGCCCCGCTATCATATGTCACACATTATTAGCGGGAAAATAATCTGACTCGCGCGCGATTTGGACACAAACATTAATAGTGCTTGACAATTCGCCCCCATTGCTATCGACTGCTTACCTACAGGTCCGCGAGCTTATGCGAACCCAGGCCTTCATCGAGGCGCAGCAGGGGAGATTCGTGGTTGCGCTGTCTCTGCAGGAAGCGGAAAACCTCAGGGGCTGTTTGCACATAGCAGGACGAGGTACCGGGCTTGTCAAGGAGTCCGCGACGACGGCTGCCATGCGCTTGACCGACGGGACATGCTTGGATGCGTCGTGGGGGTGAGATACGACAGCGAATGTCTTGTGCTTCGAAATATCTCGCTGCCGCATGTGATGATACCGTGTGAGAGAATTTAAGTGTGTTCATCTGCAGCGCCTGAGGCGCGGTCTGTCACTTTCAATAGAAGGAACTGAAGCTCTTTGGTTGACACGTCAGCGCACGTCTTTTCTAGCTCATCCACGCGATATGATCCGGCTGTGACCACCTTCCTTGTGGAGTCTGCTGACGTTCCTCGATTCCATGCCCTTCTTACGACAGATACACGGAGCCGCCGCGTTATCAGCGAAAGGTGGCAGAGCAGTGCTTCCGCTTCTTGGACTCCGAAGCAAGGTTTGCCGACCGGGAGTTGGACATGTTACTCAGAGGCGTGCAGGACAACGACAAGTGAGTACTGCTATTTGTTGGGCTTCTGCCCTGGTTCGGGTCGCCCGACTGCACCGCCCATGGCCGTACTGACATTTTTTCGGAAGATTTTTGTTTGCCTTTTGTCGAGGGTCAAGCTCCGGGTTCGTCCTTCTTGCCTAAAATACGATCACTATTCGTAAGTGGGTGGAATGGGTCGCACTATCCCATCCGGGCCAAGCGGGCTGTGCGTGCATGCCGTGTGTTCCGCTCTAAAGAGCCTTGCCCGGTAGTATTTTGTGAGTAGTAGGTTGCGGCGGACCGCGTGGGTGCCCGTGTGCGTTCCTTTTTTGTTGCTGCCTTCAATCGGTGTAACGGTCTGTGCAATTATGCTGACAGCGCAGCGGTCATGGTCGTCGTTTGCACCATGGACATGAACAGGTACCTCCGAGAGGCATGGTTTGTGGACGTGAGGGCTTGCCGAAGACGACAGCAGGTAAAATATCGTACATAAGAGATACGAATTGTTTGGACCACATCGCAGCAGTATGAGCTTGGAAAATGCAGTTTTTCTAGATCGACTGCTTTACAACTACGTTTGGCAGAAAACGAGACACAGTGATCAAAGCGAACGTTTCTTTCTATAGTAGGCCCTCTTCTTTCTCAGTCCTACCGTCGTCCCTGGCGATCGTGAAGTGGGTCGAATTACAGCGGACATATAGTCTCTGCAGGAAAGTGAGAGTCACTGTTTAAGCACCCAGCTCGAGGCACGCCGAAACGATAAAAACTAGAGCGTTAACAGCGCTTCCGTTCTGCAAGCTGAAATTGAATCGCTACCGCGCCTATCGGTTCTTGATTCACCACCTCTCCCTTTCGGTGATTGCCCAACGTCGCATACAGGTGCCCGTCGAGAGGACCCCGGTGTCGCGCGTGTTCCTCGTTCCCGACGAGTTCCACTTGCTGCAGCACCGGGCAACCATCACCGCCGTGAGGCGGCGAATCGAGATTAAGGGACTGCTTGTGAGAGACGCCTTCATCGCCTTCAACTCATCCAGAACGGGCGCGCTCAGCTGCTCCGAGATGAACGGGGCTTTGGAGTGGCTGGGCATCAGGGTTACACCTTCCCAGGTATTCGTCTTTTTTTCTGCTGACATGCAACCGAAACAAAGAGCGTAACGTGCTTGTTTTCTGAACACCCTGGTGGGTCTGTCCGCCTCTTAACCCTTGCGGGACCCAGTTTTGTGGATTTGTTAAAACGTTGTGTCTAGCAGGAGGTAGGGGTAGCTCTTTTTGACCAAAACGTTTCTGACTGAGGAACTGCTGTCTCCACCATCGTATGGTTTTGCAATATTTTTCGCAATAGACCTCGTAGGCCATGGGAGTGCTCGTCGGGTGAAGGCTACGCTTTTACTGAATTCCGTTTCTTTGGGGCTATATGTTGAGCTCCTCAAGTGAGGAGCCTCAGAAAATGTTAGCTGCAACACTATCGTAGCATGCATCCAGGGTCCGTTTTGCTAGCGACGAGAAAAACGATAAATGCGGCAGGCAGTATCGCCCGTCTACTGTAGTAACAGCGTGCAGCAGTACAAGTACCGTCATCCTTCGCGTGTTGTTCACATGTCCCTGTGTTACACTTTGGATACATTTCCTACACCGCCAGTCCGGGTTGCTTCGTGCGGTCGATGCTCTAAAAGAGCTAAGAGGGGTTGAGTTTAAACAATTTTCGTGTCTGAAACCCCCGGGGTTTCAAGACTTTTGCCTCACTGGGGGGGAGGGGGGGGGGTTGTTCGTACTCTAAAGGTTGGCTGTTCCTGGATGCGACACATATATATTTCGGGTTGTCGAAACATGTGATGAAACAGTGTTTACTAAGCTTGTCGAGTCGTACTGCGTCAGTCTCATCCCAAGAAGCTACCAATGCTGGATGAGCACGTATTTTATCTCTGTTACGGGTGAGGTCGGTGCGTTTGCTTCTAAGTACACTAATTCCGCTCTCGATGTAGATGGTTTCAGGCGCTATTTGCACCAGTTCGCACTAAGGGTTTCGTGTGCTTAAGCGACTGTGGAATGCACTACCAACGGAACCATTGCAACCTGGCCTAATTTGAACAGGTGCACGACATCGTGCGCACCGTCGACCTGGACTGCGACGGCTACGTGAGCTGGGAAGAGTTCAAGCACGCGTTCTTCGAGCCGAGTGAGTCGACTGAGTCACCTGTTTTGCCGCATCACCCTGACAGCTAACACTCTCTCGTCATGTCGTGTTGTCGAAGTCTGCACACCTCCTCACCCCTTGTAGCACTGCGAAATAATCTCACTAGAATATCACGTATTAATATTAATAGTTTGTCTCCCAAACCGTGGGTACAGTCCTAGCCTCCGCTCCTTTCCCCACAATTGAAACGTTGCGAAATTGCGAAGCCCTAACCTTGAACCGTTCTGTCCTCCGAAACGAATGCGGTGGGTGTACTTCAGCTCACGGCGACGACGTGTTTGGGGAGCAGCTGCTGGGCAGCTCAGACTGGCCTGACTTCGAAGGGGATGCGGCCTTCACGGTGCCCCCTAAGCCCATGCCCGAGCTCTACTCTTTGCGCGGTGACCAGGTATGAAAGGCCGAAAACAATAAAAACGATCAATGGCTTTTTGTCGAATGCACAATCACATAATGATGAAACGGCCAATGGGTTGTTGGTGCATAAGAAAGCGCGGTGATTCACTAGTTGACGGCCGCTACGCGGAATGGTATGTGTTCCCTGTTATGTGGAGCGGTGGGTTTTCTGTGCGGGAATCGATGTCCTGTACTCTCTTGTCAATACTGCGGGATTGACCAGTAGCAGCCATGGAGTCATCGTTATACCGTCGACTCCATGATTATCAATGTATTCTTCATGAATATGTTTCTAAATATTATCTCAGCTATGAGATCCAGTGTTCCGTCGGGACTCATGTTTGCAAGCTGTGTGTAAAACTTCCGTCATTCTGTGCCAGACGGGTCCGACGATCGAGGAAATAGCGCAGGAGAGGCTGGAAGCGTTCAAACTGAAAGTGCAGAAGCAGGAGCGGCTGGAGAGGCTGTGGACCACTCACGGCTCGGCGTCGCGCTCGAAGTGCAGCATCTGGGCGCCCCTCGTAACCCACGGCAACATCGTACAGCGGAACAAGGTTAGCATGATGACATGAGCCACCCAACAGCGCAGAGCTTCTCGTAGCGGAAGCATAGCATGAGATAGAACACGGTAGCCTGGAGTGGCGTGGGTTTGACGTTGTCTCCGCGACCGGGTAGGCACGTCGTAGTCATGTGTTTTCAATTCCAACCTATTGGATTGTGTGGTTCGACCTTGATTGTGTCGCGCGCACCTATCCGTTTCTAGGTTCGGCTGTGCCTCGGGTACTACGCACGCGGCGGGTTTTCCGGGTGGAGCAGGAAGGAGCAAGACGTGGAGCCGGCGTCTGTGGAGATCACTGACACCGGCAAGTGGAGGCTGCGGCATGGCAACAAGCTCGACGTCGTCACCGACTCGCTGTTCCCAAGGCCAATGCGCTTCCGGGAAGTTTGGAAGAAGGTAGGTTCGGTTCTGAGCACTCACAACGGCACAGAGCGTCCGGGGGAGAGGTAGGGGGATGGGGGGCACGGATTTGTTTTTTTCTGGTTGTCCCTAGAACTTCTCGGGTGTTTTTTTTTTCCTGTGCTCAGGCGGTTCAGGTCGTGTTTCAGTATGAGTAGTACCACGCCCCGCCCTCGGGTAGGATTGTACATGGACACGACGCTTCCACCCCCCTGGACAGAGTATCACCATGTCCTGCGTACCAGGCATTGTACTCGTTTGATTTTCAGGTTCACCGTGATCACGCTCGACGCTGATAGTCGAGTACGCATTTACCTGGTATGTAAAACACTTGATATATGGCTGTTGCGCCTGCCTACCTCATTTTGATACTACTGTACTGTAATAGTAATGTTTCCCCCCTCAGCTGGGCATGGCTTCCTGCGGCAAACGGCACCGGCTTTGCCACGGAATTGGGCGACTAGTTCTCCCGCTGTTTTGTGCTTGCTGCCCCAACCCTGCTTTGAGGACTCTGATCCCAGGTTAATCGCACAATCCTCATTCGTGTTGTTTTGTTTTTCCTTCAGTCATCTGGGGACAAGACGCTGTATGTCTGGCGCCCGGTGCCCCCGAGCTCGGTGTTTGTAGCCTTGGGTATGATCGCTACCACCACGGAAGCACCTCCGTCGCAAGACTCCGTGCGCTGCGTGCCGAGGCAGTGGGTGGTGGAAAGCACCTTCAAGCCCGTCAAGGTGCGTTTCATCTTGACGCTTGTGAATAATCCGTACCACGCTGTTGGCTGGACTCATGCGCCGGTCTGCTGCGTTCAAGGGGAGAAGGCATCCAGAAGAAGACATACAAAGATAAAGCTGCGATTAGCGTCGCCCCAGATAACGAAAAAGTAGAAGTAGAAGCCATAGACTCTCAACTGGAACTCCCCAACTACCCGTACTCTTCTCCGTAGAGCATCGGCAGTCACACAGTACACCTGTCAACGACTTAGGATATACCTGGTATCTTTCAGCGGTATACAATAATTTTCCGGGAATTTATAACTCACTTTTAGTGCAGGAATGAAAATTGTGTTCCGCAGTATACGAATCGCGTTCCACAGCTCGAAATGATGAAAAAGAGCTCGAACGCGGCGCAGCCGCGTTTCTGGCCCGTTTTGGGTCCAGGTTGGAGTCAGGGTTAGGGTAAGGGGTTGGGTTGGGTCTACGCCCGTGCTTTGATCCCACCATAGGAAGTTTTTCCTAGCGCGAGAATCGTGAGCATTCAGCAAACCAACCCCTGAAAGATCTATCCTACTAGTAAGTCGCTGTCAGGAGGACTCCAGTTACACCTAATCCATATTGACGCAAGTCTGCAGTATAATACTACACACCCTATGAGTATGTTGCGTGATTTTATTTATTTTACATTAGCTAGAATATTTTTGCACGACTCAAAATGCGCGGAAAGACCCGCGGGCGTGTCAATTTACTCGTCGGTGCCGGCGTCTTTATCGAAAGGAACCTCGGATATTTTTATTTCCTGTAGTGTCATTTTTTATTTATCTAACTAAGCCGATTGTTAGAGGATGTAAGTTCTCTTTTTCTCCACACGTGGTGTCCTTCTATCTCTCATGCGAAGCGAGTCATCCACGCAAACCAACGCCACCACCGGTGTGCGTTCGTGCGCTCGCACCCTAAAGCTCGAATTGTGAATTGCCTTTTGGTTTGTGTGTTACGCGTCCCTCGCTCGCCCAGGTGTGGGACGATGTGGGCACGGAAGGGAGGGCCGGATCCATCTGGGTGGTGAACTCGCTGCACCTCATGGTGGCAACAGTGGGTCACGACCCACCTGCTGGGCCATTCTGGGATCTGAAGGTGCGGGCGTGCGGTTAGGTCGCGTTCTCTACACCCGCACAAAAAATGATTGCTTTGACTGCACGCTGTTTAGAGGGGGGTGGTCTTGAGCAGGTGCTCCAATTGTTGTTCCATGTATAGAGTTGGTACCTCGTGACGTTGCTCGTGCAGATGGGCGATCCTCCCACGTTGTCAGCACCTCCTGTTCGTTTCCGTCGGGCTGAGCTTGACCATCTATGAACCATGGGTGTAGCCCTGTAATAACCCAATATCAAGTCAGCGCGTACACAATACGAGCATCTACACCTGCAGCATTTCAATCCTTCGAGTTCGTGGTTCGCCGTCTGTTTTTTTCCTGGCAGGAGGATCGATTCTTCATGACCCCGACGGAGGTGACCGAGATCGAGTCTGCCTCGTCCCGCGCCCAGGGAAGCTTCAATAACAACAGCCCCAAGTCCGTGCCCCCATCGGGTAGTGGGAAGGGTAGCGCGAAGTTCGGCGACGCCTGAGCGCGGCAGCTAAGCACCAGTGAATGACAGCCGAAGGCCCTGATCAGTCGAACTGATCACTCGAACTACTACTACTACTACTACTACTACATTGCTGCTTGTATGCTGTAATATTTGTGGTTGGCCTTTTTTGTGGGCTTCACACGGGCGAGATAGGGAGACGTGTTGGTTGGCCTTTGCTGCTCGGTGCGGTGCCATCGTGTGAGGTAGTAGTGTGTGTGACGTTTAAGGCCTGTGGCAAGCGTTGTTGGGAAAGCCGGGATCGTACGACGGAAAGGGGGGCTCTGTGCTGTTTTGTGTGTGTTTGCGTTTTGTTTGGACTTTGTTGTGTTTGAAGGCGTTAGACGTTGGAAGGGCATTTTTCGGTTGATGGTGTTGTCTGCATCGTGCACGTATTACTAAATTGCCTGCAAGTTAAACTGTTCGTAAGTTTTAAGACGTATGTATTTGAGAGTATATATCGGGGTGGCGTGGGATGCAGCGCAAGTGCTACGGGTAGAGAAACAGGCAAGGCGTGAATGGGCTGCTCCTGGTAGCGTGAGGCGGAGAGCCTGGGTACACACTGAATTTGGTTACCCATCGAGGGAGAAAAACTGTAGTGTATCATGTGCTCGTGTGAACAGGTAAACACTCTTATATTTTTATGCCCATCTAGATTTAGCTCCGTTGGGCGCTATATCCATGTTTGACGATCAGCACGAAGATTCATTCATCCGTTTCCCATCCGCGCTGCTTAAAAGTATCATTGCGTCCGTTGAAGGCTACGCGCTCGCTTGAGAGCCCGCGATATCTCGTTCTTGCAGGCTGTAGGTGGCGCGTTAGACCAGGCTCTGCGAGGAAATATACGTTGTGACGTGCATTTGTACCTGGCACGCTGTTGTTGCTGAAGGTTGGTGTGACAGTGAAGTTAATAACCTGACCGCTCAAGATTGGCCTGAGTTTGTTTTCTGCGATGTAAAGCGTTGTAAGGAGATGTAAACTAATCCTGGCACGAAGAATACGTCGAGGGCGTTTATGGTCGCGGCTACCGGCGGGTGAACGAAGGTGCGCTTTTGAGAAGTGTGCTGCTGTTGTCGTTCCGCGGTCAGTTATTCCTCGCAGACTGATCATGGAAGCAAATTCTGCTCTGATGCCAAAAACTGTGCAGTATTGACAACAAGTATGAGTGTCTTGCTCACCCTGGCATCAAAGAGTCAATGTTCTGTCCTTCATCTTGGATCGTGGATTTCAACTTGGATTATGGATTACTGCTGCTGTAGTTGTACTCGCAGGACACAAGTAGCAAAACTCTTACAACGTTGACTATCGACCATTTTGGTTGAATTAACATTATCAGAAAAACTGGGAGAATGTTTCGCTGACACAGATTACAGTAATCGTGTGTTGATGTGTTCGGCCGTTCTTGTACTTCGGAGGTTGTTTCGAAGTTGATTTTTTATTTATTTATTTTTCAACATTTTGATTAAAAAAGTACAGCATTTATTTAAGAGCTGGCGAGTTCGACGAGGTTACTCGGCTTTGGAAGCTGTGTGATTATCATGTCTGGTCATGGTAATCCATGCCGTGTAGTTCGTTTCTTGCGGTAAACAGATTTCCGTCGTATTCGTGCAGGAATTGCCACCCAAACCACGGTGTCCATGCCACAGAGGATCGTTACGTCGTTGCCGACAAAGCCATCTGTTAGTATTACGCACCTGTAGCAATCCTGTTACAGCAACAGTCCCTTAATATTATTTTCAAGGGTAAGAGGTTTGCCCTTTTACCCTCAACGGCCTCCTTGTGGACAAGCCGTGGTAGCGGGAGGTAAACAGGTGTCGTCCCTTCCCCCCTCGGGTGCGGTACGAACTTGACCACCTTTTGATTTTTCCCACAGGACGTACCAATATAGATAGGGTTTACTCAGCATCCCTACGGCTCGACGAGTCTCATCACATACATGTATACTTACAGCCAGTATATCTCTATTGATGTTACTATTGTAATTGCCCCCTTGTCGTTCGGTCTCTTAAGATGACAGTTACCTCCCGGTTGGTACCATTGCCTATTACGAATTACGAGTATTATTATCAAATTAAAAACTAAAAGGCCTAAAAGCAGTGTTTGCCCTCCGACAATGTGCAGCATGAGCTTCAACGTTGATCACTAATATTATTATTGTGGGATTATGTGATTTGATTTTTGACGTCTGAGGTTGTAAGTGGTGACCTACGAGGCTCACTTTTTCTCTGCCCCTACCCGAGGGAAGGCCAATAATATCACCTGAAAACCCCCCGTATACACCGCTTCCAAATTCCATACCGCACTTATGGTATACATACCAGGTACGGCTAGCTGTATCCGACCACCACCGACCGACCCGTACCGCGAAGAGAGCATGTTTAAATTGACTCATTGTACAATAGTATTAAATAGTACCGGACACCTACAGTAGTACGTATTAATAGTAATCAAAGACGAGAAAGCCCTTGCTGGCTGAACTTCTTGCCAGGTATTTGAGAATGGGTGCGTTCCACACTAACTTCAGTACAACGACTCCCGAATTCCCTTTTTTTTGCCAGTACATAGCAGACGATTTCGGGAATTTTTCCCTCAGGAATGGCAGCCTGCCTTCCCTATTGCTGGTTTTCTTATTAGGTGCCGTGTGCCGTGTATGCTTCCCGGTACAACCGCTGTCGTCGCGTAGTAGTACCAGGAAGCAGTACCATTTTCACTATCATTTGCCGTTATTATTAGGGTTGGAGAAGAAGGTTTATAGGTTTGTACATAGGAATCGTACGGTGTAAAAATATACCTGGTACTACTATACCAGGTAATTAATACTGTAGACTTGTTTGAGTCCTGGGTTCGAGCCCCAGGTGGGTCGGACTTCGACTTTATTTTATAAAATGATGAAATACGTCAGCCGTGAGTTCGACTGATTACATAGTTGATACTCAATTTTGCAAGCTGCGTAATATGTCTCGTCGATATTCCGTTTTTACTGAATTTGCAAAAATAAAAATAAAAAAGGGTTCAATTGTTGAGAGCGCCTTGCAGCGTGGGTAGGCACAATTCGATGCGAGTCGACGAGGGAAGAAAATGCTGAAATCTTCTCGCGATAAAAAATGAAGGCACGTACCGTAGCGGGAAGGGGGTAGAAGAGCCTGCTATGTGACCCCGGATCTGAGTTATGAGTTGGAAGGAGAGAGAGAAGAAGATGGGCGAAGATAATAAATAAATGGGATGAGCTAAAAAATAAAAATAAAAACTGCCATTTACCGTGGATGGGCGTGATAACTTTTTAGCTGTGAGCTGGTATGTTCCATTCGCAGTACATCAGGGACGAGGAAGGTAGATTACTACGAGACATAGGCCTCATCCGGGAACGATGGGTAAGGTGGTTCCATAAGCTGCTAAACACAAGGTCTGGCCCTCGTGCAGTCCGCTGGACGACGTCCCGTCTAGATACGAGGTGGAAGACGCGATCAGGGCGATGGCGAACCGCAAGGCGGTTGGGCCTGATGGTCTCCCAGCTGAACTTCTGAAGGTCCTGGCCGACGAGGGAGACTCGGACACCTTGGGAAGCTTCTACGAGATTATCGTCGCTGTGTGGAGGGGAGGGGTCGTGCCGCAGCAATGGAAGGATGCAACGATTAAGGTGCTGCACAAGAAGAAAGACAGGACGGAGTGTGGTAACTATCGTGGCATTTCCCTAGTCGCGCATGCCGGCAAAGTGCTCCTCAAAGTCATCGCGCGCCGACTCAGCGACTATTGCGAACGGGAAGGCATCCTGCCGGAGGAGCAGTATGATTTTAGGCCCGAACGATCGACGGTCGACATGATGTTCGTGGTGCGACGCTTGCAGGAAATGGCAAGGAAGAAGGACACTCCGCTCTTCATGTGCTTTGTCGACCTCACCAAAGCCTGCGACTCCGTCGACCGAACCCTCCTGTGGGCTGTCTTGGCTCGCTTTGGGGTGCCACCTAGAATGCTCACCGTTATCCGCCAATTCCACGACGGCATGCGAGCATGCGTGCGGCTGGATGACGGCGAGTGCTCAGATATGTTCGACGTGAAACAGGGCCTACGGCAAGGGTGTGTGCTCGCGCCATTGTTGTTCAACATGTTTTTTACAGCGGTGCTGCGTGTGGTGGAGAAACGTTTCGCTGCTGATAAAGCCATCACGGACAGCTTGGTGCAACTCCAACAAAAGCAGGAGAAGAAGAAAAAGAAGAGGGGGAAGGCACGGGCCGGGCACGCCGACGGACAGGGGAATGATAAAGAGGCCCAGACACTGTGGGCTATGCTCTATGCCGACGATGCAGGCATAGTATCGAGATCACCCAACGGCCTGGAGAGGATGATGACGGTGATCGTGTCTGCATGTGCCGCTTTCGGCCTGACGGTCTCGGAGGCCAAGACGGAGATAATGTGTCTGCAAACGAAAGATGGGGGGAACGTGCCGTTCACCGTCACCGCCGCCGGCCAAGTGTACAAACAAACGACCGAGTTTGTGTATCTGCGCAGATTGGACGGGCAGAAGTGTCGAGGTAACGCGTCGACTCCAGAGGGCATGGGCATGCTTCGGACGGTATAAGATGGACATTTATGACCGCCCGGGTGTGCGCCTACGCCTGAAGGTGCGAATGCTGAGAGCCGAGGTGATCGAAACGTTGCTCTACGGTTGCGTTACTTGGAGCCCGAGCAAGACTGATTACGGTAGGCTACGGGAGGTCCACCACAAGATGCTCCTCCGATGCATCGGGTGGCGAAAACGAAAGCGCGAAGACCACATTCTATCCTATGCTAGCGCGCTTCTCAGGACAACATCTGAAAGCGTTGAGACGACGGTACGCAGACGTAGGCTCTTGTTTGCGGGTTTTGTGACACGAATGGGAGAGGAGCGTCTGCCGAAGAGGGTGATGTTTGGGGAGATGGTTGGGGGTAAGGGTTACTCCGGAGGACAGGAGTGGGACTGGATGAGGTACCTTGAGGAGGACCTCAAGGAGTGGCATCAAGCTCGAAGGGTGGTGCGAGGCAGCACAGAAAGCCGGCAGATGGTTCCGACGGGTCGAGGAAGGGGCGGAGGCCTTCATGCGGAAATGGCATACAGATGAGAAGGAGGCATCGGCAGAACGGCATAGAATAGCTGCAACCACGACCACAGCCGTTGACGCCAACGCGAGTGTGCAGAATGGCAGGGAAGAGGGGGGGGGCGAAAGGGGGACGAGGGGGAATGGCGGGGGGGGGGAGGGGAGGCGGTCTGCCCAACAGACTGAAGCCTGGTTATGGCCATCATCGTCATGATGCACTCCTTTCTTTGGGACCCAAGTAACTAGCATGGTGCCATCTGGGCAACTTTGCGTGTCTGTATGCTCCAGTGCCTGCCTTTGGTATTTTCTTTCCCCCCCGCCCGTGATTATCGCTTTTTTGTCCCTTCTTTTTTTTCATTTTTCTTTCATTCCCGTTTGTACCTCTTTGTGTCTTTGTTAGTATGGTCCGTTTTGCCTTTTTTTTTGCGTTTTGCTATCTGCGTCTGTTTTAGTTTTGTTTTTGTTTTTGTTTTGCTTAGCTTCATCTTCTTTTTTTAGGTTTTTGTCTGTGAGTGCGTATGCTTGTTTTTTGTTTTTTTGCCTCTGTTTTTACTTGAGGTATTTCTGCCACTCCAGAGTTATTGGAGCCTGTCCTGCGACCACGGACTGCATTGAATTGTGAGTTAATGTGAGAACAACAACAACAAACAATATACAATTCGTAGTTGTTGCCAATTCCATCCCATTTCGGGAGAGTTGTTTTGTTGTTTTGCCGTGCGTGACAGTTTTGTCTCCTCTCGCATCGCTTATTCCTCTAAAAGTCTATTGTGGATGGATCGGGTGGATGACGGTTTCCCGCGGGTTCGGCTTTGCCTGGCGGGCGATGGACAACATGAACCACGATTATGGGATATCATACTACCGGAAAATACCAGGTACCCAAGTACCAGGTATCATGAAAAAAAAAAGAACTGACACCAATCGTGGCGTGTGTGGCGTGCAAGATGAAGTGGTTAGGCAGGAGACACCGGTGCTTCCTTTCCATAACGAGTTCAGCCACCTCACAGCTATCCAAGCCCTCATCAGGTAAACAGGTTACGACCACAGGAATTTGCGAAGAAGCTCACGCATACGAGTACGTCCTTTGTTCTTTCGTATAAAAAATGCCTTCAACCGTTTTAGGAACTCCCCTATCGAGGTGCGAGCAACAAGCCCTTGCCACCACCACCTGCTCAACTGCTCCTGTGGGAACGGCTTCCCCTTTTTTTCGAACGCCGAATAGCTCACGCATTCGTGCAACTCGTTGCGAGCACCGGTTGAGATGGAGTCCTCTCAGCTTGACCTGCTGCGGACGGACGAGATGGACATTGCTCTGAGGCTAAGCTACCTGGAGCATTGCGAAGGGCCACCATCAGGGTCGCCCGCGGACGACAAGGAAGCTCGGCGAAAGGAGAAAAAAAAACAGAAGGACTTGAAGGTGCCCGCTCATGCGTACTCCATTGCTGATGTGCGCATTGCGCCGTGCTCCTGCGTGGCTTGCTTGACAACGTATACAGGAGTCGTCTGCAGGTTCTGCTCCGTGATGAACGTGGATGTTTATTGTGTACCTGTTACTTGCCGTCGTTCCTTTTGAAGACAGATGTGCGGTTGGCCCTGTCCCGCCCCATGCTGCTTCGATCGGGCATCGCAAGATGACAAGCCCTGTGGTCGGAGAGAGAGAGGGAGCTAGACATAAATAGGACGTTAGCAATTCGCACTGCCGCCGCCACATTGCACAAGGCATTGTTGTCCCTGACGTCGTTGCGAACAGCAGCAAGCAGCAGCAGCGGGAGGTATTAATAGGAAGAGTGGGGTAGACAAAGTACACCTCGTACGTACGTACATACCTCGGTCATCTACCGGGTCATCGGTACTACTTGAAACTTGAAACACCCTCTTGCCTCATCGGTACTACTTGAAACTTGAAACACCCTCTTGCCTACAAATCGTGCAACACCACTGACTGTCTGATTAATCGAGGCTGGCCTTCGGTCGGCCGTTTTTTTAGAAACAAAACCGAAACACACCGAAAAACTCCGCGGAGCCGCCCGGCCGCCCCTGCCGACCTCTTGGGGTTGGGGTTAGGGCTTTCTACTTTAGGTCGGGTTAAGTTTAGGGTTGGGGTCGGGTTGGGTCTGGGTCGACGTGCAAGGTACAAAGTGGCCAAAAAGCGCAGTACGAGTTTATTTGCAAGGTGGTGTTGCAATTATTATTGGGGGCACCCTATGCCGATGAGTGTTGTACTATTGGTGCAAAGTTTTGATATTATGTTGTCTACAATATGTTGACGATGCTCTGGACCAGGCACTACATACAGAGTTCGTAATACTGTGTACTTCGTACAGAGTTCGTAGTAGCAGTTGCTGCAGTCGAAATGTGGTGATTTTATCAGTTACGAGGGCTCGTGGCTCCTGCAATACCGCAATGCCAGTACCCTGCAAGTCTAGAAATAAAATACTCTGGTCCTCTTGCACAGCTTCGTATAGTGTAAAAGCGGGTATCCTGGATATCAAACGTTGCTTGGTCGAGGGCTGGACATGAAGCGTTGCTTGGTCGAGCTTGTTGTGCACTATCAACTATCAACAGCTTTCCAGACTTTCCAGGCGGTCGACCCAAGTTGCTGCCGGCGTACCATGTCACCATATCACATATTTACATTATACACGATCTGCGTAGCTACTGGTGATAGTACACTGCATACAGCGCAGTCGGTACGCGTTGTCTAACGGCATCATAGACGTAATACGACGGTAAATACTTGGTGCCAATACCTGATGCATACATACATTGTCGCGTCTGCGCTCTAAATATCAGGCACCTGGTACCTAGAGCTCTGAAGACTTCTCGGCTATTAATAGTCAAACAATGTGGTAGCCTGGAGCTGGCCAGTGGCAAAGAAAACAAAATAGCACGCCATAACGCCGCCCCCAATACGTTGTATCCATAAAACTATAGCATCAGAGTCCATCGGTAGATCAACCAATTGCGGTGTGAGGTGCTGTGGTACGCGCGACAGGTTGACGAGCACGCCTTCGTGGTCAGGGACGGTTTCTCCTGCTTGCAATAGTCCTTACAGCATGAGCACGGAGCCGAGACAAATGGCGCACTGCTGTTTGCGAAGCTTGTCAGGGTGCCAACCGTCTTTCTCCCTCCCTCCCTCGATCCCATTTTTGTGTTCGTTCGATCGTCAGTCGACATATCAGTAGCATGATATATATACGTCGATACTGCTGGCCTGATATGTATGTGCGCTCTGTTATCTTTTTCTGTCCGACTGCTGTGTCGTCGCACGGCACTACTACAGTAGTATGACCATGATAAGACTAAGACGTGATGCTACTCTTAGGAATACAATCACTACCAGTATAGAGGTACTACAGCAGTATGGTGAAATGTGGTATACCTTGCAGTTGCTCATCACGTTTCTACCTGGTGTGTGCATTTTGTATTTGGTAGGTGATGAAAGCGAAAGAAGCCAAGAAGAACGCGTCCACCGCAACGGTGGCCAAGAAGGACAAGTTCGTCGGCAATGCAGCGGTCGCAACGGTAAGCGCCATCCACCTACGGCAACCACCGTCTATCGTATATATTTTGTTGTATATCCTTCGAATTGTCATGTTATTATTATTCTCTGCGACGTTCGGGGGGGGGTCCACTGGCGTGGTACGAGAGCCGCGACACCGACCGCTGACACTCATTGCCTATCGTACGGCCAGTACGGTAGAGACCATGACTACAACTAATTAATTCCGTCGGTTGTGAGCAAAACAGGCATCTCACGTCAACTTAAGAGATACTACGCATATACGTACCCCACCGCGTGCTGTTTCAACGGTCCTGACAGCTCTATCGAGCCCCAGGACCTGGGTGTGGTTTCGGTATAAAATATGAAGTACGTGTTGATATACAGCGGTGTGTTTAGTTGCACGGGTATGTTATTTTTTTCACGCCTATTTTACCAAGTGAGGCTTTAACGCTTTTTACTCCTAAAATTACCCAAGTCCAAATCCAAGCGTGAATGCTGTGTTCCAAATACCGGCTGGGCACTTGTCCTGCTATAAGCACTCTATTTCCAAGTAGTTTTCCCTCATAATGCGATGTGTTGATGATTACCGGGTATTTAGTGCTACGAGTATTGGTATTAGTAAATGTTTTGATACTGCTTTCGATTAGCATTGGTATGATATCGGCTACCACTGATGTTGGTGTTGATATTGACAATGGTACTGTTGTGTCGACATTGATTCCAGGCGGAGGTGGACGTGAACACACCTGTGGAGCTATCGTCTCTGGTGTCGTCGAGCGACCTTCCCCTTCGAGAAGGAGAGGGAGAAAGGAAGCCATTTTATCTCACAACCGCTATCAACTACACCAATGGTAAGCTGAGCCGGCAGCACGGCCATTGTTGAATTCCCCTTACTACACGGGTAGACATACAATGTACGGAAAGCGATGTCATGGTAGTAGCAGCCGGTCTCCACGCCGAGCTCCACCCAGGCGGCGATGACGAGCACGTGCAAGCCCGGCCACGCGCGGTAAGCCGCCACGTCGACGGCCCTGGAGTCAATGGCGGAGATTTCTTCAGGCGTCTCGTCGCCCCGTACCGACCGACCGCATCCTGTTTGCCTGCGTGATTTGTATTACATACAGAGAAAAACCCTTGCGTTGCTTCATGTGCCGAATGCGGGAATGTGGTACCAAGTAGTATGTCTGCTTTGTAGCCGCTCGCTGGTATGTCAAGCGTCGCGTGAAGGCAGCGCTAGCGTGGCATTGTGTTGCGTCACGCCCGGGTGTATATGTAGGGAAAGACAAGTGCTCCGCCACGTCGGGTGTGCCTTGGGGTCGAGCCGTTCTTCGCCATCAACGAGAGACATATGGAGTACCACAGCTACTGCTGTATATAATCATCCTATGTTACTTCGGGGAAGCCACAATTGGACGTTCCAGACGCTCTCAGACACCCTTGCATAGCACAGGCAGATCATCTACAGATAGATAATGAACTAGATCATTTAGTTCCTCGCCTGCGGTTATGAGAGCTTGTGCAGAGTCTGAATAGTACGGGTATCAACTCAGGAAAGATGTGCTACGTCTTTCAGATTACACGGGTCCCATCCGGTAACGTGAGCTATTAAGAGATCATGCAAGATGATCGAGAGAGCATCCGCCTTGAAATACCTACATCCCTCACTGTGGGAATCGATTATATATACCATGAACGGTCGTAGGTGTGCACCATGCATCCTTGCGACTTGTCACAGAACTCCGCCCCATCTCGTCACGGTGTGCACCCTGCACCATCGGCCAAATATTGGAGGTTTGCTTAAGCTTCCCTCGTACGTAAGCTGCCAACTTGCGGCTGACATATTTAAGCTTCATTATTGTAGTCCTCGCTCTAATAGCGCGAAGGCGTGAAAACAACGACTGACAGTCGTGGCCATGTTATGCATTAAATGCACCCGCGCTAGCGAATGCTCACTTGTCCTTATTATTATGTTGTTTTCGTTCTCGCTCTGTTGCTTGCTCTTGCTCCATCTGTCTGCACATAAAGTTGTTCTTGCTCTCGTTCCTGCCCCTTTCTCTTTGATGTTGCCCTTGTTTTGTTCTTGATGTTGCTCATGCCGTTTGCTTTCGGTCAGACAGTGCTCTTGTCTTGCTCCAGTTCTTTTTCTTGTTATTAGGAATGTGCTTGTTCGTCTGTACTCATCAATGGGCTTATTTTTGCTCCCATGTTTCGAAAAAAACCGTACACCCTTGCTAGGTGTACAAAAACTGCACACCCAGATTGTTATATCTAGGTTTTACTGTGTATCATACTCGTAGGGCACCACGACCGGCCCGTGGGGTGACGGTTCGAGCTTCGCGCTCACTTCACGGCCTCCGGCGGCTCTTGCGGAAGACTGATCATATTTCTGCAGCTTGTGGGTAGGAGCAGTGTGCTAAATTGGATCAGATCCTGGTGGGATCACGCCCGGGTGGGAGCGGGATGCCAAGGAGAAGCAGGGTGTACCAAGAGGGGGCAGGGTGATTCACCCTGCTCATCTCCGAACCTGGTCCCACCCGGGTCTGATCCCGTTTGGCACACTGCTCCCATCCACAAGGTGCATAAATATAGTCAACATTCCACAGGAGCCGCCAGGGACCGTGAGCGCGAAGCGCGAACCGTCAATCCCCCATGTCGGTCGTGGGATCAGAGTTCTTGGTGCCCTTCGAGCATGATACACAGTGAAATTCATGTATAACAATCTGGGTGTGTTATTTCTGTAGACCCAACAGGGTGTACGGAAATTTTCGCCTATGCTCGTTCTGGCCCTTCCTCTGTGTTCTTGTTGTACCTCTTGTCCTTGCTCTTTTTACTGCTCTTTATATTGCCCTTTCCCCTTTTCCCGCCCCCCTCCCCGCATCCTCTCCTCGACGAAAACCTCCCACTGACACAGGGGACCCGCACATCGGTCACGCGTACGAAGCGATCACGTCGGACGTGGTGTCGCGGTACCAGCGCATGAGCGGTAAGCGGGTCTTCTTCCAGACCGGCTCCGACGAGCATGGACAAAAAATTGCCAATACGGCGGCAGCCCTCGGTGTCAAACCCATCGACATCTGCGACAAGTACGCCGGTAAGATTATTGGCACGATATAATATGGTATACCACACCATGGTATTATTTCGAGCGAAGCGACATGCTACCCATGTTTTTCACGGAAGCTTGAAAAATAGGATATGCCTTACTTTCGAGCTGGGTGGTGAATCAAGCCGGAGACATAGAGCTTGCAATTATGAGTTTCGACAAAACCCTCGATCTCACGGGTGTTGTTTTTTTATTTTATAACTGTATGTGTACACATACCTGGTATAATTTAGTTAAACTGACACCAGCTGTGAGATGGAGAGTTTCGAAGCTGCTGCGAAGGTGTTATCACTACGGCCCCAAGAAGTTCCGAGGAGGCATCGGAACAGGTGCAAGTGTTGTCCAAGTTTGTTCGCTAAGCGATGATGTTTTGCCTACTGCGGACTGTATACTACTACAATATGTATAGTGAAGCCATGAACAGCCGTTTATGCGATTGCCCCTCTCGATATGCTGGTCTCGTTTACCCGATCTCGTTTGTCTGGTCTCATCTATAAAGGTAATTTCCAAACGCTGAACAAGCGTCTGCTGATATCGAACGACTCCTACATGAGGACGACGTCTGCCATCCATAAAGAGACCAGCCAGCGCTTGTGGAAGATTTGCGCTGACCAGGGAGACATATTTTTGGGCAAGTACGAGGTGAGAAGCACGAGAAAAGGCCAGATCCGAGAGGATTGATTGATTGAGAGATATGCAGAATTAGCTTGCTTTTGTCGCCCAAAACACGAAGAAGGGTATCGTTTTGGTTGACGCTCAGCCAGAACGTTCCAGCGTGCCAGTGTTGGAAATAGAAGCAAGCGCTGACCGCTCCGCGTCCTCCTCTGGCTTTGTTCTGACCATGCGCTCCTGTAAAAGCGTGTGTTGGAGTTGTTGGGGAGGTAGTAGATGTGGGTGAGAGGATGCTTTGCTTGAAAGGCAGTTGTTCACCCCGCACAAATGATTTAACTCGACCCACCGCCAGCCATGGTGACCGCCGAAATAATGAAATAGAATTCCCTGGTTGTCTACAGTAGCTCACGCAGTGGTTGGCGTGTTTTACTGCGTCGTTGCCAACCGACGCCAGCCCAAACTGGTGGGAGTGCACTCATGCCCTGTCTGGCGGCAGTAGGCAAGCTGGTGGAGGGGGTTCCAAGCGCCTGGCACTCTTATCACTACTTACACCGGAAGTCAGTGCCGACGAGACTACCCCTACCAGGCACCTCGCTGTTCGAGAGATTCGCTTTTATTTGTGTTCAGTGTCTATCGGCGTTTCGCGTGCGGGGTTTGGGGTTTGCAGGGGTGGTACGACGAGCGAGAAGAGAAGTACGTCACGGACAGCGACGCGGAGATCGCCGACTTCAAGGACGCCTTCGGTTCTCCTTTGAAGCGCATGAGCGAGGACTCCTACTTCTTCAGGATGGGAAAGTGAGCACAAGTGATACTCTATAAATCGCATCAATATCATCACCGATAAAAAGTTGCTGCATGTATTGTTGACTATCGCCTGCGACTAACAGATCACCTACAGACCATTCCGACTTTATGATCTAAATACTAGAAGGTAGATCTATCTATTCCCGATCTTGCATGGTGTACTAACTGTATGCAGCTCATGTTGCCGGGTGGGCCCCATATTTTTTTTCATCTATAGAGCATGTTTCCTGGGTTGGGTCTGTACTATACCGATCCTCCACAACCTCTCGCAACGGCAGGCGAGGAGCTAGATGATCTAGATCATGATCTATGTGTAGGTAGATAGATCACGGTCTGTCCAAGGTGTTTTTTTTGTTTGGCACCTGTGACCGCGGAGAATGTCTGTGTATCGTCTGATGTCAATCGTTGCGAGAGGGTCTGTGTGTCAAGGCAATATTTTGCTATTTACAGTTGTGTCGGCGTTGTCTGGTGTCAATGTTTTTAGAAGCGTTTTTTGTTCCTGCAGTTTATCGTTGCCCTGTTGCTTGTGCCTCAAGTCCATCCTTGCAAGGATGGCTACTGTAGAGTGTCTGAGGTCAATCGTTGGGTGGCTTGTAGGCTCATATTACATGGGACCATAGTAAATAGGACCACATATTGTTAGTAAAAATCGGTAAACATATAGGTTTTTGTGTGTACCGTAGGTCCTATTTACTATGGTCCCCCGTGATAGGATTTGTTATCAAGGGGGCTCTAAGGGCAGGGCGACGCTGTGTGACACCTGACGCAAGGCCCTCCTGTGTGTGCTTGGTCCACCGTATTTTGGGAAGGGGTGGGCGCTGCCGTGTTGGTCTTTTGGTAGGCCTTGCTGTAACCTATGTTATATCACCCTTTGCTTTGCCCCTTGCCCTCGGCCGAAAGCAAGGTGCTGTTTGTCCCGAACGATAAATGGCCGCTCTTTTGGAGTGCACCGACGTGATCGTTACAGAGCATCACTATACTGCTGTAGGACATAAAATTAACGGGTGATCCTTGAAAGGTGATCCATAACAGTGGTACTATTAATAGACAATATTAGCCAAGTGTGATCACCCGATAACTACGTTGGATGACTACGGGGATGGTTTGTGGACGTCGGCAGTCAATGAGGTCTCGACGCTAATTATGTTTGTGGGTAGCGCGCTTTGAAACACAAAGTATACCCCACATCCACTCGACTCTGTTGTCCACATGCAAGAAAGTACGCATCGCCAGTGGTTCTTAGTAGGATGCAGCTCACGCTTCATGCGACTCGCCGAACACCTCACGGCGCTTTTGCGCTTTTGGTGCAAACAATGTCTGCGTGGTCGGTGAAAACCCGACATCCTCCGTCCCGGCATTGTAGGGGTGCGAGGGTCTTTGGGCATACGACTACGACCATGCATGAAGGGAGTACACTCCCCCTCCCTCTTTTTTCGGCCTTGCTTTTTGGCGAAGATACATCGACTGGCTGATCCAGCACATCAAGGACAACCCGTCCTTTATCCAACCGGAGACACACCGGAGCCTGATCCTCAAGCGCCTGGAGAAGGGGCACCAGAACGACCTCAGCGTATCAAGAACAACTTTCAAGCACGGTACGAGCGATAGTCGTCGGCGGGTGCCAGCCAGCGAGCGAGCGAGCGAGCGAACGTTCTGTTGTACAGGCAGTTTTACACGCCAGTAGCACAGTTGTTTTGTTGTCATCGGTTTCATTTTCCGTCGAAATTGCTCACTGCTGCTCATGGCCGATACCCTGTCTCATCGCGCAGAGTCCCGTGTTTCCTATGTAAGGCTGTTGTTGTGCAGTAGTGGCCCCTGTATAGGTAGTGTTGGTTGACTAGTGTACCGGCTGTCCGCTGTAGTGCCTATGGAGTCGCTTGGCACAGACAGACAGACAGATAGACGGGCGGGATTAACTTGTGGTGTGGCAGTGTGGTATTAATAGTGCAGGTTGCCGTTGTAGTGCAGGTGTTTTAGGCTGACGCATATCGGCGCCACAGAGGGACCCTTACTTTAGTAATATAGAGGGGATAGTGGTGGGTTGTGTCTTGCCCCCGCTTTTTAGCGCAGGTCTCGAAGTACAGTAGTAGTGCAGAGCTGTTCGTAGAGCGGTCTTGAGAGGAAGGCTGCCTCGTGCTTTGCAGACACCACAGCTGCTGTAAATCGCATGAAAGCGGAAGCATTTGCAGTGAAACCAACATATGGAGAGCTCGGCCTGGCTTAGCGGCAGGTCGGGCCAGTAGACTCGGCTCGGTGCCTTCAAGTCGAGAACTCACGCAGTCGTTAAACCGTGCGCACATGGACATCCGAAGATTACATAGTGCCCCACACGCTTCATCCCTGTTGCTGTTATTCACATCATTAGTCTAATACCTAGAGTTTTTGAGATAAGTACGAGTCTGACCGGAAGCATATGCTCCGTTTGATGTGCATATTATAGTCCAAACAAGATTCTGTTACGGGTCAGAGTGGTAGCCGGTAGGGGCCGTTAACCAACTAACTGACTTTAGTTGGCAAATCGGCTGGCGAAGCTATCAGTAGCTTATGGCCAGCCGACTCACTGTATGTCAGACAGCTGAATCAGCTCTCCCCTGTCGAGGAGGTCCCGTGCCCCTCATGGGACAAAAGAGTATGCCACATTCCAGCAATCCTTTGCGCTTTTATTTGGATAGAAACCCAATGAGCAGGTGCAAATTGCAGTCCTCATGGGGTTAGTGCTGTGTTAGAACCGTCTTCATTATTGTTGTTACATCATCTCATCGGTTTTCTCGTTTATTCTGCGGCGTTTTTCTTCAGGCATCCCCGTCCCGGTGGGGTTCGACCAGGAGCACGTGATGTACGTGTGGTTCGACGCTCTAACCAATTACCTTTCAGGGGTGCATGCGCTGGTGAGAGACCACGTCGGGTGGGGGGAGGGGTGATCGTGTGTCCGGACGGCAAATAGGTAGTGTGAGTAGCCCTTGCTTTTGTGCATGCGGCTGCTTCCATCATATTTGACGACCAGGATGTAGGATGCAGGAGCATGAGATACCATAAGGAGTGCATTATTGTACCTATGTACCGTGGGACGAGTTTTCTCCACACTAATGGGGACAGACAGACAAGCGAAAAGGGCTTTGGAGATATCTCGTGGAGATATTTCGATAGATGTCTCCCGTCCCTTGGCGTTTGTCGAGAAAACCGTCTTCAAAATTCGTCCGAGGGTGTGTGTCATACATCCGAAGTCTTGAGTGTCTTACGGTGTACGGTTCTGTACTGAAAATTTGGAAGGAAATCAACTACGTCGTTCGTTGGTTTATGTAGGCCCCGCTTTGAGTTGGAATGAGTCACGACACAGATGGCAGGTACGTGTAAGTTGTTGTTGTTTGTTGTTGTTGTTCTCACATTAAATCTCTGACGAAGGAGACCGTGGTCACACAAAGGTGCTGGAGCCCTAGGAAGATCCGAAAAACGAAAAAAATCGAAAATTCGGCTGCCTCAAAATACACGAGACGAAAAAAGCGCACGCAAGATAAAACCAATGTGCAAAACTGAACTAACATGGCCGCGGGTTTATCCTCTCAACTATAACATAGATAGAAGAGTACCCCCGTTCCCACCACTAACCAACTCGTGGCTGCTGACTACAGCGGATGCTGTCTGAAGTGCTGCCTGCACCCTACGAAACGCACGGTAGTCGTGAAAACGAAAGAGGAACACACCTGCCTGCTATCTGGAGTGCTGTCAGAGTGAAGACTCGCGGATATGCAGTGAAAAAAGGAGCAATCGAACCTTACTACCACACGAATATCAACGATCGCCATCTCTTCCTGGACTGTCTGACACAAAAAGGTCCAGCACAGTTATGATACCACGTCCCTGATAATTGCGTAGGTTATTCCCCATGAAGGGTATACAACTCGTTAAACTACAAAAACCAGTGACGAGTACCGGTAGATACTATTCTGCCTCGTGAAGAACAAAACCAGGAAAAAACAAACTATGACTGCTTCTCTCGTGATGATAGTGTGCGCGCAAATCATGGGTCTCCATGCACCGTCTTCCTGCCGCTCTTCATGGCCGCATCATCGCCTTGGCCCAATCCACCCGCTCCTTTGCGCGTGCACTCGTTGCCATTCCCTTCCAGTCGTTTCCCTTTCTCCGTCATCCTGAAAAACAAAATGTTCCTCGCACTTGCGGTTCTGATCTGGGAAATAAAAATTCTCGCGCAGGGGGAGGTCAATCCGTCTCTTCCCCGCACGTCGACGCTCAGTCTCCCTCCTCCCTCGTCGTCGAATCCAGCCTCCTACCGGCGCAATAGACTGTGCCGTAGTGTGGCCTGTGGTGGCGCCTGCCTCCGCGCATGGACACCCCGATTGAGCATTGCTGCTCTGCCGCAGCTGCCTAAAAATACGCGCGAATCGTAGGTCTCCGTGCCTGACGCACCACGTACGACCCAACTCTACTGCCGCCTGAGCCTCGCGGCCACAGGCAGCAGCAAGAAGGTATCACTCCTTGAGGGTGAGTCCGGCCTTACACCCGCCAGAAAGACCTACCCCACTCGCTATTAGCCTGATAGGGCATGCCTCGCAGCATTCCTTGCCGAGGCAGCGAGGGGAACGGATGATATGTGTGGTGAGCTTGAGATTTACCGTTTTGAGCTGAAATGCAATTTCCATTTGATGTCATCATCGTCATGTTCGTCCAGTAGGCCAGAGTGGTTTATATAATATCAGTTATCACACCTACTGTAGGACAGATCATCTACAGATAGATCATCTACAGATAGATCATCTACAGATAGATCATCTACAGATAGATCATATACATCCTCACCTGCCGTTATGAGAGGTTGTGCAGGATATCTGTGTAGTACAGATCCAACCCAGGCAAAGTGTCCTAAATCATACCTGGTACAGAATATACGGCTGCCACCCAGAAACATGGGCTCGATCATGCGGATCATACGTATCACGAATGTATCTATCTGATCTGTACCTGACCTGAAAGACATAGATCATGAGCTGTGGGAATGATCTGTACGATGCTAGCCCAGGTGTGACAGTACTTTTTAACCCGTCCGCCGGATAAAAATAAAAATAGAAGGAGCAACACTCTGGCGTCATGGCCAACGCCATTTTGTTTGTCTGTTGTTTTTATGATGCCCATGCTCCTAGACCGAGTTGCTGTTTTTTTGTGGGAAGCGTGGTCTTACGGTGATGCTGCTGCTGCTGCTGCTACTACTCCTAGCGTTCGTGAGTACGTCGCAGTTATCAATTCTAACACCCGACACGAACGCCCTACATCGACCGCAACAGCAGGTACCTCTCCCCGCGCGCGCGCTCGGCACTCCCTACACGAACGCCCTACATCGACCGCAACAGCAGATACCCCTCCCCGCGCGCGCGCTCGGCACTGTGTTGCCATGCTGCCGCTGGCTTGGCGCTAGCTTAACCTTTGGTTGTCGCCGCCATGTGCCATGTTTGTGTCCTCAGCCGCTGTTATCCCCTTCTTCCTACGGCACCCGTGTTCGGGAGACAACTCCCTTGACATTAAAGTGGGAAAAACGTGATCATTTTTTTTTTTCGTTTCTTTTATCGTCCCGGTCTTTTTTTTTTCGTTTCTTTTATCGTCCCGGCGGACTACAGTAGTAATAAAAAAAAAGTAATTCATTCATTAACGCCTTTCCAACTCAATTACCTCATCGTCTACACCGGTGTCTGCTGCGTGTGTCCTGTGCGTGCGCGGTGTGGGGCACCGTTTGCACTGTTTTTTAGGATGCGGATAACCCTCTGGCCGCCTTCTGGCCTGCGGACGTTCACGTTATCGGGAAGGACATCACGTGGTTTCATTGCGTTATCTGGCCGTGCATCCTCAAGAGCGCCGGCCTGGCCCAGCCGAAGACGGTCTACGCGCACGGTTTTGTGGCGGCGTCGGATGGGCGAAAGATGAGCAAGAGCCTGGGGAACGTTATTGATCCCCACGCCGTATGCGACGAGTGAGTTGCGGCAGTGGTTTCAGGGTTCGAATTGGGTGTGGTGTGTGGTGTGGTGTGGTGCAGTGCGGTTTGTTGCGTTCGAGTGTGCGGTCACTGGTGCTTCGGTCTGCTGTTTCGACTGCTAATAAATAGTGATAAGCTTGCCTGCTGGCGGTGTAGGTAGTGGGGTGGTGTTGCTGTTGCTGGCGGTGTCGTTTGTTGTATGCTGATGTTTGTTCGAGTATGGCTGCGCTTGTTCTTGCTCTAGCTGTTGTCGTTGTTGTTGACCGCCGTCACCAGACCCAACGGAGTCTACTTCAACGCCGTGGGCCCTGTTCTCTTGAGAGTTTGCCGTCGATGCTTTTGGTGTCGGCTGCAGTTCTTCGAGACAATTGTAGTCAGGGACGCAATACCTGCTAACTGTCGGTACAGCGGCTTCTTTTTTTCTTTTTTTTTTGTCTTTTGTCGGGGCTCTTTACGAGTCGGGTCACGCCTCGCGGTTCGGGTTGACCCGACCCCACCCGATCCGACCCGTGTTTTTTGTGCTCTCCCATGTTCTTTCAGGTATGCGGTGGACACGTTCCGGTGGTACATCTGCCACGATGCCATATTTGGAGGCGATCTGTCATTCAGCAAGATGGGCTTGGTGCTCACTCACAACGCCGACCTATGCAAGACATTCGGCAACCTCGTGCACCGGTCCCTTTCCCTCATGGACAAGTATAACGACGGTGATTGCCCGGGCTATGCCATCTATCTCTCGCGCTTTCTCGTCCCGCCGACCTCAAAGAAACACCGTGTATACATACGATACCTGACACGGGTTTGTGTTTTGTGATGTTTTGTAGTCGCATCTACCCCGAGCATGCTCATACCAGGTACCAGGGTATTTATCGTTCGTCGTGTTTGCGCTCGGCAAGCTGTTTTTGTTTCGAGGTTTGAGCCCAGGAAGTCCAGGGGGGGCGGTGGCGTTTTACATACGTCGTGCTCGTGTAATTTTACCCTAGCGGCGATTGTGGTATTGTTGTTCTTTCTTCACTGACCAAATTTGGAGGGATCGTTGCTGTTGTTTCTTCGTCGGTCAAATTTGGAGGCATGGTCTTGGTCGCATGTGACCCTGGCTGCGATTTTTTTTCTTCCTTGGCTGTTTCTGACTCTGAACACCAATTTCGATGGACGGCTATTATTAGTCTGTTTTCGTTATGATGCTTGACGTTTCTTACCCACCCATCCAACCGACCCACCCAACCCACCCTACCCTACTTACCTTCATATGTGTTACTTTTCTTATAGGAAGGGTGCCTGCGCGTCAACCGGGGTTTGACTTCGCGCCGTTCGATTTCGCCGCCACAAGACGCGGCGTGGACACCGCCATGGCCAACTTTGCTCTGCAGGTTCGGTTTTGTTCTCTTCGGTACCGGTTTGGTTTTGTTTCGTTTCTGTTTATTTTTGTGTTTTAGTCACTTGGCTTCGTTTCGAATCGAACTTTGTTTCATTTCGTTCTTGTTTCGTTTCGCGTATGTGTTTCGGTTCGGTTCGTTTTTGTTCCGTTTCGCATTTGGTATTTTCGCTCTTGTATCGCTTCGTTTCGGTCAATCCCGCTTCGCCTTCACGCCAAGAAATTGGCGTTGCTGATTTCCAGATTTCTCTTTGAGTGTTCTCTCCGTATTTTGGCACGTTTAACTTTGTTTTTGTACAACCGCAGGATGCGTGCGCGGTGGCTATGGAAGCGCTTAGAGAAACGAACAAGTTCCTTCAGGAGGAGGAACCTTGGCTGAGGAAGGCGGAGGAGGACAAGCCGAGGAGGCTCGAGTCCGTGCGCGTGTGCCTGGAAGCTTTGTACGGCGTCTCGCACTTGCTTGTCGCTTTCTTGCCAACTGCGTGCACCCGAGTCTTCGAAAAGATAGGTGAGCAGTCGAGGGTTTTCGTGTGGGGGGTATACGTAAGGGCTGTGCGTTGGCTAGACTTGACATTCACCACTAAATCTTCGTACCAATTAAATACCTGGTATTAGTTTGGTGGCGAAGTGAGCCAACTAATCTTAGCTAGGTGGCGAAGTTAGCCAACTGCAGTAGTTCTTAGTTGGCGAAGTGAGCCAACTACATCTTAGTTAAGTGGCGAAGTAAGCCAACTAAATCTTAGCTGGGGGGCGAAGTGAGCCAACTACAGTAGGTTACTGACTTGGATGCATAACGCACCAAAATCAGACACGAAGAACGTAGGAGGTATCATAAAACGCAAAAAAAAAAAACCGTCAACCAGCTGCTGCAATAGCTAGCCAACTAGACTCATAACTGGCGGCAAACTTATCGCCGATCAATTTACAGCCTTAGTGTAATACGTACTGTAACCTTTACACTAGAGCTGCGAGCCGGCAGTATTTGACGACTAGTGGCTAATCTGCAAGGAGGCGTTAGCCAACTATTAATAGCTGGCTTTTGTCGGCAACTCGGCTTGCGAAGCTATTAAAAGCTGACGGGCTGCCGGCTTGCCAACTTGAGACAGGCTAGCGAAGCGAGCCAAATCACCTCTTCCCGATGGAGGGGGCCCCGTGCCGCCCAAAAAGGAAAGAGACGCATCCCGCATTCGAACAGTCATTCCTAGAGTACTACTACAGTACTACTACAGTACTACAGCATGTACAGTATAGAGTATGGAAACATAGTAAGTCGGATAGCCAAAACCTCCGATTTTCGATGCGCCTTAGCTCCGTACGCACATCATGAACACGAGTGTCAGCCCTAGAGATGAAAGCTGCCTGATGTGCTTGCTTGGCTTTCGGAATAGGCTACCTTAGGGGGATGAAGTCGAAACTGACCCAACCAAAGTTTTCGTTACCGCTGGCACGTGTTTTTTGTTTTTTGTTTTTATAGCGTTTTTTTGCTGGTTGTGCTGCTGTACACACCCGAAGATGCTAATTTCAGCAAATACATTTCTTTTTGGGGGCAATTTACACCAATCGTAACACGAAAAGACCGTACAAAACAGAAATGGTTCATGAGGGGTCTACATTCACCCTCATGTCGTGCGGACTCACGGCTCCCACTGTCTATTAATACACTACACACCCTTTCGTGAAATACAGGAATGAGTCCTACCATAACTAAGGCATGCCATAACACTGAAGAGGGAAAACGCTCACTGTAGTTCTAGAGCGGTTATGCTGACGTCAGTGTTGGACGCTCCCATTCTCAAAATAAAAATAATCAATATAGCGTGGGCCAAGCCAGCGTCTCGGCTGGTTACTGCAGCAGCACGAGACGATGGCATGTTTTTTTGTTGTTGTACGAGTACCTCTCTCTCTCTTCCTTCCACTCGTCTCCTGACAACAGCAGCACGGCATTTATATGATCCGGGGACCTGGAGTGAGGGTAACCCCCCCTCCGCTCCCGCCCCTATGGTCATACGACTATGGCCATGCATGAGATCGAGTACATATCTCCTATCGAGTACACCCCCCCCCCCCCCTCAATCACCCACCCCCATTAGGTAGGTTCTTGGCTGTTCAGTTCAGTTCAGTTCAGTTTCATCGCGCGTCAGGCGCAGGCAGTTTACAAGCACCCAGCAAGCAACCCCGCCGCCGCTGTTGGTGTTTTATCGAACCGCACCTGCCCCGGCCAAAAGCGCCGTCCTCCGCTTTGTTTTTTTAGCGCCGATAGCGATGACAACCGCGCCGCTTGAATGTTATGAGAGGAGACACGTACGGCGATAAGTTTAAGTCGTGGAAACCGTGGAGTTTTTTTTTAACTTTCCGCTCTTGTTGGTCGAAACACTGGAACCCCCCCCCCCCCCCCCCCCCTATCTTTTATAGGTTGCGTTGGCGTCGGTTGGCAACGGCACTGTAAAACATGCCGCTCACTACGTGAGCTACACAACCAGGGTACTGTTTTTTTTTCTTTTTTCTTTTTTTTTAGCTACACAACCAGGGTACTGTTTTTTTTTCTTTTTTCTTTTTTTTTGGGCGGTTGCCCGCAGCTGGTTGTTGAGTTAGATCATTTGTGCGAGGTAAAGAACCTTTACTCCGCACAATTGGGAATGATCGTAACACGTAGTGCTCAAGGTAAGGCACCCAAGAGGCAGTTACATAGTACTCCCATTGCTGTCTCTGGAAATGCATACATCGGAAATTAAATCAACTCATTGAAGCTGTCGTCCATATGAAAGCCCGCCTCAAAAGCGGTTCTTAGTAGGATGCAGCTCACCCTTCATGCGACTCGCCGGACACCTCACGGCGCTTCGCGCTTGGTGCAAGCAATGTCTGCCTGGTCGGTGAAAACTCGACATGCTCCGTCCCGGCATTGTAGGGATGCGAGGGTCTATGGTCATACGACTACGGCCATGCATGAGATCGAGTACATCTCTCCTATCGAGTACACCCCCCCTGGTGTACACGCCTCCGCACGCATATGTCTAGGCCCTCTCACGTTCGGAAGTGGAGGCATTGAAACCCTCGAACTGTTCTGCTTTAATTTATTAGTATACGGCTCGAAACACTGGAACGACCCCCCCCCCCCCCCCCCCCCCGACACCCACACCTTTCTTGCATGCCACCGTATACGGAAGAGATTATTGATTTCACGAGATCATGTCAAGTACGTTGGTGGGAGAGAGAACGGCGTGTTTATGCGTCTGGAACAGCCCGCTATAGACATCGAAACCCCTACCGGGGCGGTGCCCACATAAATTTCTCGTGTATGATAGGAGTGGGAACACGTGAACACACGTCGGAAGAGAGATAGATGCACCTCGTATGGTATTTTATAGCAGATTGCGCGGGCACCAGACACTACCGTAGGTGTCAGGCTACATAATGTATCATGTAGCAGCTAGCGCTGTTTTTTTTTGTTATTTTAGGCGCCATCATCAGGCTGGTGATGCTCGCCTGCAAGGCGTTTGGTTCGCACGGCGGTGGATATGTTATGTTTATCACGCCCTACGTCGTCTGGAGGAGGCGTTTTTATTAAGGGTGAAGGGTCGTGTCTTTCCGAGGGAACGAAGAAAAAATCTTCTTTTTCACAAAAAAGCTATATGCCAGGTATCTGTAGTGTTAATACCGCTGTAGTGTATGTAGTGCGGTGTATGTACCTGCAGGGAGGGAGGGGTATAGCACAACGGAGCCACACTCGGCACCATGTCGGAATTGAAAACATAAGGCAAGGGTTGGGGTTTTCGTCAGAAATGAAATAAAACGTGTTTTTTCTGCAGTTTTTCTAACTTGATTTCAGCTATATCCCCCGGTTTGAGACTCGAAGAAAGCAGTGAGTTTTTTTTTTTTTTTTTTCGTGTCCCCTTTGTACCTCCTTCATATATGTAACCATACCTGGTACCTGGTACGTATTGTTGGTTCTGATATACTACCTGGTGTGTTTTCAATCTCTTTCATCATGTGGTGTCTCCTCGCAGGGGCCGCCCCTATGCCAATTGGCTCTCTGAAGAGCGACTTCACCAACATCCCGCCGGGGACCAAGCTCACTGTTGGCTCGATCCTGTTCAGCATGCTCGACCTCCCTGATGAAACCGCTACACCCGAGGCAAACCCCGGCGCAGCACCAGCAGCCGGAGAACAGCTGCAGTCGGCGGCGCAGCGGCCTCCGGATTCGAGCGGCGCAGCCCCTGTCTCGGGGTCGGTGGCTAACGGCGGGGGGGTGGGGTCGAAGGTAGAGGCGGGGGCAGCGGGGGGCGGGGAAGGTGACAGCTTTTCGAGAATCGAGATCCGAGTCGGGAGGATAACAAAGGTGAGCGAGGGAGGTAGGAAGAAGCAGCCGCGGCCGCCCCACGCTTCGTCTCAGAATCAAGTCGGCTTTGAGCATATCAACATACACACGCGCCCGCGGGAGCAGTTGTACTGTAGCTCCGTCTGCTATTGTAACGGGAGAGACGGTTTCAAACTGATCCACGACACCTCTCTATAGATTACATACCAAGGTATGCGAAAGTGTGTTATTTAGGCCAAGCCGGTCCTTTCCCTCGATGCCGTTTGTTGCTCGCAAGACATTGCAAGGCTATGGAAGGTTGCGCTATATCGTCGTGGAATGCTGCGAAGTTGGGAAAGACTGCAAGACGTTGTAGTAGTGCAAATAATGGCAGACGGTGTGTTTCGAGATAGTGGAATGCTGTCAAACAATGGGATGCTGCGATATCTTGGAACGATGCGAGAATTTGGAACACATCCGAGGTTGGTTGTAGAAATACTGCGAAGGAAAATACGTTGTTGGTGCTCAAATGTTTTAGGCTACGGCGCCTTGGGGCTATCTGCCTGCCTTGTTCATATGTGTACGTACTCTTTCCTGCCCATGAAAAACGAAGGTCTGGAACCATGAGAACGCGGAGAGACTATACTGCGAGGAAATCGATGTCGGAGAGGGGGCGCCGAGAAGCATCGCGAGCGGGCTGAGAGAGCACCTAACTCTCGAAGAGATGCAGGGGAGGCTTGTGCTCGTCGTCTGCAACTTGAGACCCGCCAAGCTCGCAGGCTTCGTTTCCAACGGGATGGTGCTAGCTGCTAAGGGGGCAGACGGAAAGGCGAGTTTTTTGTGGGGTTGGTGGTGTTGGTGTTGGTGTTGGTGGTGGTGGTGGGGGTTGTCGTGGTGCTTGCGGTGCTGGTGATGGTGGTGATGGTGATTCCCTTCGGTAGAGGACTTCGCAACGAAATAAGGCATGTACCCGGGTATATACCCGGGTATGAGCAACATAACCAGCTTTGGTATCCGGGTACCCCAGTGTATATACGATTGATAGTATACCCTGGTATGCCCTTCAAGTACTGAACACAGCCCTGAAAACCTTGAGTGACACGTACATACAGACTAAATCGAATCCAACAGCGCTGTCTCCCACCCTTCGGCGTCTAGAGGCAGGGACGAACGTATAAAACGCATCTAACGAACTGGTAACCAGAGGATCAATCATTTTTCCGGTCCGGTCCATCTCACCGCTGCCTTTTTTGGACCCTATGTATGTAGTAAATGTACGAAAATCGAGAATTGCGGTCGTAGGGATATATATATATATATATTCCTTAAACTGGTAGTAGGTATGCCTCACGGGAAGAGGGTGCAACAACTCTATTAAATGCAAGTATCACCATGATGCGCACGTATCGTGTATGATAGAATCTCACAGTATATAATAGTACGTACATCATCGTAGTATATCATAACTACAGACGTTGGGGTTCGGAAACATCCCCTGCCCCGAGAAGCCCGGGCTTTTAACCCGTTTAGTTCTGCACTGCACATGAACCAACCATGTTTGCCCTCTGAGGCCCCAAAGGCGAGAATGAAAAACCTAAAGGCCTGAAGCGCAAGCCTCGCCTATCAATACCGCAGCGGTATTCGCGACCGAATCGAACCGAACCGAACCGAACCGAACCGTACCGCACAGCACTGCTGTAGCTACATACCATAGAAACAGATACCTGGTAGGTACGATAAGCGCGTTTTGATTTTCAACGCGTTTGTTAGGTTGTGAAGCAATGACCCTCGAAATAAAAGGGATCCCACTAAGCTTGTGTGTGTTGATCGGACGACCCCGTGTCACGCAATTTTCTGGCCGTCTGTGTTGGCATCATCATCATCATCATCATCATCGTCATCAGGTGGAGATGGTTCGGCCTCCGGAGGGCTCCGTGGTGGGAGAGCGGGCGAGGGTGGAGGGATCGGAAGGGGAGCCAATCACGCCCGCGCAGGTATGTTCGTCCGATACTGCTGTATAGCTGGTAAACTGCAGCACCTACAGTATATACAGGGAGTATACCGTAACTACATCAGCAGCAGCAGTCGCATTTATCACACCCTTTCGTTGGTGGCGATTTCGTTGCTTTCAAACCTGTGCAGTACCAGGCACTAATTTGTACACAACACTGAAAATTCTTCTACAACCTGCACACCCCGTGGAACGCGCGATCGAATCCTCACTATAATATTAATAGTATCACACCAAGCGTAAGCTTGAACAGATGAGTTTCGAGTATTTTTTCGATCTCATAGCTTCGGTTTTCATAATCCCTTCATACAGGAGAAGTATGTGCTCGCTCGGGGGAAAGTATGTTGACGGTCATGGTTTATGGTCATGGTGACGGCAGTGGTCGGGTCATTGGGGTGATGGTCATGGTGACAAGTGATGGGTGGTGATGACGATGCTGGTGGTGAGCATGTTTCGAAAAAAACAAATTGTTTTGTAGCATATACGTGCTCGAACGCGTTTTAACCTTAGATCAACTTCCGGGCGCTTTTGAAGGTGGCTTATTTTTCACGAATAACAGACAAATTAAGCCGAAAAAATCATGTTTCGGACACCTCATCGATTCCCACTGGATGATTTCATTCAGGGAGACCTATTCCCGATCCTGTAGTAAATGATCTGGCCGTCGTTTCCGGATTGGACCCGTCTAATCTCCATGATCAAGCACATGTTTCCTGGGTTGGATCGGTACTATGCGAAACATGCACAAGCTCCCACAACTGCAGGTGAGGAGCTAGATGATCTATCTGTAGATAGTTAGATCATGATTTGTCCTACGGTAGGTGTGAAATATTTTGTTTCGCCGGTACCGGTTTAATTTTGGATGACATGCTTTTTTTTTAATTAGGTGAAAAAGAAGAAGGCGTTCGAGGACCTGGCGCAGTACCTCCGAACGGACGACCAGAAGGTGGCCAACTACAAGGGGAAACCCATCACCACGACAGGCGGGGCATGCGCAGCAGATAGCGTAGCGGGCGGTACCATCTCTTGATCTTCACCATGTATTAGTGGTTGCATTGAGTTGTCCGCCCTTGAAAAATCCCGCTACTTCTACTGCTGCAGTGGGAGATACATGGTTGGGTGGTGTTGTGTTGTGCTTGTCCCTTATTGGTGGCGTCATTACCGAAGTACTAGAGTACTCAGTGTACCAGGTCAAGTAATACGAAGCAAGTAGGACGCAGCCCTATCAATAAGACAAAAACGTTGTTGTACAGCTCTACTGTATACCTGGTACAATGGAGGCAATATCAGACCACACGGTAGGTCCGAACGGTGGTCCAGTCATGACCTACAGTACACAATATTCTCCCCCCATTGCATCAGACGTTGCTCAAAAGAGCGACCGTGCTTCTTGCCCTCCTTGTCGGTTGGTCTGACAGTGCGTTCGATTGCTACGTCGTTCGCAACAGCAACATCAACCAGCGATTACTATTTTAATAGTAGGGCGGGGGATTATCGGGCTAGCTGTACGTTAGTACCTGGTACGTGACGATGTGACCATACAAACCATCCCATCTATCTGGTACTATCTTGTAATGGACAGTTGTTTTGGCCGATTCGGCCGAATACACTAAGAGACCGGTTTCTCGGGTGTGTGAAGGCCTCTTAGGCCGCAGTATACTGATTTTAGTGTGCAGTGGCTGTCAGTCAAACCGCGGTCTCTTAGGCAGCAGAATGCTGATTTTAGTGTGCTCCTTATTCTTGGGGGAAAAAATTTGGGGCTGGCTGTGTGAAGAATATTGCGGACTGGCTGTTTGTTTTTGGTGCACGGATTGGCTGAAAGTCTGGGAGTATTTTTCTGTCTGCTGTGTGTATTTGTGGATTGAACGAGTACCGAAACGCAGTGCGCTTTTGCCGCTCTGTGTTTATGAATCAGTTGCTTAATTTATTCACCACCTGCTTGGGCGCGGCATTCTTAGATACCAGTATGACCTAAATTCCACTTTAGTTTCTAAACCCGTGCCCCCTTGAGGAAAGAGACCAACGCCACGCAAAGATGATGCTTATACCCTGCACCTATACCTGGTGTAATAAATATCAAATCCCTCTGTCCTAAAATATAAGTAACGTTAGTATACCAGTATATTAATAGTCAATAAAAAATCCTTGTAGTTGTGGACAGAGTGGTACAGGAAGGAGTCGTACGGGACCGGTCACTGCAATAGGGGCACGTCAAGTCCTGCGTCCTCATTACAGTTGTTTTTTAGTCAGGAGCAGGCCGTCAAGGAAGGGGTCAAGCCGCGGTCTTACCATGGTGTGCACATACATGCAGCAGTCAGCACAGGTCATTACTACTATCTATACTGCTGTTATATACCTGGTAGGAGGTACGGTAGGTACTACTTATTGTCGTTGTCGTACCAGGTATGAGATATGGCGGGTCAGGCAGGGGAAGAAAACGAACAGTGTAACCGAAGGATGAAAAATCCCAGGTACGGTGTCAAGCTTTAAATTAGTACGACAGCGGTAGTATCAAAACATCCTAAAATGCCATTCTAGTTGGGGACGGCGGTTTTACCCCTTGACTGACGACCGTCTAGACTTGACATGATAGTTTTAGTGTCGGAGCTCCTACCACGTACTTTATATTGGTACAGGGAAATCAGCAAAATCGTGTCAAGAGGCTGCCCAGCGCCAAGCTGTCAGTCAAGGCTGCGAAAAAGCAACTATAGACGGTCTAGCGTCGAGCTGTCGGTCAGTCCCGTCAGTCCTGCCATTTCCTCCGCGCCTGCCTGTTTGGAAACCCCCACCACCAGGTATTTTTGTATTTTTGACTCTTTTGTGTGCTACTCGTTGGGCATATTCGCGTTTTGCGCCGTCTGACGTGTGATCGACGGCGCTGCGTGACATCCTTCCTAAAAAATGGCGGCAGTCCTGTGACGGCACTGACTGGCCAGCTAGGCCGAGATATGGGTTCCTCTGTTTTTCTTTGTTATTCTGCCTGCACACAGCGACTTCCTTCGCGGGCAGTACAATAATTTGTAAAATCGCGGCGGCGGGGGGAAATAACGTCACAACAACTCGCCACGGATCGATCGGCTTCTATACCTTATACCTGCTGCATCCGCCAGGGTGGCAGCTATTATTACTATTATAGTAATACCGGACGGCATCCATTGCACTGCAATATTATTCGTTTGTGGTCACAGTAATTGCCATACCTGGTACTTTTTTCTTTTTTGCTGCACGCACAACCTATCTATACTCTGACTCCGTCAACGGTGGTAGTGGTCAGATGGAAGTTCGTTTGCTGCTACACGTATACACTTTCAAAATTAAAAACTATCTCGACTTCGTGGCAAAATGTGCAGCAAACCCAATAATGATTCTGACGACCGAAGGGGGGGGGAGGGGGGAGGGGGGAGTGGCGAGCAACACTTTCTGTTTTTGCTATTTTAGTTAGTATTAGTCTTTTTTTAGAACACTATTAATACTACATACACACACATATTGTCCGATGGCAAGCAGAAGAATAATACCTGGTATTAAATAATGAAGGGCGCACCGTACCTATATAATAATGAAGGGCGCACCATCTGGGTCAGGACCCCGGGACGGGCCACACATATTACTACTATATACTGGTAGACTGCTGCTCTGTACATACACAGTATACGAGGTAGATAAGGAGAATGGCATACACGTCGGAAACAGCGCGGGGTAAAAGTGAAAAATGCTCGATATATATGTCGTTCAGTATATGTATATTGTTTTAGCAGTAAAACGGCACGCAGTTTTTTTTTTTTTTTTTTTTTTTCCATCCCATTCATTATCTTCGCCCATCTTCTTCTCTCTCTCCTTCCAACTCGTAACTCAGATCCGGGGTCACATAGCAGGCTCTTCTCCCCCCTTCCCGCTACGGTACGTGCCTTCATTTTTATCGCGAGAAGATTTCAGCCTTTTCTTCCCTCGTCGACTCGCATCGAATTGTGCCTACCCACGCTGCAAGGCGCTCTCAACAATTGAATCTCTTTTTTTATAGTATACTGTAGTAGTAGTAGTAGTAGTAGTAGCAAGTAGTAGAATGAGTTGACTCATGGTTTTTACCTTGTAACTGCTTCGTCGCTCATCATGAAAAACTACGCGGTAGTGAACCTGCGGGATTTTTTCCAAGCGCATGAATGGTTAAATTGTTTTGCAATGCACGCCACCGCCACAGAATCATTGACGTCCCAGAGGTATGCCAGGGTACGCCATAACGACCCGCATACTCCACATCTGATACAACCAATCAGAGAGGACTGCATGCAGCCAGCAAAACAGAGCTATTAATAGCATCAGCGAAAGACCAGGCAGCAGCGTAGCACCAGCAGTGGTGGTAGTAGTTGTAAGAGAGCAAACGAAGCAGACTTACGATTTTCTCCTTGTTTTTCGATATTTTTTTCAAACTAAAAAGACGGCCGGCTGTCCATCCCACCGGCGCCAGATGGTATATCACTCCCGGCCCCCCAGCCTCGTGAAAACACCGACGCACGCCAATCAGTGAGCCAGCCATTCATCATAAGTTGTTGGGACTATCTCAGCGGTTCTCACTCAAGTTTCCCCCCCCCCGCCGCCCCCACCCCCTGTTTTTTCTAGTTGCTTCCTTGCTTGTGGGGGGACACTTTTATCCTCTTCCCTTCTCCCCCTGGTGGCATTCAAACGACGATTTGCGCCTCTACTACAGAAACGCATAAATTTCAAGCGACAAACTGACTTGCGCATCACGCCGATGCCGCCCGCTACAATAAAATTGGCCCAATCCAACCCAACCCAGCCCAACTCCTTCAAAAAGTCCAACCCAGCCCAGCCTTATCTCAAGCCTAGCTCGGCCCAGCCCCCCCCCGAAGCAAAGCCTAAATAGCTCGAGCTACAGTAGCACGAGCAAGGCAGTCTGTTTCCCCTCTCCTTCCCTTTTCGCACCGTTGCGTTCGGGAATAGATGCTGTACACGAGAGAGAGCGAGACCGAGGTGGGTGGGAGGTTGGCTAGTATTGATTGGCTAACGGAACGCCGCCCGCCGCCAGCTCGCCTACGTCTGCTTGTCGTACGGCGGCGGCCCAACCAACATTTTATCTCTACAAGCAGCAATTTCGACCGCGCAAACACGAAGCAACCACAGTCCGGAGACGCTCTAGAATCACGAACACCCACCACCACCACCACCAGCAACAGCAACAGCCTCAGCCTCCGTTAGGGGCTTGCTTTGATGGTTCCCCGGGGTGCTCCCACCCGCCCCGTTCACCCACACCACTCTGCACTCCCCATGATGGTCTGTGTCGCTATCCGCAGTGCTCACAACACCGACAAACAAACAAAAGATACAAAATAACGCACAACACTGCAGGCGGGTCGCTCGCTGACGCGATTTTACCACACATGGCTCAAAATCAACTACGCGCGATATGAAATCCTGCTGCAAGAGAACCTTCCATCTCTCCCCCCCCTCCTCAAACCCCATGCCCCGCCTCCAAACACCCACCCAAAAACACGCCCTGCGACGAACGAGTAAAGAGCCGAGAAGGGCCAGCCAATGAACGGACCCGATCGATCAGCCCCTGTCGCCAAGAAGCACAGGCGAACGATATCCCCTCCTCTACACATATTCAGCTAGAACGTACGCACCTCAAAAGTCAACATAGACGATTTCTTTTTTGTTCCCCTGTTTTTTTCAACTTTCCCGTTTTTTTAACGCCCCCGCCTTTTTTTGTAACGTTCCTGTTCTTATTTCAACGTACTCCGAATTTTTCAAACGTGTTCGTTTTTAACGTCTCCGTTGTTCAACGCGTCCGTTTTCCTAACTTCTCCGTTTTGGAACGTGTCTTAACACCTTCGTTTTTACGTCCCCGTTTTTTCAACTTCTCCGTTTTTCAACGTGTCTTAATATCTCCGTTATTCAACGTCTCCGTTTTTTCAACATTTCCGTTTTTTTCAACGTCCCCTTGTTCTTCCGACGTCCCTGTTTTCAACTACTGCATACAGCCCCCATTCCGTCCAACCTCACCCCGTCTCAAGAGCCAGCACTCCAGAGTGGACCACAGGACCCCGACAAGCACAACATCGGCCGAAAGAAAAGCTGTCAGCCAAAATTTGCAAAGAAAACAACGCAGAACCCCACCGAACCACCAACCGGCGAGCCAGCGAGAAAGGAGAGCGGGGGGGGGAAGGGACGTGGGATAGGTGGGGAGGGGGGGGGGGGGGGGGGGGGGGAACACGGTGACATAAATGGTTCCCTGATCCTCTACTAGATACTGCACCAACCAAACCGACGAACCAAACGAAGAGCCGACATCACCACGGCTCAGCGTCGGAATCGGAGTCGATATCGTTGTGTTTTCGACTGCCGCCCCCCTTGGCGCTGACTTCCATGATGAACGCCTGCAGGTCTCGAAGGGTCAGGTTGTCCATGGAGTCGATGTCTAGCTCGATCTCCTCGTCTGAACTCCCCAGCGGCATACGTGCCTGGATTATCTCCACCACGCGCGTGAGGTTCGTCTGGTCCAGCTTGTTTATGGCCACACTCAACGCCTTCTTCTCGTCGAACGTCAGTGGTACCGCCGCCGCCGCCGCGGCCCGCGCGTCCTCCGCCGCTTTCGCCGCCGCTGCTTTCGCCGCCGCGGCCGCCTTGCTAACCCGGGGAGTTTTACTAACCGTTCGTTTTTCCGCGGTGGAGTTGGCCCCTCCCCGGGCCCCGCCGCCCTTCTTCGAAGCGCCGCCCTTTGCGGCTTTCGCCCCACCTTTCGAGCTCCCCTTGCCTTCTCCTTTGGCACCTCCAGCCTTCGACTTTCGTTTCGAACCGCCCGAGGCACTTGATTGCCTCTGCGGTGTTTCCGTCTGAGATAGATAGGTCGGCCGGGGTTGGCGGTTTTCGTCCAAAGGAGGGGAAAGGGGGGTGCAAATAAGGGAGGTGCTAAAACAAAACGAGGAGGCGAAAAAAACGCGATGAACGCGAATCTCATCTCGACTCGAACGCACGAGGGCTATAAGAAACCAGGCAAACTGTGCTGGTATGAAAACTGTTGCTTCCCATAAAGGAAGTTGTGAGCAAACTTTGCTGGTGCTTCAATCAAAATTCCAGGTAAGCATTACTGGTACGAGGTCCCAGGTAGATAATTCGGCGCAAGCTTGGGCGTAACTCCCTCACGCCATGCCTCTCAAGAGATACTTCGACTTTGGTCACGCGAGGGTTACCGCAGGTACAACACGCAAATAAAAAATAATACGACTGTAAGAGAAGGAGAACATGCACATATTTGGTCGGAACACGAATGATACTACAGTGCAATCAACATGCAATCAAGACTATCAACATCAACGTTGATCAGAGCCCCAACACTGAATATCACAAGAGAATACAATCCGCCGCACGCACACCACACCCATACAGAGAGCTGCGGACACGGCATATGGTTCGGTAGGTGGTACACCGCGCACGGAGACATCATACCGAGCCAACCACGAGGGATCAGCCCATCCATGTATTATACCCACCCACTCACCCATCTACCCACCCTACGAAAAGAAGCTCGACCGTGCATACAACACAAACGGAAGCGACAGGGTAGGAACACAAACCAGCCCGAAGACCGTCCCCCGTCCCCGCACAATAGTAAAAGCAACGCCAGCATGCACAAGGAAACCACGCGAAACGTTCGCTGGTTTCCATATATTGTGCTGTACACTGGGCACCGAGAAATGCGGAAAAACACGAGGACACATGCTCGCTGGCCCTCCCTACACTCCTGTACGTGCGTACACGGACCAAGACACGTCACACACGCCTTGCCCGGTATACATACCGGATGACGTAATCATGCACCCTTCATAAAATATCAAACTCAGCTTGCACAGACACTTTTCGACAAAAAATTCAATGTCACCGAAAAAAACAACGCACGTCACGCCACGCCTCGCCCCTTATGCAAGATCACGTTGTCTGAACGCCTAACATAAACTATCACACACACCTTCCAATTCAACCATGACTTTCGACCGAAAAAAAACGAAGTCATAGGTGATGTTATCTTGAACGAAAAATACCATCCACCACCACCACCACTCAAGCTAAACACCATTACAACTCTTACCGCAGGCTGCGCCACGACCTGCCCCTGCATCCGCTGGATTTGAGCCTCCATTTCGGCAATCTTGCGTTGCATCATCAACAGAGGAGGCATGTCGCCGGCGGAGAACTCCTCCTCCTCAGGCGACGGCGGCGCAACCACGGGCGGCGGCGGAGGCGCCGCCACCGGCTTCGGGGTCGGCGCGGGCCTCGCCGGAGCCGAAGACGTCGCGCGCTGCTTTTTACTCGCCGACCCACCACCGCCTCCTGATCCACCGGAACTCCCCTCGCCGTTCGACTTGCTCCCTCCCCCGTTCTTGCGTTTTCGATCCCTGTCGGGTTCGTAGTCGTTACTGGCATCTCCCGCGCCGCCGCCGCCGCTGCTACTGCTGCCGCTGAGGAGCGCAGCGGCCGATTTTTTCCGTTTCAATGGAGGGTCGTCCAGGTTGGGCCCGAGGGCCGCGAGCTTCGTTTCGAACATCTCGTAAAGCTCTCTCGCCGCCGTGTGAACAAGGCTAGTCGGGTCGGCGTTGTAGAGACGCGCGTTGCTGAAGACCAGGCGCACGTCCGAGGCGAAATCGGTCGTTTTCTGGTCATGGCGGATGGCGGGAGGTGGGGGGGGGGACGGGAGGCCAGGGCGACACGGGTTAGGCGTAAGGAACAATTAATTGACGCTGAACTCGTAAAACCGTATTATACGAGCGAAGTAAATGTAGTAGGTCAGGTATTATATATACCAGGTATTTAATAGCTCTCTTTACTCCGTCCATAAATGTAAGGGCAGTTCGTACTTTAGCAGTGAAACTAAACGCCTAATATTCAGAAACATCGTGGTATGGGTGCCGACTCCACGGACGGTGGGATACTGCATCTACAGCAGGAAGTGAGTATTAGCAAAGGGACTTTTATCTCGAGGTTAGTGAGAGGGAGCAAAGAAAGCAAAGAACACAAATTAGAGAATTGCTTTTCCGGAAAAAGAAGTGTGTCACGATAACAAAGCAATGAAAGAAAGCGAAGGTCGTATGTACACATAGAAGCGACCATTACTCGTAGATAGACTCGCTATATAACGCGAAGCAGGTTCTTGCAATACACGTGAACTAAAGACAAAGACAAATGTACGTAAGTAAGTTTAAGGTACCAGGTACTGGTATTGTACTGCATGTAATGAATTTCACGTGAAAAGTTGAGAGATGTGACAACTAATCAACTACACTCGTACGAGCGTAGATCGAAATGGTTTTATATAAAACTATAAAATACGTCAGCCATGAGTATGGAAGACAAGAACATGGACGCACGCAGCAGCAGTGGATGTCACTTCGAAAAAGGCGGGAGAAAAACGCGAACATGGGACTTTTGAAAACGCGAGTACCCGATAGTCTGCGCAACACAAAAAAAAACGACACAACTAAAGAGATGCAGCAGACGCACGAACCCACACTACCGCATTTAGGGTATACCTGGTACATATTAATAGTGTGAATAGCCTTTTAGGCATGTGTTACACCTGGTACTGCTGTACAGCAGTAACCCTTCCTCCAAATACTGGAGCTACACATGGGGCGGGGTGGGGGGAATATTCCCTAATTTAACACCAAATCTTGATCAAATTAGGCTGCGAGTACGACCACGAGTAAGATTACCACGACAAACCACGAGTAAGATAAACCACGCGCAAAAAAGCATACCCTGGTACCAACTTTAGACGCATGCACAAATGTAAAAATAAGCGAAGAATATAGACGGGGGTGTATTTGTTCCTAAAAACGTACCAGTACCATTACCAGGTACCACGTTTGTGTTCAAGCTTTTTCTTTTTTTAAAAGGGCGCGCTGGAAAATACTGAACTTTTTCCATGCAGTTATTAATAGTTGGCTAACCAAATAAAATACTGCTGTTGATAATGGTGGGATTAAAGGAGTTATATATACCAGGATACCAATGGAGAGCGGCTCTCGTAAATAATCCTATGCGCAATTGACGGCAAAATAGTGGAATTGTTCGCGTGACCGATTTGGCGCTTGCTTAGCACCTTGTGCAGACAGCGAAACGAAAACAAGAAACGAGCTGCCCCATGCGCCATTGATGGCGGCAATGGCGGCGAAAACCTGTATATACCAGGTAGAGTACAGGCTGCCAGACCACGGGCAACACGTCATGACCATTACATATTAGACAGCAGTGGACAAAAACACAGCCATCTACCATCCAAAACGCGTGCGTGGTCAGGACGACAATCAAATTATTTGAAATTTGAATTTAAATAAGTAAAATGCACCACGACTGGAAGGCGTTCTATTAATACAACAATCAGCATCATATCGCTCACGGCTTGTTAATAAGTTGTACGATTCGTACATTAAATAAGGTACCTGGCATCTGGTACCTGGTGAGCTGATGGGGAGTACTGCTGTACAGGTAATTACTCAGGTACTGCACCAGAATGTACTACTACGATACTGGTGCACCATTTTTTTTCTTCGACATCGTGGCCACCGAGGGGAAGACATCTACTGCTGTTGTGCCAGGTGTACCTTGTGTGATGCTGCTGCTGTTTACTACTCGCACCGGTTTACGTGAAATAATTCAAAAGCAATGCTGTGGGCAATTGAAGTATTCGAATTCAAGCAAAAACAGACCCTCGATTTTTAGTTATATAGTCGCCTTAGGTATATATATTCTGGGCATAATGTTGCTCTACAGACGTACGCGTACAGCAGTATTAGTAGTACCAGGCATCAATTACAAATATCAATAATACAACGAGTATGATGCATTACACATGCAGCAACGTCCCGAAAGCCGATCAAAAACTAAACACAGCAGTCATCGCCAACCTCCTGCACATACGCGAGGTACTAATACTAATATTATTAATAGTAATAATGGTGCAGTTACGTTACCACTACAATGTCTCGAAATATAAGGACCGACAGTATTTCTGAATCCAATGGGCCCTCTATTCAGAATAGAGTAGTACATCCGATTGGAGCAATGCTGGCGCGACAATACCATTCGGTACCATATCATATCCTACACGGATGCATTCGAACTTGAAATAAAAAAAGGATACACACCAACCCAGCACAACAATGATGATAACAAGCAACACCGACAGCAGCACTCGTAGTCCGCAACTAACGCACCTGGTACATGCCTCCCTCCAACCGCTTCCGAACCGTCCCCAGGTCCATCGGTCGCTTGATGATCAAAGGGTAGTCCGTCAGCTTCAGCGCAACGTAGTCAACCGGCTCCAAAAACCATTCGCTCTTCCCCCTGACCACCGTCAAGCTCCTCAGGACCGTAACGCACCGCCGCAATCCGTGCGACAGGTGCGCAGTCCCATCGTTCCCGATGTCCTTAATAAGATAAGAAGGCGTGCGGCTTACCCTCCGTCCTGCCCCCGCCGGCGCCGGCGACTCCAAGCTCGCGTCCTCCGCCATCGACGCAACCCCACCCCCCCCTCCCCCACCGCCTCCGTTCGAGAAACCAGCCGACGGTAACGCCGGCGCTGCCAACGCCGACGGAGCGTAGATGGCAGGCGGCGCCGACTGCGGGTGTTTCCCTCGATTCGGCATCCTCCCCACCGGGGTAGACGGCGGCGCTCTTCGCGGCGGCGCAGGGGAGGCGTGGTGCGAGCTAGAGCTACCGCGGCGATGCGACTTCGAGGACGAAACCTTTTTCGCGTACGCGCGGTAGACCTCGAGCCGTCGGTCAGCGCCGAGCCGTCCCGTGATCGAAAACGGCCCGTACACGTTTCTCCCGCTCCCCTCGACGTTCCAGCCGCCGGCAGAGTTCTTAGCAAACGCAAGGTGCAGCTCGTTCTCCTCTACCTTCGTCACCGGTTTCGGCGGCTGCCGTACGAAAAAGTGCCCCTGATACCTCCCAGTATATGGAAACCGCGCCGCCGTCCCGCTCCCATTCCCACCCCCGGCCGCCGTCTTAAACTCGAAGGGACTCGCGCGAGTCTCAATCCGGGCCGCCGCCTGGAGGTCGGATTTATTCATCGCCCACGTCCCCGCGCACCGGTGCACCCCAGTGGTGTGGTCGACCTTGAAGTTCCCCACCATGCAGGGCATCGCTTGTGTCGGCAACGGCAAAGGTAACGGAAGCGGCTCGCTCTCCTCCTCTTCCCCGTGAGCCCCCCCCGGCCCTTCCTCATCGTAGCCCCCCCCCCCCCTACCACCGTTGCGCGCCCCCTTGCCGTATGGCGAGGGAGATCGAGTAGGAACGAAGCGCGCAGCGGCCAACGCACGATCCACGTCGGGCGGTTCGACCTCTTCCGACAAATCTCGCCCCCGCGGTAAGCGGAAGGTCATAACGATAGGATTCCGAGCCGCTCGCCCACCCCCAGCCGCCGCCGCCGAACCGCCGTGCCCCTCCGACTTGGCCGACTGCAAGGTAGTCCCTCCTGTTGCCCTACTAGAGCTAGAGGTGGGAGACGACGAGGCGGCTATCGATGGTCTCGGCGGCCGCGGCGACGTCGGGAGCCTTGTCGCGGAGGCTAGAGCCGCTGCAAGAGCCGCGGTGGCAGCGTCCGACGCCCGGGCCGCGTGCTCGTCCACCTCCTGCCTGGCAGTTGGCGGCGTGGCTGCTGCTGCCTTGATAGCGTGACCATTGCCCCCAGTCTCGCTCGCCTTCCGCTTTGCTTCGACTGGCCCGTGGTGTCTGTTCGCCTGCGAGCTCTTCTCCACCTCCTTCTGTTTCTCCTTCACCTCCTGCTCCACCTTTCCCTTCGCCTCCTCCTCCGCCCTCTCCTTCGCCTCCTCCTCCACCCTCCCCTTCGCTTCCTCCTCCACCACCCCCTTCGCCTCCTCCTCCACTCCCCCCTTCGCCTCCGCCTCTACCTTCCCCTTGATGGCCTCCTCCTCAATTGGCAAGCGGCCTTGGTTTTCCGTCCGTCCTGGCGGCTTGGAGCTTTCCGCTCGCTCCTCCTCCTCCTCCTCGTCGTCGTCCCCTCCAGAGTCCGAGCTGGTTCCAGCGGCTTCCGATCCATCCTCCTCCTCCACAGCAGCAGCAGCTTCCTTGGGGCCGACATCTTTGATGGACGACGGCGCCCTCCCTATCCCATTCGAACTCACGGCACGCTTGGCGGCAGCGACAGCAGCAACAGCAGCTGCTGCTGCTGTAGCTCCGTCGCTTTTGCCGTTCACAGAGCTAGAGGACGTCTGGGGTTGTGTTTCCTTGCTGGGGCCTTCGACAACGCTGCTGTAGCTGCTGGGCGCGCAAGCGGATCAGGTTTAAATGGTGGAAACGGGAGAGCGACCAACAGAAAAAGTGCGGACACCAAATACAACATTCAAAAAACAGGGGAGGAGGAAGAATGGACCAGGGGGCTGGTTAATGTTTTTGCTGACGGGACACGGTGAACAGGTCACAGCAAGCGAACGCCAATGTTCACAGCAGCGAGGTGGTCAGCGATCTTCGACCGAGCAAGGAGCAAGCACTTCTGCAGTCCGTTCCTCTCGTGGAAGCAATTTTTCTTGCATATCATGGTAGGGTAGGAAATTGAAAAAAGGAAAAAGCGAAACGCCCCAAGTCAAAGCACACTCCCACGACTCCAGCCCAACAAAAAAAACAGCAGACCCAAAAGCACAGGCTGAAAAAAAAAGGGCTTTACGAAGGGGAGAGGAGTGGGTGAGAGGCTCATCCTCGGACATGTGAGATCGGACAACTTTTTCAGGGGCAGGGCGGCTGCATGGCACGAGGCGGGCCCGAACCCGGCAAGATGGCTCACCTGTGAGCCCTAAGAGGCGAATCAGCCGAGGGACTCGTGACGGGAGTCGGCGACGAGATATCCGCCGTCATCTTATGCGCGCCGAGTCCCCAGCTGGTGGAGGTTGCGGCCATCACCGGGAGGACCGGCGAGAGGGGGATGCGGTTTTGAATCGGCCTGCCCACCGCTGCGCCGAAGATCGACGTCAAGCGCCGATCGGATGATATCCTCTCCCGTTGTCCGAAGGGCAGCGCACGGGCTCTCGGAGCGCGTGCTCAGGGAAGATCGAACCCGAGTCTCGCTCGCCGAGGACTCGCGGGAAGGGCCGAGGCAACAAAATAAGCCGCAACCTCGAGTTTCTGTCAATAAAAAAACGCTCGCGCCTAACCCGCGCCTAACCCGACCCGGAAACACCACACGGAACCGCAAAAATAATAGAATCACGCACAGCCCCCGTCAACACCGAGGGGACGACCGCTCGCCGAAGGCAGGGGGCTCGCCGCGCCCGAGGGTCGATGACTCACGACCACAGCCGAGGAGCGCCCTCAACCACGCCTTTTTTTTTTTTTGGCTCGGCGGCTTTACTGAGGCAGACACTGAGTCATGCCTAACACTAAAATCAAGATGTTTCACGGAATTCGATAGAATTGTTTAGGTCACGAAGAAGAACTGAGGCAGAGGGGGTGGGTTGATCACGTATTATTTTTTTTGTTTTTCGTCTCTTTAGACATTCGACCAATCAGATTGGGCTGCTACGCCCTGATTTGGCAGATCGTGTCAGCAGGTCCTAAAGAGGGCAAGGGATGTCAGACGCTCGTCGCTACGGACGAGGTGAAGGTTGTTCGTCCTGCAGCCACCTATGAATCACCTCCGAGCTGATGGCACCGTGCGCTCCTCAAGTGTAGATACACCAGATCCCTGCCTGTTAACCGTGTGTGTTTGCTAAGAGACCGAGTGCAAGAATGGACGAAATAAAGAGTCTGGAACCATATCCCTCTACTTGAAGTTAGGTTCTGATCGAGCGAAAAATGCACGATTCGTTTCAGTTACGGAGCCCGGACTGCTGTTCTGCCCCTCGTCTCTGCTGCTGTTGCGCGGATGTTGCGCCTGCCCGGACGCCGTGTGTGTCCCGTGTGTACCGCCTCTCTTGCAGCATGTGCAAAACATAAAAGGAGCACACTGCGAACCACGACGAGCCCCTGAGATATCTTCACCAGAAGAACAGAACACAGACACACAGAAGAAAGAACGAGCCATACAAAAACGACACAAAAAAGTGCCATGTCTCTCAATCAAAATAAGTTATCTCCCAAGCGCCTCGAAGTTGTGACGTCAGTCGGTCGACATCATGGAGCCATCTCCTACCGGAACAACCCTAAGAACGAGGAGAGACGGGAGCAGAACAACATACAGCAGCGAGCACGCACAACAGCAGCACACGAGAAACGACCACAGAGAACACAACAAGGGCGGGTGCGATTCGGTGCCAACGTTAATAGTCCAGCGTTCGTGAGGAGCGCCACATCATTTCGTTGGTGCAACAAGAACACTCTCAGGAACACAAGATACCAGCAGCACCGAACAAGGAAGAGAGCTTCAGTAAAAAACAACTTGGACTTTATTGGCTCCGCAGCCCGCAACCAAAAAGAAACCGAAACGAGACAGATTTTTCAAAAAATGAAGTTCCCGAATGGTTTATGTAGAAGATCAACTACTAGTACTGGTGTACCAATAATTTTATACCACGTGTGGAGCGTGGAGGCCGACAGCTGTGAGGCCTCCCGTCTTGGAATTAGAGCAACTGCACTACTAATACTCTTATTTTCGGGTAAGCTAGCTATAATATTCGTTCTACAGCGCTATTTCGTGCGGCGGCAGAGTAGAGTACTTTTACTATTAATACGGTTCAGGAGCAACTACACACAAGCTACATTTACGCAATGAAAGTATCTGTATTCTGCAACGTGCTTGGACGTTGCACCTGACCGGCAACCGCAAATAAATGCAATACGATAAAGCAGCTCTGAAATACGAGATTGGCAACCACCACGAACCTCCTGACTGTATGAGCTCCAGGAGCACGGACGCGCACGCCGACAAACTCAAACATGAACCAAGTACCTGGTACGGTACCCTCTAAGCGCATACACTAAATGAGAACGAACCGCATCCCCGCACCCCCCGAAATCAAAAGAATGCCTTCTTGCGAGCAGCCCCTTCTCCAAGCATCGCCAAACCCGGCCAGCGTGTAGGCAAGCAATCACAATCTCGAATAGCACAGACAGGGCGACCGACAGGGGGTGCAACCTTTATCTTAAACCTTTTGATGGATCTGGTGACCTTATAAAGTCTGCTCCCGCCCTCCAACGATAGGGGAGCTCAACACGGCGTATCCGGTGGCCACTCCCCCTTCATCAACGCCTTCCAGCTTCGTCCTGACCAAGTAGCCCGCGTACTCATTCAGCAGTTCCTTTCCTTCCCCCCCGCCCAAAAAGGTCCCATACACCCCAAGCTCGCTGATCGAATCCCCGGCCACACATCGACCGCGATTTACCATCACGGCGGGCTGCGCTTTGGGAAAGATGCGCTGCATGAGAACGAAACTGCGGAGCTCCTCGTCCGTGGCTCCCCCGGCATCAAGCTTACTCTTCAACTCGGCGCCGTAGAGGTTGTTGCCCCCCCCCTCCCGCTGCGGCTTAAGTACGTATCGGTCGGGGTGGGCGACCGCATCCGCCGTGGCCTTAGCGTCTCCTTCCGGTCCAACCGAGTACAGCCCTGCGAAGCAGCGCCGCACAGCTGCACTCTCGCTCGGTCCGAGGAATCGCTCCACCTGGCACGGAGAGGCAATCAGCGTCGGTCTTGGGAGCAAGTGAAAGAAAGGGACTACCACTCACTCTGCGCCTCTCTTCGTCGGAGCACTTTTTCCCCCACACCTACGTGCTTAATCAAAAATAGACAATCGCAAGGAGACATGATCGGCGGCCATAATCGAGCAGACCACCGAGGAAGCGCTTCCGCAAAAAGTTTAGAAGCAGCAAAAAACGAAAACGTCGTCCGTCTCATGTGCAGCACCCCAATCGCGTTATCCTGTGTTCGGTGCGTATTCAGAGAAATGGTTACAAACGAAAAAACACGACGCTAAACAGTCGTTCAACTTCATCAACACGACCAGTAGTAATATATGATAAAACGGGGGCATGACTTCTACAAGTATCCATTCAAATGATCGAAGCAACCTGCCATACCTTGGAAAAAAAGCGAACGGACATGGAGCAAGAACGCACCCCCCATCCCGTATCCGAACCCGTTCGGTTCCAACACAGACCCCATAAAACCGTATCGTCGCTGCAACCTCGCGGAGATGGATGCGTTACCGTCACGACGTCAACGTCAAGCTAGTCACCACCAATAATTTCACCGTCAAGCACGTTATCGTCAAGTTCGTCAACATCAATCATATCACCGTCAAGCACGTCGCCGTCAAGCACGTCAACCGTCAAGTACATCGGACCGACAGCGTATAGAGCGGGGGTGCTCGCCGACTCCACTACCGTCGCGTCCAATCCGATCCAATTTTGATCGACAGCACCTAGCACGCAGCAACATATACCCCTCTCACCTGCCCTTCTTCCGCTAGCACCTGCTGCACCTTTTTCGTGCCCGCCAGGTGGTACCCTATACTAGGACTCTTGATTGCCGTCGAGCGCTCAAGCTTCAAGCGAGCGTCCCACTCAGTCTGGCCAAAGTAGTCGGCGGGCGAGTAGCCTGCTCGGAAGTAAACGACCGCTATTTCGGTCGCACCCCCGTCCACAGTCAGCGTCCCGTCCTCGCCCAGAACGCCATCTTGCTCGATCTGGGTATTGCACGCGCAAGCGATGCAAACATCGATGATATTTTTATAGTGCCATACTGCCAAACCAGGCTAGATAACTAGGGCTGTGAGTTGGCGGTACTTCGCGGCTATCAATAGTTATTTATTGATCGGGAGAGTGAGTCAACTAACTGACTTGCTCCCCAGCAGGACATAAAGTCAAGGCTGAGCTTGCAAAACAAGGCAAACGAGGGCGGTGACGAAAATAAATACGCAGAGTACTGTGAAAGCCAGACACTTCGCAAGATAGGTCTACAGACCTTTCATGTCGCAAAACTTGGTTCGTCGCAACACCCTGTCACTACGATACTCGTACAGTCCTGTCGCTGCGGCACCCTCCACAACAAGGATGTCTTGTGAGTCACAAGAATGCGTAACGGTTTCTTTTTACCGTCACTTCGAGCTGATAGCACTCCACGAGTACATGCCTGCACTTTAAATACCACCATGTGTTGTGAGTGTGGTACCTCTCATAGCCGCGGTTAAAGAAAACCGAAATCAGCCCAACCACGCACCTATTGACGCCAATGAATCGACGCTCACAGCTCACTTCACCTCACCTCGGCAAGCGACATGCGCACCACGCGCACAACGTGGTCATCCCAGAGTTTCATCTCCAAGAGCCTCTGGTCCACCGCGTTCGTCTCGCCGGGCTGAACCACAAACAGCACTACCGCCTTTTGCTTGCCGTAGCACTTGTGCGCCGCCGCCAGAGCCCCAGGCAGAGCCGTGAGGGTCGGGTTATCTGGGATCATCTGCCCTAAGTCGCCATTTCGCTGTGTTACGTGAACGCCAACAGACGCCGCGTGGTCTCTAACGGCTTTCCCGGCATCTGAAGCCTCCGCCGCAAATCGGCTGAGGACGTGGCGGTGCAGACGCGCAGTGAGGGCACTCATGCACCCAAAAGAGGAGGCGATGGTGTTCAGTTCCACCTGCATGGAACATTACAATATACAATACGGGGGAGAGGAAGGAGGGCGGTGCACTCATTATCTTGCATGGCTGGGGTCGTATAGGGGATAGCGGTGGTGTGGAGTTCCACTTGGAGTGAGGAATGCAACAAAAAAAGCAAACACTGCTGTTAGTGAAACCCCATCATACGGGGTTGCACGTACACAAAATATTGTATGATGCCGAACATGGGAGACGGTGGGGGGGGGGAGGAGGAGTTCGACCGAGCGAGCAGGCGTGACAAGGGCAAGATATCGAGCAGGCGCGGAATTTAGATAAATAGAGGGCGACGCGAAGGGTCGTTTTCCTTGAGAGGGGAATGCAGCATTGCCTGGTTGGCCTCGGGGCAAGCAGCCCCAATATATAATCACCACGACGCGAACGGCAGCTAAGTGCAGGATCAAACTACAGACGGTAATGGGCAAGGCGTAGGGTCGTTTTTCTTGAGGGGGGAATGCAGCATTGCCTGGTTGGCCATCGAGGCAAGCAAGCCCCGTAATCACCACGACGCGAACGGCGGTTAAGTGCAGACTCAAACTACAGACTGTGACGGATTGCCACCTGCTTACAACGGAGGTGTACATACCCACGGCGCACTGCATGCATGGCACAAGCCCAAAACAAAAATACTTACATTTATCCTTTTCTTAACTTCACTTGATTATAAGGACCTGCCTCACGCTCAGCGAGTCTCCAACGATTTTATGTCGCTTCTACGATCCATGCTTTCTTCGCGTTCTTTGCTTTCTATCCGTGCTTGCTCCTCGTGCCACAATTTTTTCCCAGAACAATAGAAAAAAACTCGGAAAAAGAAAAAAGTCGATTTTGTTTTTTCAGCGGTTTGGCAGGCTCTCTTTCGCTTTTTTTCACCGGCTCGTTTAAATTTCTTTTGCACGTTCCCTTATTTCTTCCTTTTTTTCTTCCGTTTCGTGTGCGTGTGTGTAATCGGAGCACGGCGACGCGGGCGAGCCCGGCGCCGTCGCGGGTGTCGGCGGATGCTGGCGGGTCGAGGGGGGGTTGCAAGGAGCGCGGTCGCGGTTTTCGTGGCTAGGCGTCGTGTGTGCCTCGAGACACAAGGGAAGCATGAAAGGTCTCTGCCTGGCCTCCATCTGAAAATTAGAGTGAGTATGTACGAGTCCATAAGGGTCGTTCGGGATCGCAAGCTAACATTCAAGCGGTGCTTATTTTTGCGACCACGCTGAACTATACACAGAGACGCACGCCATCTGACCACCGACATCCTAGCTGGCGAACGAGGGTCACGGTGAGCACCCGGTTTCACGCGGGGCGGGCGACGGAGATCACTGTGACAGAGAGGGAGGAAAGCTTTACCGGGACCGAATCGGTGGCGAGGTGGTCGCAAGAGGGGCGGGCAGCGTACGAGGCTGAGAGAGAAGCTCTGCTGTTCATTTTTTTTCTTCTTTGACTGGTGCAAGGTGTTGCAGGGGCAGACAATTATTACATGAGAGGGGACGAGGATATTTTTTTCTATCCGAATTTTTCGGTTTCACTTTCATTATTTTTGCGGTGCTGCTGCTGGGTCGTGCTGTGCTTTCTCGTTCGTACATACCAGGTACATGCAGCATATCAAAATAAGAAAATCAGTACCATGTCTGGGGTATGTACGTACGTACGGCATGTGACTCTCGGCATTATCAAGTCGCCAATTTGCAACTACAGCAATCATAAAGAATATATTTTGAATAATCGACCTTCTGTCCGCTTCGCGTAATTCGACGTACTTTTCCTTCCTGAGCGAGCGTAGCGGGCGGCGTAGGCCGCCCACGGAGCGAAGCGCCTTGTAATACCAGGTATATTACAGCAGTAGTCTATGTGACTACGTATTGTGCAGAATCAGCTATTAATAGAGTTTTCCTTGATTAAGCTTGTACGGGTACCGGCTGCGACCTCACCATGCTGATATTGACGTTCCCAAACAGACGCCTTCACCGGGCGGTGCGAAAGCAAACCGAACCACCTAACGCCAACCTGAGGGCCTGCATATACATGGAGCTTTTTAATGAAGGTTAATACCTGGTAAAAAAAACGAATTTGGTTTGATTTAAATAGAATATCGTGAAAACTACGACATGTGGGGTCCTATCGAGGAATGGCATATTCTGTTGAAACCGGGTACCAGGTACTTGGTATCGCACACGGGTCAACGAACACGCGAGAGGAACCAACGAAAACGCGAGAGCAACCAACGAAGCGAGCGACGGCCCGCGCCCTCCTCGGGGCGCCGCGGCCAGCGGCTGCTTGATTATGCCGGCACCGCTCAAGACACTATCGCTCTTGGGATGTCTTGGGTGGCTGGCGCAGCCCCGAAGCCGCGCGCAGGTAACAGCGATGGGGATACAGCGATCGAACTTCTGAGCGAAGCCGTGCCTTGACCGGTGCTTGTGTGGTTTGGGAGGCAAAGGGAGGCCAAAAACTGGGTTTGCCACGGCCTTGCAATTTTTTTACGCGCCGCTGGTGGTCTAATCTGTGCTAGGGGTCGCCGGACCTCGCGCTGCGGCTGCTCCGGCCCCCCCTGCCTCTCCGGGAATGGTGGATATCGCCTCTGAAACAGTAGGCTACACGGCTAAAGCGTGGCTTGCTTCGGTTTCATGGTACACGCTGCGTCGAGTTGGACAAACCCCCCACATTGGATGACACGAAGAGCGAAATAAGTGCAAAAGATAGGGCTGGACCCTGGTAGCTCTAGGCAGTACAGTATGTACTGGCTGCGTCATATACCAGTACACTGGGGCCGAACAGTGCACTGGTGGTCGCGGCGAAGACCCCTACTCCCCCCCGGCTGGTGAGGGGGGCCCGCCGGAGGCGCCCCCGGAGGGCCCCGCTGGAGGCGCCCTGCCGGAGGCGCGTTTGTTTATACGCCTTTTGGTTACACTAGAGTTAAAAAATCCGTCGTTTTTGGATCATTTCAAATGCAATTTGGGGGTAGAATAACAAGGAAATAAAAAAACAAAAAAAAAGAGCAAACGCGAGCGGGGCGTATGATGGACAGGAGTGTGCGGAAATACGGCACACTGCAGCACGCAGCCTAGATACCGATGAGGTGGGACACGGGTTCAAAAACATGTTTGACGTGTTCAATACCGAATCGCTACAATTCGCGAAATCGCGGCCTCAGAGGCGTAAATATTTACGTACATATCTATCAAATAAATTATATTGTTCCAAACATAATGTTTACTCAGATTCTCCTTCGCGATGTCTGAAGCTTTGTGTGCTTCGCCTCCAGCTGTGACTGCTTCAGCCGGTCCCGACTCCCTTCTCGATTGGAAGCCGATACAACCTCCACACCAGCAACAACGGCAGCAGCAGCGGTGGCGGGGCTCGATTCCACTAAAGGCTCGATTCCAGGTGCACCGTCAGGATCCACACAGCCCAAGCCATTAGTGGTTGAGGCGGCTTCGTCCGTCGTGCTCACGGCCTCCCGCCCTGTCTCCCTTTCTCCCCTTTCTACCTATTCTGCGTGCCCTCTCTTGCTCGTTACGCCGTGATTTTTGATGAGTTCCCTTGATGAGGTGTTATTGTAGTACGTACGTAATTAGTCAAAGTACTGGCACCATGGGCAGCCCTCTCTGCCGGTACAGTAGTACTGCCAGTACAGTAGTACCGGCAGAACAAAATGGACCAGAGCCCAGCCCTAGCAAAATACCTGTTGTCGAATTCGTTTTTTTCGAATCTCAACTAAAAACCACTGCTTGGCGATTCACGTTTCGACCAATCAGATGCAGATCAAATGACCCGAAAAAAATATTTCCGAAATTCAAGTTAAACAATCCTCATTAACACGGGCCCTTACAGGAGTTCGAAACGCGTTCATGGTATTTGACACACTGCGGTGCTGCGATTTTGGAGCACAAACGTGTGGGCTACTCGTCCAGGAACGCCTCGAAAGGTCGAACCCTCTTCCTTCCAGGGCGTACCGAGAGTAATGGACAGTGGACATACGTAACTCCTGGACAGCAGACCGTGTAGACAATATACCGATCGCATACACACATGGTACAGAATAGTATGTACTCGTAGTGAAAAATGGAAGGAGGACTAATAAAAATAGCGAAATAACGATCTATCGATTGCTGTTGTTGTCGCTGTTTCTCGCACAACTCATCGCCATAATCTACGTACGTACGGTATGATAGTCCGTGGTCGTAAGACAGGCGCAGACATACAAGGAAAGCCATCAATACAAGTGGTACACAACAGCAGGGAGTACGATACCGCCCCCGCAACGGTCCGTACAAGATTTGGCACGATTGTACAGTAGATAAAGGCAGTAGACAGGCTGCGAGTATCAGTGCATCCGTGCAGATGTATGTTATACGGCGGAGACACACCGGCGACGTTCGATAGGCGATGTGAGTTTATGCATACAGATATGTATCATTCATATGACGACGCTCTACAGAGGTCGCTCCAGAGTGGGTGGGTCTATACTGGCACTGCTGTACTCGTTTATACGATGTACTCCGTAGTCCATAGCTGTAAATTCAGAGTACACCTGGTATGGTACGATACATGCAACAAAGCACCAGTATTCATACCGTGCTCGCATAAAATAATGATAATATGATACCAGGGTAGTGTTTAACCCATTTGAACATCAACATATCATACTCGTGCCTCATGCATGCTGCATCATGTACCTGGTACCTTATGAATATAGAGTGCTTCGGAGTTTGTTCGTCGAGACGGCGCTGTCTGCTGCCGGGCCCACGCCTCTACACAAAGAACGAAGGGACAGCGCCCAATCGTCGGCCCTAAGTCAGCTAGCTGTTCAGCTGTTTACACACGATCTCCAGTATAATGGTGCCTCTGATTACAACACCACCTTGCGGACAGGCTTGCGCAATATGTTTTGTCAATTTCAGTTATGCACGTTGGCCAAGACCAACTTGACCCAAGACCTGACCCTTACCCCAACCCTTTAGGGGGCCAAGGGTCGGCAGGAGCGGTCGCGCGGCATACTATTTTCCAAAAGCTGCCGGTCGAAGGACCAGCCCCGACAAATCAGACAAACAGTGGTGTTGCGCGAGTTTGTTTTTAGCTATAGCGTGGTGTTGCAATTAGGGTCTCTGCTAGGAGCCAAAGTCGTCATCTCGCCATGCTGGGCCTCGGGAGCGGATACGAGCGACGACGTGTGGTGATGTGGTGAGAGGAGCGGATGCCACTACATGTCACGCACACACGAAAACGTTAGTATCGCTGCGGGCTCGACGCACAGAAACACGCAGCAGACACACGGCGGTGGAGCGCGGGTCGGATGTGCTTGGCATCAACCGTGCTCGGAAGTAGGAAAATGTCCTCGTCGCAGACGAACGCCATAACATTTCCGAAGCTTCCTCCGTCAGACAATCAAGGACGAGGCGTTACTCTGCATGGTATCACTCACTCATCGTACGTATCGTATGTTCGATTTACGAGGTACACCAAGCGAAAAGTCGTATAACAATCAACAACAGCAGTCGAAGTGTGGCCCGCACGAACAAAATCTCAACACCATGACAAGGTTGTGGTCATCAACACCATGCATAGATAGAAGGAAAGAACCTTCTCAAACACTTGGCAGATGATGAGCATGATGGAGCAAGTCCGCGCCTAAACAGCTGCAAGTCTGCGCGGTGCTTTACAAGAGAAAAAAAAAAGATGATGACCTGTTGAATCGCAACGAAAAAATAATACCAACATCAGAAAGAGGGAGAATGGGGAGGGAGAATGGGGTGGGTCGGTCCGCGAGGTTGAAATAGTCCATGAGCTATATAAGCCCGCTCCGGCCCCCGCCGCCGTCTCAAATAATAGGAGCATGTGCGGCGGCTTTTCTGCCGTCCTTCTGACTGACCTGGAGCAAGTGCGGGTTGGTCACCCCGTCCTGAGGAGCGTGCAGCATGTAGTCAGAACGATTGATGGCGAGGCAGACCGGCTGCCGCGGCCCTCCTTCCGACTCGATCGTCTCATGGATACGGACCAGCTCAGAGGTGAACTCATCCCCAGCCTGAAAGGCAACACCACAGCACCGCAAAACCACCGCCGTACAATGGCCGAGATACGGGGGGGCGAGGGGAACATAATATAGGTTGAAGTCACACCAGGACGCGCATGGTCTGCTCGGGCGGGTCGGGTCAGCAGAGGCCTCGCCGAGGCTGTATGCCGGTATTTTACTATACTGCCGTACCTGGGATCATATATTGCATATTATACCACTTTGCCCAACAACTATGTAATAACAGCAGTAACATTTGGTATGTACCTGGTATGTATTTGCTGCAACACCGTAATGGTTGCAGACTTTGTTTTGCACACTGACACGAGCGTGAACAGCAGTGTTGAACGAAGTGAGGAAGTTACCAGCAGGTGGCCTGCGTCGCGGTATCCACACGGGAGTAAACTCGTACCGGTGACAGCCAGCAGCAGCCGTCCCGCAGCATACGTGACCTACACTTTCACAAGGAGGAACAGAACATGGTGGAGCCATAGTCTCGAGCCTTGAGACTGTGTTCTGTGGAGGGCACTAAAAAACAAGTGTTCCACCATCGCGAGCAGGGCAGGAGCAGGCTTGGCCACCCCTGCCTCATCCGTCTAAATGTCAACAACAACTGGTGCTGCTGCTGGCGTGCCAAAAAAGCAGTCCCCGAAAAAGCAGTCACATCACGGCGTGGTCCTTTGCCCAAGGCAAACCGTATAAACACTGGCGTATTACATACTACGCCGCATAGTGAAAGGTGGCGGTGTTGTTTGCTGCGTTCGACATGAAACTCCAACTCCAACCAAAAGGCCGTCCGTCTTGCCTCGATCGATCACTGATCACTCGGAGAGATAGGACGGTCAAGCAAAACGCCCTCCCCGTGATAATAAGGCAAAAGTAGACGTCAGCACTCACCAGCACATCCGCCAAGACCTCCTTGAGCCACGGCCCGTCGCGGCTGATTTTGTCCACCAAGGTATTGAACAGTGGAGCCAGCACCTTCGTTTGTTCGTACGAGTCAGCCGGGAGCGCTGCCGCCGGCAATACAAACAAACGTCACATGTGTCGAAATAAATTTCCAGATCGCGTGCGGCCGTTCAGGTGGCGAGGAATCAAACAACACAGCGAGCGCGGCTAAACGAGCAAGGCACTTCGTTGTGGCGGCCTGAATGAGAGGCAGGCGCTGGCGATTCGAGTGCGCAGTGCACGCGCGACTCGTGGGGGGTAGAACGTGTGCTTCGTCGTTCGTCGCCCGTCTGCACACGTGACAATGGGATGGAGAAATAAAAAAGAAAAAAAGAAACTCACCGTATGGGAGCAGGCTGAAGGGGAGGTGGGTGCTCGTGAAGAGACCCGTGTCTTCGTTCACCACCATGCCAAGCCCGTTCGTCGCTGCCCACGCAACTGCGTGGTCAACGAGTGCGATAGGCACCTCATCGCTGGGCTTGGTCTTCGAGGGTGTCGATGCCATGCCTGGTGTCGTTGCTGCTGTGCTGGGATTTGCTACACGTATGGAGAAGCCTTCAATGCGAGAGAAGCAGCACGCGAGAAGCAGCAATGAAGCCGAGGAGGCGCTTCTCATACCTCAACTAGCCACCAGTTTCCCCCGCCGCGGAACGTTGCCCTGGTGGGAACTATAAGGGAGGGCTCTCTAATTGGCGCCTTGCGGGACGTTCGGCTTGCTTTTTGTTGGTGTCGCTGTTTGCTTTTGCTCGCTTCTGGAAAGCACGTAGACGTGCTTCCATCCTGGAACTTAATCATAATCATGGAACCATATCCACGAACCCGCAAAGATCTTCCAGTAATTGCTGCTGAGCCTTTCCAATGACTGCTAATGACCGGGTGACTGCTGCTTGAGCTGCCTCTTGTTTATACGAGTAGCGCGATTGAGAACCGACTTTCGAGGAGCACGGTTCTGTAGGAGAGTATGTCCGATTCACGGACGACGAGCGATGAGGTGAGACTAAGTCCTGCGAGATACGCACGAGCAGAATATGGTATCACGCGATTTTGCGTTTCTTCGGTTTGCATGCTGCTGCTGCTGCTGCCGCTGCTGCTGCTGCTGTTTTCGCCAATCATCGTTGAGTTCTGGTGATGAGCACTCAGGGAAGCTGGAAGTAGCTGATTATATCGCTCAGCTGCGAGACTGGCGTTACGTCGCAAGGCGTGGGTATTTTGTCGTAGAGTTATTGCGCTGGCGTTCGCTTTCTACACCTATATAGAGTCGTCGTGTGTTCTTCGAAAGCCAAAATTGAATGTGATGTGAATATGACCAACTCGTCATCATCCAGAAGGAGAACGAGAGCTGCAGACACCCGCAGCCGCCTGCATCACAGACAGCAGTATATACCTGTGGTATATACTACACCTACAGCAGCAGTTGTCTCTGCACGCAGTATTAATGTATTAATAGTATTCTCTACGTATGCTATGTACAGACGTGTCTTGTCTGTGTCTCTCTCTGTCGAACTCCATGAAGGACGAGGATAGCCGGGAGGAACGAAGCTCTGATGGGGAGACCAAGACTGGCCAGGGATCTGAATCTGGCTCTGGCTCAGGCGAGAGTGGTTCCGATAGCGACGATCTTTCGAGTGGCAGTGGTACTAGCGATTCGGGAGGAGAGGAAGACAGCAGTGGTGATTCGGCTGATTCGGAGGATGTGGTCAGCGATGAGAAGGAATCAGACGAAGAAGATGAGGTACGTTCGTACAGCAGTATAATACGTGTATGATACCAGGTACGTATCATACCAGGTACCGTCAGGTATACAATGTCGTATACGTATGATTCGTTATTTTGTCATTTCCTTCCACGGGCAAAGTAAAATATTCAACATTCACCGAGCAAGGACGTTGCGACGATTTGTGGGCAGGATTCAGTCTTGTTCTGTGTGACACTTTCGCCGGGCGTACAGACTACGTGCATGCGTAGTTCATTTCTATATTTAGCCTATTCCGAACCGCCCGTGGCTTCGAGTATGACACGAATGAGTGTACGTACGGTACAGCGGTACTCGTAGTACCAGGTATACTGGTATGTTGGAGCTGCAAAACCCAGTGGATGCAACCTGCGATGTTCAACAGAATGACAGCAGGAAGTTCGTTCGTCGTGGTGACTGATATATATACCAGGTACACTGCAAGTGGTACATTTTAGGACAGCAGTCCCTTTTCGGGTACAAAGTGCTTGGAATTAGAGGGGTTTGCCCCAAAATGGGACTGCAGCCCTAAAAGGTTTCGACAGTCAGGAACGTGGCTCGTTCTACGAACGAATAAAATATTATACTTCGAAGTGAGAGCATACTGCTGGCTCTCAGCGCCAATCCCGTCAGCATACTGCTGTACTCTACGGTAATGCAAAACGCATTGATTACTGCAGTATGGTGTGTGCACCTGGTATGTTGTTATTAATAGATAATAATTAACGCCGCCAAGTTCGAGTGCAACAAGTCTCCCAGGTAATTCGAAACGGGTAGGAGGTCGAGTAGGCGCCTCTTTTTACAGTAGGTGATCAGGCAAGGGCGCCCAGAAAAAAATCCATCACCAACCTTTCGTTTTTCGATTTTCGGCCCTACGGGGCTGGGGGGGGGGGTGTCACGAAATCATGCATCGCCGTAGTCGTACGACCACAGACCATCGCATTCCTACAATGCCGGACAGAGCACGTCGGGTTTTCACCGGGGGAGGGGGGGCGGTAAGCCACACTAAGATCAAGTTATGAGCTGAGTAAGGGATGGTTAACATTCGTCCCCTCCCCCACGAATGCCGTCCGATATCTGTGGAACACGATCGCGAGCACTCTCCTTCAACGGTTCGAGGGCCGTGTACCTCACCTCAAATGAAGTCAAGGCTTGGAAACGTGCAGATAGACTTCTTTGTGCATAGCTGAACGGGCAGAGCACCACATTCTAGTCTGTGGAGGCTTAAGCTTGTATGACGACACTATTTAATAGTATGTCCTTTTTTCTGTCCGCCCGAGGGTGGGCGGTGGGGACAGGGGAGTGTTGGTCGGGCGTTGTTTTTGGGCGCCCTTGAATCAGGCGGGGTAACACGAACAGAGGGTTGAGCGTCGCAAACCTATGACTCTAATTCTTAATTCATCTGCCGGTATCCTTGCACTGTAGTGGAGCTTTCAGCCGCTTTGGAAGGACCAGGTATAGCAGTTACCGGTACGAGAAGTCGGGACCAGAAAAACATGGGGCTATTCCTTAATAATATACCGATGGTGTTCTCATCATACTGTCCTGTGTGTACACTCAGGAGTGCGTACCTGATCAAACGGCGTTTTCACGTTTCCACATGCATCAAGAATAATAATGCTGAAGTACCCAGTTGTGCCTCGAAGCGTGCTGCCATGTTGCCGTATGATCCCGTCGTGTCATGCAACCCCCTGCCCCCGGGCCCCTGCCCACCCTAAACAGGGGAAAAAGGCGGCTGACAAGCGAGAAGACTTCGAAAAGATGAAGGAGATCTCTGCCCACATGGACAATATCATCCAGCGTTTCGAAAAGGTATTCTCTTTTCGTGAGAGTCGAGAAGAAGCAACGCCACTTCCTAAACTACCCCCCTTGCCCCAACCGGAGCTGGTGACAGACTTGAGAGATAGGTCGGTGTCTGCAAGGCCCATGACAGTGGATCGAGCAGTGTCTGCCTGGCGTCTGACAACGGATCGGGCTGTTTCGGTGGCAAGCAGTTTACACTTCGACGACGAGCTTTCAGGCGAGTGGCGCGCAAACCGATCGTACGGCGGTAATATGCAAACATGTCGGCTTTCGGGAAAGTTTTCGCAAGTTTCACCAGGACAGCAAGCATAGGTGAAGCTCCTTGCGTTCATGTTTTCACCCGCCTCACCCCCCCCCTCCCACCCTTGAAGGATGACATCGCGGTTACGAAGGACTTGCATGACAAATGCCAGCGCCTCCACCCTCGTCCAACATGTTTACTTCCAAATTTGCTTTTGCCTCGCACTAGGTTCAGGGCTTTCGAACACCAAGAACGAAGAAAACACAGAGCACCACAGACGAGGACAAAGGAGGATGGCGGCGCATAGAAGGAGAAGCGGAGACAGGGGGGGGGGGAGGAACGGAGCCAACAAACGCACGAGCACCCAGAAGCGTGACCTAGAAACGCGCAGCGTGAGAACAGAGTCGTCTTCGGAACGCGATACAAATATAAGTGAAAAAGCCGATCAAAGCGATCTGCGAGCACAACGAGGTTCCAGAAAGGCGAGGGGGGGGCGGCGGGGTCCACGGAATAACCGAGGGCCTGGGTTCCGTGCCCACGGCTGGCATGAGCGGCTACTGTGGGACGAGCTTCGCGATTCACTGGCAAGCGTTGCTGGAAGTGAACCGGTGATGCGGACCAAATGGAGCGATGGTGGTGGTGGTGTGGTTGAACAGGCAACAGGGGATAGGGCTAGCAAGGAGCAGCAGCGCCAGCTGATCGACGAAGCAATAGCCGTCCTTCTCGAGGGTAGCAGCAGTGATGAGGGTGAAATGGAAACGAACTAGTAGTCGTTGATCGCGGGGTGGGGTGTACCAGGATATGATACCAGGTAGGCACTGTATACACGTATTGTTACTTTCACTGCAGCACGTGTGTTGTTGTGCGTGCTACAGTACCTGTAGGAAGACGGTGACGGTAATAGAAAATAATTGGGCGTGTGGTTCTTGATGTAAGTAATGGATTCGCTGTGCGAGGTTGCGAGAATCAGAAGCAAAAGGAAGGAATAATTTTCAACTGTTGTACTGATGTATCATCTGTATGTGTGTTTGTATCGCATCCGGTATTATCTGGTTTTTCATGTGTGTGTGTACCGCATCCTATGGTGTTTACGTGTCTATTGATACTGTAGTAGACTACATACAGCATGCATGTATTGCATGCTTCATGTGCGAAACGCACGCTCAGTATTTATACCAGGTATTTACTTCGCTCTGCGGAGGACAGGTTTTGGAAAAGTAGGGACTCCATAGCTCGGGCGTTTACAAAATGTAACTGGATTTTTTTTTTGTAAAACCACCTGTTTGTCTGCTCGAGTTTTGCGTCGATGGCCTATTGTCGTCATTGAGGTACATAGATCGATGATTCGATAACCTTCAAGGTTTGGACTGCACTACCTGTACCTGTGTCGTTATCTTGTGAACGTTGTCCCGTGTTTCGGCGAGTCCGAGGTACTTACTCCAGCCGATGTACCAGCTATTATATCAAATGTGGCCCGTTGCAGCCGAGGACGACCCTTAATGCTAGGTTGTACATGTAACTGACTGCTGTCGTGTTGTCTTTACTTTGTTTTATACCGGTATACTCATAGAGCAGTAGTATCATAGTCAGTCTATGCCCGCGGGGTCGACTTGGGGAGGGATCCTTCTCACCATGATTCACGTTGCGCGAAAACGTATTGGCACACAACACACGACACAACATTAACATTCGTACACAAGTTGGGGAAATGCGTCACAGAGACCTATCAACCATAACACAACAGAACAGCAGAATAGGCAGGTAAATAGCTCCAGCAATTGCTGTATGGACGATGATACTCCATAGATTCCCGGTATACTCCCCACTATTCTTACTACACTACCGACTTCTGTTTGTTTGGTACAGCAGTAGGTACGTACTCGTACGATATTACAGCAGTAGTTCCTCGCACACACGAAGTCGAAACGTCCCACTTTTTGTACCATATTCGAGACGGGCTTTCGTCTTCTGTAATGTCACAAACATCCACAGATATCTCCCAGCTTTGAGTAGCCGTAGTTGTGCACAACTACAGTTTGGACAACACACCAGGGCTATGGTTGTCCTTCGAGAACTAACAGTAAGCCTCGGCACTCGGCACTCAGTTTTCCTCTGCCGTCGATCGTAAATGCTGGCAAGCGCCAAGATTTCCCTGGTACTCGTCTGTGTGTCTGTTTGCGATGCCTAAAAAAATTGGGAATTCGTATCTGAGTAACCGGTTCCCTCTCGCACCTGAACCTCGCGTCCTTCTCCTTGCCGCTCTTGCATTCCGAACGCCCATCGGGTGCAGGGGTGCGCGGGACTCAATCACGCCCTACGACTTGTTCTGGGGAACGCGTTTCAGCAAGCACGAGAAGGACAAGATCGAAACAAAAGTCGACGCCTCAAATTTGAAAATTCAAAAACAAGACAGGGGACAGAGTTTTCCTGTCCCCCCCCGGGGACGTAAATGGCCATTTCAACACCCCGCCGCACACGCCTCCTAGATTCTTGAATGTCACGTTCGTGTTCATGTGTAGGACGATCTTGAGTCGCTCGCTCGGTCCCACAACACGCAAGCGTCCGACGCACGCAACCACCATAACACCATATAGCACTCCTTGTCCTAGGTTCAGCTAGTCTACATCTCCACCTCCACACCATGCTGTCTTCTCTCAGGGTCTCCGCTAGACGAGCTGTCGCTGCGGCTCCCTCGGCGGCGGGCAAACTCCGAAACGGTGTTGCTGCTTCGGTTGCTGGCATCGAACAAACCGCGTGCCGAGCTTTTGCGACGGTACCTGGGCCCCGTCTCTTCGACTACGAGACGGTCACCTCGGTGCTCAAGCAGAGCGACGCAGTAGAGGCAGTTGAGGCCGCGTTCGGCATGCTCGCCAAGGGAAAGGTGGATGTGCCCATCCCCATGCACATCGGCATTGACGAGTCCGCTACCGCTGGGCCGGGGGATTGCCACATCAAGGGCGGGTACATATCTGGCACGTCGACTTGGACCGTCAAGCTCGCCAACGTGTCCTTCTACAAGAACATCGAGAAGGTAGGCGGAAGCTGCTGCTGCTGCTGCTGCTGCTGCTGTGCCTTATTGTCACCTCGGTCTATTGCTCTGAGCTCTTCTGTAGAATAGTTTCATATACCTGTAGTACCTGCGTGCTGTACTGGAGACCAGGTGTGCATGTCAAGTTGACGTACCAGGTACCTTTACATCAGTACGTACACATGCAATGAATGCAAAAATGAATGTGACTGGATGACTGCTATACGTACGACAGCACAGCTGTTTGCAAGTAGACCGTCGCGCGCCCCGGTTGTCCTTTAGACGGTCTCTACTGCCTTGCACTCTTAATGAGCACGTGTCCCCGTGTTTACTTATTAGTAGTGTTTACGTGTGTACGGTGAGCGTCCCGGGTGGTGCAGTTTATAGTCAGGAGCCTAGTCTAAATGCTCCGCTTGTTTTCTAATGCGCAGACTCCTGACGCCAGCCTTATTATACCTGGTATACTGGTACGTACAGAGTTCGGAATCAGTTCGGAATCATAATACGAGCACGTACGTAAGTACGTACGGCCGGTACAAACTCGTTTGTAGCTCGCAATAACAGCTTCAGTGCAAGGGTCGAGCTGTTTGTGTTGAGTACTACGGCTGTGTATACCGGCGAAACTCGCCGCATGCGTCGTGCGTGAGGAGCTAGCTGTGCATGAGACAACTCGAACACCTATGATAGCATTTGCGAAGAAACGCGCCCGCTGAATTGTGTTCGAGAAATCCAGAAATCGGAAGACAACCCTTTCTACCGCAATCCTGTTTTGGGGGCACTCTACTTCGCGTTGGAGTGGTTTGTCCCCAAAACGGGACTTCCGTGGTGAACAAATACCATGGTATCGAATCTCTACACCGGTCTACACACACAATAAATCTGATTTTTCCGCATAGAAAGACTGCTGTTTCGATTTGCCAATTTCACATCTGAAAATGCGATCGGGGCTAAATCTGAAGCTCAAAAGTCGAACCGCGTAGGAAACGGCCTAAGTCACAGTAGACAGAACTTCCGCCCCTTGACAGACAGGAACTTTACCTCGACATGCCTTGACTGACACATAATACCACTGCGCACGTTTTGCTTTGCTTGACATGTCTCCCGACATACCAGGTACAAAATACCACTGCGCACGTTTTGCCTTGCTTGATATGTCTCCCGACATATTTGGTTCTAAAAGGGTTAAACGAGTTGGACGGCGTTGTTGTCGAACGATCTCACTGCACAGATGCTCCGAGATACTTCATATCATACCCGTGTACCAGGTTGTACAGGAAGATTTAGTTTTGAGAGCAATCACCAGTGCCAGGACTGACACGATCCGAGGTACGCAACCTAAAGTACTGCCATACTACAATACTGTGAATACCGGCAGCACCCGTGTGTGACAACCCCTGAAATACTGGGGAGTATTTCCTGTAGTACCCGCGTACCTTGTGCGTATCATGTTAGCGGTACAAACGAACGAAATGTGGCCAGTACATACTCGCAGTGTACTTACTCCGCAGCACAGAACCCCAAAATACTACCTGGTACCAGTACAGGCAGTACAGTATCCGCAGTATCTCCAAGATCAAAACAAAACAAAAAAAAAAGCAGTATCGCACATTGAAGTGACAGTACCGGCAGTTAGTACAAAACTCCGAAATGCCTCCGACAACTCGCAGTTAGTAGTATCGAATCCTTAAATACTGCCAGTACGCGCAGTACCGGCAGTATTTCCCCCCGAAGAGAGCACGTTGTATTACGTACATACTTCCCACTACTGTTGGAGCATCTGGGCACATTTTATAAAATTATGAAATAGGTCAGCTGTGAATTCTTCTGACTAAATAGTTGACACTTTGCAAGCTCAAAATTGAAAAAATATCAGCACATTTTTTTCTAGATTATTTATTGGTAGAGGTACAGGGAAACAACGAAAACATGATGAATATTGACGGCGATTTCGACATCGTCCACGCCACGCTGATCTGCTACATGTACGTAAATCGTACCTGGTCAAAGGAGATCATGACCGATCGTGCAATCGCAGCTGCACGCTAACATGGATGATCATACCGCACTTTTCGATTGTTTTATCGATATAGACAAACAGCACTCGATAGGTGCTCGTACCACGGGTGCGATTATTGACGGCGTGTACCCGCATATTATACCAGGTACAGCCAAAGATGTCAGGAGACATGTCTATGTCCCGCTGTCTGTGTGGTCTGTCTAGGCTGCCTGTCTAGGCAAATCCATCTGGCTAGACATATGTCCCCTATCCCCGGTAGAAAAACGCCTCATCATCTGCATGGAAACCCCTATTTCTTCTGTTGATTCACCTTGAAAACTGCACCGTTTCATGTTCCATGGTCATCTTTGTCTCCTGGCAATGTCCCCATGCGTACGCTGGTATATATCATACAGAAATATCATATGTAAAATATATGTACATCTCTGTGCGGCAGCTGCACGTAGCGAAACTAATACAAGATACACCTCGTATATTGCTGCAGATCTGAACGCGTTTTTTTGCGCGAAAAAAAATGACATCAAAACAAAATGACGTTTTCCAGCATTTTTCAATACTATGGTCAGGCGTTTTCCCAAAACCGGGGTTTTTTGTCGTGTCCCCGGTTTTTCGCTGTCTAGGCTGTCTGATAAAGGCGTTTGCTAGACGCTGTCTTTCTAGGGGTAAAAGTGCTGTCTCCTGACATATTTGGGTACAGGTGTAAGCTGGCGTCCCCGGTGGCTTGGTAGTGGTCCTCGTGCCTATCAAGATCAATTTCGTGGGTTCAAGTCTCACCGAGTGCATGCTCGTAGGGACTTTTTCTTGCATAAAAAAATGATTAGCGGAAAGCGCGAGAGCGTGAGTTAGCTACATTCGATGAAGATCGACGAGCTTGGGAATGTTGAACCCTATGCGCGACCAAAAATAAAGGCACGTACCGGGGGGTAGAAGGGGCGACACCTGTGACCACGGCTTGTCCAGAAGATTGCTGAGGGTAAAACCTCCTATATGCGAGTTAGGCTGGAAAGTGAAAGTGACGATTAAAAAAAAAAAAAAGTGTTAACCCATTCGAAACTGCACCCCCGCTTTGGAGACAAAGCACTTGGAATTAGAGTAGCAGATTTCTGGAGTTGGGAAACCAGGTATTTTTGTGGCAACGTGCGTACCAGGTTTCGGACTATGTCATCTGACCTACAGTGTGCAACCCTTCTGGGTCCTGAGGGCGGCTAAGAGACGAACAAAAATGACGATAAAGCATCGGCCACACCAGTTTCCTGTCACCACGGCAGTAGTACCGGCATGTGTTAACTTGGCCCCGCTGGGTTAGGAGTAGGTACATGACACAAATGATAACCCCTACTACTGTACTCGTACGCCAACATCAAGGAAGTGTGCAACACGCTCGCAGCATGATAAACACCAGATACATGTTTATTGCTCGTGCTGCAGATCCCTCACCCTGTGAAAACTACCACGGCCTACATTCCCTTTTATCAAGCCTACCAGGCACAACAGAGCATGCCGATACAAGGCTGAAAAGGGTGGTGAGACCGCGCTTCTCAATGGGATGTTGCGTTGCACCAGGCGGTTAGTAGCCAGTGTTCAATCCCAGCATTTGGAAGCTCCTACACTGCCTTGGCGCACTCTGCTGCAGTGGCCACTACATTACCGCCCCCAAGTCCACCATCGCCTCTCGTGCTTAATACTGTCGACATCATCTTCGCACCCCGAAGTATACTCGTACCAGGTACATTTTGTTCGTAGGAAGCAACTTCATAATAATCTCTTTGAGCCCGACAGGTATTAATAGTACCACATAGCTCCTTCAAACGAACAGTCGAAGTGCCAATTCCGTTTGGCTGATGTTTGTCACTTTCAGCTATATTAATAGCTTCCGCGATAACACTCCAATAAACTCTCTGGCCGTCTCGTGCTGTGCTGTGCTGTGCCATGCTGTGCTGTGCTGCCCGTGTACCACGCCCAAAACGCAACACAAAACACAGGGTCTCCCGGTTGGATCCGGCATCTTCGTCGTCTGCGACGCCACCAACGGCGCACCCCTGGCCATCTTCCAGGAGAACCGTTTCCTCACCGACCTCCGCACTGGCGCGGCGGGCGCGGTGTCCGTGAAGCACTTCGCTGCGCGCCACCACAAGAAGGTCGGCTTTATCGGGGCCGGCGTCATCGCCAAGGCCATGGCCCGAGGCTCAGCCTGCGTGCACGAGTTCGACGAGGGGTTCGCGTATGGCCTGGACACCAAGTCCACGCAGAAGTTCGCGGACGAGCTCGAGGCGGAGCTCGGCTACAAGGTGAACGTCTGCGCCACCGCGGAAGAGGCCGTGCGTAGCTCGGACGTCGTGTTCACCCAGACCCCGGGGAGCGAGACGGTGCTCGAGCTGGACTGGCTCCGACCGCACGCGACCATCATTGCAAGCGGGTCCGACCAGCCGACGAAGAACGAGATCCCGGCTGAGGTGCAGAAGGCCAGCAAGATGGTCTGCGACCTCGTGCGCCAGTGCAGGCAGGTCGGGGAGCTGCGCAGCGCCATCAAGGCTGGTGTAATGACGGAGGAGGACGTGCACGCGGAAATCGGGGACGTAGTGAACGGAGTCAAGCCGGGGCGGGTGGGGGAGGAGCTCATTCTCGTCGACCTCACGGGCACCGGCGCGCAGGATGCCGCGATCGGGCAAGTCGCGTGGGACATTCTCTCCAAGCAGTAAACGACGCCGCCGGGGGAGGGGGGGGGGGGATAAACAAAATGCATGAAGAAATCGAGTCCGCAACAACCCTCCCCCCCTCCTCCAGCCTTTGTTGGGGGCGGGGAGGCTGTTGGATAGGCCGACATGTTTGTTGTGGATGTTGTTGTTGACGTGATTGGGTTGGATACCGGTGGGGAGTAAGCGCGGTAGCATGTAGCGGGAGAAGGGAGGAAGGGCCGTTGGGTCAAGGCGCGCATTCTTTGTTGTTGTCAGGCTGAATGCAAATCAGCGCCGCCCCTCAGGGGCGGAGGGAGCGTTGTTGTTGTTTTAGTCGTTCGGCGGATTCTTGGTGTACGTAAGAACGGTTGACAGAGAGTTGTTTATGCTTGGGGAAAAGCAGCAGCAGCGGACAGAGATGGCAGGAGATGGCAGTTTAGCCCTGTGACGGACGGCCGTTTAGACTTACTATGCTAGCTTTAGGGTGGCGGCCCCTACAACATCGCGTGAATGACCGGTATCGTCTCCTGACATGCTTCCAAGTATTTTTGATTGCGGGTGATTGATTGAACTTACGTTGGCTTGCGACAACGGACAGCGAAATTTTGCTTCAATGCCTCCAATGGGATTCCCCGTTTCGTCCGTTTGTACGTACGTAACCAGGTAGTCATGCTTGTCGGGCGCTGAAAGTGGTGCTAGGCAGGGATTATTTACGTTGGTCAATACAAAGTCGGCGTGTATGAAACCGGACTGCACCTTCAGCTGTAGACATGTTTACGTTCACATCGTCGAGAGTAGATATAATTCGCAAGATCGGCTCGCGGCGATGTAGCTCTAGTCTTTGAATAGAGCTTTCAATACTGCAGCCGAAACGTACAGTATTATAAATTTTAGCTCGCTGGATTGGTGAGCGCCTGTTTTTTCTGTTTTTTTTACTGCTTTTTTCAAACTGTCGGTACAGAACATGCAGCGGTGTCGTGGGCGAGGCGTTCTCTTTGGGAAAGAGCCCGTTGATATGACGTAAGACTCTGCTGTTTTGACCACAGGTAGTTATTCTTTGGTTTTTCATTACTGACGTTAATTAAGGCAGGCAGCGCGCAAGAATCAAGTTAACCTAAAGACAATAAATTTGCGCTAAAGACAATAAATTTGCGTTCTTTGTGCACCGAGTCAGACGGTTTGCGTATTATCCCATATAATCTTACTTCGTGGCCGGAGGGCTCCAAGTAGACTGAGAGCCTACAGCTTAACATGCCGTATAACGCGCAAGTCTAAGGAAGATAACACCCCCGCTTGGAAGAATTTCACAAAGAAAAGTGTTCTTCTCTATCACGAGGAGAGAGTATTCGCCGAGCGATCTGACCACGTCAATGTGTCGTCCGAAGCCACCATTTTTTCTGGTACAGTATGCCCCCGTAGTTTTATAGAGAACGTTGTTTCGGAAATTCACCCCAGGGGGTGTATTGTCATGCGTGTTACACGGCATGCACACACTGTCCACACATGCATCGATTTACGTTAGGGCGTTAACCCATCCATGCGGTTGCAAAATCGGACATCGTCCAGCAAACTGTGGCATTTACTACTGCAGTTGTCGTGATTGTTGCCTGTTGGAAATGCCACATGTTCTGCTCATGTGCACCGGTAAGCTACGTATTGCACTATCTATGCTGTATGTGTACTAGTAGTAGCAGGGTCTATACCGTAGTATGCATGGTATGCACGAAGGTTGGCAACATAAGGACACATACATTATATTACTGTAGTAGCAGGGTCTATACCGTGGTATGCATGGTATGCACGAAGAAGGTTGGCAACATAAGGCTACATACATTATGATCGTCTTGGCATACAAAGGGGTTACTCCTTTGCTTTCGGGTATAACCGGTGTTACGAATAATAGCAGAAACATGGAACTGTGTCAATCATGGTCAAGAAGTCTTTCGTGTACACGTTAGTGTGCAACCTCAACCCTAGCGCACTAAACACTTGACAAAAAAAATGCTTAATCTACTAGTAATACAGCAATTGCAATTTCATTCGCGGGCGGGGAACCGACCATCGTTCCATTCACTTTGCCACTGAAATGCCATAATCAAACTACAGCCAGTAGAAATATGATCGTTCTCAAAACGTGTAATTTCGATTTTTTTACCGTGAAGTTGACGGCTTCCTTCGCACCGGCAGACTCCTAGTTCTTACCGCAGTCACACGAGACAACAGCAGCAGGGAGGGGGATGAGTGTCACAGCATGAAAGCGGCATGGTTGAGTATCTAGATGGAAGGGGCTTCCTCATTTCTACCATATTTTTGTCTGTAGGGGATAGGGGACAGCCGCCTGAACGGCAAACATGGTCCCTGACAGGCCTCAGACTGTAGACGATACGTCTGTACTGCAGCAACAGAGACAAATAGGCCCGTCTCCTGACAGGATCGCCCGCTAAGAATGCCTGTTGTAAGCTTCCGAGCATTCGGAAAACATTAAAAAACAACTGAATCACTGTTCTGTGGCAGGAACGCGGAACCACACCTTCACGTTGTCGCAATTTTGCGTTCTTGACGAGGCACGTGCCGCGCTTATCGTGAAGAGACGCCACTATTCATACTGACGATTTAGTTTCTGGTGCGAGCGATCAACTTGCTGGAAAGCCGAGCCGCCAACTCAAAAGGCCTACCTGGCACGATACAATCGGGCGGGACATGACGCAACGTAACCACCCATTCCAGCAACAAAAATGTAGAAAAAAGTGGATGTAACGTCCCCCCCTTACGCCACCCTGCATCAACCGGCAAATCGGCAGCCTTGACGCCAGATCGGCCCTATTAAGATGTCAAGGGCTATCTCAACCTTTTTAGGAGTGAAAAGAGTACTCCCCACACTAATTTCAAGTAATTTACCCAGTATCGGGGATATAAGTATCTGCAGTGATATAACACCGCGACAAGGCCGAAATTTCCGACTACTGCCCGATTGAGCCAGCCGGCTGTTCGGCGGTCACGTCCTGGTCTTTTGAACCTCGCCGTAGAGAGCTACATCACTTGCGACCACTCGGTTACCGGCAAATACCCCCTGTCCCCCCCCACCCGGTATGGCACCCACGGTGCGCGTGACAGATGTAACGTGAGCAACCCACCACTATTTATTTTCTCCAGGCGACGACTAAAAACAAACTCAAAGAAAGGCTCGAGTTATCCTCGCGGAAGTCTGGAACAGCGCCCAACCACCTGCAATAGCGTGCAATAGTAGCCGAGACCTTCACTACAAATACTAACCAACAACGAGCACGGCATATATCCTATGCTCGGCGTTTCGGTTGCGCCTGGACCGCCGGTTTCGTCTCCACCGCCGCCAAATATGCCATCCTATAGTGGGAAACCCGTCCTTCAGGGTGCGTCAACTAGGCTTTCGCATACTGTATACTACGTCGGGAAATGCAAGGGTCGCTTTAATATCACAATGAATAACCAATCGATCCTTACGTTTCCGGATAGAGCTGGGCATAGTGCTAAGAAATAGAGCAAGGGGTCGGTCAGTCTAGGGGTCAAACAAACCGCGTTAAACCGCGGCCATCCCCGCTACCGCCTCCATCGCCGCCAAAATTACTAGAGGACCCGTCTGGTGGGATGCGTCAAGACGTGTTTTGGCTTTGCTTCAATAAGCTAGTTTTAGTGCGGGCAGGCGATCAGTCAAGCGGTCAAACCGCGCGGTCTTCAACATTTGACCGCCGCTACCGCTTCAATCACCGCAAATATACTAGGTCAGTCGTTTTGGACGGGTCAAGGCCTGTCTTGGCTTTAATATGCTATAGCAGTTTTAGTGCCGGGGGCGGTCAGTCAAGGGGTCGAACCGCGGTCTCCATAGTTATTTGGTCGCCGCTACCGCCGCCATCGCTGCTACCGCCACTACTGCCGCTATCGCCGCTATCGCCGCTATCGCCGTCACGGACGCTTGGTGACTGTCCAGTCGTCATCTTTCTTGCCAGCGGGGCCGCTGTCCTTGAACTCTACGATGGCCTCGATCTCGACGGGAACGTTCATCGGCAGGGCGTTCGTGCCAACCGCTGACCGCGAGTGCACGCCCCTCTCTCCGAATACCTGGAAAAAATAAACAAACGTGGTTGGGGGGTTGGACACGTGTCAGGCGTTTTCGATCGCAGCCAGTTAACTAAATCTGGTGGCGTATGATGCAGTTGTGTGGGAAGGAGGGAACGCCAACCACCCAGAAAAACATGAGGTTGGCGTTAGGTTTTCATACGAGTATTGCTAGCGTTTTCTTGCTGACCGTGGGATAGCCATATCCCGGGGAGTATTCTATTCATACTATCATCTGTGTTTGGTGGTGCTGTTGCTTGCAGGCCAAAGTCCAAAAAAACTTCAGCATACCAAGGATTCACAGTTGCCTTGAAAGTCATTGACTGCCATCCTTTCAAAAACACAACAACGTAAAACGCCTTGCATAAAACATGAAAACGTACAGCCTGTTCGAAGCGGTACCCGAGAGCACACCACTCCCAACAGCTCTGCTCTTTGTCGAGACATATCGAGTAGCAGGAGGCGCACAAATTTGTTCTTGTAAGGGAGTTACACCGACTCAGCGGGCGCTCCGTGCACACTCCATGCGCCCGGGGGGGAAAACACCCCGCATGCCTATGCCTGCGGCGTACTGCGGTATGCTTTGAAAGGCAGCACAAGACATATGCTATGTCTCGTACCTGGTAAATACTACGGTAAGGATAGGCTGGCACCCATGGATACATCCACGACACTACTACTGTTGTGTTACTGTGTTACTGGCTTGAAGGTCAGCAGCCGCAAAGACCCCCCGATAACGAAACAATGTGAATCTCGCCAAGCCCGGCACCGCTCATCACAGCAGCGATTGCCCGGACTGAACACATGTCGAAGCAGGCACACCGGTCTAGATCCGAGTAACACGGCGCAGCTTACAGATGTATAACAAGGCGCTTCGCTCCGCGGGCGGCCTACGCCGCTTGCTACACTCGCTCAGGAAGGAAACGCACATCAAATTACTATGCGAAGCGAACAGAGGCCCATGATTGACTATATTCATATTTTTTCATGATGTAGTCGCAAAGTGGCGACTTGACAATGCCAAGAGCCCCGCCGCCTGCCAAGAGCCCCGCCGCCATGCTTCAGGAGAAAACAGGTCGGAGGCCATATATGCTTCGCGTCGCGGGTGGTTCCGCCAGCTACGCTCGCTCACATGCCGTACGTACGTAGATTACCCCAGGTAGGGTAATTATTTTCTTCTTCTGATACGCTGTATGTACGAAAAAGCACAGCACGGCATAGCCAGCAGCACCACGAAAACAATGAAAATGAAACCGAAATTTTCGGAAAGGAAAAAAAATCCCCGTCCCCTCTCATGCAATAATTTTCTGCCCGATTGGAACACCTTGCACCGGTCAAAAATAAGAACAAAAAACAGCAGAGCTTCTCTCTCAGCCTCGTACGCCGCCCGCCCCTCTCGCGACTACCTCGCCACCGGTTCGGTCCGGGTAGAGCTTTCCTCCCTCTCTGCCACAGTGACCCCCGTCGCCCGCCTCGCGTGAAGCCCGGTGGCAACCGTGGCCCTCGTTCGCCAGCTCGACAATGTTGGTGCTCAAACTGCGTAGCTCTCTCTGTGAACTTCAGCCCAGTCGCAAAAAATAACACCGCTTGAGTCTTACCTTGCAATCCCGAACGACCCTTATGGACTCGGGCCGTACATACTCAATCGAATTATGCAGATCGAGGCCAGACAGGGCCCATTCATGCTTCCCTCGTGTCTCGAGGCACACGCAACGCCTAGGCACGAAAACGGCGACCGCGCTCCTTTCGACCCCCCCTCTACCCGCCAGCACCCGCTGACACCCGCGACGGCGCCGGGCTCGCCCGCGGTGCCGTGCTCCGAGTACACGCACGCACACGAAGCGAAAGAAGAAGAAAAAAAAAAAACGAAAGTGCCAAGAGAAATGGAAAAAACAAGGAACCGCTGGAAAGGTCCGGCAAGTAATGAAAGGGAGGCGATTTCCAAGTGGGAGTTTTGAGAGGCCAGGGATGTACCAACCGAGCACGCTCGATAGTGAGATACCCGTAAGTAGTTCTATGTATTTCCATCTGCTGCTTTATCTTGGAGGCCATCATTGAATGCAAGCAGTATCCAAGTCGAATCAGTATCCAATTATGATTCCAAGTAATTCGGCACCTAAACGTGTAAAGGGGATAGTGCTCCTGTGATGCATTGAGGTGCAATGCGATTCGATGCGGCGCCATGCGATGCATGCGACGCCGTACCTCCGCAAAGAGGTCGCTGGCACCGTTGACGACCTTGGGCTGCCCCATGAAACCGTCCGTGCAGTTAACAAACCCCACCAGCTTTACGATGCGCTCAACTCGGTCCAGGTCGCCCAAGTCCTCTGCGAGACAGGCCAATACCCCCGACAGAGCGACAAAGCGACAGCAAGAACATCCCGAGGGTAAGCGGAAACGCGCCAGTCAGTCACATCACACAACGTCGCATCATGTTACGCTACACGCTATGCTGCGTTACAATGCGTTAGGTTACGTTACGTTACGCTACGTTACGTTACTTTATCGTATGTATATATTTCGGAATTGTTAAGCGGCCCGGAAGGGAACACTATTAATACTTACCGGTACAGGACAGGTCATCCCGCGGGCTGCCGCGTAGACGTCTGGACCTTGCCAGGACCTCTACTTTTCCCTTCGCAAACGCAGGGCTCAAACACCTCCAGCCTCGGATGTGACCGAGACTCCCAATGGCGCCTACCACTGACTACTCCTTGGGGGATCCAATCCATCCAACCACAAACAAAAACGAAGGAAACAGGACGATCTATATGCTGTATGCCTTATGAAGTAATTCCGTTATCTCTATCTTCGAAAGAAAGGGGTAGGGTGGGTGGGAAAAACAACAGCAGTGCTAGCTACTACCCTGACAGCTACGGTACGGCAGTGCCTTGTGCTCGTGCAGTCTCGCTGCACAGCGCAAAGGTTCTTTCTCCCGGGCATTTTCTTCTAGGGGCTAGATCACGCTAGTGAGCACTGCTGTGGGCATGTCATTCTCTCTACAAAGAAACACAATATGATACCGTATACCTTTAGTCGTACAATATCTCGGGATACGTTAGGTAACATATTACGTTACGGCACGTTGCTTTGCGTTGCGTTACGATACGGCTATGCTATGCTGCACGTTATGCTGCGCTGTGATACATTACATTGCGTGTTGCCTTGCGTTACGTTGACGCGATGCCACTTGCTATCTTGCGTACCGCTACGTTAACACGTTACATCGCGAGCTGCGGGCGTGAAGAAAAGCGTTTGCAAGCCCGTGCATTACTCCAAATTAGTATTGTAATACAGGAAAATTCAATGCAGCAGAAACGCCAACAGTCCGGAAAGTTCGGTTCACTGCACTTCTGTATCCGCAATATGGAAATAATAAGGTCAAATTTAATCAGAATTGCGAGCAAATGTTCGCCCTGTAGGAGCTATGCCATTGGAAACGTGAATTAAAAAAAAAAACTTTCGAAAATGTTGCTTTAAAAAAACAGCCGTAAATATCCTCGTGCCGTCGCCGTGGGAAAAAATAGAAAAGGGGAAAAATGGCTGATTTTTTCTTCATTTTTTTCTGAATCGAAGGCTGCCGGCGGCGCAATTTCTTTTTTCTCGTTGAAAATTGTCAACACGATGATAAAAATAAGCTCGTGCGACGATAGACTCTCGATCTCGACATAGACTCAGCCCACGGCCAACTCGCTTGATGTCCGGCAAGGCCAACGAGTACAGATGACGGCCTCGAATATATCAGGTGGATCCATGGTCTAGGGGGCGAGAGCTTGCCGACGGCGTCCTACGGTATCCTCCCAAACCTGAAAAAAAGTCTATTTTTGCCATTCGAGACGGATGGAGAACTTTTGTTTTCTGTTTTGTGCACACCAGCGGCCAATTGTTTTTTTATCATATACCTGGCCAGCTCCCGCGACATGACACCGACCACTATGTGAAGACGGTGACCCCAGGGTCGGTCGGAGCCGATAACGAGCGCACTCCGTTCAGAATTCACGACGCAGTCGTTGGTTTTGTCGATCGACATCTGTCGAGGACTCGGAGCCGCTTCGAGCTAAGCATCCGCCTGAGTTTTTATGAAGCCGATCTTAGCCCAACATCGGTCCCAGAATTGTTTTTCGGGTTTTTCCAAAAGTTTGGAACTCTCCGTTTGAAGAATCGTGCCGATAGGAAGCTGTACCGGAAAAGTTTCTGACGGGTATATTTGGAATTCATACTTCTTATGGAAACTTTGCGTTTCCATTGGCATATGTCCAAGCTTTCTGCATCCGAGAAACAACCAACCATGGCTTGAAACAACGAAACGGTGCATGAAACCCATACGTAGGGTCTAGCCTCACGGTCCCCCGTCCATAACGTATGTACGAGTAAATGACCTGTGGTTTGTGCAAGGCCTGAGCTGAATGAACACCCACACGCTCGGGCTCGACTCACTTTTGATGGTGGCGATGAGCTGAATAGCCACCTTGCGAGCAGCTTCCTTTGCCTCCTCTTCGCTCACTTCTTGTCCGACCTATTCAGTAACGTAAAAATAGAATCATCGAACACGGTACGTAGTGCACGGGGTGGGCAAGGGGTTTAGGGTGTAAAAAGGCGGACCAACACTCAACGGGGGTATATGTGAAGAGTCGCACAAATGTGCTGTATGCCCGGCGGGGAGAGGTAGCGGGGGAGCCGAGTATGGATACACCCTGACTACGAGCACATTGTCGTCGAGCATTTACCGCAAGCACGAGCACATTGTCGTCGAGCATTTACCGCAAGCACAGCACAGCACGGCACAGCTCAGCACAGGACAGCAAAGCAGCGCAATTTACCCTGCGCAAAGCAGCAAAATAAGTACGTGCCGGTCAGAGCGAGACAGAATTGGCGAGAAAACAGCGTTTAGGCGCATACAGCTCGCTGTGTTTTCCAAACTAACGAAGACATCGAAATCTGCCAAGCCTACAAACATACGCAAACAACCACACAAGTACTCGTAGCTGCTGGGCGTGATTGCGCGAAATATTTGCCTTTACCTGGCACTTCTGACTCTCAAAAACATACAACACCCTATTGTTAACACGAGTACACTTTCTATCTGTTCTCTTTAATCGGTACATGCATGCGGCGTCCGTTTTTTTTTTCCTGGAGCATGGAGCTCTTGCCATTTGCAAGTCGTCTGTTTGCACCAAAAATCATTAACCTCTCTGTCCGCTTCATTCATTCGCATTTAATTTCTGTGTTTCCTTCCTTGTGAGCGAGCGTAGCGGGCGCCTTCCGCCGCCCGCGGATCGAAGCGCCCGGTAAATCGAACCAGCGCCTGGTAAATCGTACCAGGTACGCATTCTGGTAACAGCCCAATATTGCGGAATGGTTGGCGTTGTCAATCATCAAGAGCGAGATCAACCATTATTGATGATGGCTCGCATTTGGCGGCGAGTTGTTTCCAAACACTTCCATTTTACATTTTACACACCCAGCTCCTGCTGCCGTACATACTGCTTCTGTTCTATACCAGGGTAAGTATGAATACGTACGTATCTGGCATTACTGCTACTACCGTGCTCTGATACTCTGCGCTCTGCATGCACAATGAGCCAGGTACGTAAGCTGGCCCTTTCCCACCGAAATAACGTAACATCATAGCCCACCTTTCCCGTTGTCAAGTCCCCCTCCAAGCTTATCGGCAGGTGCCCCGAAGTGTACAGCAGGTTCCCCGTGCGAACGCTCATGACGAAGTTTCCTGGCGCGGAATACAACAATGATCATGAAATGCAAATGGGACTTCTTGTGACGAAGAAAGGCATCACCAGACACAACATTCCATGATGCATGAAATTTTGCGGCGCTGTATTTTGTAAATTTTCGGGGCCAGCAGCAACCGCCGGTACGTGCTCGAACTGCGGGATTCAGAATGGCGCGCATGATCATGGCTGCGCAATGATTGACTTACACTGGGTGCATGCTCTGTGCCCAAGCCAGTCTTGAGGTGTTCATCATCCTCGTTAGACTGCTATATACCAGGTACAGCTGCTATGCCGTCTGTTGCGTACGTGTCAATCCTACGTAAAAATACGACGTACCAGGTACACATACCTAGCGGAGCTTTGGGAGTAGGAAGTTCGATGCCCATCTCCTTCAACTTGGCCTCCGTGTGCACCCCACGCGCAGCCACGCGGGCACGGCTGACCACAGAGGCTGGAACTCGCCGAAGCATGTTTCTTGTCGCAACAGGAGAAGATCTAAGCGCAGCAGCAGTTCGAAGGAGGCAGACACACGAAAGGGAGGAGTTGCCGGCTGAGGTAAAGCGGGGGGGGGGGGGGTGGGGGGGAGTTCCCCCTTAGCAAAGCTTCCGCAGGGTGTCGAAACAAAAAATATTGCGCCGCCCCTGCCCTCATCCCTCACCCCTCAACATTTCAGCAAGGAGTACAGGCTGCAGCAGGCGCACACAAGAGGCGACCCCGACAGCAGAGAAGGCTGTAGTGCAGGGGCTATCTGCCAGTCACCATGATTACGCTTATATCGCGAGTGGGTTCGTTGATGCGTCCGGCTTCCGTCCAGGCAGCACGATGTACGGCATGTAGTGCATCAGCAACCGTGCGAGCAATCCACGTCGAAGCTCACTTGGAGCGCATTGGGGTGAAGCTTCCTGTCGCGATTGTGCCCCCACAAGGTAAGCCTTGGAGGTTTTCATGCTATGTAGCACAGCAGTGTTGGTAGTAGTGTGCATGGTATACTTGCAAGCCAATCCCATGTCATGTATGTGGTGTGGTCAATCAATTACCTGTTGTTGATGTTGAGGACGATTGATGTTGATGTGTATTATTGGTACATGGTACGTAAGAGTATTGGACGATCTGCGGTGTATCTATCGTAGGTGAGTCGTCGAACTGCGCTCAGCAGGCAGAGCAGCAGCAGCAGCAGCAGCAGCAGCAGCAGCAGTAGGTTACAGCTCTACTCTGTGGCTGGGACTGCTGTAGCTGGGAAGGGCCCATTTCGGTGCTAGCAGATGCTCTACTAACAGTTGCCAAGTACGTCCATAACTTATGCCAAGTACGAGCACAGGGCGAGAAAGGTCTTTTCTACAAGGGTCCCTACAGGTATATGCTTACCTCTAGGCGTACGTGTCGTCACGAACTGTTCTGTATCGAAGTCACGATATGATATACATATCGTACTCGTAGCGTGGGAGTGGGGTATAGGCGAACGGGAGATATCGGAGCTTCGGTTACAACGAACGAACAGGAGCATGCACTGCTATCTGCAAGTGTATGCCCTATGTCATACTTCGCACCAGGTATCTGGTATGATATACCTGGTGTTTGTGGTAGAGCAGCAACAAAGCACTCTCCGTCCACACCATTCGCGAATGCTCATATTCGAGGCGAGATGTGGATGTTTGTTCGGGCGCCTGCCGATGTCGCCGTTCAATCGCGTCCCCGCCCTTACCCCTAACCCCTAACCCGCCCGGCACAGACTTTTGCCTTGTTTCTTTCACGTTTAAATGTGTGTGTCTGTTTGTTTCGGTGATGGCAGCTATGGGAGTACACGTAGCTTCCCGTGTTCAAATTGGGCAGTCCGTTTTTTTTTCCGACGTGGCAGTTGAGCCCGATCCACGGGTCCCCCACCTCCCCCCGCCTGTTTTCTATAGTGGAACCCCCCGCACCCAACCACAACATGTACGAGTAGCACACAGCACAGCACACTACACACAGCACACTAACCCTACGTCTATTTGAAATTCAAATGCTGCCATGACGCGCAAACTTCATGCTCAGAGCGTATGCCCACAATGTGTACACGGCTCTCTCGTTTCTTTTGTACCTATTTAGACCTATGCCAATGGTACAGCGAAGTTGCAATTAAAAGTTTGAATTTCAAAGATACCCGCCGAAAAAATTCAGAACACGCTTCCTATGGGCCACCTAAAAAAAAAAAAAAGTTCCTAACTTTTGGAAAAGCCCGAAAAAAGCAAATCTGGGGCCGATGTTGGGCCAACATCGGCTTGAGAAAAACTCAGGCCGATCTTTGGTTCGAAGCGGCGAGATTCCGAGTCCTCGACAGACATCGATCAACAAAACCAACGATTGCGTCACGAATTCTGAACGGAGTGCGCTCGTTAGGGGCTCCGACCCACCCTAGGGTCACCGTCTTCACACCATGGCCGGTGTCATGTGGCGGGAGCTGACCAGGCGTGTGATTAAAAAACATTTGGCCGCTGGTTTGCACAAAACAGAAGACAAAACTTCTCCATCCGTCTCGAATGGCAAAAAATAGACTTTTTTTCAGGTTTGGGAGGATACCGTAGGACGCCGCCGGCAAGCTCTCGCCCCCTAGACCATGGATCCGCCTGATATCTTCGAGGCCGTCATCTATACTCGTTGGGCTTGCCAGATACCGAGTGGGTTGGCCGTGGGCTGAGTCTATGTCGAGATCGAGCGTCGATCGTCGCACGAGCTGGTTTCGATCACCGTGTTGACAATTTGCGAACAGAAAAACACAAATTGCGCCGCCTGCAGCCGTTGGGGAAAAAAAAAGAAAAAATCAAACATTTTTCTCTTTTTTCCCCACAGCGGCGGTACGAGAAAATTTTCGGCTGTTTTTTTAAAGCCGTATATTTGAAAAAAACTTTTGAACTTCGCGTTTCCATTGGCATAGGTCTAATAGTAGTTTTTTTTCTTTAGTGTTTTTTTTGCTGTAAAAAAGCTTGTTAAGGTCGTGAAAAAGCGCCTTCCGTACATGCTGTGGAAGCCCGGGGATGCTTCAAGTTTCCCCCCGTTTTTTTGCCGTGAGTGCCGTCCGTAATTGAAATTGATTGCCGTAATTACAAGTCCGTAATTGTTTCAATCTCCCGTAACTGCCTTGACTGGTTTGTGTGTTTGCTTGCTTTCATGTATATCGTATACATTCCACTTATTTGGCGTTGCGTTTCAGGGAGCTACGTCGTGGGGTACCAGACCGGAAAAGTCCTGTACATATCTGGACACATACCGATGACACCAGAGGGAGTGCTGCTCACTGGAACGGTACGTTGTAGTACTCTGTGTAGGCTAAAGCGCCGTCGCTGCTGCTGCTGCTGCTGCCACATAGCACCTCTCTCGTGTGTGCCTATCATTGAGAGTGCGAGTGCGAGTTTCTAGTTTTGATGGCGCCACAGAAATAATGACCCCTTTCGAGTTGCCGGAAGCGTCCGCCGCACCGTGACAACGCACTCAAGTTGACGGCAGTGACATATATCTTGCCGAGCGAGTTCCTAGCGACAGCTTAAACTAATCTTGATAATATTATCGTCTTCTACACCCTGTCTTCGTGCCTCTCCTCCTGGGGCATGCTGCTGGCCCGCGCGCCGTTTGTTAAGCACACGCGCGTCATGATGCGACGGTTTTCACATTTGCAAATGGGTACCAGTATATATCTATATCTATATATACCGGCATATTATGCCTCTCCGGGCGGAAATGTAAATGCCGCTTGAGCATCCACACTAATGCCACACAGCCCTTACACTTTTAGACGCAGTGGTACCTGGTATGGTAACGAGGTTCGCGACGGCAACAGTTAACGGCTAGTCGTCCTGTGCGGTGTGAGCGCAGTTTGTTTGTTTTTTCCACCCTGTCTGTTCTCGTTGCCCACCTTGTCCGGCTCCGTCCCTTTCCTATCTCAGATATCTTGGTATGGTCGCACAGCGAGCGCTCCTCCCCCCTCCCCATTACGTGGAAAGCTTCGGCAGCGCTGTCTACGTGGGGGGGTGTATCGCGACACGCACTGTTCCCCTTCGCGGTAGCTTTCTTGTTTAAGAGGCATCCCCACTGCATTTTCACAGGCAACACTGTTGCCTCATGGCCGGTCTCTTAGGTCACCGCCGCGCACACGAAAGGGTTGCTTGGGTTCAAATCATAACCCCCTGTATTACAGGACTCTGTACGGGTCATGGCCCGACCCGCGGCTCGGGTCAGGAAGTGTTTGAAATCTCACGGGTCGGGTCGGGTTGGATCCGGTCGGGTCGGGTTGGGTCGGGTCGGTCTGGGTTGGGTCGGGTCGGGTCGGGTCAGGAGTTTCCAAACTCTCACGGGTCGAGTCGGGTGAGGGTCGGGTCGGGTCACCCTTGCCTGAGCCGACCTGACCCTCGAGTTTTGACCAGACCCGTGAACAACCCCGCTTAAGTACAACCCTAACCCCCGACCGCCTGGGAAAGTTCTCGAAGTGAAGATGCCGTTTCGGGGGATCATATTAAATAGGACCTACGGTATACACAAAAAACTATATATTTCGCTATTTTTACTAACAATATTTGGTCCTATTTACTATGGTCCCCCGTAATACGAGGAGTTGGTGACGATTATCAGCCATTTTTTGTCGAAGCTGGAGCAAGTCGTGAACATCCGTGCTTCATGGCCCGTCTCTAAGGCACCGCCATTCGAACACATTTTGCTAGACAATACCGCCAACCGTCAATACAACCAGCTTTATGCTGCTTGTTGCGTTGTGTTACAGGTCGGCGACAACATGAGCGAAGAGGATGCCGCCGCGGCCGCTCGCCTGATCGCCCTCAACATGCTCGCGACTCTCAAGTGTAAGTCCGGAAGATTGACAATGCAGCAGTTGCCTAATGTTTGTGTATTTCCAGGTATGGTGGCATGGTGATGGCTTATGCGTGTTGTGGTGGCCTTATGTTGCACTTTCATGAGGGAAAATAGTAGTCAGAACCAACTGTTGTCTGTAAACATACGAGGATGCATGGTCTGAGGGTCTATCCTGTGTTACTATGGCTATTAATAGTTGCAGGTGGCAGTCGCCATCAACCTCAAACGTGGCCACAAGCCAAACAAGCCTGCCATACATTCCGTTACATACATCGGTACCCTGGTGTGAGACTGACTGGAAATTGTAGTTCTGGCATGCTTCGGAGATTTTGCTAACCCAGCATCAGTTTACAGAGTAATTTTTTCGAGGGCGTCTGCTGTAGTACATTTTCGAAAGAGCTGCGTATGCATACAGTTCGGTATAAGACTTTGAAGTAGTACTTTACTATTGGTAAGCTCTACTTTAGTATGAGAAGTATTAACAATACAGACAGTATCGTCGTAGCTCTACCGTAGTCATTTGGTAGCTCTGCAGCTGTAATACATGCTGTTAAGGGGCTGTACTGCTGTAGTGGGCAGTGGGTAGTATCACTGCCCTGTTCTATCGGCGGGGGTATCTGTCGTGTCACGTCGCGAGCAGCGCGATTGTCGTGGCCTGATGGTGCCGCCAGAGGAGCAAGGGGTGGTATGCGTACCAGCAAATAGGCTACATCCGTGAGTCAGGTCCCCTATGGTACAGCCCCCGTATGCAAGGGAGTTGTTTGGGTACGGCGTTTTTATCACACCGGTGTGTCCCGACTCGCACGCTTCCCTTTCTCCTGCTCGAGAAAACATACCTGGTACCCGGTACGGAGGGTAGGCAACCAAAATATGTACCGTACCGGATACCGGTAGACGTGGTAGTACAACAATCATTGGCCAACGTTAACCCCTGCTTACAGAAGTGTACCCACCTTTTCGAGGCCAAACCACTCGAAAATTGTTTGTGTGGTGGTCTTTGTAGGGGCAACGGTACCGAAGGTATTTCAGTGGCCCGCTGCGGAAGCAAACGACGCAAAATAAAATAGGAACCCCCTACAACAGTTGCAGCAAAAATCGTGTATTTACTCCCGTGCGCACGATTGAGGACTACATGCTGTGTACTCCTTCCGTTCCGATAGCCCTGCTTGCCTGCCTGTCTGTCGGCCTTGGCTCAATACCGGGCAACACTTCCTGCCTTCCTCTCCGTCTGCTCACTCATACGCATAATTCGGTAGTGCTGGCTTGCCCTCCTCCCTCCTGCCTACCCGGCTGCCTCTGAAACACGAACGTGTCAGATCAACTGGGTGACCTTGACCGCGTAGCGCGAATAGTGAAACTCAACGGCTATGTGCAGTGCGTTGACGGATTTACGGGACAGGCCAAGGTTGTCAACGGCGCCAGCGACCTCTTAGCCGAGGTGGGAGGGATTCCTGCTTTGTTTTTGTTTTTCCTCGATTTTTTCGTCAGGGCTGTCCACGGGTGGGGTCAAAACCTCGCGGGTCGGGTCGGGTAAGGGCGACCGGTGTGATAGTTTGAAGGCCTCCTGATCCGACCCAGCCCGCCCCAACCCGCCCCGTGAGGTCTCGAAAAAATCCTGACACGACCCGCAGTTTGGGGTGATGACCCTTTGAAGCGCCCTGTTTAACCTTAATACCAGAGTTTCGTCACCGCTATCTTCCACTTTTTTTTTGTGCGTTCCTCGTTGTGGATACCAGTTCCTATCCCCTAGGCCGTACCTACTCATTTTCACTAGAGTCGTTCAAGGCTATCAATCAATCCACTCCCCTCGGCAGGGTGACTCTGAGATTAGCGTTCATTTGTTGACCCCCGGCTTGTGCGGTACCGCCGCAGCACAACCCACCACCGGTCTGTCTCCGCACCCAAAGCCGAGGCAACACATCTACCCCGCCACAGTACGGCACTGCCGTCCCACACTCCATTTGTTGTTTTGAATGCTATCCTTACCTCTGTCTCTCTCGATCGTTGACGGCGCGGTGCAAGACACGGCGTGGGCGGTGAATTTTGCGTAGCGTAGCTCGAGGTGGCTTTGCCGCCGGGTGGGGAGGCCTCGGTATTTCTCCTAGGGAGGGTCGGGGGCTCGACGTTTGGTGAAGACTAGAGCCGCCAAGTCGATTGCCTCGAGCGCCGACCAAGTTTCTGCCGTAGTTCTCGGCTGCCTCGATTAGCGTGCAGGCATACATGGGAAGCTGATTGGCAAAGCGCCATCCTTTTTTCGCACGTGCGCTGACACCATGAATATAGACAGTGTCGCTTGAGCTCGGGGCCTACTGCTTCATGTCGCGACTGTTTTTTTTGCGCGGGCAAAGCACGCCGTCTTCATTTCAGCATTTGTGACGTCTGTCGTCTTTCTCGTGTTGGACGCATTTGGTATTGTTTTAGACATGGTTTGGATATTTTTCATGCCTTTGACGTTATTGCGATGTAGCTGATGCACTACCCTTGGCGTATGCGATTTCTTTGGCATTTTTCGCGATGCGTATTTGATTTATTTTATCCTTTTTGTCTGACATTTTTGTCTGATATTTTTCATGATACGTATGCATTCGATGTCTTCGACATTGTTTGCATGCATTTAATGCACTTAACATATTGCGCGTGAAGTTCGATGCGGTATGCTGCGGTCGGAACGTACCCGCGTGCTCTTTCTGCTGACTTCCATCAGCGGCTCTCGCGCAGGCGTGGGCTACCTCCATATTCCACGTCTCTCTCCGTCGTTTTTGTTCACCTAAGACCGACCCTTGGCCGATATTTGTTTTGGGTCAAGACGGACTCTGGATTTTTTTCCCTGTCACTTCCCCAACGCCGTCGCTACCGCTGTTGCTGCTGCTGCCACTACTGCTACTGCTCATGTCGCGTGGCACTACTGCTACTGCACACTACTGCACACTACTGCTACTGCTCATGCTTGAGCAGGCCTTGGGCGAGAAGGGCGTGCACGCGAGATCGGCTGTGGGTACTAGCTCGTTACCCCTAGATATTCCGGTAGAGCTCGAGGCCATCGTGGAGGTGTACTAGAGATCCCAGAGGGCTCCCCGGGGGGAAGGGGGGGGGGGGGGGAGGTCCTACCGAGAATGTGGCGGGAGTTGTGGTGGGATTGCAATGACCAGCGGAGCATTTGTTAGCTTTTGTGCGCTCCTGCCTGTTCACGGCGGGCTTGAGCGTTCCATAGCGTCCGGTAGTTTGATGGTGTTTGTGGCTTGTCAAGTTTAGCATTTTGATGTGATATTGGGGTACAGTATCCGGTAGGGGGAGCGAAGGGCCGAAGGTGAGGGCGACGGAAGTAGCTAACAAGTACACTAACGGCCCTTGTGACTGATGAGAAAAAAGGGGATAGTGGCGCCCAGGCTAGATTTTTATTTTTTTATAATGGGAGTGTTCCCACGAACATTTGTCTAACCTCGCCCGAATTTCTTATTTCGCCGGAAGCGTTGAGGCTTTCCTTGTCATGGATCTTAAAATATATGAATGAATGCCGTATTATAGGTATCTCTATCGTGGCATGCCTTCTTATGAGAGGACCGGTAGTTCAATGTTTTGTGTCGGTGATATTTTCTTCTCCGCTGTTTGTGGTCAGATAGAACAACTATAATATATACCTGATACGCACTTGGTACTTCCAAAATGACTGCGTGCGCCGTAGGTCGTCAAATTGAAACCGAGAGGATCTGGCGAACGCAAAACTCTCTACGAGTGCTACATGTAATAGTTGTCAAGTTGAAACCGTCGGGGGGGAAGGGGCTGTGTTTGTGTGGAGGCGAAGGTCCTGCCAGTTGCCCAGAGCACCCGTGAAGCCGATTGAATCTCACTCGATCGCGCCAATACACGTCCGTAGATGCTATCTATGGTCGAACGAGTCTCCACTAAAGCCAGAGGCTAGAACTAGAGCTGGAGCTGGAGCTGGAGCTAGAGCTGGACCAAATAAAGCTGGGGTGAAAGCTAGAGCCAAAACTAAGAGTTGGCGCGGGAGCTGGAGCGGAACTAGAAGCTAGAGCTAGGGCCAGGCCACAGCTAGGGCTGGAGCTAGAGCTGCAGTTGGAGTCAGAGCTGCCCATTCGAAACTCCTAGCTGTGGCTTCTTTCTTGTTGAACACGTGCTCTTTTGTACGGTATTTTCGGTGCCTTGCGTGCCGGGATGTGTCCCGCCCAACAGAGAATGTAGGAACACCAGGATAACAATGGCTTTCGCTATGTGCAGGACTGGTCGGCACAAAACTTTGTGCAGGACATGTGTGGTCAGTTTTAACCTTGTACATCGGCCCAGACCAACCCGACCCCAGACCCACCCCCAACCCAAGCCCTGACCCTAACCCCAACCCCTTGACGGGCTCGAGGCTCGAGGTCGGCCGGGGCAGTCACGCGACTCCGCCGCGCGTTTTGGTGGCGTTTTCCCGAAAAACACCCGGGCGGCCGAAGGGACAGCCTTGATCAACAAGACCCGCATCCTACACAAATTTTGTGCCGACTCGTCCTGCACATAGTGCGATTCTGCGAAAAGATGGAGAGACAACGTACAATGGATGGAGGGACGCAATACGAAGGGCGTAAAGGGTGTATGGCCACCCGACAATGGTTACTGTCTGAGGAACACCCATAAAAATATTCAAGAATTTCGCAGGAGTTAATCTACAGTTTAAAGAACGCATTTCTTTGTCCGAAGGGCGTAATAACACCCACCCAACACGTGCTGCCTTACTCAAGACTCGAGACATGACCAAGCCTTGTGCCAACCGACTCGTAGCGCACGAGTAACACAGTACTAGGTTAACGAACTGAACAAGAAAAATCGAAATCATGATCACGATTCATCAATGATATTTATTTACCTGGCATTCGTCAATTGGCGTAGGGTCACGTGTTCAAAAATGAAAATCCCTTTTGTTGCCGCGATTCGTGACAAATATCGCGATAACACGATTAAATTTGCAAAAATGTCACGCCTTACTTTTTTCGCGAATTCTTCGGGACTTTTTTTTTTTGTATTTTTGTTTTCTAAGACGACCCTTTTAATTGAATAATGCTCACAACCCCGACACTAATAGAAGCCGGCTGCACGTGAAACGGGCGCGCCCCTGCCTCCCGGGCGAGCGAATCCCGCGACCACCTTACCTTGCCTTGCCTCTGCCGGGGGGAGGGGGGGGGGGGCACGTCGGTTAGTTTTTTTTTTTAATTCCTCTGGCGGATTGGTAAAAACAAAGCTTAAGCTCATCAGCACACTTACCACGTTCCAATTTCGTGTCGTTTGCCAATTTAGCCTATAGCTCCCGTTGCAACCTCAGCACAGACAGGCTGCTGGTGCTACTGGCGCTTGGGCATGTTGACCCGCCGTGGCCCCCGAGAGGGGCAGGTGCGGTGGAGATATAGCCACCCGGGAGAGTCATCTCTCCTGGGTAGTGCGGGACTTGCCTAACCCTAACCCACTAACAAAAACCGAGGCTATGAGGCCTTCCCACCGGACTTGGTCCAGTTACGGTCCACCCCCTACCCGTTTGGGCGTAGTAGGCGTTTTTACTTAGGATGTGAGTTGGCTGACTGTAAGTCCCCGACGAGTTATTGGTTGGCTAAAAACGCTACAGTAGTAACAGTAGTAACACTTCACACCTACCGTGTAGGACAAATCATGATCTATCTATCTGATAGATCATCTAGATCTTCTAGTTTCTCACCTGCAGTTGTGAGAGGTTGTGCAGGATCTGCATACAACGTATCCATCCTAGAAAACATGCGCTAGATCATGCTGATTGTATTAGTTCAACCCGGCAAAATGAGCTATTACGGGGGACCATATTAAATAGGACCTACGATACACAAAAAAATATACCAGGTATATATTTCGTTTTTTTACCAACATTTTTTGGGGCTATTTACTATGGTCACCCGTAGTGGATCATACCGATACAAGATCAGGAATAGATCGATCTGCCTTGAATGATCTAGATGATGATCTGCAGATGATCTGTTCGAGGTGTGTTGCGTGCGAATAGGTATGTTTACGAGGGCTGTGTGTGGATTGGCTGACTGGAAGTCGCCGACTATAGTTATTTGGCTACAAATTACACCTACTCGTTGCGCGGCTCTGCGTCTAAAATAATTATCGTCAGTATTTCTGTCTGATCGGCGCGTTCGTTCGGGGCTCGACCAATGCTTTTATAGGCATAGTTTGCTTACCACCTACCCGTGGTTTTCGAGAAAATGGCTGACGGACACCGTGTACGAGACGAAAAGAACTACTAACTAACCCCAACACTAACCCTAACAATGAGCGAACCAGGCAACTCCAACCTTGGCCCTAAGGCTCATTCTTATCGGAGAGCGTTTTTTCCATAATTTCCAAAAGAGTTGGAAATTATTGGAGGTATGTATCAATATACGGAGGCGTTCTGTCACTCTTCGTGAAATTCTCCAGAAGCGAAAAAAATCAAGTTGGTTAAACTTCGCGTATTTGGAAAAAAAAATAGGGAAATTTTGGAAGAAAGGGAAAATTGCGCGAAAAAAATGTCGAAATTATGGAAAAAAAACTCTCCGATAAGAATGACCATAAGAATGACCCTAAGTCAATCAGACCAAAATCTCGAATAATTGGAAAGCCCTACTGTTTTTTTTCTACAAATTGCGTACCATATTATTAATGGTCGGTTAGTTAGCTGTTTTCGCCACCTGCAACTATTGCGGGGGGGCATAGTAATACCTATTACGAGGGACCATAGTAAATAGGACCTACGGTACACACAAATACCTAAATACTCCCTTATTTTTACTAACAATATTAGGTCCTATTAATATCAACCATGAAAAATCTGAGCCCATTTTGGGACCTGAAAAACCCGTGCACCCTCCTACGTTTACACACAATATTTTGATATGATTTCTAACACTTATGGCCGTCAAGTCCAGCCCACTCGCAGCCCTGGTTTTTAATGTTTTGATTATTTTCGTCTACCGCTCACTGTGTTTCATGCTCAACGAAAACGATCAACAACTGACGGCAGCTTTGGGTGGGTGGGTAGTTAAGGGGTAAACGTGCCTACGTATATACATGATATGTTTTCGTTTTCAGTATCCTTGCCTTCGGGGACTTGTGACGCCACCATACTATCCCCGGGTTTACATTTAGGTTTGCATGCACAATAGTAGTGCAGGTTTCCATGTAGTTTACCTGTGGTAGAACTTTCCTTGCCTTCGGGTGGCTACTGTATGTATTACTTTGACGGATCTCCAGCCAATGGGATTGCCGATCTCCAGCCAATGGGATTGCCGGCGTCAACATTGATCACTCAGGCTTGTCACTCAGAATAACGAAATGACAGGTCTCCAACCAACGTTATCCCCACTATGTATCGGTCAGATTGACGGTAGCAGGTAGTAGGTACCACTCTGTGAGGATCGCTTGGTCTTCATACTGTCAATAATATGTATATATCTATATATACTCTTATCTCCTATTCGTACTACCTAGTTCTTACAAGGCCTACTGATACAGTTGTCTACTTGCACACCAATCAGACCACAGGCACACTTCACCACACGGAGTCCACCCCTCCGCCCCTCAAAACTAATGCCTGCCAAGACAAAAAATATTTATACACGCGCCTCCCCCCCCCCTCCGTACACTAGGAAAATACAAATAGGGAACCCAGCGCCCGCCAAACCCGGCACAATTTACCGCGCAACAGTCTGCCCCTCCAAGTTAATGCTTGTCAGCGCCAAAATATAATACACACCTCCTTCCAAGGTAATGCCTGCCAGGACCAAACTCTTCGCACCCCCCCCCTCCCTCCGTACACTAGGGAAAAACAACAAATAAGTCATATACACACACCCCTCCATGGTAATGCCTGCCAGGGACAAACTCTTTGCACACACCCCCCATCCGTAGACTACTGTAGGCGAAAGCAACAAGTATGAAACCGAGCGCTGCCAGAAACACCACGCAGCCCGCCCCTCCAAGGTAATGCCTGTCAAGGTCCAAACAATCTACACCCGACCCGTCAACCCCCCCCCCCCGCCCCCCCCCTCACCCCTCCGTACACTAGGAAAACGTTACAAATAGGAAACCCAGCGCCGCCAGAACCACAACGCAAGGATGAAACACGGTCACTACAACGCGGTCCATGCCCCGAGACCGCGTGTTATCCGCCCCCCCCTGCTGCACCTGGTGGTGGAACACCCCACGCGCCGCACCTCCACCTCCACCTCCATCACCACCACCACCACCACTACCCCGTCCTTTCCCACCGCTACCTCCAGGTTTCTCGAGAATGTCCTTAAGTTTGTTGGTTTTGAGGGAGTTTTTAGCAGTGGAGGCGGTGCTGGAACCCTCTTCAAACAACCGTCCCTCGTCGAACAGAAGCAGCGCTTCTACTTTTATCCTGGAAGCGTCGGACACGACGAAGTAACTCTCCTCTTCTCCCCACCCTTCGATCTGCGCACGTGGAGCGGAGCACAAACCGCGAGGGGGGGGAGGGGGGGTGGGGACGAGGGGGTGGGTGGGTGGTGGGCGAGAGGGGCGGCAGTGTGTGTGTGTGGGGGGGGGGGGGGGGTCGGAAGAGGCGATCGGGGGTGATAGCCGTCGCACCAAAATAGCGACTCGGACCTCAGCGCGCACTTACTGATTCTTACTATCAAAGAAGCAGAAGGTCAGCTGCCGCCGTGAAGTCAAGCTAACCGTTACACAGATCGTCTAGATCCTCCGAATATGTCTGTGCTCATACCATGTCGTGCAGGATCTGTATACTAAGATATCCTACCTAGGAAACATGTGCTAACATCATGCCGATCATACGGCTCCCACCGGGAAACATGACCTACTGTACCATGTGCTAACATCATGCCGATCATACGGCTCCCACCGGGAAACATGACCTACTGTACCGTAGATCATGCAGAGATCTACTCTGGTAGATCATCAAGTAGGGATCTGACAGGTCCGATGTGTGAAATAGTATGTAGTCCAAGCATGAGTCAGGGATATATCTGCTTTGAAACATCTAGACGATAACCTCCTACCATAGATGATTATCCACTGTAGATCATGCAGATCAAGTGGGGATCTGACCTTTTTCAATGTGTGCATCCCTCCGCCACTCTGCAGAGTGTATCCAGGTCCAGTAGATCAGAGATGAGATAGTCTCCTACACGCGATTGCACTCCTAGGGCCAGCTTTTCTGTTTAGCTGAACATACTTCCGTCGCTCGCCCGCACTACACAATAGCCGTTCCACCAGATAGATGAATGCCAACTATATGCCCAGCAACTCCCCAGTAAGAAATCCAGGGTCGAACAGGGAACGTGAGGTAGGAAAACCGCGCTCTACCCCGAAAAAAATCCAGAGTCGAGATGCGAATGGGAATATGAGGTACTGTAGGAAAATCGCTTTCCCGCAAAAAATCCCAATATCACACTCCTACTGTAATAGTAAGTCCGACACCCAGACGAGGGAGGCATACCTGGTACTATAATCACGACAGAGGGGGGAACTGTCGGTATGTGTTTTCTTCTGTACATAAAATCCCACCCCCCCCCCTGGTTCGTTTGTTCATTCGGACAACGGGAGGGGGTGGGGTGGTGTCATATGTATATGTTTTGTGTTGTACCCGTCGGGGATCTATAAGCAGTGGTGATGGTTGACTTCTTTCACCCCACCCTCTTCGAGAACGCAGCACCTCTACTGTGACGAATGTACACCTAATCCCGCCCTTACACCCACCCATCCACACGCTCAACACCCTCACACCCGCTCATCCCTCCCGCCGACTCGACCCCACCACCCCCCCCCCCACCCACTCATCCTCCCCACCTCCCAAGCGGTTGTTAGTAGAATGCAGCTCACCCCTACGGCAACTTGCCCAACACCTCAAGGCGCTTCGAGCTTGGTGGAAGAAATATCTGCCTGGCCATTGGAAACCCGGCGTTCTTCGCCCGACATTGCAGGGATGCGAGGGTCTATGCTCAGAGCACTACGGCCATGCACCACAATGAGTAGCCCCCTCCCTCCGCCCCCTACGTATTCTATATAGGTTGGGTTGGCGTCGGTTGGCAACGACACTGTAAAATATGCCGCTCACTACGTGAGCTAGACAACCAGGGTACCGTTTTTTTTTTTTTGGCGGTCGCTCACAGCTGGTTGTCGAGTTAGATCATTTGTGCGAGGTAAATAACCTTTACTCCGCACAATTAGGAATTATCGTATCACGTAGTGTTCAAGGTAAGGCACCCAAGAGGCAGTTACATAGTACTCCCATTGCTGTCTCTGGAATTGCCTACACCGGAAATTAAATTAACTCATTGAAGCTGTCATCCATATGCAAGTCCGCCTCACAAGCGGTTCCTAGCAGGAAGCAGCTCACCCTTCATGCGACTCGCCGAACACCTCACCGCGATTCGCGTTCGGTGCAAGCAATATCTGCCTGGTCGGTGAACACCCGACATACTCCGTCCCAACATTGTAGTGATGCGAGGGTCTATGGTCATACGACTACGACCATGCATGATATCGGGCACCCCCCCCCCCCCGCCGACGTGCTCCGTCCCGGCATTGAAATGATGCGAGGGTCTACGGTCATAGGAATACAGCCATGAATGATGATGGGTACACCAACCCCCCCCCCCCCCCCCCCCCACCACCACCCCTCCCCCCCCCTAAACCTAACCCCCCCCACAAAATCATGGACACACCTCTTTGACTCCGTCCCCTTTAAGGACGCGGCACTTAGCCACCACGCGGTGCCGAAATTTCTTGTGTCCGCTGCCCCCCGCTCCCCCAATCCCCTCCCCCCAGTTGGCCCCGAAAGCACTCCTGGACCACAACGTTGTTCCGCTCCCGTCCCCCCGACATGCGAACGCCGCAGCGGCCTTGCGACTCCCGGAAAGGTAGCTACAGCAGACATATTGATATATATCCATAGTGTATTGATAGTAAGGGCGGTACCCGGGGAGGGGAGACCGTAGCGCCAGGGGGGGGGAGGGGGGGAGGGAGGGATAAGAGGGGGGGGGGGGGGGGGGTGAATGCTCCAATGATGGCCAATGAGTGTCGGAATCGGGGAGTTGCATCCACTAATAATAACATCTTTCACATGTCAGACAGATCATCATCTACCGTAGATGATCTAGATCGTAATATGCGGTTATGCTGTGCAGGATCTGTGCAGTACAGATCCAACCCGGATCCAACCCGGGAAACATGCCATGCAGGTCATGCGGCTTATACGGCTCCCACCTGGCAACACGAGCTGGCTACGTACGGTAGACCATACCGATCTTACCCAAACGCTCCAGATCATCATCAAGCGGGAATCGATGATCTGTCAGTGATTTGCCCGAGGCGTGAACTCTTTTCCGATAGTAGTCAATTGCAGCCGACTTTCAGAGTAGTCTGTACGATCTATCAAGTACATTTTGCAAGGCTGTGTTCAGTAGGATACATACAAAACTATACCCGGGGTCTTTACCCGGGTGGCACCCTCCAAAGGTACCCTCCGAAGAACTTCAGTAAGTTCTTCACGTACCCGGGACTTCAGTGAGTTATGTATGGCATTCATACCCGTACCCGAAACTTCTGTAAGTTCTGTGCGCTCATGCCACAATACCCGGGGTACGAGTACAACATCCCATACGCGTACCCGGCCTTTCAGCAGGGTAAATCATCGGAAAATAGGGTACCTATCGGTGTACATGCCCAGTGCCCGACACTTTTTTTAAATACCGGGGTGCGGGTACGGGTACAACGTTAATATACCCGCCCGGAAAATCCGTGAGTTTTTGAAGATTTCCATACGATACCCGGAAGTTCTGTGACTACTGTAAGGCTTCCATACCCTCAGCCAGAATCCACAAACCCTACAGTACATACCACTTGATATATTGTCTATCAAAACTACGTTGTCCGCTCCCAACATTTCTTTAATTTGGGCGTTACATGATATGCTTCGTATACGCGTCGAACAGGCGACGCTATTGAAGAGGGGAAGAGGGTCTCAATGGCATCGCTTGGGTAGAGGATTAGCTGTGACTCGAAAAATATTTCAGAGAAATAACTCACATGCCGTTGCCGAATGCTGCACCGTTCTTCATGAGCCTGCTGCCGCTCATGACGCGAAGGCCGGTGTTAAGAATTGAGTGAAAGTTTTCCGGGCTTGACCCATGATACGCAACCGCGTAACCCCCTAGTCTCGCCTGTTGACATTTGATGAAATATCATGGGTGGGAATATTATTGGGTGAAACATCGTTGGTTGAAATGTCATGGGTTGAAATATGCTAGGGTGGAAGTGTCGCCGGTTTTAATATTCCTGGGTTGAAATATCATTGGTCGGAATATGAGGGTATGGGATATCATCGGTTGAAATATCATTGGTCGCAATATGAGGGTATGGGATATCATCGGTTGAAATATCATTGGTTGCAATATCATTAGCTAGAATATCATTGGTTGGAATATTATTGGTCGAAACATCAGCGTTCGGGAATATCGTTTATCGGAATATACCCACTGGGTGGAATATAATTGGTTGGAAATCCCATAGTTGGAATTGGCTGGAATATCATTTGGTGCAGTATCATTGGTTGGAATCTGACTGGTTGAAATATCATGGGTTGATTTATCGAAATATCGTTTATTGAAATGTCATCGGTTGGAATCAGCTGGAATGTCAATGGTTGGAATATCCTTGGTTGGAATTCCACTGGTTGAAATATCATTGGTTGGAATGCCATTGGTCGGACTACAATTGGTCGGATCAACATTGATAGGAATATCATTGATTGAAACAACTTGGGGGTTGAAGTAGCAACAAATGTACCACGTACGCAGATCCTGCACAACTCCTCACTGACAGCAGGTGAGGATCTAGATGATCTAGATGATCTAGATGATCGAGATCATGAGATCATGACCTGTCCGAGTGATCTGTCCGACCTACCTCGGCGTCGAAGGCGGGATCGCTCGGTAGCACAACGTCGAACACGTGCGACGGCACGTCCCCCAGATGAGTGCTGGCCACCCTACCGCCAGCCCCACCCCCACCCCCCGCCCCCGATACGCCTCCCGACAAGGCACCTCTCCCGGAAACCCTCGCCCTCGCCAACCCCACGGTACCGGCACCATCACAATCACCACCAGTAGCAGCCCTAGGGGGGGGCGCTGCTGCTACTCCTGCTGCTGCTGCTGCTGCTGCTGCTGATGCTGCTGCTGATGCTGCTGCCCCGGTAGCTTTGTCTTCCCCCTCGAGGGAGGAGGGTGCGGTGTAAGGTGGTGTTGAGGCATGGGCACGGCCTTTACAGCGAAGCTTTGTCGATAAGAAGACGAGCACGAAATGTAGGGTAAGCACGGCTACGGGAGGCAGCTGCAGGAGCTCGCCGACGGGGTCCGCCCATCTCAACACCTGCGATAATAAGGCCAAGGGGCAGAGCAAGAGGCAGGGTAGGAGGGAGAGGGAGAGGAAAATGAAGATGAAGAGGAAAAGGACGAGGCAGAGGATTGAAGAGCAGAAGGAAGAGCAAGAGCAAAAACAAGAGCAAAACCAAGAGCAAAACCAAGAGCAAAACCAAGAGCAAAAGCAAGAGAGCAGGAACAAGAATTAAACGTAATTAAACATGTACGTGTGGTGAGGTTGTGGTATATTTACTTTTTCACCGGGGGGAAAAATAAATAAAAAAGGGCAAAGACCTGGAGCAACAGAAACAACAGCGAGATCAGGAAGAAAAATAACGGCATCAAAGGCAAGGGGTACAGTAGACAAGCACAACAAACCAAGAGAGACACCGGGAAACAAGCGAACCGACAAAGAGGGCAAAAAGAAAAGAGGGAAGCAAATGAACACAACAAAATGAGAGGGAGAGACAACGCACAACAAACAAAAAATACACACAAATACGTGAAACACGCAATCAGACAAAAAAACACTGCGTACGAGCGAGAAACAGGCAACCGGAACAAAAACGCGACAGACGAGAGAGGAGCAAATATCCAAAAAGAGACTGAAGGGACAAGCACGACAGACAACTGACGAGCGCGCCAAACGAAACACGGTGACATACCGCCGTGACGGACCGAGACGGCGAAACAAACCGACCGACTATCACACCCTCACCAGTCACCAGCCACATCTCGGGGACAACACGACAAAGCGAACAGAAGGCAAGACAGCAGCAGTACCGCGGTGATTTTGTGTGTTTTTTTTCGAAACCAAAATACGCTGTAATCAGAACCCACGATTGGGCCCAAAAAATCATGTACTGATATCCAGCTTTGTTTACACGCCATATTTGGTCCTGACTACTACTACGTGTATTACTATTATTAATAATAGTACTGTATGTTCCCCAGCAATACGAGCAGTAGACCGTGGTGACACCCCTTTGCCTCGCCGCCCTCCAGCGCAAAAAACAGTTGTTGTGGTTGCTTTTGCTGTTGCAGTTGTTGTTGCTGTCGTTGCTGCTGTTGTTGCTGTTGTTGCTGTTGCTGTTGTTGCTGTTGTTCTCACACGAACGAATCGCCATCATCTAGTCCGTGTTGACGGCACAGGCGCAGCACAGGCTCTGATACCTCTGGAGTGGAAGAATGCTTCAAGAAACAAACAAAACTTGATACCTGGTACGGTGATGTACCCATGTGAAGGCAATTCAACACCATCCGTTGTAAGACCGATATATAGCAGAGATGAGACCAGGTGAAGTGAATCGGTTTGTCACGAGGAAAAACAACTTGGAATGAGAACGGGATCCTTTTTTCAGTACGAAGTAAAACATAAGACCATACTATTGATAAGAGATACGACCACGTTTGTAGGCTTGTCGCGGGATGGTGTCAAGCATGGGCACAACACTGTGCCGTATATTGACGCCAAAAGAAGACCATGATAAGCCCCCGAAAAACAAAAACTACAGTAGGGTTAATAGGGTATTTTCGTATCGTTCATTTTCGTTCAACACCTCTGCGCCGCAAACAGCCCCAAGCTCACCTCCATCATACTAGGAATTCCGTCCAGAGACGATATTAAAGTGTGGTACGCGCGCTTGCAGCCCTCGGACTCCAGCTGCTTGGGGAACGGGGACGAGACCGTGTCTCGCCTGTCGACATGCAAAAAATCGCACGCACGAAGAAGCAAAAACGAGGGAGCGCCAGAGGGATCAAGGCTCCTTCCAACTTTCTTGTATTGACTTTCGCCTCTCCTTAACCATTTTCACTACGGAAGCAAAGGAATGACCCCTTTCTATTATATACGGTACCTGGTATTAATAGTAATTTTCCCCGTATTGTGGGTGGAGCTCTAAGGGGGGTAGCCCTTTCATCACTGCAAGCAATGCATACGTCGGACAGGTCACGATCTATCTGCAGATCATCTGAACTCTAACCTGCCCTTATGGGAGATGTTGTGCATGATCGGTATATATAGTGCAGCTCTACTCCTGGAAAGATGGCCTGCTGTAGATGAAGCAGGTTGTACGGGTCCCACCCGGCAACATGAGCTAGATAATACCTGGTACAGATCATACACATCATGGATATACCTGCCCAGAAAGATCTAAATCATTAAAATGATCTGCACATGTTCTGTCCGAGGTGTGAAACATGATTCCACGCTAAATCCATGGCGTTTGTCCCCGGAAAACAGCGGTATGATGTACCAGGTAGTTCAATAAGTGCTGCAACAAAAACGTGTGTCGCCTATCAAAACTCACGACCAAACCAAAAAATGAGCGCCAGATATAATGATTGATCAAGGCGACGTATTGGTTTTCACGCCGGCTGTACCATGTGGTCCTTTTGAAGAAAAACTAAAAATGGACCTTGCAAAATACCACGCGGTCGGGACGGGTTTGCTGCCGCCGTGCGGGGCCATGTCACTGCTGCTGTTGCTGCTGCTGCTGCTGCTGCTGCTTCCGCTGCTCTTGTTAATCTACTATATACTTTCTGCAAAACGCGGACCCCACTGCTTTCTGAATTCCATTTGGTCAATCATAATCGGTTATTGGACCTATTCCGTGAGGCCCCTCAGAAAACTTGGGCTCTACCTACCCGTATCGTATACAGCACTACTCTCGGGGCGACTGTCATACATCTCCCTAAGTTCACCATGTTGCACTTGCGACGCATCCCCTACAAAGCATAGCACTTATCTCTGCGCGCCTGTCGTACACCTCCCTAGGTTCACCATGTTGCAATTTCGATAAATTTCCTATACACTATCCCAGTGTTACAGCCTGACCTATCATATTATGATTGGTGTGGCTAATAAGGCGGTAACCCCCTGCTGTGACTTGAGCGGGGAAATTTGACGATAGAAATTGGCAGTTACAGCAACGGTCAATGCGTGATTGAGGGATGATATTCTACACTATGGTGTCCGAGATACGATGTAAGGAGTCGCACGGCACGGGCGCAACATGATCCTACCCGTAGTGCTGGGCGCTTCCGCTTAAATGGTTGACAACACCAAACTTGTTGTCGTTATTTTGGTCGCTGTCCCTTCGAAGGGGTCTCAAAGGGGTTAGGGAATGCGTTCAAGTCGCTCAGGGTGTAATACACGGATCGTCCTACCGTAGTACGGGGCAGCATGGTAATCAGAACCGAATATTGCGTGTACACACGGGGGGATACATTATTTTTGGGTCTATCGTGGGTACTGACTAGTTGTGATATAATATTATATATATATATATATATATAACCCCCCGTAATAGTACGAACAGTGTGGATAAATAATCAACACAAAAGCTACGTGACTATACACAGGTATGTTGCATTTCACCAATCTGTGCGTCGTGTGTCCGGTGCTGTACCCTAATTTATGTTCGACCCGTTTGCCCCTTAGAGTATGCCTTCAACCTCCTTCCAAACCGAGTTAATACACGGATACACCGATACCATTGCAGTACTACTGAAGTATAGCCTGGGCACAGAAGGCACTGTAGTACAGCATAGGACCGCCAACACGAAACAACATATATGGTGAGCAAGGCCATAGCAAGGCTTGATCCCCCGATAATTTGACACCAACTCTTGGGAAACCTTGAGCATAAGCTACACAACTAGGTCACCGTACATAGCGTTCGCCGCGGAGCACGCACGATCTATCCAATCCAAAATTATTACTGTAGTGTCGCCCAAAAAGCGAGCCCGGCGTCCTTGCTAGGTGGCTTCTTATCCGTGGCCCTGCACGTACATGATATGGTACTGTACAGCATATACTGTACAGCAGACGTGGCGTTGGTTTGGATCGTTCCCGGAATGACGGTTATACGCTGGAGAGGAGTCCATACACCTTCGCCGGCGTTATCATGCGTATTTGGCTTGGGGTGGGAGCGTTCAAGGTTCTACCCTCTGCCTCCTTTTGCCTCTGATACAACAAAATATAAAAAATAACACCCGACCGCTGGGCGGTGAGGGCATCCAGAATTACCGTGCGTACAGCATACCCTGGTAGTCTACAGCATAACCCACCTGTAGGAAGAGACGGCCATGCCAAGGAGCGCGAGCAACAGGTCGGCGCCCAAGGGGTCCTCCTGTATCGCCGCCACTACTGTCTCGGCTACTATGCGGGCCCTGTCTGCGCTGGAATGCTCGTCGAGCAAGTGCGCCTGAATCCTCGGCGCCTCTCGCTTGACGCACTGGAGCACCGTGGTCACCACGGCGAGGACGGAGTTGCACGATAACGGCCGCAGGCGTTCGTTCGCTGCCTCCGCTGCTGGCGCCAGAGCATCGTCCTGGAGGCGTGTCAGTCACAGTGGGGGTACGAGCAGCACTTTTGAGTCCAACGATTAATCATTAATCATATTTCACTCACAGAGTTCCTCAACCATTTTATCAACCATTGCATCAATCACTGCACCAACCACTGCGTCAACCATTGCGAGTGAGGAGCTCCCCAACGACTTAGGATATGCCATGTATACGATCTGCTTTGTATACTAATCATATATTTCTGGTTGGCCCATGGAATGGATGGGATGGTGTAATCATCGGGCAATCATAAACTTATATTTCCCCCCTCAAGTTGTTGGGGGGGGGGGGTACAGTTAGCATAGAGTAGTGGTATACTAAGTAGACCCCTATCGTAGTCGTCACCAGGAGGGCCATCAGGAGGGCCATCAGCCACGACGGCACACAAACAATCACGACAGGTACCAGGGTATAAAATATACACATACCAGATTTCCCTTCGGATTGGCCTGTGACGATTAGACAGAATAAGACTATATAAGGTGTCACTAGGTATTACTTTCCAAAGTACACCAGGTAGGCATGAAAAAGTGAAAACCCAGCTGCACAAAGAAAGGTACAGTTCTCCAGTCTAATGACTTTAAAGCTTATCATAGAGTGACCCAAGAGACATACCACTATGCGTTACTAATTTGCTACTCGTACATCGAAGTCCCAGGTATGCACGTACCAGGTAATATCATGTACGAGGAATAATATTGTACGTACATCGATGGCGAGGAGACCTGTAGCACTGCGCGTGTGTCCCGAAGCGGAACTAGGAATGGTGCAATATGTAGCATACGAAATACGAAGTAGTCACAACAAGTATGCCATAGGTACGGGAGGGGTACACCATAACAAAACGGGTAAAGCCCCTATACCTGGTACCTGGTATACATTTTTAGTCCCAGACAGGGGGGGTAAACTAAAATCAAGTAAAACAAAACTGAAAAAAGGCTTAGTCGTACGAAGTACATTTTTTACGAAAGGTGAATGTTTTTTCGATCATTTTTATCGAAAGGGCACGAGCTATTCATCGTACTGCTTGCTCTTGATTAGGGTTGTTTTGGTCATTGTCCCGCGTTTGCTTTTTCTCGACTGTCGCCAACATGCTGCTGTTTTTGTAGCTACTACCTGGTATAGTTGATGCTGTAAAGTTAAGCCACACCGAGCAGATTGCTGTAGTACTGCTGCTGCTGCTGTGTAGTATTAGTAGTTGGGTCCCGAATTGGGGTGATGGCGGACGGTGCTGCTCTGCGCTGTGTGTACTTCAATTGGGTCATAACTACTGTAGGATACTGTACCGTAGTATAGTAGGAATATGGACCCTTCCATACGGACAAATCCAATTCCTAGCTTTTTTGGAGTCGAAAATAACTGCTGCAAGTAAGAACAATACGGTACCTGGTAGACGATTTCTTGTACGAAGCAAAAGTAATACCTGGTACGCCAGCAAAATCAATCTGCCCGCAACGAAAAATACAACACAACAACGATGAGGGTCTACATGTAGTAGCTCCGAAGTTGTCTGTGCTCCTTTCTTGGAAGCGGTCGACCACAGCTCTGCGGCGGCGGACAGCCAGACCCCAGCACGGAGGCAAAGGTGTATGCGATCGCCGGGACTTCCCCATGTGTGACAAACTGCGAGCAAAGGCAAGAATGACCACAGAAAGAAGCTTCTTTGCTTGGAGGGGGATGTCTACGCCGTCAGCTGAAGGATTGCTGACGACGCCCGCGGTACTTCTTCTGTGGTATGTCGTATGCTGTCAGCTGCTCGGGCTAGTCGCTGTTGCCTACGTCGCCTGCTGTCATCTGTCGCCAAAAGCTACCCAGCTTGGGCCAGTCGTTCCGCGTACGTGGCCCCCTGTCGGCTTCTGGCACTAAAAGCTAGTCTAGTTTCTCCTAAAAGCTAGCCAAGTCGTACACACCGCCTGGGGCAACTGTTTACTTGTATCTATACCAGGTATCATACTGTAGTGTATCGGTCTTTTTGGGCGTGTCAAGACCTCTATGTGGCGTTCATACACGGTAGACAGGTTTGAGCGCACATTAAGGGCGGCCAGTCGAGGGGTCAAACCGCGTCTCCTGCATACCATCGACATTAAAAAATACTATTACTAGTGGTAAAACATGATTCATTTGAAGTCTAGGTTCGGCAACAAGAAATATCATTATACTTACTAATAGTAGGGAACGACAAGACGACAAGAAGGCTATAGCACGGCAAGCAAGCCTTAACTTGCAACCTCATTGCGACGCCAACCTCGAGCAACCCTTGAGCACATGCTATGATACCAGGTACCAGGTAGGGCCCAGTCTATCGCTCGCCGTTAAGCACGATTTCAGAATCCAAGCTTTTAAGAGTCCACGAGGAAGTGAGTCTATTATAGTGTTCTTGTGTCATCTTACACTTACAATGTACTGTAGTTGCTGTTATTAATAGTTCCAGTTCGTGGGACTGTTGTTGTACTATTAGTACTGTGATACAGCAGCAAAGATGGTGCGATAGTTGACGGCACTCTTGCTACGCGACGGACATCCTTCACCCGTCAGGGAACTCCCGACATCAACATTAGAACATTAGTAAGACTAGTATGTTACGCCCAAAAGAGGCCTTGATGGGTCAACCCACAGTCCGTCAAGGAACTCCCGGCACTAAAATTAGAATGCTACGTCCAAATAGGCCCTGACGGGTCAAACCTACAGTCTGTCAAGGGAGTTCCCAACTGTAAATTAGTGTAACGCGCCCAAAGAGGCCTTGACGGGTCAAACCTGCAGTCCATCAAGGGAGCTCCCAATACTAAAATTATTGCAACAAGTCAAAGAGGCCTTGACGGGTCAAACCTGCAGTCCATCAAGGGAGCTCCCAATCCTAACATTATTGCAACAAGTCAAAGAGGCCTTGACGGCTCAAACCTACAGTCCGTGAAAGCCGTCAACGAAGATATTTGGGTGTACACACGTACACACACCTCGCAGAAGCAAAAAGGCTTCTCGCCCAGGCTGGCCGGGAAGTAGAGCCTCAGCAGCCTGGGACGGCTTAGGGTCGCCAGCACGCCATCTCCGCTGACCGTCACTTGGCACGTGTCGACCTGTGACAGGGCTGCATGGCACCAAGGAAGGGTGTGTGTGTTGTCTTCACAGCAGTAAATCGTTATTTTCATCCAACTAATCAGTACTCTCAGTGCCCGTCCTGATTCCTTATCCTACAAGTAGAGATATACCTGGTACTAGTTATATGGTCAGACTGAGAGACGGAGATAACAAACAAAAAACGCTACCTGTAAAAGGGGGAACAGTGTTCCACGTAGGGTGTGATCCCAAGAAAACGGAGTAAAAGAAAGCTTCCAAGGGAAAAAGGGGCTTGTTGGAAACCCCTGAAATTGCTGGGCAGTTGCATGCGGACAGGACATCACAGAAGAGGCTCCGACGTCGCGGCGGGAGAGCAACCAAGCCCGCACTTGCAGAAGGTGTGTCCATTAGCTTTTGAGGAGTGATGTGATGATTGGGTTTTGCGCAAGACGGCGTGGTGGGAGAAGGCGAACCCAATTTTGCGCGTGCGCACCACGATAGTCCCGCGCCAACGAGACAGACCTTGCTAGGCGAGATAGCCGTTTCGGCCATCTCGATGTCCCGGCAGATCGCCAGCGATGAACACGTCGTAGAGCCAAGTCTATTTCCAATCCATACGCAAAAAGGTTTGAGATGATTCCATTCACATCAAGTTCAAGCACGACTCGAGAAAAAAACAAATTTGTTGTGCTGCTGCGTACCTTGCGCACTTTAGCTGTCGATTGCATCTACTGTAGATACACGAGTATCACGTGTCGTGCAGTTTACGGGGTGGTGTGTACGATGTCCATACCAGTACCGAATGATGGTGACAAGATACGAGGTCCAACGCCCGCGTAGCCCCCCATAACAAAAGGACGAATTAGATTTCCCCCCGCATCAGGAGCAATAGCAGCAGCACTAGAAGGTTTACAGCAATATACCATTCAACAAATCGCGCACTAATAAGCCAAGGCAGGTGTACCACGAGCGGACACGCCACCTTCGTGATATTGTACCCGAACATGTCGTATTGCAGCTATATACCTCCACAAAGTGTGCGAGCATGATCTTCTGCAGTTCGTCGAGCATGATCTATGGACGAAGGTGGGGCTGCAAGACGTGCGTTTTGTACGACATACAGCCCAGACGTGATACCACCACTGTTCAAAAACTACGCGGTATTCCGTCTAGAAGGCAGACCACGCCGTGTGCGATGCTCCTGGCGTCCCCTCCTCCGTGTGCCGTCTTGAAGCAGGCTCTATGATATTTAAACCTTGATGTGGTGTGAAAGTTGACGCTGTCATGCGGCGCAGCGACAGACGAACACGTGGAGGGCGCGCGGTAGTCTGCCTCAACCTTGCGCTTCGTTGAACGTCAAAGCCACCCTCAGAGTAAAACCGCTGGGGGGGCAAACGGACACGCGAACGAGTATCGAATCACTTTCATGCTAGTCGAAACGAATGCTTCCCGGCGGTGGTCCACGGAATCTTAATCTTTGGTGTATTCCACGGTTGGAATCCAGTCAAATCTGTTTCGTTCGTGATACTAGAGACCCCCAGGTTCAGGGCACTTTACTGCGCTTAAGCAATACTGCTACCGTGACGCGCCCCATAACTACATACCAGGCACTCTCTAGTGGCTTAATCACCTTCCCCTATCCACCGTCAACGCTGACGTTCGGTTCATGTGGCAGGGCCCAGCCAGCCAGGCATGCCAACAAGTCGGCAGGGCCGACCCAGTGCGTGCGCGACGTCTGCCCGGACGCTGTCGGTGACGGATTCTTTTGGGAGCCCACCGCATGCAGTGGGCGTGCCCGCGGAGATACATGGTGGCGGTAAGCAGTACGCGCACGGAGGCAGACCGTTCGTGTGGACGGGTCTCCTCGCCAAAACCGGTGATGTGGAGATTTACCGCGAGTATGCGGGAGGTGGTCGGGGAAATTTGGAGGAGGGAATTCGCCGTCGCCGCTAGTCGGACTCGAAACCGCTCTCCCAGAGACTGCTGGTGTTGGGCGGGGTGCACGACCGGGGAAGGGCAGGATGAGGCACTCGGAGGGCGGGAAGACCCTTTTCCACTGGCGAGTTGGACAGCGTGATTGGTGGTGTTGGGGTCCAGGGCGCACGCGGGCCAGACGTCGGTGAGGCGAGATTTCTGCCGTTCACTTCTTGGATCACTGCGAAAAATACTGGGGAAAGCGCTTTCTCGAGGTGGCTTCTATCCTCCGTAGATACCGACTTGTGGATGATCGGCTTGCTGAGAATGAGCTGCGGACGCATTGTTCCACATGGCGAAGGGGCAGCGTAAGTGACTGAGCGGCAAGTGGTGGGTGGGGGTACCATATACCTCCTGGTTAACAGGGTGTACAGTCCAATCTGCCGACTACAGGACGGGAGCGAATCGCCGTGGCCCGAAGTCGGTTTCCGCAGCTGGTGTCCGAATGACCCTGACAAGGTACGCCTTTTCGTACTCGTCTACCTCTGCGCGGGCTGCGACTTCCTCCCTGCGGTATCTCATCTGCCCCCGTTCCTCTAAGATGTGGAAGTTCGCTCTGAAACGTGTGCGATCACCGGGTATTTTCGCCAAACTCATTTTCGTTCAAGAAAGTGGAATGTGGGCCGTGGACCTTTCCGAGGGTGTCAAGCTTTAGGCTACGCCGTGGTTCTTTCAGCACAAGGCGGCGTTTCGTCCGAGCTGAAAAACAAGTCACCGCCCGACATCCTTCCTCGCAACGGTAGCGTCGAACAGTACGTCACCAAGATCGCCATGTTGGTGTTTCGTCTCGGGGATGGGAAGCCTACCAACTGCTGTCCACCCTACGAGCCCCTCGTCAAGCATGTCCGACGAAGCAGGATGGTCTTCCATATCTGGCAGGGTGGGCTCGAAGACAAGAGATGACAAAGTTGGACTTTAAGGGTGAGGGGTGGGGTGTCGGCCCGAGAGGGAACCCCGGCAAGGACACGCCTCTAACGGCGGACAACCTGGTCAAAGAGTTGCCTGAGCACTGTGAGGTCTATCCCGAGAGGAAGGCGCGTTTGTTAACATCCGGCTGTGACCCCGAAAAGGCTGCAAAGGACAACCACAGGCGCAAAAGGTGTAGCTGCAAGGAAAATATGTTGCTCGCTGTTGTGTGGGTGCAAGGGGAGCTGTTACCTACGCCTTCCGCTGCGGGAAATAGCGGCGACCGACGACGACTCCGGCTGCGGAAATGCGGATGATGGCTGGGAAGAGTCGGATGAGGGTAAGGAGTCGGATGGGGACTCTTCGGGTGCGGGGGCAGAGGCAGGTGGGGGTACACTCAATGACATGTCGGGCGAAGGCGAGTCTGGTGCCCTAGGTTGGTTTTTGAACGATTCTGGCTCTGACCACGTTTCGAATACCGACTCGGAAGTCAGTTTTGAGGTGGAGGGTTTGACCGGGGGGGGGGGGAAGGGGGGTGTACTCGATAGGAGATATGTACTCGATCTCATGCATGGCCGTAATCGTATGACCATAGACCCTGGGGGGGGGGGGGGAGGGGGGTATCATGGGGGGATGAGATGGATGTAGTCGACATGTAACGGCACCCGAATGGGACTGGGAAGGGGCGAGGGGGGGGTTCGAGAGTACGATTGCGCTCGTAATTTACTAGGCCAAGACTTGTTCCTCGGCTGCATGTTTTCGAGTGTCCGGTACGTTTAAAAATTGACATGGACATTGTCGATCGTCAAAAGTCTTTCAACTTCAGAGTATTTATGGCCGTGGCTGCAGACTATTTTTGCAAAGCATACGAAACAATCAAGTGCTGAGAGCTTGTGTGGTGTGGTGCAATTTCATAGGCGGGATCCGACGCGGGGCGGCAAGAGAGGAAAGGGTTCAACTATTCCCCCTTTAGAAATGCAAGACACCAACCCTAGTGGGGGGTCTGCTGTGCCACCCCGGATCTGACTTTTTCTGCCTTTGAGGAGGGAGAGAGAAAAAAAGAGCGAATATAATGAAAAGAATGAAGAAAAAAAGAGAGAGATAAGAAAGAGCCAGCGAGCACACGCATGAATTTCCCTGGGCGGTGTGGGTTCGGGCCAAGAGCGTGGCGGTGGGATTACTTTTATTTTGTTTTCCTCTCGCCCGAGAACGCGTCCATTCTAGAACTTATAAAATCATGAAAGTGAGAGCGGTTGCGGTAAGCCTGAACACGGCGAAAACTAGCGTAACCCCGACCCTTAAGTCGGCGGCAGACGCCACGCCAACATCGACAGCATTCACTCGTTCAGAAGCGTTTGCGTGCAATTCGGCCTCCAAGTGAAACCAATCGTGCCGATATCGCTTTTCTAACGACATCGATATTGTGCGTACCTGGTGCAACGTTTCAACAGCAGTAGTAGCATGGTAGTGTACCAGGTATTTATTGCCTCAGCACAACACAACGTACAGCAGTAGAAGTACCTTCGTAGAAGACGTTTTTTTTCTCATTTTTTTTGTCGACACACGAATCTAAAAGTTGCAAAAGGTGACACTTCAACCTTGTCTACGAGAGGGCCGCGCCAACCCCTAGCTCGCCCTCTGGTGTATAGATATGTACAGTGCGTACTTACTGCTGCTCTGAAGACGAACAACCCATGCCGTTGACCACAAGAGGCCCAAGCGGAAGGGGGGAGTTTCCGGATCGCCCGCAACAAGAACCAACACGAATATTCCGGCTGTTCATGTATGCCCATAAGAAAAGGTCCTCATCTATTAATAGTTATGTGTGTGAATTTTTCGTACTTTTTCGAACATATCTCTTCGTACGAGCGCTTTTGGGCAAAACGCGAAGTATATTTTTTTGTACAAAACTATAAAAGAACGTCAGGTGTGAGTTCAGCCGATCGGTCGATACTGTATTAAAAAGAAAAAGAAAAAACGGTTTCAGCATTTTTACAGCAGTACCCAGGCAGTACAGCAGCAAGCGGCGCAACCAAAATTGGCGGTACAACTTGTACCAACACTGGTCACGTGTTCAACGAAATAACCGCGTGCAGGGCAGGCTTCTCAAAACTTCGAAGTGCCACGCAACGGCAAGAGCACCGGCTATCCCACGTGCCCTAATTGACAAAAAGTACAGTAGTAGACCCTAAAGCATCTGCCACCTTCTTGCCAACATGCTTTTGCAGGCTGACGAACATTTCGCACCCGTGCCTTGCGTTTACGAGCTTTTTTTGGCGGCTCCGCTGCTGCCATGATGTCGCCCACTATTGTGCAGAGTTTCGGTGCCACCCGTTCTATTAATACATCGCGCACGTTTGAGCGTCGTGTCGAAGTTGGGGTGCTATGTCGGAGGTTTCGCCGCACCTCTCTAGGATTAACGTTTTTTTTTCTAGAGTCTCACTGCTGTGATATCATCAGCTCGTTCGTGCGTAATAGGGCACATAGTTGATTGACTACTACCTGGTACTTGGGTTTCCAGATCGGCATGATTGTAAGCTATGGATGCGTGGTGCTAGCCTTGGGTGCTTCCCCCGTGTCTGGTCTTGTGCTGTCTTGTTCTGTGCTCTGGGTCCGTTTTAACCAATCCTCGAACCACACCCCACGTGCAACATTGTAAAGGGAGCGACGTGCCTACGTACCGGGTACGAGAAGACAGCAACACAAGCCAGACCAGAGAACAACTACTGAAGACAATGAAGAAGAAACTAACTAATTCTGAAATGGGACAGAATACAAATGACGCGAATAGACCAGAAATGCCGGCTTAGAAATGAACAACAGACCAATAACCAGTTGCTGCAGTTGCGATACAAGCGAGCGAGGCCCTGCTTAGACGCGGGAGTTGCCGTGCCATAGAGAGTGCCGTACCAAGTACAGCAGTATACTGGTGGTGCTAACTACAGAGCTGTCCCTATTGATGATAAGTTTCAAGTTCGGCAAGAACAAGCGCATCCCTAAAGGCCCATCTTAGCGGGGACTTTTACTTTTTCATTTTTATTTTTTTTTCTTACCAGGTATTTAATTTTCATCTGATTGGCCGAAGAGTGGGCGACCAAGCAAGCAAATTAGAAAAAAACAATGAGAGTGCCAAGTCCTTTGGGGCTTTTTTCGTGTGATTTTTTTAATTTCAATTTGGAATTTGGGAGTTCCTTGGTCTTGATGTAGCATGTTCATGGTGGGTCAACACCCCGAGTGGAGTCTGGGGCGATTCTTGGCCGCTTCGGTGACCACGATCGAGGCGATAAAACGCGAACCTCAACGAGAGGTGACCGGAGCAATAGCCGCGCCCCCGCCCACACACCATAGCACATCGTACCCCGGCGGTGCCGCCTCAAAAGTAATCATGGCGGCCGCAATCCCAATTTTTCGGCCTGCTCGATCGGCCAACAATCACGAAAACCGAGCAAACGAGCGAAACAAACAGGGCTTTTCGCGGGTCATGACCCGATCCTCGGGTCGGGTAACGTGGTGTTCAAAATGTCACGGGTCGGATCGGGTCGGGTCAGGAAGTATTCCAAATCTCACCGGTCGGGTCGGGTCGGGTCGGGTCAAGAGGTTTTTCAAATCTCGTGGGTCGGGTCAGGGTGTGTCCAAACCGAATCGAAAAGCGCAAATGTAAATCGAATTCATTTCGATTTCGATAAAAATTAGCCGAGGTGTCCGAACAGAATCGAAAAGTGAACATAGAAATCCAGGCGAAAAGCAACGGAGAGCATAACCTACTTCGGCCGTTCGCAACTGTGCACAAGCGCCGGCAATCTAGCGCTCGGGAACACAGATCCACCACAGAAGCAGGCAAACGCGACGGCATTTCGATTCCGGGAGGTCGTTAGGCCTCCCATGGAGGTGATGGTGCGTCCAACGTTGACGCCCCGAGATAAAACTTGGAATTATAGTGAGAACGAACTTCCGACCTCGTTCTCGAGTGTATCATCCTCAACTTTCCTCAAACCATGTTCGCTTAGGCTCGAACGCCGGGAAACAAAGTCCCGAGAACGTCGGGGCTGGTGTTGTGGTTCGCCTGCTGGCGGTTTACGGGGGGTCTGTGCGGTTGTGTTGCCGTGCTATTATAGCTGTGGGTTGGATGCTTGTATACGGCGGTCCTGATGTGATATTTTGACGTGGCTGCGCTGGCCAGTAGGACGCGCTGAATTGTTGCTGCTCGTGCTTGCGATTCCCTTTCGATTTCCAGCCATCAACTTTTTTTATTTTTGCATTGGGTTGTAAATCGTTCATTTTCTCGGACCCTAAAAAACGAAGGAGAACATGTTTTGAACAGGGACCAATTAGCGCCTTGTTTATCATCATTTCGATTTTCGATTTCGATTCTGTTTGGACACGCCCTCAGGTCGGGTCAAGATTTTTTCAAATCTCACGGGTCGGGTCGGGTCGGGTCAAGAGGTGACGAAAAGCTCACGGATCGGGTCAGGTCATGACCCGCCAGAAGCGGGTCACTCGCGGGTCGGGCCAGCATGGCCCGCGAGTTGTTTTCTACCGGCGGGTCGGACCCGCGCATTCGGCTCGCGGATCCGACTCTTGGATCACTTCCCGCTCTCTCACCCAAAGGCTTCTCTCGTACCAATACTCAATAATACTCATTTGATATTATATTGAAACATTAATAAACCGCCAAATTCATATACGCATGCCCACATCCATTTATACCCACTACAGCCAGCTCATACCTGGTATAACGCTGCGGGGCACTAAAATGAACATTAAAGTGTTTTTGAAGTGCCGACCCACGAGCCAGATTCTTCGGGTCAAGATAAATGGTCTCATGAAACCCGCGACTCACGGGTCACTCGGAAGGTGGCAGGTCGGGTCGGGTTGGGTCAGGAGGTTTTGAAATCTCGCCGGTCGGGTCGGGTAGGGTCAGGAGATTCTCAAATCTCACGGGTCGGGTCGGGTCGGATCAAGAGGCTTTCAAAATCTCGCGGGTCGGGTCGGGTCAAGTCAACACACCTCAAACTTTTCGCCGGTCGGGTCGGGTCAGGCCCGACCCGACCCGACCCGTGAGGTTTGACCTGACCCACGAAAAACCCTGAAAAAAACGGAGGATACGCTCGAGACCTCGATAGCTGCATCACCGCTGCTGTTCCGCACGGGTCGCTTGAGGGCTTCCTCCGCCCACCCAAGACGCCCTGAGAGTGATAGCTTCCTATCCTGTTCCTGCGCGACCAAAAGAAAAAGAGGCTGGCGGCGGCGCGCACACGGCAGCGCAACCCTTCGCTCTCGTCTATGCGCGTCGTTGTTTGTCGGCTGGGCGTTGTGTAACGCGGCGCGTTCTTCCAGGTTACTCCGAATTTTTTTTTTATTGACAATTAGTGCGCCGTTCCTCGATAGGACACAAACACGTTTTTTTGTTCGAAATCAAATTAAAATTCATTGAAAATATATATCCACACAGCGTTCTGGGCCCTAACACTCCTTGGCTGTTGGCTCGTAAGAAGTTTGTAAATTTACTTCAAGTATTTATCATACCTGGTATCACCCTATTTATGTTATTAATACTGCTGTAGCGCAATGTGCAATATTACTATTAATATTAATAATTAATACCAGGTAGTAGGATTGAAGAATCGGCACGGACACGGGTTGGTTGTGCTGGATGCCGACGGGACACACACACCTGGTAGACTTCATTGGGTGTAAGTACGAGTACTGACTGATGCAGGTGGATCGAACGACGAATACAGAAGTACCTGGTAGTTAATTTTTTTACTATTAATATGAATACCTGGTATTAATACCCAGGGTACAGGGTACTGCTGCTGCACCAGGAGTGTATGACGCCATGTTGATATGAATGCGTACTCGTAGCTCGTAGCATGAGTACCACAGAACAGCGCAATGAAGAATAGTATCAACGTATCAACATGTCCATCGATGAAAAGCGGAAATGCACGGGCAGAAGTGCAGATCTAGCTAAAGCGACGAGAGATACGAGTACGACTGCTCTGCTGCTCTACCTGTACTGCTGCAGTACCAAATGTGCGCACCAGTTTGCGCGTTTGAACTAGTACAGACACTCGACAAGCGCATCGTTCAGACGATCAGTAAAGCATTGCGCCGCAAGCAACCAACGGCAGCAGGGCAGCAACATTGTGGGTTATCCACGCTCTCCTCCGAGAAGTGGCCGTCTCTACACTAACCGCAACGATCCAGACAAGAACGGAGCTAGCGCCCGGTATGTAACGTGTGCGTTGGGCGAGCAGAGGAGGGGTAGTGGCTACCTGGTACCTGATAAAAATACCACATGGTATTATACCTTGATACCGCTGCTGCTGTCCTCCTGCTGCTGTTTACGTATGTTTACGTGTATCGGTTGCATCACCTGAAGGAGGTTTCTGGACGTAAAGGGTTAGCGTCCTCTCGTTCTCCGACCAGTTGACCTGCTGTAACCACTTGTCGGCATGACTCCGGTTTTCCCTCGAGATGAAGGCCTCTATTTCCGGCCTGATGCTGCTCAGTCCGTCCATCGCCCCACCGTTAGCTGCGGCGTTGCTGACAGGTACTGCTGCTCCAACTCTACTCACCCTCTTGTGCTTGCAGAACTCTCCGCAAAAAAATATCAGTTTGATCAGGTTTTACTATATTATATGAAAAAAAAATAGCAAAATGGGCGTAAATATAAGGACCGGTTAATTTCCATATTGACGGTAAAAAGGATCTTATATTTACGATTGTAATGGTACGAAAGGTATGGCATCCAACTATGTAAGAAGAACGCCTCGGTATTGTTTTGCGGTTTCATTTTGTGTCGTGACGCGGGACAATTGACCACGAATCACGACATCATGTCGGACCAGTTGTGCACGTACGTATAGACCTGGTAGAGCAGTGGGAAGTACCTTCCTTCGAAGAAGAAGGGGAGCCCGGCACTAGGCCCGAGGTGACCCATCATAGGGCCATGGCGGGCGTAGGGAGTGCGACGCCCTCCTACCCGGGGGTGGCAGAGCTCACGCGCCAACTGGACCAAGAGAAGATTGCGATGTTGTCCAAACGAGTCGACGATCTCCGAAATCAAAACCAAGACTTGAAGGTGAACGCACAGAGTTGCCGTTCTAGATTTACACTGGTCAGTGGTATCTACCTGGTACTGGAGTTAACACGCATTTCAGAGCCGTTTTTCTCCTAACACAAAGCTTGAAGGGGTCAAGCACGACGAAAATGTTGGGTTTGGAAAGATCCTTTGGTAGACATATTCAGCGTTCCTCGTTGTCGAGAAAAACAGTTTTTGCGGTAGAAATTCGTCGGCGGGGGGGGGGGGGTGTTGTCTGTGGTTGTCTTGCGTGTTACCTGCAAGGGTGTACTTTTTTGTAGCACTGCTGTAGTAGTGCAGCAGAAAGGTTAACGTACGTGTACGTGTAGCAATCGTGCTCGTCTTCGCCCTTCCTCTCGCAGTACCTATCCATGTACCTGGTATGAATAATCAACAGACGTAGGTTAGCCCGGCTCGCGGAACGAGCAGCGGGTGCTGGTCGTTGGGGGTGTGGAGGTTATCTGGGTATATCTGTATGATTGTACTACTGCTGTATATGGTATGGGTATATCTGTATGATTGTACTACTGCTGTATATGGTATGGGTATATCTGTATGATTGTACTACTGCTGTATATGGTATGGGTGTACGATTCAGCGCGGAGGCGCCCGGGGACGACTATTAATACCAGTACGACGAACGACAGCCCTATCACCTAGGCATGAGATGGCATTTTACCTTTTGAACCCCATGACGAACGTATTGCGGCGCCATACCTCGTTCGTACTCATACGTTCGTTTCCGCGTCTCGGGATTTGTCAGAATAAAATATTCAAGTCCGAGAACGACACGCACGAGTTCGTCGCATACTTTGAGAAGGAGATGGAAACCAAGGACGACGTCATCTCGAAGCTCAACGACGAACTCATTCGAAAAGAGGTAATACTGCGTTTGTGTTACTTGGTTTACGACGAGTGCTGTGCGGATTGTGGCGGCACAATACACGAGTTTCTTTCAACCACCTGCCGTCGTACCAGCGCCAGGTAGCTGGCTGTGACCAAGGGTCGTGGACCAGCTATCTAAAATGTAGCAGGATTGCATCCTGCTATCCCGCAACAGCCTTCTCCTGTAAACTGTGCGAAAACCATCCTCGTGTCCGCACCCCCTACATGCCCCAATGTCTACTGTAAGCGCAGTATGGACCTAGGAACCGATTACTGCTACTAATAGCAGATGTGCCTCTGGCTCTGCGCTGGTCACTCACACAGGGTGCTTGACGATGTTTATAGACTCTTGCATTAGTAGCTGCTTGCCTCGCCGGATATCTTCTGAACGAGGGGGCGAGGCATATCATCAGTCATGCAGCCGATAACGCCCGCCAGGTATGATGAGGAGACGCTTGCTACAAAGCATAACGCCTCAACAGGGGAGAGGGGGTACCATAACACTGGCCCACCCTGAAGGGCCGTATACGCAGATTCATACAAAACTCAGGCCGGAACCAAACCCATCAGGAGAACTCGGAGAATGGATCGAAGATGTGGCGCTTCACAACCCACTCCCACACCTCTAATTTGTAAGGCTGAAGCCGATGTCACGTGTATACTGCGAATCAGACTACAACAAGCCCGCAAAAACGGGTACGCGAAAGAAGGCTAGATAAGCTAGGACCACCCGAACGCTGAATCCAGGAAAAAAATTCAAGGAAGCGGTGTCGCTCGCGTAACCAGGAGAGGCATGAGCCAAGGCTAGTCGAGCAATGTGCCATTAGTTGACTGAAAGTACCTCAGAGCGAAACACGAAGAAACAAAAAGGTGCCTATTATTACACTACCCACTGCGAAGGCACGGGGTGCTTTGAAGATATTAACAACAAACGGGGGGGGTAACGAAACGGAACATATACTGGCGCGAGGGAGCTCACTCGAAAAGTAATAACAGTGTCGGAATAGAGGAAATTACGCCATAGAGAACCCAAGTCAGTCGAGACCCGATCCCACAGAAAGAGGGCGGAAAGGACGCGTGCGAGATTTCGCCGACACTTGGCGCACGAAAACACAAAACATACAAGGAGCAGACATCGTCACGGCCTGTGCAATGTCGCGCGGCAGAGGGCGGAAGGCGAACAGACGCTGAGGAGCAAAATCTATCACCTCGGTCTTCCTGGGGATACTAAGAAGGCGGAGGGGGGGCGCATGAACGGCGGAAGCGGTCAGACTTAAACGAAGGGCAAACCACAAGATGCGTATGAAAAGGCTCACGAACACGGTCTATGGAAAACCAGAAAAAGGCCAAGGAATATAAGAAAAAGCTGGTACGACTGGCCACGCTGATCCTGAATAATCGAAACAGGTCGCAAGAAGGGTTCACGAAGCGAAGGAATGTGTCCGCCGCTCTCGAAAAGGGGGAAAAAAATATCGTCGATAGGGAACGCAAGAGACATGTGACCGAATGGCAAGGAGGCGTAAATTAACCCAGCCATATACCCAATCGACCCAAAAATTCGGCAACCGGCAGCCGTAAAAGCAGGAAAACGTTCGGAGAATTCGTGGAAAGTCAAACAAACAGTACACCTAATGCACAGCATATAAAATAAGTCACAAACACAGTGACACGATACCAACGCCATCCCGGCGACTACAGAAGGCACGCATGCAAAAACTCAACTTACCTACGGGGACGTGTTCAAGTCGGCAGAGCCAGCTAGTTCAGCTCCGCGGGACTCGTCGACGTTGCGCACAATACCACGCATGAGGGAGCTTCCTAGGTGCACTTGCAGACACGACGAGCCGCGAACGGCTCCCAGAGCCGTAGGTTTCGAGCGGAAGATAGCGCGAGCTTGACCGGTCCAGGGTCGTCCAAGAAGCGAACTACGTACTGCCCAGGAGTTGAAGTGTGCGCGGAGATTTTTCCGAGCCACCAAAGATGATCTTCTTGATCGTTTTACCAGAAGTAGGCGCCGATAGGTAGGATAGTGCCGCTTAACCGGCGCGTCCACGATTTGCTGGTCGAAGTTCTGTATCCAGGAGGAAGAAAACGGGCGCCCTTGTCGCGGGTGATAACGCCTGCCAGGCGTGATGAGGGGACGCTTGCTACAAATCATAAGGGCGCCACACGGGAGAGAAGATATCACTAGACCAGCGTACATACATACACTGCAGTTTGCTTCGACCTTAATTCGTATTCCGAAACAAAATCCCCCAACACGAGGGCTGTGATTCGGCACGACTTGAGTCACCAACTTTTAAAAGTCAGTAGTCGGACCAATAATTAGTCGTTTCATGGAGATGTCAACTATCTGAGTCATTGTGCTTCCATGCATACGTGTAGGAAGGATTACGAAATGCATGATATATTTTCCTTGCTTGGGCGGTGGCCCCTCGGCCGTGGAGGGCTAATTTGGCTTGATTCGTCGCCTGACTTAAGTAGGTAAGTCGGCTGGCCACCAGCTGGGTTCGCCAGCCGACTTGCTGACTAAAGTCAGTTAGTTGGCTAACTGCCCCTACTGATTACATATTAGTCGTGAAATACTGCCGACTCACAGCTCTTCCCAACTCCTTGCTTGGACTCGCCCAAAACCTTTGTTTTAACGGGCCCATTTTCGCAGTCGGAGATGCGCGTTGCGGTAAAGAAGCTGCAGGAGAAGGGACAGCAGGAGCTGGCCGAAGCGTTCGATCAGGTAAGCCCAACTAGCCTTCTGTGCGTGTCAACTACGCAAACGAGGGGGGAAAAAATCTTATGTATCACCCTATTCACTATTACGGGGGACCGTAGTTAATAGGACCTATGGTATACGTAAATACCTATATATTCAACCATTTTTACCTACAGTATTTGGTCCTATTAACCATGGTCCCCCGTAACAGAGCTGTGAGTCGGCACAACCGAGGTGTACATTGCTTTACGGTGCGTTTTCCTTCGCGAGTTATCAAATACCTGGTAGTATTTGGGTTTCCATACTTGTAAACATAAACACTAGGTTGAATGAGGTACAACTATAAGTCTCCCACCCCCCCCCCCACCCTTTCGGGGTGTGGTCGGCTTGAAATCCCGGAGGTGTCACAAGTTGAAAAGGGGGGGACATCAACATCATCAGGCGTTCCTACGTATTGTGAGCCTATGTAAGTTTGGCAGATGTTGTACCGATCGATGCTGCTGCTGATAATGTACCGCTGCTGTACTACTGCAGCACGGGTGCTTTTGAATTTCAGAGGAAGTGCGGGTTGGGATTGTGTGGCTCGTTGTGTTCGTGGTCAGGATGGTACGCCCACAGAAGAACGCACACGCACAAACGCAGTAGCACAGTTCGGAGCTGTGTCACGAAAATAAGACTTTGAAGCAAGGTTACTGCTTCCTTTACCACGGATGCCACAACGTCAAAAGCTAACGCTTACAGCTGCAGAGTGATGCCTTCGCAGGTAGTACGCAGCAGAAGAAGCAGATACAGTAGCATGATAGCATGACATCATATACCTTGTGTATAAAATAGCTGAAATTGCACCTGACCTCTCGGTTCCTACTACTGCTTTAGGATACACACGCGCACGTTCGAGTGTTCGTAGCCTCACGCAACGGTATGTAGCCCAGACTGCATGGTAGTCTATGGATGGATGTTTCAGGTGATGTATTATTGGCCTCCCACAAGGTAGGGTAGGGGCTGAGAAGAAGTGAGTCTCGTGCGCCACCAGTCACAACCTCAGATGTCAAGAGTCACAGAATCCACAATAATAGGCAATGGTACCAACCGGCACGTAAGTGTCTTTTAAAGAGACCAACGAACACTCTCCCTGGCTGTTTACATAACAGTGACGAACTGCGTCACCACTTACAACCTCAGATGTCAAGAGTCACATAATCCACAATAGGAAATGGCACCAACCGGCACGTAACTGCCATTTAAAGAGACCAAACGAACAACGCACAAACGCCCTAATACGCACCCAGCAGCACCGTTCGTGGCTGTCATAAATGAAAAGGCTTGACGCGCGGCTGTTGTACCGCCGTGGCTGCCTAGCCTTTGAGGGCTGCTTGTTGCGGTACTAGAGAAACACCACCAAGCAGTAGATATGAAAAAAAGGAGATATCAAAGCTCTGGGTTTCCGTTGAACCTGCTTGGCTCTAACTGGGCGGAAGACCTGCCCGCGATTACTTACCAGAATTCGCGAATTTGAACGCCCAAGGCACGGGCCACGGAGCCCGGCCGGGACCCATGTTTGCGTCGTGATGTACACGGTAGCCCTTTGCGTGCCCCGCAGCTCAGAGATCGAGAAAAGATCCTCTGCCGGAGGAGGAGCGCAAAAACATCCCAGAAAAAAGTCAATTTGGTACATATACATATTCTTCGTGGACGGGGCCCCCTCGGCCGGGAAGGGCTGATTTGGCTCGCTTCGTGCCAGCCATAAACCAGCAGGCTGGCTGGCCATCAACTGGCTTCACCAGCCGACTTGCCGACATAAGTCAGATAGTTGGCTATCGACGCCTACCGGTTATTTACTGGTCGTGATTTCCTGACGACTCATCACCGCTCTAATTTTGTCTGTTGCACAACAACGTTTGCCTTTCTCCGGTGTTACCCATGCAAAATGATCCTACTGTAGTATTAAACCTGAAAGCACCCCCCGTACTATCTCCCGTCGGGGTCATCGATTTAGACTACGGCATATATCCTTGACGGGATCAGACACCCCGTTGCGCGCGCGACCAACGCACTCGTACATATCACTTGTAAAGAGGACCGCTTGCAAAGTTGAGCATGAACTATTGCGTAATGCTCAATCGGTTGACTGCACAGTTGAGTTGGCATTCTTGATCGAGCTCCCGGCCCACTTCCTCGTAGAGTTTCGATGTTTGCTCTTTAAAAATGAAAAACAGCCGGCGTCAATACTTGAAGCTACTACTGTACTACTGTTGGCCAGCACCCGGCAGCCACATGCATGTCGGAAACAAGCTCCATGATTATCCCTTCCGCTTGCCACACTTGCACGTCGTTTTTCTCCCCTTAGATGCACATGAAGGAAAATCAGCTCACGGCCCAAATTAAGCATCTCGAGGGAGACTTGTTGGCCCTTGTAAGGTGAGGAAGGTCCTGGTATCCCATCCGCAGCGAGGCAAAAAATCGTGTTAGATGGGATGCAAGTGACCAACCTACCTGGCGCATTTCTTTACGGATACAAAATACTACTCTGGACGGAAAACTACAGCAATAACGTGATATATAAATGTTAACGTCTAAACGGTTAGTATGTTGAAGTCCGAAGTAGTAGTATAAAGACACCAGAGTAGTGAGGTATCGATTTTTTTTCTCAAAACTCGTACTAGGTACGTGGTTTCAGCAGGCTGCGTGTGATACATCCGATGGCGCGTGCTATGAAGTGAATGTTTGACCTCGCAAAGGATATTTACCCAGGTCGGCTTACACTTTCTACGGGTTGATCTATGTCGCTGGCTCGTCGCAGGGATTTCCGATCGTCGGTGGGATTGTACGAAAAGCCTCCCCATGATTAAACAAGAAGATTTTATATAACAACCGTTATGCACTACAAATAGAGTTTACATTGGCACACGACACACAATACATGTGGTGTTCATATGTATGGGTAAGCACTCGAAGGTGAAATTGGTGAATGGATTACTTGATTTAGTGTGAATTAACCAATAAATGGCTTGCATCAGAGTTAACTCATTAATTGTTTTTGTATGAGGAAACGATATTGGGATGAGCTTCAGCTTGATTTTTACCCATCTGGCAGGGGGTTAAAACTTTAAACAAAAGTAAGAGAAATTTGAGGTTCACGTTGGCGTCGTTCGTCGCTCGTCGTAAAAAACAACGTGGTCCCGACGACGAAGGTTCCGCGAGCTGAGAGACGCTCACAATAAGGCGATGGAAGACATGGCCACGGAGGTAGAGGCGAAGGAACAGGTGCATGTGCAGGAGATCAACACCCTCGAGCGGAAACTTCTCATCGACAAAGGAAACATGCAAAAGGTCAGACAAATGGAGACACGCAAAATGCCGCAGACGAAGGGAAACTGCGCACCCCGGACAGCTCATCAATTACCTCATCTACTCACGGTTTCAAAACATGTGCAGCTACACCCTATAGCTCGAGCCGGAGAAACATATGCAGCTTTTGTAGCTCCTATAGACCATCCCAGATAATCATGTGCACTTCTCATGGTTCTTATACTCGTAGCTCACCCTGGGCAAATACGGGCAGATGAGCTATCTTCTATAGCTCAAGCTTGGAAAACATGTGCAGGCGAGCTATCCTCCTATAGCTCACGCCGGGAAAACACATGCAGCTCATGTAGCTCGTCATAGCTCACCCACGATCTACGCTCGAAAACAGCTATTGATAGCTCGTACGGTTAGCTGATCTGTCCGGAGGGTGGAAACATGCAAAAGGTCAGACCAAAGGAAACACGCGAGACGTCAGACGAGGGGAAACATTCAAAACGTTAGACAAGAGGAAACATGCGAAACGTCAAGATATGGGGAACCATGACAATTGAAACGAAGCAGCAAAAGGAGATGTCAGACCCCTGTTCGATACTGTATCTATATGCTTGGCGGAAGACACACCCCTGGTACGACTTGCACAATCTAGACCATGGTTGTCGAGCGGGATCTGCATGGCATGTCTGTTCCATAACTTATCACAACAGAAAGTAGATGATTTAGATGATCTATCTGTAGATGATCTGTCGGACGTGTGATGGACACATGCCAAGGTGGCACAAGGGAAAGATACCAAAGGTGACAGCCGCCGGTGGTGCTCGTAAGTCAGCGCTGCTAGATAGATTCAATCGAGCAGGTGGTGTCGAAATTCTCGGGCGCGCGGCTGATCAACGCTTGGTGCAAGTCGACTCTGGTCTCGTTTTCTGCAGCAATGCAGCAAGTATCTGCCCGTCTGCAAGATTGGCTGCACGCTTTAAACACATACCAGGTACGTATGTAGCAAGCGATATTCGTCCTCACGGGGCGAGTAAAAAAAACAGCCAAGCACATGTGGCTCGTGGCAATTCAAGGTGAGCAGCGCAACACGCATCAGACACGACTCAGCTATATCCTTCCTATACCAGGATAAATCGACGTCCCCATGCAGTTTATCGTGTTCACGAAAAATGCCTACTACTCTATAGGTGTCTCCTGGGCCTGCTACACGGCGTATACATCCACCTCACCACCCCAAGCTGGCGTAACCTTCATCCCAGGGGGATTCAATGTCCTCATCGAATTTCACGGAGAACATTTTGAGTGTCTCCCGGGGCTACTGCGCGGTGCACATACGTCCTCCTCCCCAATCTCTAAATGTCTGACCTGATCAAACCCGACGAAGTCACACATCAAATGTGTGCAAGAGTGTGCTCGGAAGGGTACGTGCCGAAGTCCACCGGGGGCATTTGCTCGTTAAATATCCTGCCGAAGCCCTCGGTACGGTTCGGTACTGTCTCAATACCCTACCCAATACGCCGGTACAGTATAAACTCGATACCGGTACGGTCTCAATACCCTACCGAACACTCAGTTATGGTTCGGTACGAACTCGATACCGATACCCGATAAATTTCGGTAAGTTCGGTATGACTTCAATACCGGTATCCGACACTTCGGCAAGTCGGTACGACAACAAAACCTGTACCCGACACTTCGGTGTGTGCGTTACGTCCACCAAAATTACCCCCGGTACCGGTATACCGCACCTAACACACGCTTAAATATTGAATATTGTGGCGTTCACCCCTTTGTGCCTTTACGCCTTTTTCGCAGGACGTTGAGCGAGTTATCGAGGAGGCTAAGCGCCTGGCGAAATTGGAGGCACACAGCAACCTTAGCTCGGAGACGAAGCGCATAGCGACAGATAACAAGCGCATGGCCAAGGAGCTGAGGTTTCAGATGCAGGTATTTGTTGATGCCTCAATCGCAGTCGAAGACGTCCTCTGAGTCAAAGGTGTAGACTGATATGACAAAATGTCCGTTGAGATACAAATATGCCGGTTGAGTCAAAAGGTGCCGGTTGAGATATAAAGATGCCGGTTGAGATACATCTATGACGGGTGAGTCAAAGTTTCCGGTTGTGCAGGTATTTGTTGATGCCCCACTCGCAGTCGAAGACGTCCTCTGAGTCAAAGGTGTAGACTGATATGACAAAATGTCCGTTGAGATACAAATATGCCGGTTGAGTCAAAAGGTGCCGGTTGAGATATAAAGATGCCGGTTGAGATACATCTATGACGGGTGAGTCAAAGTTTCCGGTTGTGCAGGTATTTGTTGATGCCCCACTCGCAGTCGAAGACGTCCTCCGGTCAAAGGTGTAGGCTGATATGATAAGATCTCCGTTGATATACGAATATGTCGGTTGAGTCAAAAGGTGCGGGTTGAGATATAAAGATGCCGGTTGAGATACATCTATGTCGGGTGAGTCAAAGTTGTCGGTTGAGCCAATATTTCTCGGTTGAGATGTAAAAAAATCGGTTGAGTCAAAGGTGTCGGTTGAGATACCAACCATGGTGGTTGAGTCAACGTTGTCGGTCGAGATGAATATCTGTCGGTAGAAGCAACGATGGCGGTTGACGGTCTAGTTTTGGCTGCCCAAGGCGTCTTTGGAATTCAAATACTAGATGTAGTGGGGGGGTCGCTAACGAGTGAAGAGTGTCCGTCAAGGTGCAACAGCGCCGTCAACCATCGCGTCATCGTTTCTCGCACTTCGCGGCAAGCTTTTTATCTATGATTCGATTTGTTCGAGTACGTACTATACTTCGTACGTATGTGGACCCAAGTTCTCCTCTCTTCTTCTTACCTACTTCTTGGCGCATGCACGTAACGAAACCCCCTCTTTTTTTGGTCTGGTTCTGGGTTGAACTTTGAAAATTCTAAGCGATTTGAGCCTTATCAGTGGGGACATACTACCTATAGCATCAAAGACCGCCCCACGACGAAAGCTGGACGGAGGTCTGTCATGTGCAGCTCACCTACAGAAAGCCGTATAGCCTTGCTTTGCGTCCCCCCATTCATGATACGGAAGCGACCGAGAAATCGGTCGAGTTCAGGCATCTTTGGGGCCTGCCCATATATCCTTACGCTTCATGCCAAGATTGGGTCGGCGCCAGATTGGGTCGGCGAGCCTCGTCGAAGCAGCCAGCCAGCCAGCCCCTCCTCCTCAAAATGTCTGCGTTTTTTTCCTTGTATTACCTAAACTGAAGTGCAGACCTACTAACTGTAGTGAGTTCAATTCTCCGTCCTCACCCCATCGCCACCCGTACAACAAAAACACGTTGATATGAGATAGATGACGACAGAGCTGCAAGCTCACAGCAAAGCTTTGGAGGAGCACACCGCGAAGACCGCGAGGGACGTGGCCATTCTGAAGGACAAGGACAACGAATACGCGAGACAGGGCCAGGCTAAAAGCAAGGAAGTGAGATTTTAGGGAAAACGCCCTGTTGTTGAACACATGGGTTCAAATTACGTCTGGTGTACATTTGCTTACGGGGTCACGGCTGGCGCAGCATGGTCACGGCTGGCGCAGCATGGTCACGGCTGGCGCAGCATGGTGTCATCGTAGGTCTACGCCATGAATAGTAATAGCTAACATGCGACGAAGAGGGGTAGGTGCACTTGAGGCTACGGGAAACAACGGCATTGTTCCGGGTTCAACGCAGCTCGGATCATGGTTTGCGTGCGGTTTTCCCTCGATCTTCGGCAAGACGAAACCTGTCACGGAATCAGAATGGACAGGCAGTTCCCTACCGTCTCCTAAATAAAATAAATTGTATGATTAATTCACACTATTAATAACTCAAGGTATTAATTGATTCCGTCCACCCTTAACCCCTGTGTATGCTATACTTTACGAGCCATTCAGAGCCTAGGGGAAATTATGCTAGAAGACCAGCCCTTTTGAGCCCGTGAAGGCTTGTTTTTGCCTCATGCGCATGTGTCACGCCAAATATGTGATTTTGAGTCTCGCCCGGGGTTGTTTGTAACACTTTCACATCGGGGTTGTATTTCGCAGACTTCTTCCTGCCCTCCTGTTCTCCTGTACGCGTAAAGTAGTGGCCCGTCTATCGCGCCGGTTAAGTAGTGTCGGCTGCCCTAAACGGTGCCTGTGAAGTCGCTTGACACAGATGGGGTTGACCAGTATGGCCGTGGGCGAAGCAGGGCCGGTTGCCGCTATAGTGCCAGTGCAGATGTTGTTGACTGGCGCGTACAGACACTACGGAGGGGACACTGCTTTAGCTCCTCGATGCTCCGCCTAGCATATCGGTTTTCGAGCGGGGGAAGTGCCGACTATCTCAGACAGCGATCTCATCCTAAGCGTTCAACCCCACTAGAGCTCTGCCTGTCATTAATACAGACTTTCCCGCTCAAATTTCTGTTTGTGGTGTGCGGCGTGCGGTGTGCGGTACTCGACGCGTTTTGTGCTTCCTGGTTGCTGTCGGTGGTGTTCCACCTGCGGCAGCTGAAGCTTTTGAGGGGGCAGGTGGCTGCGTTGTCGAAGGCCCTGATGCATGAGGCCATCAAGAGCAAAAAGGATGGCCAAAAGACTCGACAAGAGGTGATAAAACCATGAGGGTGATACTGTAGTGCCATAAGGGTGATACTATAGTGCCATAAGGGATAGTATACATCGTTGTTGCTTGTTACGTTACCTGCATTGTTATCCGACAATGTTTAGCATGAGCTTCAACATCGACCACCCAGAAACATTCCCAGAAAAGGGGAGGGGAAGCAAGGGAAACAAAATCAAAAGGAATCCTACGCACGAAGCCTAACTACCTTTTCTGTTCCCACTTCCAGCTAAACTTAACATCGATCCACCCCTGGCCCACCACCTACTCACTGAACCTGCTTCACCCTTCCTTCTCAATAGAGCACGTGCATCGTTAGACTCTTACTGTTTTCATGTTTGCCATCCGAATCCGACAATGTGACAATGTGCTTCATCGTTGATCACTCAGAATCATCTCCCGAAAGAAGAAATACAGTAGCCCATTGGGCCACAATAATAGTCTAATGAACTGTTAGTACTGTTGTTACGGGGGGGCATAGTAAATAGAACCTACGTTGCACACAAAAACCTATATATTTACCTATTTTTCCCAACACTATTTGGTACTATTTACTATGGTCCCCCGTTATAGTGCTGTTATTACGGGAGGCCAGAGTAAAAAGGGCCACATATTGTTAGTAAAGTTACCGGGAGGCCATAGTAAAAAGGACCAAATATTGTTAGTAAAAATAACGAAACATACCACTATAGTTTTTTTTTGTGTGTGTGTCGTAGGTCCTATTTAATATGGTCCACCGTAATATTACGGGGGACCATAGTTAATAGGACCTATGGTATACATAAAAACCTATATATTTAACCATTTTTACTAACAATATTTGGTCCTATTAACTATGGTCCCCCGTAATAGTACTGTTGTTGGTAAGTCACCCAGAAAGTGTCGGTGAGAAAGCACGAACGTGCAACCCGATCGTATGTGCATACAGCAGTACAGCAGTAAAACGAATGGCATGTAAAGCACTACTGGTATTATTAGTAATAGAGTAGCCGACGATACAAACAATGGGCGGGGCACGCAGTTTCTCACTTGAAGGTGCACGTTGGTCGAAAGTGCTTCGTTCGGCCAAAATCTGCTGAAAATCTGCCGCAGCAGCACCCCTGTTGTATCGAACATTATATTGACCATTGTATTGAAAATTGGATTGCGATGCTTGTGTTGTCGCGGCAGGTCGCTCGGGAGCTAGAGGAGCAGACCTTGGACGGGGCCGGTTTGCGGCAACTCCTCTCTCTTAAGAACAGGGAGTTGAGGCACCTTCGAAAGCTCAGCCAGTACATCTTGGAGCAGCGGAACGAGGCGAGCGCTTGACATTATTTGGATCTCTTAGTTTTTCAAAGTCTACCCCTTTTAGTTTTTCAATATTGATCGCTCAGTCTCACACGCCGGACATATTAGACAGATCAGATAGATCAGATAGATATCTGATCAGATAAATCAGATAAATCAGATAGATCAGATAGGTCATCTATGCCCTAACCTGCCATTCGGAGATGCTGTGCAGAATTTGTATACTGTATACTACCGTACATCCAACCCAGGAAATACATCCTAGATCGTGCAGATCACGTGCTCCCACCCAGCAGCACGAGCTAGATCATGCAGAAGAGGGATCATTCTCCCCTCAAGTATATAGATCACGAAGTTGCCTGTGGTGTATTTAGTTTCCAACATCGATCGGTCCACGGTCGGTGGGTGCCCGATTTGTGGCATAAAAATCTGCATCTATCTGTCACACTAACCACAGTGTGCTTACTATTAATATGCGATTCCCGCCGGTGTGTATACACGCTGCGTTTGCGTTAAACTTCAGTTTTGTTGTGTTCAAAATGTTGTCCTGACCCTCGCATCACCCAGGGGAGACACACCCCCGACTAATTACTTCACGAGGGACGTAGACTAGAGGACTCACGGCAGACGTATGGCCAAGGCTAAGGCTGGGAAGCTGCTTATCGACTAATCAAACCGTCGAACTCACAGCTGACGCACATTCTAACAACTCCATACAAAAATTACTTCACCGTGTTGTTGACTTGCGATCGAGGCTCGGCAGGATACAACTTATGACAACATTCTACGGCAGCATCGTTTTTCACGTTTTTGACATTTTTTGCAATGCGTACAACGTGGGTGGATGCTATGAGTGGGTAGGCAACGACACTTCAGGACGGGGCGGGTCGAGTGCGTTTAGGTTTGAAAAGTCGAGGCCGAGATAGGGAGGAAGAGTTTGGTTCGAGATCGTGGTTGTTTTCTCGTTCAGTTCACTGCGTACTATTGAAAGTACACGGTGGCCACACGTAGTGGTACATTTGTAATACGCACAATGTGTGTGGATGCAATGCGTGGGTAGGCAACGACACTTACTTCAGGACGTGGTGGGTGGTCGAGTGCGTTTAGGTTTGGAACGTCAAGGCCAAGACAGGAAGGACGTTTTTGAAACGAGATCGTGGTTATTTTCTCGTTCAGTTCACTGCGTACTCTTATCAAAAGTACAGGGTGGTCAATTACTACGCAGTGGTCGTCAATATTGGTAGCACACCTTTTCTCTACAAATGCTCGCACGGATCTACACAACGTGTGGAATGTGGATCGTTTGTGTTTGGTCGGGAAACGCAGAGGAAACGGCCATTATCACCGTTGGCGGGATTCTGCCCGAGGATAATTTTGAGTTGTCCTCTGGAGTCCCCGCGCCTTTGTGCGTCTAAACAAGTTAACATGCCTATTGTACCTATCTTGGTGTATCTCTCGTAGGAAGACGAATCACAGCACAGACAGGCAGACCCTGTGTGCTGGGTGTCGTAGTGTACGTGACGACAAAAGAGCCTTCGCTCGTGCATCAAATTTCAATATTTACTACCGAAGCGACCGCTGCGCTGCTCTTATTACCATACTGCCATGGTCTCGTATTCGTAGGTAGGTGCGGATTCTCCACGATGCTAATATAGTAATAGAGAGCAGATTCGAATGGATTCCTCTAATGCTACATAGTGGTGAGAGCCTGATAGTGGCAGGTGGACACTGCGAGCAGTCCGCGAATTCATCGCTTCGGGTGGAGGAGCCTTAGAATATTTACACACATACATGTTGCTACCCCCCCAAAAATAAAGAAAAAGCGGATGGATTACTCGTACTCGTACTACGCATACGAGACCATGGTAATATTTGCAGCTCAGCGGTCGCTTGGGTAGTAAATAAATGGTCGCTTGGCGGTAGTGGATGTAACGGCTGTAATGAGTCAAAAGCTGTGGCGGCATTTTCGCAGTGTACCCATAGTACCTGTAGCAATCCCTTGAGTGGTATAATAAGTACCAGGTACCAGGTAGTCGCTTGGAAGCTGTGACTGTAACGGGTAGCAAACCATGGTGATACTGTGGATATGGTGACTTTGGTGACAAGAGCAGCACGGCAGTGGCTGGAGCGGTGGTCGCTTGACAGCGGTGTATCGGGTTATGTTGATTGTGCGTCACATAGATTGGGTGCATGGATGGCTGCTTTGCCGTGAGCTGGTGGTTGGTACACGTACGAAACGAGTGGAATCAGTACCGCTTGGTGGGCAGATCGTTCGCTTCTGAGCAATATTTGCGAGGGTTCGAGCCCCATCATAAAATGTCTCCCCAGACCAGTAGCGCGTGGCAAGGGGGTTAATTCACCCCGGTGGTGAGTTGATATTAGTGGGCAGCCTGAATCCAAACACGGATGGAATTTCGAACGCAGGAAGCTGTATAGCAATACATTAATATGGCAATACGCGCAGGTGCTTAAATTGCCGACTGGTACGATATTGCATGGTACTGGTATGTTTTTCATGTGGTGCGAGAGTGCGCGTTAGCGTTTTACTTCGAAGTATACATATAAACGTATCTGGTGCTGTATGTGATTGCAGCCTGGTCAGCAACCGCAAGTAAGTTAGAAATCGGAGTATGGACTAGTGGGGCGTGTTTGTATACGCACTGTACTGCTGTCGGACGTTTCAAATCCCACGCCGCCCGCCGGTATGTATGTATGTCGGAAGGAAAAAAATAACACAGGAGTAAGCCATATCTACCGTAGATGCCACGGGTTTGACCCACATACCCTGGTATAAACGTACGAAGTATACGTATACACGGGCAGTGCCATTGTATAACATACCCGGGTCGTGTCGTATTACTGTAGTATATCCGACTAAGCTCGAGGGGTAAGCCGCACACATGCCGGTAAAGATGGCAACTGACCGCGGTATATCGACTGGCCGTACCGCAGAGGGGCAACCCGCCGACCTGACGACAACTGACGGCAACATCCGTGGACACGAGCGAAACGTCCCAGCTATACAAAAAAACTCGTTTTTTTGCCATTTATTTGGGGAGCAACAAAAGTAAAAATTACGATGTGTATATAGGGAAAAACAAGGAACACTGGCTCGGGTTATTTGAATTAATAATACTATCGTGCCGCGCAGTATCAACTACTTTAAGATTAAGGTCAGGACACTTTGTATCCCTGGCAAGGTTTGCCTACTAAGTTGGTACTCGTTGGTACTCACGTGTGTTGTTTGCTTAGAGATGAAAGAAGAGCAGTTTTTTTCCTTTCGTGCACGCGGAGACGAGGAAAGCCTTGCCTCGGTGGGAAAACCCCTGGTTTCCCATCTAAGATACGCCTCCCAAGTACTACAAACACGATCCCAATACCTGGACGCAGGTAATTACCAGGCTTTCAGCCTCATTCAAAGCAGTACCATAGCACTAGCCCACTCTGATGAGCCGTATATATATGCAGAATTATGGGAAATTCGTGGAAACCCCGATTCCATGAGCTAGAACATGAGTCGAAGGTGCGGCTCCTGAAAACCCACTCCCACACCTCTGAACGGCAAGGTACGTCAAAAAAAGAGATCGAAAGGAAGGCCTAGCCTTAAGGGCAGGAATCAATCGTCAACGAAAGCCATTGCCATGCCACCCGCAACGTCTTGGACGGCAGAGGGCTCGAGTGGGGAGCTAAAGCTGCAATACTCAAGGCCTGGCTGACCACGCGCCCACGGAGCGGGGGTTTCCAGTTGTCTTGGACGGCAGAACTCGCTCAGCCGAGCGAGAAGGCACGGAAGGTGTCTTGAACGAAGTCCGTCTTCTTGGGGCCGCTCGGGCTTCGTCTTAGGGCTCCTGCCGAGACTCTTGGTCCTATTGTTGGTCTGCTGTACAAGATGCTCGATCCACATCGACGGGCCTAGGGCGGTGGGGCACTGAGGGGCCCTGGGCCTCAGCGGCTCGGCCACCGTGAGGGGAAGCAGACCCTCCCACCTCTTGAGTGTCCATCGTGCAGTGTGCGGAGCATATTTACTCCAGAAAAGCAATCGGTCAGAAATGAGTGAAAACAACTCGTATCAACAAAAAGGCGAAAAGTCCTAAGCCGACGACACACTTGTCAAAATCAAGATCGGGACACTTTGTATCCCTTGTCAGGTTTGCCTATTAAGTCGGTACTCGTTGGTATTCACGTGTGTTGTTTGCTCAGAGATGGAAGAACATCGGCTTTATTCCTTTCGTGCTTGTGGAGACTGAGAGCCAAGCTCGCGCCTCGCTGGGAAAACCCCTGTTTTTTCAAACACCTGGTTTACCATGTAAGATACGCCTCCCAAGTACTACCAATACGATCCGAATACCTGAACCCAGGAAATTACCGGGCGTTCAGCCTCATTCAAAGCAGTACTATAACACTACAGAGCAGGGGGGATGTTGATTGTGTTTGTAATATTATACAGGTGTGACAGTGGTTGCGGATATCTAAGAATTCCTGTACTTGATAAGGGTTTATTGTAGTGGGGCAGCGGGACCCTCTGCGGGAGAAGGGAAGCTAGTATTTCGCCGCTTGTTTTACTGGACGACGTGTTTTATGCTTCTGCCTGCTATGCTTCCACTCCTTGTCAAGCTAAGAATATATCTAGTTTTATGTGTGTTTATCACGGGGACTCTGTACCTCAACCCCCGTTCGCCTACGTAAGTCCTGTCAACGCTGCTAGAGGTGAAGCAACATAGACTAACATGATATTATGCCATGGGCAGCATACCAGTCGCTTGCGCGGTAGTCCCTTGACAGCTGTGGCTGCTGCAACGGCTTACGTATAAAATCGGGGCAAGCAGTTAAAAGAGTTGCCTACGAAGAACGTGCCATACATTGGACAGATCAGACAGATCCTCATCGGATGATCTAGATCATCATATACCTTTTTCGGGACAGATATATCCCTGCCCTAAATGATCAGCATGATCTGCATGATCTGCATGATCATGTTTGCTGGGTGGAATATGTATGCCACGGGACTTGCGCACGTGTTGCCGGGTGAGGTATGTATGCTACGACTCTTGCGCACCATCTGTTTAGGGCAAACAGGATCTAGATTATCTAGATGATTTAGAGCATATCGATCTAAATCATCACACGAGCTTGGTCGTGACCTGTGTAGGGGTCAATCCTTTCGAGGCTTCCGGACAAAACCTGACGAAAGCAAGTGGCGTTTACTCGTGGAGAATCGGCGTCGGCCACACCAAAAGCAGCACCGGCTTCCTTATGGGTGCTGTCTTTTTTTGCTTGTACATCCATGGCTTAGGCCAGCTTGATTTGTCTTAGAGCTTTACGGTGCCTCGTTGCAGGTGGGAACGTGTTTGTTACGTAGAGGCGCCAGAGGAGGTGAAACGAAGAATGCAGGATCTAGACGCTCTAGATCGCGATCTAAATCGCAATCTAGATCGTTTCTATAGATGGTGATCTATTACTGTACACCGTGAGATAGATCGTGACGTAGATCGTGAGTGATTAAGATCGTGGTGTAGATCGTGATCAGCTGCAGATAGGTCGTGGTATAAATTGTGATGTACCTGTAGATCGTGATGTGTCCCATGGGTGGAACGTTCTGCTTGCAGTTCATGCCCCGAAATCAACTACGTTATCGTCTGTGCTCCCCATTCGGTACGTGGTGCAGGTGGAAACCTTTTTCTTGGAGGCGCTGGAGGAAGTCAAACGCCGAATCGTCAATGGTCGGCAAGCTCAGTACCGAAGAGCTGTGGCGGAATACAACAAACGCGTGCGCGAATCGAGCAGGAACAGGACCAAGTTTCCGAAAATCAGGTATACGCTTCGGTGTGGGTGGAGATCCGAGGTGCTGGCCATGTGGACACCCTGAAAAGAGCGGCGAAGTGACACAGGGCACTGTATACCGTGAGAAGAAGCCTGTTTGGTGTTCTTGCTACAACACTTCAAAGAGCGGCCGCGTGAGCGGGGCGTTGGGCGAGGAGCACTGATTGAAGCTCCTTCAAATGTGGATGATTGATGCGGGGCTACCGTATACACTGCGCATGCTTATGGAGCCATGGAATCGTTTCTTAGAAGCGCCTTCGAGCGTTCTAGTTGATCGTGAGCAGATCGTGAGCAGGCCTTTTGAGGGGAGAGATGGGAATTCCACTCCAAGGATGTCCTTCCCTCGAGCCAGCTAGCATATTTCGAGCGTCAGTCGGACGAATCGGCCATGGGGCTATCTCCAAAAGGGCGGGGCGATATTTACTGCCTGAGAATGGCTCGTGCTTCACACATGGACTCAAAGCTCGACTGCGAGGAGGGTCTTGATCCCTCGATGCTTCCCGTTTCCGAATGTGAAAACTAATTGGGAAAAAAAATTATGTGTTTGGCACAATACTGCTGTATGTACTGCTCTGTTCCAGGCTAGCCACGAGAAGGCAAAACTTACGCAAATGACCAGCCAGAAAAAAATTCTTGTTTTTTCAAATTTTGACACTGACTTTCTTGTGAGCTACTTTATGATGAGTGGGCCTGTGCGTTACGTGGGGTTTTCTCTCCCTGTATGTTTACATTACCACCTCGACTATGTGGGATTTTCGCTCCCTGTAGCACCTTAACGAGTCGGCTACTTGTTTTTTTTTTCGCTTCCTGTACCACCATACCACCTCGACTACACGTGGGTTTTCCGCTCCCTGTATCGCCTGACCACCTCGACTACATATGCCCGCGCCGCACAAATGGCACACGGCAGTGTGCTAAATTCGTGAATAACTCTCTCGTTGGTCAAGGTCTTTATACTTTTATCCCCAAGCGTTTATCATGTTCTGCGCAAAATGGCCAATATGTTGGAGTGTTTCCCGTCAAGCGCTCATGCCTGCTCGAAATAATAGCGAAGGTCTTGAGGTTGTTTTTGCATCAAGCTCTCATGTTAGCTCGATTAGACATTACCCCTGACTTTTGTTTCCATCAAGCGCTCATCTTGCCGTCTCGAAATGGCCGCCGATGTCTTGAGATTTTTTGCATCGACCGTGTGACCACCCCGTCCTGCCTCTCTCGTGGCCCTCCGCCCCCCCTTCTCTTTCCAGAGATGTTACGGCGTTAGACCCAGGGCCGCCATCGTCCCTGCCGACGGATCCGGACACCAAAGTCGACATCGCCAGCCTGACGTGGGAAGACAAGGAACGGGTGCTAAGACTCCTGTTTGCAAAGATAAACAACATACAGGTATGGGCTACGTACCGAGGAACCCGGAGTGCGGTGCTGCAGGAGACGGGTAGTGAGAGAGCGATGCATGCGAGGGTCTATTTTTTCTTCGATGGCCAAGCAAACGAGCCAAACGTACGGCAGGGTGGGCAGCATCCGACTCGAAGGGCACAAGTCATCGTACGTCTCGTGTGTAGTCTGCGTCAGCACCACAATTAGGTCATTCCTCGTCACTTCTCCAGTCGTTCCCCGGGGTGTTTGTGTATACTTCAGTATTTCCCCGAGACAGTCAATACAATACCATCCTGCAGTAATACAGAGAACTTCCCGTGTTCTTTTTTCGAAAAACTGGAACATACCATCCGCACACCGCCAGCTATGAGATATCCGCGACATCATAGACGACATCAGCATCATCACGTGGTGTGTCGTGTGGGGTAGTGTAGTGTAGCATAGTGTAGTATAGTGTAATGTAGTCTATTATAGTGTATGTTTACACTACAGTAGTGTACGTATGTTTGTATTGATGTGCTGTGGGAGGAATCTCGCTCAACATTTGACCCTCACCTAATCCGGCGAATATTCGGAGAAAAATCGTTTCGGCCAATATTTCCCGTCCAAGTCTTGCTCCATCCCGCCCTTGGTGCTCGAAAGAGCACGCGGCAGGAACCTTTGTTTTGGAAAGTTATTTTTTCTTTTCCCGACTTTTGCGCGAGAGCTAATAATGCCGTTAGTCATTCCTTTTATACTGAACTTAATGTGTGACACAGCAGAGTCGATGACTCGGGTGGACTATTCATAACACCAGCGATGCCTTAATCTCGTGCTTTCTACTATTGATAGTACTGCTAGGTCGATTGCGTGAGTTCGAAGCCCGCCAAGGGATCTTTTCATACCCAAAACTTGACTGGCAGGTAGCGCCTAGCACCGTGTGCGGATGCACTATTCGCCGCTAGTCGCCGCTAGTCGACGAGTAAAGAAAAATCTGCACTCGTCTCGCGGTAGAAACGAATGCACACACAGTCGCTGGGGGTGCTTGCCGTCTGACCATGTGACCATGAGACCATGTGACCATGAGGTTACGTGATTACCGTATCCGGTCTATCTGTCTGTGTTACCAAAGAGAGGGAGCCTGAGAAGCAGGGCGAATATTTTACATCGGATGGAAAATTAATAATAAGTAAGATGGACGGCCTGGCCTAGAAAGGGGGGTGTCGCATACGTACTGTACTACTACTGTAGCGCAACAAGCTCCATTTTGCAGCTAACCTTAACAACCCTCCACAACGACATGTACCCCCCCCCCTGTTGGAATTCCTTCATCATCAGGGGTATGTAGACGCAACGCCAGAACACCCCCTGGAGGCAGCCAGCGCCGCCGCCCTTGCACCACCAGGTGATCATGCTCATCATCAGCATTATGCTGACGATAGCAATACCTTCGTAACCCAAGCAGCCCCAGGGAGGGTCACGGAGGAGGGCAGGCGGCTGAGTCTCGAGCTTCTGGCTGAGCGCGAGACGGAGGTGGTACAGGGAGGAGGCGTAGCAGGGGGGGGGGGGGGTGGTCTGATGGGGTCGACGCCCCGGGGGGAGGGGGGGAGGCGGGCAGAAAGTAGACCATTTTCGACGCCCGTGTCTCCGAGGCTTGTTGGGGTCTCGCACCAGCCGCATGCCCCATTGATTGTGTGATTCGGTGGTATGTGTTTACTGTACCGCCGGATTCAAGTCTTGGGCGCATAGGCTCGTAGAGAGAGAGAGCTGGTTTGTAAAGCAGCGAAATAGTGTGTGGTGGAAGCTTGCGTGGGCAAGCAGCGAAATATTTATAGCGGCTCATACAAGATACGTGGATACCATCATCAGGTACTATGCCTGGTCTAGTATTCGAGACAGACTGCTTTGGGACTTCAGGGGGGATTGTTGCCGGAAAAAAAATGTCGATTCAAGCATCGGCCGCACGAAAACTATCCCGGACTGCTGCGGTAAAAGTTTCCATGATACTATTAATACTAATATAGGATGTGTCCGCACTGCAGTGGTGGCTGGTGGCATTCATACTACCGCAGTATTCACTATTAATATTCATATTTATAGTACGCTTTTCCTGTTAATAGACGCTTTGAATAGGCCGCTACTCGTACATTTTTGGCCGGTATGCATGGGCCCCCACAAAAAAAACGTTACCACCTTGTACTTCGTACGGGTACTAGTAGCTGTCTTCACGCCATTACTGGGGAGCATAGTAACCAAGACCCATCATGCAGACATAAACCTATACCTGGTACCTGGTATGTTCCAGATTTTTTACATAAGCATTTTTGGTCCTGATATCTATGCTCCCCCGTATTATTGATACCTCGTACCGTGCTGTATGTACAGTAGTACGTAGTACGTGGAATCAGATCCACATGATGAGTGAAGGAAGACGAGCCTTTAGTTTCTCTTACCGATATCACGTACACTCACTCATTCACTCACCTTGTGGCTGGTGAAGTCTCGCCACCTCATCACGCGTTGATGCCTCGGGTCTGTCCGATGATTGATGTATGGGCTTAACATACATCATTGGTGATTTTCAAGATTTTGCCTTCGCACGGCAGCAAGCAAGTAGCCTGTACAACGAACAGTAGCAAGGGGATGGTGAGCTTCTTCCTTCCGCGATTTTTCGGTGTTACTATTTTTGTTCGTGTCCTTTTATCGGAGGCGCGCCACGTTCCGGGCAGCCTGTCTGCTTCTACCATCATACCGACGAAGCAGACATTATCTACATCAAAAACAGTGCGCGTTCTCGACCACCCCGCGCTGTGATGGTGTTATACCTGCTGTACCCTGTACCAATACTGGGCTTCCGAGGTAAAGTAATGCTACCAGTGTCATGCTCGGTGGGTGTTGAAGCTAAAAATACGGCGTGCTTTGGCAAAAATTAATGATAAGACGTCAAAATAACAACTTTATTTCCAGATGTTTTTAGGTACGGTAGATATTTTTACCGCAAAAAGACAAACGAATCCGCGGTTACTATTATAGTATGAATAGTACTCGTGTGTTTTGTGTGTGTTTGCCCGATCCTCGGCCACTCTCAGCGGAGTTTTTGGCGCGGGTTCAGTCCCGTTTTGGGAGCATTTGAGTGGTTTGCCCCCATACCGGGGCTGAAGTTTTCGCTCACCACGAAAACAGGTGGTAGCTGGTATCATGTGTGTGTAACAACGGGGTGATAGTTACTTTTGTCGACGGTAACGAAGGGCAACAGGAAAAGGGTGATATCATATCCATACGTACTGACACAGTTTCATACATACCCTTATGTGCACGATGCGAGCCCCTTTCATCTTGATAATAATGCTATTATAGCATTTTACCAGGTACAGCAGTCAGTAGCAGTTGTTGAAATCCATGCGGCAGTCAGTCGGTCAGTCGGCGATTCACGCAACTTTATCGGTCGAGTACAAGAAAATTATACACTGCAGCACTGCTCCAACAACAACAGTTGTTTATAAAGTAGTAGAGGTGCTATAATAGGCTGCACTACTAATAGTAACACTGCTCCAGGTACATGTTACTGGCGATCCAGCACCGCATCGGAAGTTTACCAGCAGCTCATTCGAAGTTTACACGTTCTCGCGACGACATGCGCGATTCTTAATGTTATACCTGGTACTGTATACCAGGTACCAGGTATGAGTTGATGTATCAAGTTAGTGAGAGTTTCCAAGTTACGTCGCATCAGATAAAAAAAATGTGCTCGGGTTGTTTTCGAAACGGAGAAGAAGCAAAGCTGTACGTGCTGGACTAATTTTGATACCAGGGTCCGCACTTAGACACATACCAGGTACATGCGCGACGACCATTGCGAGTGATTCACGGGGCCGTCCTGTTACCAGTAGTATGAGATCGCCGCGTGCAATACGTCTACGAGGGTTTCAAAATTCCCTGGCAAGTCATGTTGTGCGCGCTGCACGTATCATACTGACCATGTATTTCCGTACTTATTGGCCATTCGTACATAGCTCGTGTGCCAGGTACTCAGCCGTAGATGATTGGAGTGAGCAAGGCACACCATATGTTCAGTCACGTGTTGCGTTGTCTTCACATTAATCCGCTCTTCTACCCAAACGACAACATCAGGAGCAGCACAGACACACCCAGGGTCCGTCCTAATCCTTCATCCCAAGATAGATTCAAATTCTGCTGTCAAAAGACACACGTGTAATCCATTCAATATTCAAGCAGGAACTTCGCCTGTCGCCCCAGACATGTATGCACAAAATGCACAAAATGCACAAAACCAAACAAAACACTGACTGTTTCGTGTAGCTCATCAAGCTATTATAGCAGCTCTCGGGCCCCAACCTTTCGCAAGGCCAATGAATCTGTGGACGCAAACGTTAGGACGAAGAGGTATCGATAGTGTATACACCAACGATCCTACATTTCACGACCACAGCCGTGGCGCGTAGCAAAATTACACACACCAAAATAACTCCAGTGAAACCAGCACTGCGCATACACCGTTCCATGTAAAAAGGCAGGTCAAATCACCCACCCCACCCACAACAGCAATATAAAAATATTAGTTCTCTGCAAATGCCATAAAATGTACCTGGTAGAAAATATAAAAACGCCTCTTCCCACGTTCATCGGATAAACATTCATCGCGAGGTGAGAAAGGCTACTCCACGCGCGGTGTTCCGGAGGCGCAAAAGACGAACAATCTTGAGCGCCGAACGATCCGACCTAATGCGTGAAAAAATGAGACTGCGCGAGGGGAGATGTTAACTCGACCAGACCAGACCAAACAGGATAATACTCTGGGCCAAAATTGTAACCCATCCCCACTTTCTACTCGTCGTTTTCAGCCATGGCCATGGACGGCTGGAACGACGGCCGCACTAAAGTCGGGAGACAATCAAACCACGACCCAAATCCCTCTAAATAAAATGGAAACCCTCTGTACACCACCCACCACCCTGTCAAACCACCATGCCAACCGTCTAACTACCGCCGTCGCCGAACCCTGAGGTTCTGTTCCATGAATTGGACACCCTTACAAACACCACCGATCAAAGAGGACGGACAACCTTCAGAGGGGCAACGGTAAAGCAACGACTACGCAAATAACAATGCAAACTTGCCTGCCGCAAGCCTGTCTTTGCTTTTGTCTTCTTTCCTTTCCTTCCTGACCATCCTTCGCGCGAGATTTCTCACCCCAATTTTTTTCTCTTTTGACCAGAATATACAGCAGTACACTTTTCTAACGCACACCGTGCCACGCGCTGCTGCTTCCCAATTTTTGGCTCCCCAGTAGGAACGACTGAACGATAGAAAAAATAAGACCATGTACCGCAACAGGCAACTACGATGCCTCGCGCGGTACGGGCAATGGATCGAGATGTAGGCGCTACCGACACCTCTCGAGGATGATCTCATCATCGCCGCCACAACCCCACACGCAACAACTACACAAAAAAAAAACGGTGGGGCCTGTCTCGGGACGGAGGTGGAGCGACAATGCTTCCATAAAAAAAGCAAGCGCACCAGCCATAAAAAGATCGTAGTCACAACCAACAACAGGAGAGTAGCACCGCTCCTCTCCGTCCTGAAGCCTCGCGATACCATCGCGCCGGACCACGACTTTCCCACACGCCCCCCCGAACCTTTCCTCCCCTCTAGATAGGCAAGGTTAAGCCCCCTCACAACACACACACTACGACAACACCAACCAGTTTCCCCGGCGTAGAGCGACCAGTTAAGTTTCACGGTGCGCAGCAACCAGTTTTCCTGGTGTCCGTATTCTTTCATCCTACCAAGCCTTCGGCGGCGGGGGGACACGCACTGGCGAAACCCGCGTTGTTCACACGCTCCCGTACCGCGCACGGCTGCCGTGATCGTCGGGACACCCCTCCTCTGGGGGGGCACCGAGGGGGCAGCGCCGACCTTGGGGGTGATCGGGCCGGCGGCGGGGAAGGGGGAAGCGTACTGGTGGACGTGAACGAGGCGCGGGACATCATGTCCGACTTGGCGTCGTCGTCCGCCCAGTCCTTGTAGCCGCTGAAGCCGCCCTTGGGGGAGCGCAGCTGGGACAGGTGCTTCTGGCGCAATGCCGCCTGGAAAGGGCTCGACTCTCGGGACAGCGCCTCGAGGTCGGTGTGCCCTTGCAGCTCCTTGGCTCGTCGAAGCTCCGCCTGATGATGCGCAACGAAAATTACAAGACATTGTGACGAAGCAGAGGGGGTGTATGAATGGGTGAGGTCGGGGGTCGGGAGGGGGGGGTGAGCATGCGTCACAGCCGAGAGCGAGGAAGGAAAAGCAGTGGGCGAAAGCAGGGGAATGCGCAAGAGCGCGCACGGACAGAAGAAGTCTGTACGCTTATGAATGCGGTAGATGCATCGTGTCCGGCATATGATACAACGGCAGCAGCGAAAGCCCCCCGAAGGGTTCTTACATAGCATAATAAATGTGGAATCTTTTTTTTGGAAACATCAAAATAGTACCAGTATCATATGTGTAAGGTATGTTACCAGGCCGCAACACTAACCGCGAGATAATCAAAATGTCAAATAAATAAAGAATACTGGTACCTGGTACTACGCACGAAAGTATGAAATATGTACATGTACAATGCATAATGCACCGCACAAACATTTGGTAGAACTAAAATCTGACGTGGACACGCGAAAGAAGCCGAAGTTTATCAATCACAAAATTGAAAACTTGGGATGACTGGCCCCTTCAACAAACTCCTCGAGGGGTATTGTAGATGGTATGATAATGAGTACAGATATTATTACTTCATATAAAAATATAGGTACACATTAGAACACCTTGGTACAGCAAGCAGTGTGCTCTACATACTGCTGCTAACCTTGAGCGCTTTGCCGAACGAGTGCCCGCTGACGTCCAACGATGTCCTGGGCTTGAAAGCAGCTTTGTCTTCCTCCGTGGCCTTGCTCTTCGCCGTAGGCCGGGTGAGGAACAGCAGGGTTCGCATTGCGCGCACGAAGTCGTTTGCCGATGGAGTAGGAGCCGCAGCACCACCACTAGCCGCCCCCTCGCCTCCCTTGCTGAGCTTGTTTTTCTTGGAGGTAGAGGTGGGTGCGGGTGCGGATGCGCCGCCTTTGGAAGGTGATGATGCTTTGCTGGTCACCAGGCTTCTGAGCTTCAGGGTCTCCTTCGTGCGGCGTGAGCTAAGGCCGCGTCGCAAGGGAAGGCTTCGCGGTCGCTGCGTTTGCGGTGACGATTCCGACACGCTCTGATGTTTTATGGAGTGGGAGGGAGGAACAAGTGTGCGATGCGGAGACAGATGGGAGCAGAGGGGGGGGGGCGGGAAAGAGAAGGGAAAGGGAGGGGCAGGTGCGGACGGATTGTTGTTAGTCAGCTGCTGCAGGTCTTGGAATAATGCCGCGCGATTGATGGTTCATAGCAGGTATCACATTTTTTGGGCTAGAAATGTAAGGACAATTTAAATATTAATATGAGTGTTGAAACGGTCTTTATATTTCCGACCAAAGTGATAATATACTTGCTTCACACTTCCATGGAGACTTCGGACTATGCGCGGCCAGATTGCCATCAGATTGCCATCATACGAGTAGGGGACCCGAGTAGGAGACCTGTGTCTGGCTTGGCTGATCAAGAAGGGGGACGAAGCAGAGATACCATAGAGCTAGGTGAACAGTCGCCGGGAATCTAAAAGATCGGGAAGGCAGGAAGGGCTGGAAGGGCAAGTATTGAGGGACGCGCTACCCTCGCTAGGTAAGCTTCCGCGGAATCATCAGCGTCGTCTCCATGCAAAGCGAGCGACAAGCAACCACCATCAGCCATGGGCGTACATGTGATACAACGGGGCACGGTGCGCATGAGGCATGCAACACGGGAAACGCAAGACTACTGACTGCTGTTGTAGGACTTCATGAAACAAGAGGCAACGGACGCGGCCCATAAGAACACCCCATCGCGTCTCGGAAGTCTTTCCAGCTGTCCAGCAGACCCATCAGGCCGGAGGCAAGTTAATTGTTTTACAGCACTAACCTGTGGGTACGCAGTACGAGTATTAATAGTATCATGCCAGGTATTTTTATATGCTGGCACGAAGAGAAAAGGGAATCGCAGCAACTTACGATGCAAGGTACCTGGTGCGCACTTGTGTGCCAGGCAGACGTACAACATGGGTGGGCTATTTCGCATGTTTGCAGTCACGAGCCGGACGCAGGAGGGTAGCTGCTGCGGGTTTCACCAAGCCAGCTGCCTACTCTTACGTCTACCGAGCGAGCGAGAAAGCCACAGGTATCTTGCACCTGGGTGGATGATGTCACCATCACAGCAAACTCATCGCGATCTCTCTTCGTCTGTCAAAGGAACTTACTTGTAGTTTTGCTTTTTTTGCTATTTTTTGTGAAGCTTCTGGAAACAACCCAGCAACAACACACAAACCGAACAGCAGCAAGCGTGATCTACCCAGGACGAAAGACAATCACCCCAGCGACTCCGAGATCACAGCCGGTCACGCTTGCCCCGGCGCTCTCGCATCGCGCGCGTGGCTTCTGGGAAGGGCGTTGCACCATGCGCCGCCATAAGAAAAGCATGATGACAGGCGCCTCACGACTCACGACACCACCCTTTCGTGTTGCAGTTTTTTTTTCACGATTTGATGGACACCTAAAAGAAGTAAGTGTTCACAGCTCGGCTAGTTTCTCACCTGACTGAAGGAGCAAACGCTCTGCATAGCTGCTCGGAGGGTGGGACTTGGCTCTTCCTTGGTTTCCCTGGGGGCTTGTAGGTTGTAGGTCAAGCCGCGAATCGGTGCCCAGCTTGGAGGTGGGAGTAGATGAAAAATGTCCCACAGGAAGCACAGAAAAGGAGCAAAAAAAGTCTCCTCGTATGAGTGCAAACGCTTCAAGCAGAAAGAACAGAAGAGTGCTGACAGTCTCGCTCGCGTTTGTTCCCGGCACACACGGCTCAATCTCTCTCACGGGGCTCGACTAAGGCAGAGCCACCAGGTTGGACCGAGCTAAAAGGGTGGGAGGAAGCTGACGGCTGGTCCTGGTCCCGGAGGAGAGTGTTAGGGGTGTGTGCGTGTTGGGGAGATGGTGAGTGGGACGGCAGGGCCGGGTAGCTTGCAGGATTGCAGCAGCAGGAGCGAGGGGGGCGGGGCATTTGCATGTCATGACACGTTGGCACGTTGGCACAAAATCACAAAAGCCACTGAAACCTGAAACGTAACCTACACGCGACGGGACTGTAGGGCTCTGAGATCCAGTTACACAGTAATTTGGTCATCGTGTCATCATCACTCTGCACTATTCCCTCTTGATTCCCTCATCATGGTATATTTTTTTTTTTTTTTTTTTTTTTTTTGGTATCATCTGTTTGAGGACTCGAGGGCAACATGGGAACAGGGGGGGGGACAGGGGATGACTTGAAAAGGCACAGCAGTGGATGACAGAGAGAGTTGAAAAGCCCCGCCACGGTATGACTGGCCAGCTGTCCGGTAAGATGCTTTATGATCAAGGTATGACGAAGAAGTTGAGTTATTGTCACGATGTTTACGATGTTCGTCCTGTTCCCCCTGGTCATTATCGCCCCGCTTGAAGAGAGAACTTCCGCAGACTTTTTAGAAAATCTGAAATCTCCTTTTTTGAAGGAATTTGGCCGGCCCCAGCCCCACAGCACTACGATTTATTACCCATAGGCAGTGATATATAGCTGCCCATATCGTAGGTATATCTTTTTTGTTACTGGCAAGTATTATACGGCTGTAAGATACTGGTGCACGACCACACTATTAATAGTTACCTGGTGTTATGTAATTCGTAAAAGTAAGTACGTCTGTCTGTCTGCCTGTCTGTCTGTCTACTGCTTGCTTCGTACCACAGGTACCTGGTACTATACAAGTATACATACCACGTACGTACTACATATACTACGTTATTGATTGATGATATTTTAACTACATTATTATTACTATTATTATGATATATCTCAGCTTACATCCGTGCACACCTCTTCACATCAATAATAGCATGCACCGGTAGTACTACTACTGTTAGTACCGGTGGTTACTTATTATGCTACACACACCTGAGAGCGGTATACTATCCCATACGATACGATACCACGAGACCCAGCACAAAAAAAATGTACTATTAATACTACTACTGCTGTTTTATACTGGTATGCAGGTGTGTGACTGCGAGGAAGATTTTCTGCACCATCTATTATTCATCATCATCACCATCACCATCAATCACCACAACAATATCACAATCAATCGCAAATAAAAAAATATGTAACGTTATTTCATACCAGGTATGCATGTATGTATAATTGAAAATTAAATGTGTGCATGCATAACATTATGATGTATACTATTGATATTATACCAAGCAAGGCAAAATACACCAGGCATACATAACAATACCAAGTACTAGCTTTTACTACGTGCGTACGTAAGGTTTACTCGGGGACAAGATATATAGAGCTGCAACGTGTGGGAGAGACCTTGTCGGCCCGAGTGAACGCATATATATACTGCGTACCTGGTATACCTGGTACGTATTATACATACATACATACGTACATACATACCTAAAATCATCAACTAACTGCCGCAGAGTTATAGCCCACACCATGTTATTTTCATTTTGTTAGTACGCTTGGCGCGCGCACCACCATAGAATAATCAGATCAATCACTTCTTCCCCCCGGATGGTGCGACACACACTTCTTCGAAGTACGTACATACATACATCATAATAACACCACTGACTGCTTTGTAATAAGATTGCTGCTATTATTCTGTTGTACAACAACAAAACCTCCTCCTCGCGCGCACGGAGCAAACACGAAAAAAAGACCGGCGGTATATCATCACTGACTGACTGCATGGCCCAGGTCTTCTTGGAGTGGGTTGTTGTTGCGTTTTTGTTGGTGCCAGCGTTGCTTCTCGTACTGCAGCAAGCAGTATCAAATAGTAGCGACTACTCTTGGGTGTTGTAGAAACCTGGTACGCAACACAATTTACAACAAAATTATTAATTACCTGGTAATTACTACTGGCGATATATGCAGGTGAGTAAGGAAGCGGTGGTGGGGTGGTGTTTTTTTTTGTTTTGCTCTGTGTGGTGGTTATGGCGCGATCTTAACTATTAATACGAGTACGAGTATACGTCATACCTGGTTGTTGTCAGTTATTATTACTGCTGTCGTAGGTGTATAGCATACCTGGTATACCAGTAGTAGTATACTGCGTTGTTAGTTAGTGGTAGGTAGTGATGGTGGCTTCAGTTTTCGTACTGTTAGCTGTTCTGATATGAAAAATCCGAGAGAATGAATGAAGAAGCACGTACGTGCGTACGAGTTGCAGCCTACCTACAGCAAGAGTGCGTTATAGGCTGTCAGTCTAGAGTCAGTCGTGAGAAAGTTTTATCCACAGGATGGCCCGACCTACCTGCGGTTTCTTGTGGTATACCTGTGGTGCCGAGTAATATATTATTATACGAAGCATACTTGTAGTGGTAAGAAGAAGGGGCAAGAAGACGTAAATTTTGCAAGAAGAGCGAGAAGAGGACCTTTCCCTTCTTCAGTATTGTGTCGTGTGTGTGTTCTTCACATTAAACCGTTCTTTCTACCCGTCGACATCCAGCACAACCAGTGTCCGTGCCGATTCTCCAATCCTAGAAGAGATACAAGTTATGTGGTCACGAAGCTACGCCACAGAGATACTACGTTGCCACGTGTGCAGTATGCACTGCAGTGGGCAATGCAAAGCCATGTCATCATACTAGATACGATAGGCACGACATACACAATCTATGAAATAGTGAAACGAAAAGAAACAATCAAATATAAAACAGGAACAAAGTACGACGTAGACAAATCGAGAGAGAAAAAGAAAAAAAGGGTTAGGGGTAGGGTTAGGGGAAACACCCGCCTCAAATACTATAACCTTATCACATAATACCAGCGTACATATACTGGTGGCAACAAAGCCCCCCCCTCGCCCCCCTCCCCCCCTCCCCCTTGCCCGTCATACGATATTTTTGTACCATACCAAGGCTGCACCATGGTACGGCGGTGAACTGGGGAGTGGGCAATGTCACTACTGCAATACAGTAGTACAACAGAACAGCACTAACTACCTGATGCACAGTAGTATATCCACATCGCATTGAATAGCACTGTAGTGTAGTCCTCGAAGTCTAAGCACTGTTCGTTTCAAGCGCCGGCACATACACACATAACACATACCACCTCGTAGATGTTTAATAGATTATTATTATTATTATTATTATTATTATTATTATTATTATTATTATTATTATTATTATTATTATTATTATTATTATTATTATTATTATTATTATTATTATTATTATGCTTCTGATCGTACAGTAGTAGTTCAGTTGCAAAATCGGGGCGATTCGTCAAACAGCACGAACGAGCCCACTCGCCGGAATAGTTGGACTGCCCCCGTGCCCACGCACCAACTCTCGACGCACCCTCACTGCTGCCATCTCCTATAATATGAGATACTGCCGTAACTCGCAGACGATAGATCTGCCCTTAGTACCCCCGCTCGCGGTAACACGCAGTGGCCACGCTGTTAATAATCACATTAACCATCATGATGGTGGTGTTATTCTGTTGTCGTGCTACGAGTACTCGCACGTACAAACTTTTTTACTCGCAAGTGCTCTCGTTATGCTGTACAACTATACACAAGGAAGCATATTTCAGCTCCAGAGCTTGAAGCCGTACAGACACGCCCGTAACGTGCATTATCCGTTACACACAGCCATTACTACTGCAAAGGAAACCGTTGAAAAACGCCGCAACAAATCTGCCAGTTTCTCAAACAGAAATACGGGTGCACACAGTAGCATGCCGGCAATGATATGCGTTGTTATGCGCCCCAACATTTTTTAGGAAAGTGTTCGTGGAAACCTTAGGAGTATAGGTACAGCACTAGTAGGGTTGGCGTAGCTGGATGGGAGGGGGGGTCATGGTGTAGGATGAGCACCAACAAGTAGCAGCGGTGGTGGTAGTATTAATATTAATAGTAGTGGTACATGCTTTAGTATTAAATAGTACCGGTAGTAGAAAAATCAGCACCTATCAAGGAAGTATTAGGAATCGATTTCCCACAGTATTTTACCAGTACCTACTATTACGGGGGACCATAGTTAATAGGACCTATGGTATACATAAAAACCTATATATTTAACCATTTTTACTGACAATATTTGGTCCTACTAACTATGGTTCCCCGTAATACAGTTGTTGGTGCAAGAGACAGGGGAAGGAAGGAAGGAAGGAAAGGGGTCGGGAGGAGAAAAGGGTTATACAATTTTCTACTGGGAAACTGGAAAAAAAAAAAAAAAAAAACCCAGATGGTACATACAAAACGCGGTCGCAGGTTCCAAAAACGATGACATGATGTTAGTTATTCGAGTTGTAGACGTATACGCAACTACTTGACGTCTTAACCCAAGACAATAGGTACCGCATACCATATATAAAGTAGGTGACGAGCTCTCAGTCGCAGAAAGATAGCTGTTGACTGTCCGTTTATAGTGTTTTTCAGGGACACCAATAACCAAAACAGGTCAAAGAGGCTATCAACAATATTACCTCGGGCCTGCTATCTTGTACCCTGGTACCTGGTATTGTCTACAATACGGCGTACGGCACGTATCGAGCGGTGGAGCAGCAGTGAAAGGGAGCCAGCTCTACCACGCCATTTTTCTGGGAACTGCTTGACTTCCCTTGGCTCGACAAGTAAGTTTCCCGCGCCCGCTTTATAGATCTTCTATTAATAGCCCCTTTGGATGCCAAAGAAGCAAGTAGGGCCCACACTGGTTGGTGCCCAGCGCTCGGTAGGGCACGTATAGCTTGTCATAGCATGCCTTTTACTGCACTTCCTGTGATCTTTGAACGCCGTACATACCCCGCCCCAAACGTCCAACCCAGTGGGACAACTTTACGCACCAGGTACGTCTTGCCAATACAGTATGCTGAAAAATGTACGATACTAGACTACAGCAGTAGTAGGTGCCATACCATCGCGTACGGCAGAGTAACTGCTGTGACAGCCAACAGGTGGGCAGGTCGGATTAGAGGGCAAGGTGAGTCGTGTCTCACCGCCACAGGCCACGGCTCGTATAGTACGGGCTCCGACGAACGCAAGCGGAGAGCCGGCTCAAATTCCCAAAGGTGCCCAAAAATGGACGGCAGGATGTGCAGAGTTCTACACTACGTCGTACGAATAGTCGTCTGCTGGAATTTGCAAGCAAAGTATCCATAGGGGACGAATTGGGGAAATAATCGTTCGCGAACGGGATCTCTAAGAAGCGGAGAGAGTTCTCGCGCGGCCTGGAAAGAAGAAACTCTAAAAGCATCACCAAGGGGAACACTACGTTGAGCCGCCATCGAAAAAAGAAAATTGAGCCGGGTCCGTGCCGCGTCTCTGCAAGTTATTCTGCGGAACGGATGACCTCTTGCAAAACCGCGCACCGTACCGATTCAGCCAAAAACTCAATCCAGCGCAGAGCCGCGACCGGCGGGCCCGACCACTTCGTGCTCATCGACGATGTTTCATTATGTACCAATCTATTTGTGAACGTAATCCGAGGTGTACTCTGATATGAACATCAAACACATACTATTTAATATATGTGTGGCGTTCATCCTGAGCGCTCAAGATGGACCCCTCCCCCCCCCTGGTCGGTGAAAGCCCGACGTGCTCCGTCCCGGCATTGTAGGGATGCGAGGGTCTAAAGTCATACGACAACCGCCATGCATGATGTCGAGTGCACCTCCCCCCCCCCCCCCCCCCCCCCGTCCCGGCATTGTAGGGATGCCAGGGTCTATGGTCATACAACTAGGGCCATCCATGAAATGAGTACACCTCCCCCCTCCCCCCCCGCAGAAAACGCGAACAAGTACCGAGGGACACGTACGTATACTGCAATCAAGACCTAAGATCTACAGGTGGAGAAGCTTATTCCTCCGCATGCCGTGGCGCCGGCCGCGAAAATGAGGACGACGGCGACCGCCCCGGCAGCAACCCCAGTCTTCACCTTCCGCCAGTACATCGTTCGTCTCAGGCTTCGAGAAGCCCGGTCAAAACGAAACGCCTGCTGGTTGAGCTGGTCGGTTTTGTCCACCAATAGCTGAGGGGAGGAGGAGGAGGAGGAGGGGAAGGAGGAGGAGGGAGGGGGGGGAAGGAGGAGGAGGGAGGGGGGGGAAGGAGGGAGGGAGGGGCGGGGAGGAGGGTGTGTAAGATGCAAGGGACGTTGCTTCAGTGACCATGTCTCCAAGGCGTTCGGATATGATGGGAGCTGCTATCGCCAATTCGATGGCTGTGTAGGCATCGCAAACCGGCATTATTGGGCATTATTGCACGGCTAGTAACCACCCCACGGAACGACTGGCAAATTACCTGGTATCCTGGTGTTAATGTATTCACAGTTCCTGCCAAAACGAGGGAGTCTTAGTGCATTCATTGCTACTGCCATGCCATTCCAACGGCATTGCTTCATAACTAATCCGAACCCCTCGACAAACGACCGTTGAGGCAGGGACGTGCAGTTCGGGACGCTCAGGGGGAGAGCGAAACTGTCTCCAGCGTATGTGTCGCAAGCACTCAAAAACCTCAGTCGAACTCACTCAAAACTCTCGCTCAAAATTGTTCGCGGAAAACAATGCCAGCAATGCCCTTAAACATCCTGGAGACACAAGAACAGTAGCGCAGCATAGTTGGACTACAGGCGGAGACCGTACGTTGGGATTGAGGTATACCACCAGCCCGACTCTGTTGCATACAGAGGCAGACCAGCAATTAGGTCACCAACCCAGCTCTGTTCCATAGGGAGAAAGTAACAGCAACCCAGAAATCACTTTGTGTGAAAAGTTGTCGAATGATTATGACTACTCCCGGTTGCTATTTTCAGTACAGTACGACCGAGAAGCACTTAACTGGAGTCCTGAAGCGTTGAGTCACTCAACCGATCAATTTTCATGCCATGAGCGCCCTTCATGTCGCAAGCAAACGACGCGCATACGCACTTCGCCTATTGGCAAGGGTGTATCAAATAATCGGATGGATCTCAAGGTCCCAAGAGTCGGCTTAAGAGCTGCCTCCTCTCTCAGATACAACCGTCTCGACGACTGCAGCGATGCACATAGCTTCACCTCACCACCTGCTTTTTCACTATCAACAGCAGCGCCTTCGCATGTCGGCACAGCACATCTGGCGCCCATGCCGACTCTCTTCCACCAAGACGAACCAGCTCTTCTACAGCTCTACGGCACCGAGCTAGAAGGCGCACAAAACCTCCAAACCGCAAAACGCACATGGAATACAGTAAACCTACGCCTACATTTACTCCATAGACCAAAATACATACATCGTAGTATACATAGACTATACTTTTGCGCTCGTACAGATAGGTGGTAGATCGCATTCACCTCGATTTTTTCTCCGCGCTCCAGCACCTTGTCGACATTCTCAAGCATACCCGCCCGTACATCTTCGATTTGCGATCTCACTCCCTGGAGATTGCCACGGCAAACAAACGCGTTAGAGGTGACAGCTCACTGAAATGTTCCGAGCCATGCCACTACAGTCAGTGCAATAGCATGCCACTACAGTGCGGTAGATTGCCACAACAGGACGGCAGTATGCCACTACAGTGCGATAGCATGCCACTACAGTGCGGTAGTTTGCCACTACAGTGCGGTAGCATACCGCTATAGTGCGGTAGCATACCACTGCAGCGCGGCAGAGGAGCTCTCTATGGGGAGTGATCTTTGCTAACTGACGACGGGTTCCTCAATTTCAGGGATTGAGGAAATACACAATATCATTGCAATCGCGTTCAAACTATATACGTAAATTTTGCAGTTGTTGAATGCCTAGCCGATGGGATGGTCAAGCTTTATAGGGTGACGCACCTATTTTTTGTCGAAGCTGTTATTTCGGTCGGTGATGTGTGCTCTGCAGCAGTAGTCGTGCACTACTATTAGTATACCTGGTACAGCTTGTAATGTTAGGAACCTCGCAAAACATCAGGTGCCTCCTCTGCCGTCCTAATAGTACTGCTACTATTAATACGAGTACACCATTTAGTAGTGTTCCGTATGTATCAGGTACTACTCTATCAACAGGTACCACTTGTCCGGGATTATGAGGACCGCTTGGGTATCAACGTGAATACCCAAAAGCGCCGTTTAGTTTCCAGACAGAGTCACACCATCCTACTATAGCCTTCGCGCCCTTCTGCTTGCGGTCAATACTCGTAGCTTTTGAGCATCGACTGCACACTTAGGGGCGCGCCGAGCCGTGCTGAGACAACAGAAACCGGAACCGCACTCAACGATCGAGAAGCACCCAAGGTTGGCTTGGCTAACGCCATGTGCCCCCGACCGGAATTCCTCCCCCGCCGGCATTGTCGGACCGAGTGCACTGCGGACACGTCATTCCCCCGCGTAAACATGCTTGTCCCACGCAAAACTACAACTGCAGTACGCGGTGTGTTCGACCGCGTGACGAACATTCTACCCATGCCGCTACGATCACGCCAAGCAGCCCTAGCACGTCAATCGACAGCTGATCCCGGCCGCCAACCCGCGCACGCAGCCGTGCGCGCGTATCAAGGGAGTCGCAAGCAACGGTGGGAAGGCAAGCACTTGAAGTAACAGTCGACAACGCGAACGGACGACAACACGGATCAATCAGAAGGAGGGTACACAAACATCTCAACCTGTGCTGTAAGAATGTACCTGTGGTAACCTTTTCGCCACTGCAGAAACCATCCCGCACTAATTCCAAGCGGTGTGTCCCCGAACAACGTGGGTGCCAATCACTGAAAAAACGATCCCAGAATGACTTCAAGCAGTTTGTCGCTCAAGTGTCTAGGTGCACCAAGGGATTTTCACCACTGCAAAAATGATCCCACACTAATTTCAAGTACTTGTCGCTGAAAAGTGCCTGCAAATCAGCAAGGGGGCTTGGCTTCACCGCCAAAAACGACCTCACACCGATTTCAAGTACGTAGTCTATCCCTCAAACGTAATACTGTACATGGATGTAAAACTTATTGGGGCTTGACCGCAAAAAAAAGGACCCCACACGAACTTCGAGCAGTTTTTTCCTAAAACATGGGTGCAGTTTTGCGCGAGAGACCCACCACCGCAAAAATGATCACACACTATTATCATAGTCTCTCCCTGAGCCCCGTGATCTTATACGTACGTGCCAAACATGAGGGAGGGTTCGCCACTGCAGAAATGCGCTTACACGAAATCCCGGTAGTTTGTGCGCGAAACGCGACACGAGCAAATTTAAGGGGGTTTTCACCACCACCACGAGAAAAAAAAAAAAAAAAAAACACTACAGTAGTAGCTCCAAGCGTTTTTTTTCCCTGAACCATGGGTGCAGTTCTAGGCGAGTTCCACGACCTAAAAATTATCCCACACTAATTTCAAATATTTTTCCCTGAAACGACGGCGCTGCAGGTGCAGTATAAGAGGCGCACGTTTCACGTATAGAGGTCACCGCATATCATACCTGGTAGGTACCGTATACACGTGTGATATGGCAACACAGCCCCTCTCACGATTTTTTCCAAAGCTGATTTTCCGAAGGACGGGGAGAATGCAATGTGTAACGAACTCTATAATCAACGCAACTGCCCATAGCGATGGGTCTTGTCTGTCCAAGAAAATAACTCGACAAAATCTTTTCAAAGTCGCCATCACTTTTCGTTTCGTAAGCCCCTCTTGTTTCGGACAAAATCGACTCGAAAAATCGTCCCAGGGGGGGGGGGGTGTTATGTTATCACCCGTGTGATATTCCTTTTCCCCGAAATACAAGGAACCGAAACACACCTCGGACAGATCATGTACAGATCGTTCCTGCTTCACCATTGATGATCGAGATATTTCAAGGCAGATACCGTAGATCTATTCCCGATATTATATTATCTGCTTTAACCTCTTTAGAACCGCAGTCCCGTTTTGGGAACAAACTACTCGGAATTTGACTGGTTTGTCCCCAAAAACGCGACTGCGGTTCTAAAAGGGTCAAGGGATTTCCGTTGTAGACGTGGAAAAACGTTCAATCTGTTCGACAATCTGTTCAAAAACATCGTTTTTTTAATATATTTTTGAAAATAGACTTCCACCACCCTAATTACTTGATTTTAGACCACATCCATGGTTGCAGCAGATACCTGATTTTTCGATACAGGAAACGAATAGGGTGATTGCGTGCGACAGGAGCATCCAATCAATGGAGAAAGAGGGGATGGCTGGTTATGAATTGATCTGCAGTTTTTGTTTTTTCGTCTATTGGAGTGGAAATATGCAGGAAAAATCGTTTTCTTTCGGTTTATATTCGTGCCTTCTCCCTAGGGAAGGACTACTTGACCTCACTAAATAACCCATACGCACAGCAATACAATCCGCGCTTGACTCCGACAAGTAGCCGACAAGAAATTTCCTCCAAAAGTTGACCCTCTTCAATTTTTCATGGGAAATTCGAAAAAAAAAAAGCCGGGATGAAAAAGGGAAAAACATTTCATCGTATCAGGCAAACGGTGCCAGTTATGAACGCAGCCGCACGCCGAGCGATTGCCATCACACCTGGTGGCATCGCTGCAGCGAAGACCATCTGTGATCGGGCCTTGATGCAGCGGGAAGCGAGTCACCCCTGGCGCTCAGATGCGGACGGATCACCGCTCTCTCACCGTGATAAAACGATCGAGTCAAACTACTCGTACATACAGCATCAGCATGCGGAATTTCAGGCGCGCAGTGAGTGCAGCCTTGGCCGCAAGGCTCAAGCCCAGCTGCACTCAGAGCAACAACGTGTCCGTGAGCTATTAATAGGGGTGGGGCGCGCTTCCACGGAGGTGCGGGCAGCGCCGTCGAAATCCCGGTCTCGGCGAAGTGCAGTATAGCAACACGCAGCCGCAGCCTATGTCGGTGGCTGTGTGGGGGTACGATCTTCTTGTTTCTTTACACGTTGCGCCCAACAGCAGTAAACCAGGACCACATAGCCTGCGACTTGGTCGGTACAAAATATGTGTCACAGGGGGGGCAGCATTTTCGTGCTGCCGGCCGCCAACCCCAAGGGGCCACCAGAAACGTGCGATTCGCTCACGCTCTTGCATCCGTGTCTACGCTGCTGCTCTACGCTCTGGGCTTTGCTTGGAGGTGCGCTATCCACCAGCACGTTTGGTGCAAAAAGCAAGGCTGACTTTTTTTTCTTAGCTCGTACCTCAACGCCGCAACGTCGACCCCCGCACAGCTTTTTTATTGTATTTTTGAGAGGCAGCATCATCGGACATTGTTATTTGTGGCAAACTTTTTTTTTCCTCATCACGGATTGATTGATTCTCTGAGGATCTTTTTTCCCCCCAGATCTCGACCACACGACATTGTATATTTTTATTCGAAGTGCTAGAACGAATTTCATTCCCAGCCCTGACTGTAGCTCATGATGCCGGATGGGACCCGTCTAATCCGCATGATTTGCGGCAGTAGCACACGTTTCCTGGGTTGGATCTCTACTACGTATGCAGATCATGCACAGCCTCTCACAACGGCGGGTGATGAACTAGATCATCTAGATCTACTGTATATAGAGAGACCATGATCTGTCCGAGGTCTGGGATTTTTTTTCATCAAGTAAAGTGGCTACCCCGATTCAAGAGAGGGCACGCAAAGAGACTATTACGGGGGGCCATAGTTAACAGGACCAAATAGTGTTGGTAAAAATGGTTAAATATATAGGTTTTTATGTACACCATAGGTCCTGTTAACTAGGTTCCCCCGTAATACTAAGAGTACAGCACTTAGTAGAGGCCAGATCGGCTGGACCCTCCCACAACAAAGCTGTATATTTCCTGGTACTTTGGATGAGAGAGAGCGTTAGTTCAGAGATGCGTTTTCGGGCTGTACCGCACCTCTCGAAAGTCGGGGCACCCACTGTACTGGTACGAATCACCGGGTATTAAACATACAAACGGTCCCTACAGTACATTTAGAAGGGACGGAGTGGTACGGTACAAGGTTAGGCACATCTCCTTGAGGGGTTCAAGGTTAATCTTTCTCACGTCTAACGCCATGCTGGCCCCATCTATGACATCAAGAAGATAAGAACACGCATTCCTCGTACGTACCTGGTAGACAAAATGCGCGAGGAAAATGGACATCCGAACTAAAACACAAGTACTCACACACACACACATCAACATCCGAACACACGCTACATGGCGGCATATACAAGAGTGATTGTCTACGTACTGTCCCGACCTAGAACGGCCCTCGCGGTGAAATATGTGCATTTGATGATATAATATTAGTGTAGTAGTTAGGTGTCTCCCGTGTAGTATTTTTCACCCGTCAAGGCCTGTTTCGACGTATTACTCTAGATTTCGGGGGGGGGGGGGGGGGGGGTCCTTGACGGGTGAAGGATGTCCGTCAAGGGGCGAGAGTGCTGTCGACCATCGCATCATCTTCGCTCGCAATCGGGCGGTATTTATATCGAGGGCATGACCAGCACAACACAAAAACAAAACAAAATACTAGAGAGGACTTCGTATATATAGCAGACATGCTCTTGCCGAACGACTAATAATACCAGGCATTCATCATATGTAGAGTCAGAAGGTTGAGCACGCACGCACACGCACAGCGGGCAGAGACGTGCGCCGTCGTGGCCGTTACCTGCAGGGAGTCCCCTGGGGGGTCGTTGTTAAAAGCGTTCATTTGGCGTTGGAGGATAGGGGCGAATTCGGCGTTCATGCTGAAGGCCGGTGCCGTATGCATGCTAGGCCCGTATTGTTCAGAAAATCGCGTCTTGACGTCCTGTGAGTGTAGACACGACAAATCAACACGTCAAACGTCATGGGACGGAGGGAGGGAGAGAGGGAGGGTAGGACGGCAAATGCCATGGGAGGGAGGGGAAGCATGTGAAATAACATGGGGGGGGGGCGGGAAGGGAAGGGAAGGGAATCACATGCCGTGGGAGGCAGGGGTGGGGGCGGGCGGGACGGCTGGCGGTGAACAGGCGACGTTAACGCTTGGGTTGGGAATTCAAGACGGAAAAGGTGACGAGACTCAAAACTAGCACAGTGTGCACCATCGCCCACCTGACTGGGTGGGGCACGATCAGTTTGGCGACCGAACTTGGATACACTCAGGAGTCGTAGGAGACAAGGCGCAGCATGTTCCTACCTTACCAGGTACCAGGTATATGTTACTGCTTCGCGGTCACACTTACTCGGGGACGGTGAACGACGCCCAAATTTGCACTATTAATAAATAAGAGGGGTCAGTACCTCTGCCTTCCACAGAGGTCAAGCAATGTTTTCAGCGGAAAACGTGCCATGCATCGCTGCCATGCGGGGCAATGATTGCTTCACCTCAGCCTACGATAGCGCCTGAAAACAACACCAGGTATCAATTTCTAGCGAGGTGGGTGCCTCAAGATAGGCTCCAGGTACATTTGGGGCCGACCGCAAGGGCAGCAAACAGCTCTTGGCGGCTGGACTCTGTAGCGCGATAGGCAGACTTGCGTTGGCAGGTCCATATGTGTGGAATGACAGCATTTCACGCTTCGTGACTTGACATCACACAACCACACAGAAGAAAAAAAACTACATCAGAGCAACAGTAGCTGCCGCGAAAATCGAACAAGATGTCGGTGCGATCGACGAAAGCACACGCAAGCAAAATGGCTGTGAAGGTCTTTTACCGCACTGGCGCATGCTACTCGCAATAAGTGCATCTACTGTAGTACACCAGTAAAGTACGTCGATATCGCGCCTACTACTGCAGCAAAAAAAAGTACCTTCAACTTTTGAGGGTGTACGTACTATTATTACAGCAGGGTAGCTAGTTTTACCGGCATGGTATTGAGTCAAATACGAAAGCTACCCGACTACTCCGGTACATTATATCAATCCCAGGGTATGCAAAAATTTGGACGGGTACGGTATTGGGGGGCGGTAGTATGGGTGTAACACATTTCCGTTGGTAGGTTAGAGTACATAGGGTATCGGGTAGGTGGGATACCCGAGTGCTCCAAAGTACATACCCTACTGCAGTACCAAACAGAGCATTGTTTGGTACTGTAACTTCTTCACCCTTCAGGGATCTGAGAGACGGAAATCGACGATTAGACGACGTACAATATTAGGCACGCGCAGCAAGTCAGCGCTGGCGAGTGTCGGGATGACAGACTCACCGCACTGCTGTACTACCGGAACTGCACTACAAGGAGTAACACCTTACGCTCGCACCATGATCTATTCGCACGGCAGACAGCGCTTCTCATCCTACAACCTGGAATAGGTATGCTGCTGTACGGTAGTAGCGACAGCCGGAGACGTACGTGCAGCGAAAACGAACAGCCTAAACGTTTTTTCAGCCGATCAACCCGGAATTCAAACACCGCCAGATCAACTATGGGGACGCCAAACACAAACAATAATCATCTTGTTTCTTGTCGTACTTACCACAATATTAAAATGAGGAGGCCCCCATAAGAGACCACACATTGATGGTAAAACATGCTTACAAAATAAATACCTCGAGAAAAGCGAAAGGTATCCGCCGCCTTGACTGCTCATCCGCCATGCACAGGAACGTGACCCCGTTTTCCACGATGTAGTGGAACACGTGAGCATCCCAAACCTGGCCACCGGCAAAAAATGTTCACGTTGAGGTAGTAAGCGTTTCGGAGGGTCAGAGCGGGCACATCAGTTGCGAAAGGCGGTCCAGTCAGCCGTGCTCAAGCCATAAGCAGGAGCGAAAAATATCACAGTAGGTGCTTGTGCTACCTTTGTAGACTATGACACTATGGCAGTAGCATTGCGTTCTCATGCTTTCTGGGTCTTAAAAGCTACCAGTACCAGGTATTGGTATAAGGCAGTATCTCTGGCGCTCCCTTCGGACAGAGGCGGTTTACCAATGACGAGCAACAAGAAAATCGCGGCGTAGAGTCAGTAGGTATAGCAATCTGTCAAGCAATCTGTTACGTAGCAGGGGTTTTGAGGGGAAGGTCTGGTCTTAACAATTGGATATCCGTGCTATTAATAACAGATTGTAATCGGAGCTCCGTACAGCAAAGTCAGTATAGGTACTGAACAGAGTATCGTAGGTATTGAACATGTTTAACCCTTTTTACTAACAATATTTGGTCCTGTTAACTATGGCCCCCCGTAATAAATGTATTCAGTACAACTATTGAATACGTTCAGTTTACGTACTGAAACATGCCACTACAAGCAGTTCAAGTCTCACACTTCGTATCCAGCGAAGTTCGACATTTCATTTTAGCGAAACTCCAAATACCTGTGACGGCTTATTCTTCTCTGTCTCGTTTCTGACCGCGAGCAACACTTGATTTATTCCACCAGTACTTGGAAAAACAACTAAACTCGCACAGCACATAGCTGGTTCGATTCTTTTATTCGAAAGTCATGTTTGCAAGCTGGGTCAATGTTTCCGACCTACAGTCTAAAACACATCTAACCTCTCCCTTCCATGTTGCGTAATGCGGAACAAATTTTACCACATAAACACACCGCCTGTGCTCGATAGTCGAAAAAATTGAGACCTTGTCTGTTTACGGGTCGGGTCAAATCTCGCGGGTCGGGTCGGATCGGGTAAGGGTGACCCGACCCGACCGGACCCGACCCGTGAGAGTTTGAAAACCCCCTGGTGCGACCTGACCCCCGGCCTGTGTGGTTTAAAAAAAAAATCGATTCGACGGGCCGTGACCCGCGAAGAGCCCTGAAAAAATCGCGAGGGTGACGATCCCTGTGCTTCGTCAAGGAGAGGGTCCCGCCACCTGTCACACCTCTTCCGCTTGGCTTTACAGTGTGTGTGCGTGTACTTGAGTCGGAATGCGCTAATTAATACCAGTATACCTACGGACAATCGGGTTGCTGGGTCTCTGTCCGTGGGCGTAAAACAAGCCTTGACGTGGAGGCAAAACACGCACCCCCCCCCCGCTCTCGAGAAGAAGCCTGCCACATCAAAACAATAATACAAGGCCACCAGGTACCTGGTGTTGACTTTTTTTTTTTTTTAATTACCCTGGTACCCGGTTTGGGCTTAAGGCGGAAAACGCCACGAAAAAAAACGAAAAAAACGACGACGATTAACTCATAGCGGCGTCAAGATGGCGCACCCATTCGCTTCTCGGTAAAGGGATGGTAGACTCTGCTGCTGTCTGTACTACGGTATCACATCACTACCTCAACGCAAGGCCTTAAGGCTTAAGGGACCCCCCGAGGTAGCGCTCAAAACAACGATAACTACCCTGGTAAAAGTGTCAACAATGGTCTATCATGTTAGCCCCGTGCCGTACGATTCCCAGCGGTATCTCTCTAGAACACCAATTCGTATCATTCCCCAATCAAGCACTGACCGTTGCTGTAATCACAATCAATTTTAATGGTCAATTTTCCCCTCTCAGGCCCCAAGAGGGTTTCCGAGGGATAGAGAGGGGGTTAAGACACGTGCACCGGATTTGATATTTACTCGAACTGCTGCGGACTCGCACTTGCCTGCTGATAACTTACAAAACATAACACTTCACGTCTCTACTTGAAGTTTGTTCTCGTCGCCATATTTCAGTGGCCGGCCGCGAAAGGGTTGTAGCTACGGCGAATTTCACTCCATCACTAATTCCGACTTGTTTATCCCCCCAAAAGTGGGTCAGTCTTTCGCAACTATTAAATCCATTACTGCTGTATCAGGTATATCAGGGATGCGTATTTCCCGGCAGCGGTAATTACCCGAAATTACTAGGGCTCGAGGTAATAATTTTTTTCAGAGGAAATTCTTTGCGTCCCCTATCCCCGGGCAAATAACGCCTCCATATAGAATGGAAACCCCCGTTTTTTTTTTCAAACGCTGCTAAGCTGTGCAGCAGAGCAGAGCGCTACGTAGGCGCCCACAGGCAACCGAGAGCTACGCCACACGCAGGACACAACAGCTGTGTGTCGTTGTGACGGAGTAGCATACTATGGCGTTCAGGCGTAGCGCCGTCGTCGATTTATCCGATGGCCAGCCCCAGAGCTACGAAGAGCACCGCACCGCGCTTACAATATAAAATATAATCATATATATGAGCTGACATATTCGAATGGAAAGGGTGAACTCGGCGCAGATGCAGCTGGGACGCTGGGATTTCGTTGAGGCGTCCAGCGTCCATGTTTACAGTTTCTAGTCGCGGATAAGGTCGCGATCGCTACACGCGTACGAAGCAGCGCACTGCTGTAACTGCTCACTTCCTGCTTTGCGCTTTGTGTTGCTGATTTACCTCGCGACATATCATAAGTATATTCGTACATGAGAGATCGCTATCAGTACTGCGGCAGTAGTCCTACTATTCCAGTATCAAATTGCTGCAGGACGAAATCAACGAGGACATGAACAATTAAAAATCAACTGAAACCGATGAACATTTACTAAAGTACTTGCATTGTGCGCAACTGCTACTACTGCTGTGCACCTGGTGCCGGTAGAGTGAAAATGATCGAAAATGTCTGTCCGAAGGCCTGAACGAATCTTATACTTGTGCTTTATGTAGTGCATGGGCCACCCGGGGATGATATTTTTTGTCCCCCCCCCAAAATTACGCCTTTTTTTCCTCGAACGAGAGGAAATAGGGGAAATTTTTTGGAAAAGCTGAAAAAGGCTGTTTCCCGGAAATTTTTGGGTTCCGGGTGAGGAAATACGCATCCCTGAGGTATATTGGACTACTGCTGTTTGTTGCACTACAAGCAGAACATTAGCTTTCGTTCGCCATAAAAAATAGAGGTACCTCACCTCCAGATTACACCAGATACGCAACACGGAAACAGAGTCTCCCGGGAAATAGAGACAACATTCAAGGAACTATACAGAGTACTGCTGTATATATCTCCAGCTCTGCCATATATCAGAGGTATTAATAGCAGGTACCTGGCACTTCAAGTTCAATTCAAGGACGTATACGAGTATAAAAATATATGTTTTACGTACATCTCTATTAATAGCTCTGTCGTGTCGTAAAGACAAGGATATTGCCCCTACGAATGAATACGGCGAAAACCCCCCGAAAAAACGGGGGGACAAAAGTTTCGACGAGTTTTTTAAACCTCACGGCTGGCGAGTCGTCTTTTCAATACACATAAAAAAGAAAAGTACACAAAACAACGAAATAGCAGTAGTGCGGCGTAAAAAAATACTATTAATACCGGGTACCAGGTACTCCGTACTTGTACATATGATGAAATATATACATATTGGTATAATCTTGTTTTTTTGTGTACAATTAACAGGTACCTGGTACATATCATCGTATAAACCATGGTGTGATATGCGAATATAACTGAGTCAGCCTCACGCCCTGCCTGGTTATCAAGTTTTTACAGCCCGCACCTTGATCTTAATACGTCAATAAGAGGATCGCCCCGCCTTAGGAACCAAACGCCAAAAGCGGCGTGATGGCTCGACCCGCAGTTTGTTTAGACACCAAAAAATGTAGGGGTTGTTGTTCCATGCTCTTGTAGTCTGGTACGAGTACACAACGGTCTTCGTGCCGATCACTGTTTGGTCACTTCGGGCGGCAAGGTAGGCCCACGCCGGGGGCGAGGGACGGTATAATACCAGCGCGATCAGAGCTGTGAGGGATAACAGCAGTACGAGATAGCAGACAGTAGCTGGCCAGCAACCAAGCTTCAGGCCAGTACATCAGGCTTTCACAGTCCGCGCTTTATTTCACCCTCTCACAATATCTAGAGCCGTGCCATGTCGGTAGGAAAGTGGGTGCCGACGACGAAGCCCCATGCTTACAGAATAACTGGTACATGCTACAGCAGTACAGACAACACGATATCTGAGGCGTTTTCCGAAGCCCTTTTCACTATTCTCGTACCTCATACCTCATACTTATTGCAGCACGGTCGCACACATAATGAGCGTGCGCTTAGCAAGGGGGGCTAATGTTGTAAGCAGCACCCAAAATGGGCCAAAATGGGATGTCCCTCTACAGTAACTTTACACAACATACTTGCTTTGGACTACTACTGGATGTTCCATGGTAATATTATTAGTACAGAAGGGTACGAAGTGCATACTGCTGTGGGGGTATCGAGATATGAAATCTGCTTGTTTTAGTCATGCTCTGGTACGGTACGTACTGTAGATACCCCGGGCACCCTCTCTTGTACTATAACTGGTACCTGGTACCAGGTACAAGGCGCTTCGCTCCGCGGGCGGCCTACGCCGCCCGCTACGCTCGCTCAGGAAGGAAAAATACATCAAACTACTATGCCAAGCGGACAGAGGTCCATGATTGACTACCTGGTATATTTTTTTTAAGATCGATCGTAGTTGCAGCAAACTGGCGACTCGATAGTGCCAAGAGTTCTGCCGCCATGCTTTAGGAGACAACAGCTCGGACGCCACATACGCTTCGCATCGCGAGCGGTTGCCGGACGTACGTCGCCCTACGTACATACCCGAGGTAGGGTAATCCTTTTCCTTTTTCGATGTGCTTGCTGAACGTACTGCTGTACGAAAGAGAAAGCACAGCACGGCACAACTACTGTCAGTAGCAGCACCGCAAAAACAATGAAAATGAAACTGAATAATTCGGGAAGAAAAAAAAATCCCCGGCCCCTCATGAAATAATGTTCTGTCTGATTGGAACACCTTGCACCGGTAAAAAATAAAAAGCCGTACAGCAGAGCTTCTCTCTCAGCCTCGTACACCACCCGCCCCTCTCGTCACCGATTCGGTCCGGGTAAAGTTTTCCCTACTCTCTGCCACAGTGAGCCCCGTCGCCCGCCTCGCGTTAAGCCCGGTGCTCACCGTGGCCGTCATTCGCCAGCTCGACAATGTTGTTATTCAGACTGGGTACTTCCCTCTGTGATTTTCAGCCCGGTCGCAAAAATAAGCACCGCTTGAATATTATCTTGCAATGCCGAACGGTCCTTATAACTCGTACGTACCCTATAAAAAATCACAAATGGAGGCCAGACAGAGCCCGTCCATGTATCCCTCGTGTCTCGAGGCACACGCGACGCCTATGTACGAAAGCGGCGACCGTGCTCCTTGCACCGTCCCCTCTACCCGCCAGCACCCGCTGACACCCGCGACGGCGCCGGGCTCTCCCGCCGTGCCGTGCTCCGAGTACACACACGCACACGAAACGAAAGAAGAAAAAGGAAGAAAGCACCGAGAGTGCCAAGAGAAAGGGAGAGAACGAAGACCCGCTGGAAAGGTCCGGCAAGCAGTGAAGGGAGGCGGTTTCGAAGTGGGAGCTCTGAGAGGCCAGGGATGTACCAACCGAGCACGCTCAGAGAGTGAGATCTACGTAAGTGCTTCTATAGTACTATTAACGACAGTACCTGACACACCCTTAACTACTCCCAAGCAAACCTGCAGCAGTGGTCTGTAACAGTACGTACAGCAGTTTGCCCCAGAAACGTGGGTGATTTTGTAAAGGGGTTCTATAATAGTATTCAAGCAATAGCAGTGCTGTACCAGGTATATAAATATATTTATATATCCAAGTAAAATATCCATATTTTTCTACATTACCATGCGTTTTTCTTCGGCCGCGGGTCTTCTCTCGTGCTCTCGGCCGCGGGGCACGCTGGTGGCCCGCGTGAACACACGGCTCGCCTTCCGAGGTCCATGGCTCGTGGTCCGTTGAATCAAAGTCGCGAAAACCCGCAAGTAATCGAGGGAAAGGTTTTCGACCCCCCAAAGCCTTCCGCCGCATGCAAACCCACATGGACTCCTCTTGCGATATCTGGGTTTAAACTCCTAGATCCGAGGGAAAAGTCATGAAAAATACATGTCGTTTCACACCGCCGAAACAGCAGCAGCCCATCAGGCCAGCTGCAGCCAAACACGCCAACACAGCAGCAAAAGCTCACAGTCTCATGCCTCGTACCAGCAACCGCACCAACACCCCCACAGCCTCCGCCGCCGCCGCCGCCGCAGCGGCAGCAGCCGCAGCAGCCGCAGTCCCTGAAGTCCCCTCAGGAACCACGACGACGTACGGAGTTGCCCCAACCTCCACTCCCGTCGACACCGGTGCCCCCGACAACGTTGCCCCCGCTCCCGCCGGCAGCGGCGCTGCCGAAGCTACGCCTGCCACCCCGCCTTCGGGACATTTGCCTAACCGTGGCGACGAGGAAGACGTTGACCCGAGCAGGGAACTGACCGTCAGGTGCCCTCGGCTGACGTGCGGTGTGGCGCTGTTCCTCAAAAAGAACGCGAGGCCCGATCGTGCAGCGACTATCCTGCTTGCCGGCGGTTTAAGGCCAGAGTCTGCGCCTTCACAGGTCTTCTTATCGAATACCCCAGTAAAAATCTGCTGGCTGTGTTGCCAGGAGTTCGGAGTGGGCGACGTGGTCTGGGCATACCGGACCCCTGGTGGATTACTACTGAATGGTTCGCATACATTGTTCATGATCTTTTGCGTGTCCAAGCAAGATCCTGACGTCATGATATATTTGGTTCCTGCGTTTATTGCTGCTGCGTCGTCCAGGAGATTTTATTTCTTAAAAGGCGTTGTATCATCGGCATTGAGTACGAAACATACCAACAGTGTGCCAGGGACCTTGGCCTAGTGCACTAGTGCATGGCGTTGCCGAGTACGCCATTTGCATGCAAGAAACTACCTGGTATGGGTTTTGCAAAAGCTCGTGAACTTCGTCGCCCTGTATAAAACACGCAGTGCTGTGATGCTGCAATTGAACGCCTCCGCCGTGTTGAACCCATGTTATATCCACTTCCTGGCTTCCTGGACGAGTACTCACGCCAATCGAATATCGTACTTGTACGCCGAGCTCTACTCTGTACGCACTCGAAGAACGACACTGTATTATACCAGGTACGTTAATACACCAGGCAGGGTGGAGAGCACGTGCTAAAAGCCAAAACGATCTTTGTCCGGGAAAGGAGCAGTTTCAATGCCGAAACACGTATGGACAACTCACGTAGGACATCCTCGTTGCCTCCGCGGGTATCTTGTTGAGCAGGACGCGGGTGACCGTGGGGAAGTTGCCAGCGGTGGCAGTGAACTCCGCCAAAACCGCCTTCCCTCTCGCGATCAGCGCATACACGATCGTCATGGCTGGCCGGCCTGGCCTCAGCTACCAAACCTCAAACCTGCAACGTGTAACATGCATCATGTCGTATCGTACGTAAGACAACAAGACAGCAGACACCAGTGATACAGCAGTAGTACCTACCAGGTACCAGGTACCAGATGTGTATAATATTGGATACGCAAGACGTAGGGGAGTCAGGCCCTCGTAGGATTGATCGTGGGCCGTCCTGGAATACCATCTATCTGTACCCGTACCCACCGGGTATATATATATGCGTGCTGTCCTCGGTCCTCAGCTCTACTGTAAATCCTCCACGTGTACAGGTACCATCGTCGAAACACATCGTACGAACTCCAAAAGTAGCCGAAGCAAGAGCAGCAAACTTGTTTTAATACCTGGTACTAATTTACTGCTGCCGGCTGTAGGACAGTGGACTATACCGTAGTCGGGTACAGCAGTGTAAATAATGTCGAGACCACAACAGCAGCAATGTTCCGAAGATCGATTCGGACACTCCGGAGAGCTGGACAGCCGGGCCAGGGACACAGGACAAGCTTCAGAATTGCTCTGAAAGTCGAAAGTGAGCGGAAAAACTGAAGAATAATGACGTTGAACAAAGTTTCAACACGAGGAGAGACCCTGTATCTATGTACAACATTCACATACACAAAGTCGTGCAGGTAGGTAGGGTCAAGGTTAGGGCTGGGGTCAGGTTGGGTCTGGGCCGACTTGCAAGATAGAAATGACCAAAGCGTTTTGCGCAAGTGTGCGTATTTGCAAGAGAAGGTGGGTACACAGGCAGTACCTTACGTACGTACCAGGTACGACCCCAGCTTGGGAGATGTACCGGTATTCGAGCGGGCGTAGGGGTAGAAGTTAGCTGCTACCTGGTGTAAGTAGAGGCCAGGGTGGCCGAATTCTGGAGTGATACTGCAGTCACAAAGCACTCGTACATAACCCAATACCTATATTCCACGAGCAGTACTTAGCGCGTGTGGTATACCAGGTATACCGGTACCATCGCATCGTCACCTGGTACTGCTGCGTACTGCCTACACCCCCAGTTGGGTCGAGAAAGCGGTACAGCAGAACGAAACACAGCAGTTTTTTTGTACTCACGTCAAAACCACGGGGGTCTGACTACAACCAAACAACAACAGAAACACAGCACAGACCCATAGACAGAAGAATATTTCGTATCCATCTGTTTAAACCTCACCTTCAACCAGAGGGCCTAAGGACACAACGTCCTGGGGGAGAGCTTCACGTTTGGGAGACAAGACTGCTGTGAATTTCATCAGCTTTGTGCCGCAAGGGTTTTATAAAGACGATAAGGCATGCTCCTCAAGGTGATGGAGAAAATTTTGAATATCACAGACGAGTCAGTGTGGACCAAGTGACAGCGATATAACGCGCGGCAGCTCCACGCCGCCCAATTCGCTGCGGTTAGTGCAGTGCGGGTTGAACACTTGGCAGGTGGTGCGGGGGTGGTGCTATTTTGATTCGTGGGGCAAACGCTTCGGTAGAACGCATGAGGACATGGGAGGAAATAGGAACGGCAAACAAAAGACGCTACGGAAACGAGGCAGATACCGGCGAGGCCGGCATTGGCATGGGGAAGCGCACTCCTCACGATGAGGAGCCACGGGGGCGCTCCATGGCCTCTCCCGCTGATGATTCGACATACCTACTTGCGCCTCTGAAGCGTGGAGAGGCTCCTCACGGTGCGGAGACTGCATCGAGAGGAAGCAACACGTCGCTCCGACCGTACGTAGTCCCCTACACCGATGTGACGTCTGTCGCTGAGGGGAGGCAGCCTCGGCCAGATGACAACGGAGTCACCTTGAGGTACGAGTACGGGCTGCGAGTTGGGGGCACACTATACTAGCAAGGGCGACGACTTATTTTTTTATGCTCGCGTGACCAATCTGCTGAACGCAATCGCTTCGCGGCCCTACGTGGATACCGGTATGTCCTCATTAGCTGTAGGACTTTAGTGTGCAGTGCAAGCGCCCGCTAAAATCTGGTGTTGCAGACGCCGTCATCAGCTGTCAGTGATTGCCCCTGGATCGTGCAAAAATCAGTACCAGGTACCATGTATATACCAGGTACCTGGTACTCGTACGTACCTGGTACCTGGTATGAGTTTTTACAGCAGTAGTTTTTAATCTTTCGACGCGTTCTGTGACTACTACTGTTGCCGTTCCTCAGTCCTATCCATCAGAGACCAGCAGACAGCAGTACAACCTACCAGGTATTAATACAACTACAGAACAGAAGTGATTACTGTAACAGCGGTAAGTATACGATATACCAGGGTACTCCATAGCTGTACGAGCTGGGCCAGCCAAGACCCTCTCGACCGAGGACGAGGAGGTCGGCCATGCAGCGCTTAATTTTACATTTTACACAGTTGGACACGAAATTTGACACGGCAATACTTGGTGTGTGCACCAACCGAGATTTGTCGTGCCGGGCTTCTTTTTTTTTCTGTCCGAGAGATTCGACCGAAAATAATCCCAAATAAATAGAAACACGACTGATCGCTCAGGAAGGAAAAACACACCGAATTACTATGCAAAGCGGACAGAGGTCCATGATTGAAATAGTTTTTTCATGATCGATTGTAGTTGCAAACTGGCGACTTGATAATGCCAAGAGTCCCGCCGCCATGCTTCAGGAGAAAACAGCTCGGACTCCATGCTTCGCGTCGCGGGCGGTTGCCGGATGTACGTGGCCCTTTACGCTCGCTCACATGCCGTACGTACGTACATACCCGAGGTAGGGTAATCCTTTTCCTCTTTTGACATGCTTGCTGTATGTACCGCTGTACGAAACACAGCCTTTTCCTCTTTGACATGGAAAGAGAAAGCACAGCACAGCAGCACCGCAAAAACAATGAAAATGAAACCGAAAAATTGGAAAGAAAAAAAATCCTCGTCCCCTCATGAAGTATTTTTCTGTCTGATTGGAACACCTTGCACCGATCAAAAAATAAATAACGTACAGCAGGGCTTCTCTCTCAGCCTCGTACGCCGCCCGCCCCTCTCGCGACCACCTCGCCACCGATTCGGTCCGGGTAAAGCTTTCCTTACTTTCTGCCACAGTCAGCCCCGTCGACCGCCTCGCGTGAAGCCCGGTGCTCACCGTGGCCGTCGTTCGCCAGGTCGACAATGTTGGTACTCAGACTTCGCAGCTCCCTCTTTCAATTTAAACGTGGTCTCAAAAATAAGCACCGCTTGAATGTTATCTTGCGACATCGTACGACCCTTATATCTCGTACGTAGTCTATCCAAAATCACAAATGGAGGCCAGACATACATGCATCCCTCGTCTCTCGAGGCACACGCGACGCCTAGGCACGAAAGCGGCGACTGCGCTCCTTGCAGCGCCCCCTCTACCCGCCAGCACCCGCTGACACCCGCGACGGCGCCGGGCTCTCCCGCGGTGCCGTGCTCGGAGTACACGCACGCACACGAAACAAAAGAAGAAAAAAAGAAGAAAGGACCGAGAAAACATAGAACCGCTGGAAAGGTCCGGCAACAAAGGAGGCGGTTTCGAAGTGGGAGCTCTGAGAGACCAGGGATGTACCAACCGAGCACGCTCAGGAATTGAGATCTAAGTAAAGTGGTTCTATTGTTTTTGGCCATATCTCGGGGTGACGACCAATTGGGCAATTAAACTGATATCAACCTTCTTCTTGCACCCCCAGTAACGTCTCCACCAGTTTTCGCCTTGATCCGAAACGACGATTTTATTATTGAACCTACAGTAGCAGGAATTTAGTGTAAAAAGTTGTTGTTTTTGAGTTTTTCGCCGATGTGTCGTCGAGTTCTAGTCGAATTATCTACATGTCATAATTTTTTAATACTTTTTTTTCGCACATGCACTGTTATGTCAGGGTCAACGCCTCCAAATTTCAAGTCCTAATTCGCAGTGGTTCACGAGATACGACTCCAAGATTCATTGCCCGCTTCATGGCTGGCCCAGCTCGGCTAATTTTTAACGTCACGGGACAGCTTTCGCGGACTTTAATTGCGCGTCGCGCAATGTATATAAAGCCCCTGTTCTGGCAGGCACTGGAGCAATGTATAGTCATTTCCATTGACTAGAAACCAACTTTATGAAAATATTCGGCAGACGTCGATCGACAAAACCAACGACACCGTCATGAAATCTGAACGTCATGCGCTGGTTAAGGTATCCGACCCATCCCGTGGTTCCGGTTAATACGGCGATTTTATTGGAAGATGGCTCCCGTTGTTCGCGTTATTTCAGCCATTTGATTGGAAGATAGCTGGCAGCTAGCGCCAACTAGCTGGCGTCAACTGCCCCGTATTACTTTACACTTGCCAGCTCGTAGCGAGTAGGTTTATCCTCGTAGCAGCGGTAGCACTCGTACGGGTATTATACGAGTATGTACTCGTAGCCGATGTAATATCCTGCGGACCTCACCCACTAATTTCCATATGATCTCATTCAACAAATAATCCCCTGGCAGTACATATTCTCCAGGGAGGGGGAGGTGTGCCAGGATTCCAGGATCCAGGATGCAGCATTAGAGTAGAAATATACGTATGTACGCCCCACTAAAACGCCTCATGATACGACGGAAACCCATCGGAACGCCTCTGTTCAGCAGCAGTCCGTACACGCCTGTATCACCTTACGTTTAGTTCGCGTTTTTGACTTTTTCTTGGGTAATTTTTCCTCCCCTGACCCCAACATGGAATCATTGCCTTTGAGATATGTACCCGGTACCTGATACTGTCATGGTATTCATGGAATATGACGCGGACGGCCATACATCCAGGACACTCCTCGGCTTTGTTCCCGCGAGATTCTGGTATCCCTCTCCCGCGCGATGGAAAACTGTAAATCCTGTCCCCGCACAAACGCGTCCCGCCGTGATACTAATATTCCGTTCCCGCCCAAACACGTCCCGCACGAAAAGAGACGAAAAGCAACCCCAGCTGAATGTTTGCGCCTCATTCACTTGCGGACAGCAGCTCCCCACAAAACCCCACAACGCACAAAACTTTATATCACGTTTCTTATGAGGTGTTTGAAGGCGTCGGATGTACCACACAGCAGTCGAAGCCAGCCAGAAATCCCGCGGTTTTGTGCGAGATTCGGGATAATCCCGTGATGAAATGTGAAGTTCCGTGCCCGCACAACCGCGTCCCGCACGAGTTATAATGCCCCGCACCCGCGCCACGAAAAAGAGTAGTTAGCTTCCGTTCCCGCGCAAACACGTCCCGCGGTGGCCACATCCCGTACAAATAGTACCGTTTAGTCTCGGGGTAACCGAATCCCGCGGGATATCGTCCCGGAGTCGAAAGGGCACCACGAAGAATGACCCTTCAAAATCAACGCATTTTTTAGCTCTAAGATCATCTACTATGATAAATTATATCTGGGCTCCAGGAACTGAGTTTTTAGGCCGAATGTACGCGTTCTACTCGGCGGGACAGTTTAAAACACCGGTAGACTCCTCAGAATGCTCCCCGGAGCTTTCCGAGAGTTTTTTCGAGGAGTTTTCCGTGTCTCCAGCGTCCTATTACGGGGGATCATAGTTAATAGGACCTGTGGTATACATAAAATTTATATATTTAACCATTTCTACTAAAAATATTTGGTCCTATTAACTACGAGTATGGCCCCTCGTAATAGTTTGATTTTTGGAGCAGGCAATCCATTTTCTCTGGAGGATCGAAAGTAAGGTAGTGTGTCAGAACTGGACCATAAATAAGGGGTCTTTGAATATTTTTGGAGAAAAATCATGATGTCATCAGAGCTGGCAATATGGACGAACAGTCAAACTACGACTCTGGAGAAACGGAATACCGGTACTGCTGAAGAAAGCTCTCGGAAAACTAAGAGTAACATCCTGAGGAGTCTACCGGTGTTTTTAACGGTCCCGCCGAGTAAGTCGTGGGTGTTCGGCAAAAAAAACAGTTCTTCGAGCCCTTAAAAAAGTCCAATATTAGTTGTTCTAATGCTACAATTTGGAACGTATTAATCAGGACCGAATATGATGTGCCGATGTGTAGTGCAGTGCCAACAAATCACATGAGCCTGCTTATCCACAGATATCTATTTTTCAAGTTTTTGAGGTAGGGTGGTGATACGAGAGGTTTCCATACACGGGTGATGAAGTACTGCTGTACGTATGAAAAATGTTGTGCACGTCGTTCCAAGCGTTGCTGCATGCTGCCGCGGCGTCGCTCCTTCCGAGCAGAAGCCTTCTTCCGAGCGTTGTTGTGTGCTCCGGCAGCCTTGTTCCGAGCAGCGCTCTTTGTCACAGGTTCCACCCAATATCTCACGGGTCGGGTCGGGTCGGGCCAAGAGGTTTTCAAATCTCCTGGGTCAGGTCAGGTTGTGTCAAGAGTTTTCAAATCTCACGGATCGGGTCGGGTCGGGTCTAGAGGTGATGACAAGCTCACGGGTCGGGTCAGGTCATGACCCGCGAGAAGCGGGTCATTCGCGGGTCGGGCCAGCATGACCCGCGAGTTGTTTTCTACTGACCTGCGGGTCGGACCCGCGCGTTCGGCTCGCGGACCCGACACTTGAATCACTTCCGGTGCTCTTACCCTAAGGCTTATCTCGCACCAATACTCAATAATACCCCTTCGGTATCTTATTCAAACATTCAAACACCGCCAAATTCATATACGCATGCCCGCATCCATTCATACCCACTACAGCCAGCTCATATATCGCTGCGGGGCACTAAAATGAACATTGAATAGTTTTTGAGGTGCCGACCCACGGGTCGAACCTTCGGGTCAAGATAAATGATCTCGCGGGTCAAGGTGACCCGACCCGCATGAAACCCGTGTCTCACGGGTCAATCGGAAGGTGGCGTGTCGGGTCGGGTCGGGTCAGGAGGTTTTGAAATCTCGCGGGTCGGGTCGGGTCAGGTCGGGTCACGAGGCTTTCAAATTTCTCGCGGGTCGGATCGGGTCAAGTCAACATACCTAATTTTTTTCGCGGGTCGGTTCGGGTCAGTTGACCCGACCCGACTCGACCCGACCCGACCCGTGAGGTGTGACCGACCCGCCAAAAGCCCTGCTATTATTGCCGCCACCCTCTGTATTATAATACCAGGTATAGCAGTCGGTCTGATCTTGCAGCAACTCATGGACTAGTTGTATTGTTTGAGCGGGGTGCGACGTGTTCCCCCAACGGATGAGATCTAGCCTAGCCGAACTACCGTATTCTACTAGAGTAGAAGCAGCGATAGTGATGATACGACCCGGCCGTGACACGGCAAATATGCCGCTACATCTACAAGTACGATGATTCCGTGTTCATAACGGGGATGACTTTGATGCGTGGTCGTTGCCGTTTGCTCGCCTGCCGTCGGAGCATTGGTCGGTATCGGACGTCATGATGGGCGTGGAAAGTATAGTTGCTACGACTCTGCCTCTCATCTGGACCTGGCTTGTGCAATTATGCTGCTGTTGCTGGTATTGCTATTGTGATGGTGCTGGTGCTGTTGTTTGCTCTCACGCCTCACTCCTCTTGGTTATATGGCTGGTGGTTGGTGCTGCTTGGTGACCAGGCGCCCCAATGTACAACATTCTTTGATTCCTTTGCATTCACAAACGTGCGTGCCTGCTCGTGCCTCCTTTTTTGGGGTGAGTTGCTGCTGTTGTAGATTGTTGCTTGAACGTTTCCTGAATCTGGCTTTATTTGGTTAAAGAGCGCTCAATGTGAAGTATAGCCACGATTCGGACAAACTTCCTTTGATGGATGAGTGTTCATTGTTAAGTACAGCCACGATTCGGACAAACTTCTTTCATTAACCTGTCCCTTTTTCGGACAGACAAAATATCGGACAAGCAAATAGTTTCCATTGGAGGGACTCTACGAGAGGTCAACACCTGATACGGAACACAAAGGGCGTCCGCTTTTAATGATGCAGACGCACAGCACTGCATTGAGGCTCGTTTCGTCACAACAAGTATATGAAAACGTTGGCCGGAAAAACGGTGTTCAGGGTCGGTTTATTTACCAAATCCCAACATAAAGACATTCGCGTTCAGCTTTGGGTATATTTTATATTTTACCTGTGGTGTCTCATACATGATGCTGAGTCTTTTGTTTTGTCTTGTGCTCGGACAGGTGCATGTATACGAACCAGAAGACGAAAAAGAGGAAGATCTGGTCGGACGGTGCCGTGAAGTGCTGCCCCAAACGCCAGAGAGTGTGCCTGTACCGCTGGAGCGAAGTTCTCGGCATTACCGACAAACTGATGGGCGAGATATACCTGTCCGCCCCGGAGTACGAGGCGTTTGTGACCGCGGGAGAGCCGGAGCTCGAGATGGAATTGTAAGAACAAAAATGTTGTTACAGGCGGGCAGTCGTATGGTACTGCACGTTTATACAGTAGTGTTACCTGGTACCAGTATGTGTTAGTAGGAGCGTGTTGTGTGTCGCGTGATGGAGGTCAAATGTTGTTGTGCTTTAGGGTTTCTCTTGTTCGACGCAGTCCGTTCGTCAAGTGTTTCGCGTCTTCTCTTGCCATGGTACCGTTAGTTTATTAGGTAAGTGGATGTAGCGCCGTTCTCGAGGCGGCACGAAAGCTTGAGGCGCCCACTGTGAAATCCAGGAAGAGCAGCTCCACGAGTGGACGCCGAAGCCGACAGAGGTTGCCGTCTCGTGCATACAACAACTCAGGGGGGCCGTAACTACGGCGCCAATTTTCTTGACAACCATTTGTGCCACCCCGTCACCCGTCGAACATTCGTTTTAACAGTTGCCAGCTACCTGGTGCCAGGTAGCAGTAAGGCCACCCTACCCGATCTGACCTGACTCGTCTGACTGTCTCGCGCCACCCATCAGGTACATCGTCTCGCTGGACGGTGTCATCCAAAACGAACCCCCCAGTGGAAGCGGCCAGGCCCATACGGGAGGTGCGGAGCAATCGGCTGTGGCTAATGGCCGCAAACGGAAATTGCTGAAGCCCTTCAAGCCACCCACCAGGAGGGTCCCTTCTTTCCCCCCATCCGCCACCGCCGCCACCGCCGCCGGAGCCTCGACCCCGATGCGAGACCTTCGGAGGCCGTCAGGCAGGACGCACGAGGGTCAAAATGGTGGCCAGTTTGGCTTGGGCAGGGAAGGCGCAAGGGGCGACGGGCAGGGAGCACTACCCGCTCGCACGAGTTACACTGGGTTTGGCCACGTTGAAGGGTTGTGGGATGACGATCAGGAAAGCGATGACACTGACGTGGGTTTGGCGCGGGATAACGCCGGCTGGGGTATGGGAGCGGGGGGGGGTTACAGCGCACACGGAGCTAGGGGTAGGCCAGAGCACGCCTTTGCGGGTGCCAGGTGCGAGGAAGCGCAAGCAATACCGTCGTCAGTCGAAACAGCGGGCGCGCCCGGACATTCACGTGGGAGCGGCAGTTTGCGCGGCCAAGGGGGTCATGTAGAGGAACGCGATTCTTCCCGTTTTTCCCACGCTTCGCGGCTTGGTGAAACGTTCGGTGACTACGCTGAGGGGGAGAGGGGTCGTGACGACGGCCGTGCACACGCCTTCGAAGACGGTCGACAGGCCGTACCTTACGTCGAAAGCTTTGGGAGTGAGGAGGGGGCTGCAAGGATGGCGGTGAGTTCCTCCAGTTGGGGCAAGCACGAACCGGTCGACGCTAGGGCTAGTAGGCGTTTCGCAACGGATTACGCAGACGGCTCAAAGGAGGACGGCCGCAGAGAGGAAGGGCCCCTCGGGCGTGGCGCTCTTCCGGACAACCGCGCGGATGCACAACGTACCCATGAGCCCATTCCCGAACCCAAGGGCGACGAGGGGCAGGTGCGATCGACGCAGGATATCCTCTCCCTGTTCGGCGGGTTCGGAGAAAGCTCCTTCGGAGACCAAAACGCCGGTAACCCGCCTAGGGAGAGGGAGGAGGTGCCCGTCGCCCCTCTCCGATCTCGCGGGCCGAACGAAATGTCGCCTGCGCACGCTCGCGAAAAGCGTGACGCAGAGAAAACGTTCGTAGATCTAGCATTAGCGTCGATCCCGGGCGGTTTCGTGCTACCGGCTTCGGGCAAAGGCCGTGCGGTCGACATGCGCCGGGCGCAGAGCACTGCGCGCGCGGTGGAGCCGCCGACAAACACAGGCCTCGAGGATGGGGCGGCAACAGGGATTGCAGCAGCTCGTGGGGTGGATGCTGCCCCGTCCGACTGGGTGTGCGACGTGTGCGGCGTGCGAGGGTCCCCGTCTTCGATGTCGTGCCGCGTGTGCGGAGCGAAGCGACGATCGCGTCGGAATTATGCAGGGGGTAGCGGCGACGGTGATGATGGTGGTGGTGGTGGTGGTGATGGTGGCGATGACACTTTAGACGGCGGAAGGGACGACCCTTACGTCTTAGGTGGTGTCCAGCGTGGGAGTAGCAATGGTGCGAAAGGAACGGGACGGGGGGGTGATGCTGGTGACGAGGGCACCCAGGAGATCGGTGTTAGCCACTGCGCTGGGCCTGATGACATGCCAAGAGGTTGTAGAGTCGATGATATTTCTGGGAGCAATGCTGAGGGGGCTACGTTTCGAGAGGAAGGTGTCGGGGAGCTGAGACGCGACCCCCCCGGTTGCCCTTCGCTCTCTCTCGCGGGGGGGGGGGGGCTGGCGGCCGCGGAGGGAGTTGCTTGCGCGTCGGAAACGCCTAGGAAAAGCCAAATTTCGGGCGTACGGATGCGGATGGATTTAGGATCTTCGTCAGACAGCAGTGATAACGACTGAAGGGTTATTTTTTGTATTGTCTGGGATGTATGCGAGTAACCGCTGCTAGCGTACCGTCATGTACCCTCGTGGAGGAACCTCATTGCGTAAGTGTCGGCAAGTAGGCAATACTGCACGAAAGCGCCTGGTGGCAAAAGCAGTGTGTGGGCGGAGGCGCCTCGGGAATAAAAAACGAGCTTGTTTCGCTCATCGTCGGTAGCGAAAGCCCAGCGCAAACTGTACGCTTCGTACATACGTACGCAGGAGCGCGGTGCTTGCACCGTGAAAGGACAGTGCCCGGAACGAAAAACAAAATGATTCAGTTTGTTTATCCCACCCAGCGTTCGAATCGCCTCAGACCCGATGCCAACGCCGATCCCTCGTGCGCAGTCAGCGCGCCCGGCGCGCCGCCTGGAACTTCTTCTTCCTGACATCATGCTGCAAAGCCTCTAGCGCCTCCAGCCCTGTAGACTCCCCTTGCCTCCATCCCTCCTGCGCCAATCGGTCCCCCCTTCGATCGGCCCGCCTTCTCGCACTAACTGCACTAGCTTCCGCTGAATCCGGCGGACGGTCTTCGGCGGATTGCGCGGTTGGTCTCTTTCTTGGGGGTGGTATCCGTCGCGCGAACGCAAGGGCTTTGCTGCGGGAATCTTGAGCCGGACCCGTGGGGGTTGGTTGATTGGTGACGCGTCGGGCGGCGGCCGTATTGGAGTTGATTTGTCGAAGATTTACCGAGAACTCCTTGACGCGCTCGGCGTTCGCTCGCTATTGCGTTTGGGCGGCAGGCGCAAGGAAAAGGGCGAGAAAAGGGCCGGGCGAAGAGACGGTGGGGGCGGGGTGGGGGTGGCGATAGGACGGTGTCTGCGTCATTAGGTTGTATGATATGGCCGTGCAAGTGGTTGTTTGAAATAGACACCCGAGACGATGCGTTAGGTGAGTTGGGTTGACTGTGAAAATTGGTTGCTTCTTGTACACACCCGACGCGATGCGTTAATCCTGTGCCCATGTCATTGCCGCGGCGGCCCTATGCTCGGGGAGAGGGGCCTGTAGCGTGCTGAGCTCGATATTGTTTTTTTCATTTTCCTACGTAGTGGCACGAGTGGGCCGTCGGGTTTTGCTTCACCCGAAGGCGGCCGGGCCTTGTTGATCAGAGGTTGTTCAGATTGATCTCGTGTGCTGTTGCATGTGTATTCTTTTTCTGCCTATGGCTGCAGTGCAGCTCCATGGCACGCCATGGTGTGTTTTGCTTCCGTCCTGGCGGAGACTAAAGACAGACTGCACGAGCCAAAGCTGATACATACTATCATAGAGGGGAATGCCTCAACCTGATGGCCTCACCCGTGTATCGGCAACATACGCACATACGCACATCATCAGGAACCCACAAGCGCCAAAACAGAACGCGGCATCAGTGCAGCCATCCCATTTCTAAGGCCAGCTTCGTTGCTCTATCTGCCACGACTTGACCGGGGCCAACCCCTCTCTGGGTCCACTATACGTATTACAGAGTGAAACACCTTCGTCATAACACTTCGACCCCACGGCAAAGGGCGAAGTGTGCGTCGCTACACCTACCAGATATTCCCTAGGTTTACCTAAGGGTTTTATAGCGGAAATTTGAAACTTGCCTGTATGTCTGCCTGTCCCCCTCAAAAGGAAACTCTAAACCTCGCAAAATATGGTCCCGAACCGCCCCAGATTCCGTTTCGGTACGGCATCACCAGAGGAAACGGGCTACTACTGATGTGCAATGCACCCTCGCTATTGTGAACCCTATACAGGTAGTTGTGAAACCCCTTTTGGACAGGCTGCTTGAAAGTTTGTCGGCTTGGGGCTGGCTCGTGTGACGTCCCGGGGTTCCAAAACAATCTCATTCAAGATGTACACCTCAATATTTCCGCGTCAGATGTAGTTACTGTGGTGGTCTGGGATCTACTGTAGTGCCGGCAGAAAACCAGAAATATATAATCTTAGGAACTAAAAGTATGGCAACTCTTGCTGCAGTAAAGGAAAAGTCTCAGGTGTACCTTCGCAATGAGCTCGTCGGTATGAAGGTCGGGCTGGAGCTTGCCGAGCTCGACGTAGCCCGTGGGCTTCGTCGCCCGATACTCCTTCAGGGTGCGGGGCTTGAAGTCAACCTGCCTGGCCTTCTTGCTGAAGAGAAGCATGTCGGCAGGGCTTTTCACCAGAGCTTCGTTCAATGATTCAGGATTCTGCTCCACGTCCGCCATTGGGTGCGATTGTTTTTTGCAGCGGTCACGCACGGTGGGGACATTTTCATGTAGGAAGTGGGGTCATATTGCGTGGATACCTTGGAGGGGCGCGAAAGAACGATTCCTTTCGCCAGGAGAAGTACTGATTGTTGATGCCCTGGCGGTGTTGGGATGTTTGAGCTGTGTTCGTGCGATATTTACCACGGTTCACGTTAGAGATTGTCCTTGACCGCATGATGCCGCCAATTTCTATGACTGCATTAAGTCGTCATTCGGCTCCAGACCCAACGTGTAGTCGGACGTGGATGACAATGTTCTCACTTTAGCCCATTTCCCTGGTGGAAGAAAACAAGCTAAAGTTAAAGCCTGGTCAACAAAAACAGGCTAAAATGAAGAGCGTCCTGATGGAATGAAAAAACAAATATCAAAAGGGGCGTACACCTCAGTACCAGTACGCAAAGGGATAAATATGCCATGTACTAGATGTAGTATACCACCCCGTTAATACTTGCAACACATTTTTTACTTTGAAAGTACACATAGACGTTAGCGCGCACATAATAGTTTGTCGAGTCAACCATGCGTGCACGGCAGTACTATTAATAGTAGGCAAAGAAATAGCGATACCACGAGCTGTGGGTTGTAAATCATTCCGTTATCACGTACCGACTAAAATATAACTGTCTACAGTAGGAGAATTTCCATAGACGTTATCGCGTATGAGGAGTTTGTCGAGTCAACCATGCGCGTGTCGCAGTATCGTTACGCAAAGGAATACCGATACTGCGGGCTGTGGGATGGTTTGTATACCATCTCGTTGTGACTGCTGCCACAGCGCGCGGGAGGAGTTTGTCAGGTCTCCGCTCCTTTAGGCGGCAGAAGTTTGATCGGTCTCACAGGTCTCACCGGTCTTTTGGTTTCGTCTTCCGAACTCCACAGCCGACGACCTGTGGGGGCGGGCGATCCGATACTTTCGGCACGTTTTGGGCGACGCGGGGACGGCTGCCGCCGGCGCCGTCGCCTGGAAAGTATGAATTCGTCATCTTGCGATGCCACTTTCGTTGGGATGCTAGGACTCGGTCGTCTTCTCGGAGGCAGGGGTTGTGTCTGCGGTAAGAAGAGTCGGTTACCAAAACCGTAGGCAAGAGAGTGGGGAAACTCTTCAGCTTTATTCCCGGTGACAAAATTATTTCATCTCGGGCGTGCAATGGCCAACATGTAGGGCACGTAGCATGTAAGCCAGTTTTTTTTGGTCGGGCATGGGTGTACAGGAGTATGACGGCTTTCAATTTACACCGCAGGCACGTACTGAATCGAACATACCAGAGATAGATCATTTATTTTGTTGGCAGTTATCTCCCTACATATAGTGCGCCGGGGACCGAACCAAACATAAATTTCGACGTCGAATACCGCTTCAACTTCAGGCTAAACAGGCCATGCTGAGTGACAACGCGTTGTCGCTGGCAACGGTATATTCTGTTTGCGATCGGAGTGGCTGGGCGGAGGCAGTCGCTGCTCTCATGTTGTCACCCGACAACTGGAGTGACAATGACCCCCCTCTATAAAAACCGCATCAAAACTAAATACCCATACCAATAGGAAGTAAAAGTTTACCTTCTACCTGACACCTACCTGGTATTGTTTTATTACTTGCCTGAGCGTGCCCACGTCGACAACTCGTTAGTTCAGGGAACGTCGTCCTAACGCTCCCAACCCCTTCCGCGTTGCCTTCTCCACCAATGTAGCCGACACGGCGGATGCCTACCCTTGTGTCCCTGTCATTGGCACCATTAGCACCGTAGGTTGGCGTGGCGCGGCCTTTGCACCCCCTCTCACGCTGATAGCTCATCTCATAGTCCCCAGCTACTACGTAGTCGCTGGTGCAGCGAGCTGGCGGAAAATATCGACCTTGGCCTCTCGCGACGCTGTCCTCTCGACTCCCGCTGCTGTAGTCGTTGTCCCCCCCGCCGTACGAGGGATCGGCGTGGTAGCGTGCAGACCCGCCCCATCTGCCGTCGCTGCCCCCCCCTTCGGCTGTTGTACGGGCTTCGCCGCACCGGTGACGCTCCTCCCTCGCGCTGAACGTCTCCGGCCCGGAATGTTCGTATTCACGCCCCTTACCGTAGCGAGGGGTGTGCGGTGAATAGTGATGTTGCTGAGATTGCTGGTATTGCTGTCCGCTTGGGCTGGAGGTGAAGAGTTGGGGGGAGGGGGGGTGCAACCGGGTTTGGGGTGTGAATTCGCATGGAGTCAAGGATGATGGCAGAGCGGAGTCGAACGGTGATATACTATGCCTGTTCGAGAGTCACTGCGTTTCGCCAGAACGAACGAACACGCGATTCGTGGTGGCTCTCCTCGGATGGTTCGGTTTGGGTGCGACTGCTGTGCATCATCACCCCGGAGGGGACTTCGTAGCTTCCTCGACCTGATAAGTACGAAGCTGGGTCGACCTCGGCGTCGGCAGATGCGGCTATACACGAACAGCAGTTGCAGGACGCAACATCTTTGTCTGTCTTGAGCCTCTCTCCCCCAACCGTTGAAGTTCTCGCGGCGGACCAAAACCTTTACCCTCTTTAAAAACTGCAAACATTACCCCAGCGCGTACATTATCCAATGATAGTTTTTACCCGAATCCCCAAGCTTTTGTATGTCTGAAAACATGTGTGTGTGGTTATAGGTTCGTTCGGCCTGTATGCATCCCGTACCTCCTATGGCGGCAATTCTGTCTTCTCCAATTCACGTCATTGTGCTTGCTGTCTCGCTGTCGAACCGGCCACCCCTCATCATCACGACGTGTCTCCTCAGCACCTTCAGGGTGCCTAGCGGGAACGTACTCCGCGTCTTCGGGTTCGAGCCTTCCCTCGTCATAGTGTGGGTTGTGCTGCACGCTGCGTTCATACTCCCGGTCGCGTTCAGGTGGAGTCGTGCAATATCGACGTGGTGGGGTGTGTTGAACGGAGCTGATCGGCCGCCACTGAGGCGGGGGGTGCGGGTATTGCTCCTTGTAGTCAGGCGAGGGAGGAATCCGCCTGCCCCCGCCCCGGAGGTTAGTCGCTGCGCGGAGAGGGCAAACGCGCGGATAGTTCGAGCAATATGACAGCCGCAGTTTGGTCAGCCAACTCGAGACCAAGTGACCCGAAACGGGGAGGGGGGGAGCGAGTTTCAATATGTATTTCTCGCGGTACATCGACCTCGTCTCCTAAAACAAAACCATTGACTACTTACAGTAACTTATAAATTGCTCTGAGTAGAACTTGAAAATATTTCGTTGGTGTATATTGGTATAGCGTTTCGAACAAACTCATATGGGATTCCGTGGGATGCCGTAGGATCCCCAATGCGAGGGTATAATATGTGGTGGATGTTGGTCACAATTTACAACTTACAAGAAAGGATTTTTTTTGGTTAGATACGAGCGAGTTCGATTCTCGGCGATCATCACGTTTTTTCCAGGTGGAATATCAGGGAAGGTGGATTCCTCTATTCTAACCAGTAGCGCGTGGCGAGGGCTTCGCCCTGGTGATCAATGCCGAGGCCGAGTTGAACTCACAAAGTGCGCCACTCTGGGAGTAAATATAAGAAACGTTTGTTATTCATATCAATGTTTAAACGGTCCTTACATTTCCGTCCAGACAGGCACGGCATATTTTGTTGGTTATAAGGGATAACTTCCTACGGACTACTGGTAGCCGACGCACTCAGTCAGCCACCCAACAGCTTTTGACTCGGCAGCACTACGAGCAGCGGAACGGTCGACCAGTAACACCATTTGCCGCGCCGACACAGACAGCCCTTTTCTTGCCTTCCGTTGACTCTTCTTGCTGCTCCGCAAAGTCTGGCCGCTTGGTGAACGATTTCCCGTCAGACCCAGCATGGACGTGCGCTGTCCTTACCACTCCTACGCACGCCTGGTTGCGTTTGGCACAGCACGCAATACGTGCAACATTATAAGAGAGGAGATAATTTATTGCAGGGCGCAAAAGTCTGCCTTCTTATTAGAGAGAGTTTTTTCTTGAATTACAGCAGTATACCATCGCTGGCTCAACTGCAGTTCGTCGTGTACTGCTGAAGAAGGACCGTCCTCTCCGCGTTGGCACTATTATATACACTACCAGTATAACCTATGAAGCCCAACGTGCTGTAAGCTACAAGCGTGCCCACCAAGGATTTAGACCGTTCTACGTATAAAACCAACTACTTTCGACAAGTATACGCACAACATCGCTTCAAGTGCCGTCCACAGCGGTTCGGGCAACCGCAACAAAATCACGAATGCGTACGCGTACTGTAGATTTCTTGCCTGCGACAGCACCCCCTGGGATTGCTTCAGGCTGGGTTTCTCCTCGCCTTGGTTTCGCATGTGCCGCATGGCGTATCCAGCATGTCTCCCGGATTTACCTCCTGGTACTCCATCTTTCCCGGGTCGCACAGCTACCCGGGAAGACGCGCTGTCCGACAGAAGCGCAATATGTACATGCAGAAGGAAGTGAACATGCATACATACGTACGACCGTGTAGATTTCGATGCAAAAAATACAGCAGTATCAATCTCACAATCATCGATGGGACGGGGTATGCAGTGTATGTAGACTCGCGCACGAGGTTGAGCTGTTTGCGAGTACTCGTATTTCACACGTAAGTGGTCGTACGGTGGGGCCTTGTCGGCCCTCGTGGTGTCACTACTCGTACAGCAGTATGCCCCTCACAGACATGGCGGTGTTGCGGCCCTCCTATTATTTCGGCGACAAGAGTGCGGAAGAGTGGTATCAACTCGTACCTACATAAACTCCCATCACCTCAAACGCTTTGACGGCTCGCCATCAAGATTTTCCCACGGGTATCCACCGAACACGTCCAAAGGTGCATGGACGATAATCCTGTCTTGAGGTGCCGCCCGTCGCGACCCGGCCGCCATCATCAACGATGAACAACGGACGTTGTGGATCACTTGAAGTGGATCGAGTGGATCCAAGATTTCCTCGGCCGATCTACCACTTGTACTTGCAGATATGTACAGTTTGGGTTTCAGCGGGGGTTATAGAGCATAGAACTTTATACACGTACTCGTACATCAACTCTTGTATACTCGTACAGCTGTAAACAACAGTAGTAAGTGGCATAACTCGTAAGCTCTCTTCCGTACAAGCGCTGGACCTCTACTTTTAGCTAGACTCAGATTTTGTGTGTCATATATCTGACACCTGAACCGATACGTACGTACAATCTTCGTCGCGAAACCGCTAAACACGCACGAAACGGCACTTCTGTACACGAAACGGCACGTTTTTTACCGATCAGCGCTCCTGCGAAGGCAGTCGCCGTCGACAAGCAGTTCGTACTACTACTGCGGTAGTCATACTACTGCATATATACGGCATACATGTACGAGTAGCACTTACAGCATGAGCTTCGGCCGCCCCGCCTCGAGAGAGGAGGGCAACGGCGATGGCAGATCCCAACACGCGTTGGGGGCAGCCCAATACTTCCCGCGGCCTTGCTCTGCAAGGCCAGCCTGTCGACCTCCGGGCCGGTTTGACTCGCCAAGAGAGCCCGACAACGCTCGTTGTGAGGTGAGTGTCCCAAGCAAATGCACGGGAATGGTGCCTTTACATGCGAGGAAACGAGGAAATTTCCTCTCTCGTCAAGACTAGAGTATCAGTGGCTGCGAACCACAAGAGAGCCAACGATCAGGTCGGGCGTATAACAGGCTGCGGCATCCGTGCGTGCGCAATTTTGCCGAATGCAGTCTGTTCTGAGCGTGTGACGGGGTCGAGGGCAAGCAATATTTAAGCATCGACCAGCCTTTCTTTTCTGTTCAGTTCAAAAACGCCAAAGCGCTTGGCTTGGCGTTGACACACGCAACATATGATATTCGCGGTGTGGTCAACGGCTCCCCCGTAAGCCGTCGATTGGTGACACGAACTCGATCACTCCCGGGGCCGTAGTTTCCCTTTGATCGCTACCTCGTAGTTGGGACGACGATAAGATGTTCGCAGTAGTTTTTTTTTCTGGCGCCTGTTGCCCACAAAACGTTTCGAGGCTATGGCCCCGACGACGTCGCCCATGAGGATGATGCAAAGAGGTTCGGTCCGCTCCATCGATAGACCACGACTACTGTAGTTGCCTCCCCGTCCACACCCGGAGCTGGTGAGCTGGCGGAGCTGGCGGATGTTACGCCTACTTTCTTAGATATTTCACCGCTAGAAACAGAGCAGGATAATGAAATTGCCATCCGTGTCATTTGCACGTACACACACATGCACGTATTGTATTATCCGTATGCTTGTACTTGGACATGCATTGTACGAAGTATGAATTGTATGAATTGTATGAAATGTTTGACTTGTATCAATTGAATGCTCGAACTCCTATACTCTTGCAGATGACGATGGATGAGTTTAAGCGGCAGATTCAAGACCATTTCGCTGTGGTTCTCAGCTGGAACGAAGTTCGCGCCCTGCAGAAACTTTACGGGGAACCAGGTAGGCATTGTGTGTCCCGGTCGTGTTGATGCTCATGAACAAACACATTTTATGCTGGTATGTAATACCTGGTACCAGGTATCAATAGTTACCAGGTACATACTTCATGTGCGCACTATTCTGGGAAAAAAACTCCTTAACCCCTTTAGAACCCCAGTCCCGTTTTGGGGACAAACTACTTGAAATTTGAGTGAATTGTCCCCAAAACGGGACTGCGGTTCTAAAAGGGTTAAAGCGGCTCAAGCTTCGGTGCGGGCTTTTACCATATCGACATGAAACAACTTCTATATACCTGGTAGGAAACAGTGCGCGGCTTCTAATACCTCGCGCACAGCTGTCTATAAGCATAGTCTGGAACTTAACTATAATTCCTGGTCAAAGGCGCGTGGTAAGCGTTCACGGGCCCACCCCTTTGTTTGCCGATTCCTGTGCAGACTCGGGCACAGTCGACTTCACAAAGTTCGCAGCTTCCTTCGGAAAGCTACCGGCCCACGACTCCGACAAGGCCGGGCGTGCCAACAACTTCCTTCCAAAGCACGCCGTCGAGTACGACATAAACGCCATAGAGAAGAAGATCATACACAAGCTGGAGGGGGGCTGTGAGGTACGAGCGAACTCCACTTTGCTAGACGCCTTGGTGATGAGATCAAATATCGTGATTTGTCAGGCAAAAATCAAATGCCGTTGCCTCGTAGGGCTGTGATTTGGCAGCCTGTAAGTCGCCGACTACCACGCACCAGGTGGTTACTATTAACACTGTAGTTGGCCAGGTCCATACTGGCTTAAAGTAGGCCCTGATACAAAATACAGTGAGTTGCCGGCGGCAATGTGGGGAGGTGTTCACTATTGTTTCTGACTGGCGCGTTTTTGGCTAGGCAGGTGTTTTCATTGACAAGGGACGCAGGTTAGTCAATTTTCCCCCCACCTAAGTATTACGTGCGTAGCCGTGATGCGTACGGTATGCACCTAGCAGTGAAATCCAGCCAATCACAGGCCTACTTACCCGTTGCAGTGCTTGACACAGGAGGAGTCCTCGTAGCGGGACGAAACGTTAGTTCGGGCATCAATCCGTGAGTGCTCCTCATCTCTCCCACGAAAAACGAACACCCCGCGCGCAGGTCGCGGGAAATTACCAGTACCAATGGGCTAGGCGCATGCTGTGCGACTCTGACTCCACGATGGCGGGCGGCCTGGATAAGAACCAACTCAAGAAACGGCTGAGCGGGTTGATGGGGGTGGAGCTGAGCGACGGAGAGGCGGGTGCCCTCTTTCACAAATACGCTGACCCGTGAGTGATGCACAGATGCACAGTCACAGTGACTATTTTTGACCGGATGCAAGTTTTACGCGTTTATCTAAATAATTCAATGTTTCTTTGTCGTCCAACCATGCAGGAACGTGTCATACCTCTGTTTGTCTACAAATTGTAAAAGGCGGTTTTATTCACGACGAACGCGGTACGTACAGTAGTTCTAGTTTTGACGTAGCCACAAAACAAGGACTCCTTTTCGAGTTTTCCTGAAGCGCCAGAAATACACTGTCCACCAACGCCTACAAGTTGACGACACGTACGAACATGATACCACCACTGCAGCACGGCTACGGTATCACTGACGCCCAAAACAATCGATTGTCGGGGTAAACACGTTTCGCAAGTATGTAGGTCGCCACCCTCCATCCTACCGGTCACCGTTATGGACTGTGGTGGGGCCTGTAGTGAGGGGGGGCAGTCCCGTAGCCTCTACAACGAGTAGACTGACGGGAGATTCTCTGTGCGAGGCAGAGGAAGAGTCTCTATTGAAACGACATGCGCCGTTCGAACGCAGCGACAAGTATTGATTACGTTTCGTGTGGAAACTGTTGACACCAAGTGCCTAAAGTCGTCGTTCATCGGACGTCGACGGTTACAGGCATTGTCGGACCCCTACCCGTTTTTCAGCATGACCAAAATTGGCCCAGGAACCAGAGCGGGTCCGACAGGAAGGAGTTCTCCCTCGTGACCACTGGTTGGCATGTGACCGGGTGAAAACGGCGAATCGGAACGCAGATGAAATCCGCGACGCTGTTTTTCCGAGTCTGGGTAGAACCGAACCGTTGTGTCTATTCATTTCGACAGAAGTAGAGCTCAACATGTCAGTTCATCTCTTGAAATGGGTGAAAAATCTAAGGAAGGCGAGGTATGTCGTCATCCTTACACCCCTACCCAGCCCCCCACCTCCCTGCCCCTCCCTCCCCTCCCCCCTCCTGCCCCCCTCACCCCCCCCCCCCCCCGCCCTTGCTTCCGGCGATCAGAGTGAAGGGACGAGTTGAGATGCGATCATTCGCGACGCGCTTACTCGCACCAGACCGCGGCAACAACGGCGGGTGGTTCACTCTCGACAACCAACTGCACGAACCGGTATTTTCGAACCGCGTCTCTCCGAGTGGTCGGTACCACAAGCGCCACGGCGTCGAGACGTACAACCCCCTGGAAACGTCGTTCCCGTCGTCCCTCAAAGGTTTCAAGTGAGAACTGCGCGCCACGTTGACGGATAATATTGTGGGGTTTCTAAATGGCTACATGAAGAGATTCGAAACACGCACGCGATACGCTTTACGTATGTATCCCTTTCTGGGGCTCAAGAGTCGGGGTACGGCGGTTATTTTGATTGCGCGGTTGAGCTCAAGTGTTCATGTCCGACGGAGGAGCTAAATAGCAGTGTCTCTTGTATATTTGGACCGGGTGTTTACCTTATACCATCATGTTCGTTAGATATGCCTACCCCATGAGATGGGTTGTGTATCAGCCTCACCTTAACATTTTTTTCGAGTTAACGTCAGAAAGGTGTTGTTTTAGCACGCAGCTCTACTAACAGCGAACGAAGACGTTGGAGGTTATGAGACCGTCACGCATCACGCTGGAACTACAACACGTGGATGAGCAAGAGCAGGCGGCAAATCCTCGTCACAATAACCGAGAAGATCGAACTGCCCATATAGACACAAGTGCCGGATACGATTGCTTGCCCGGTGATCTGCGGCAAGAACCCTTTTATCATTCTCCCCCGCCTGCATTCTGCTCGTTCATTCATTCGCTGAACATGTTCGGAACTACAACCGACACAAAAACTAGGTGGGACGTCGTGAAGCTCGTGGCGAAACTTAAGGTAAAAATGCGCGAGCACACCGGAGGTATCGGCAGGTACCAGTTCCTGGCCGGGTGTAACCTGTTCAGGCACAAGGAGGTTAAGCGCAAGGGGGATCGTATATCAGCAGAGGAGTTCATCCGGGTAGCGGAGTACAAGTTCGGGATGAAGCTCGAACTGGACGAGGTGCTGTCTCTGTTCGATTTTCTCGTGCCGGCAACGGGGAAGAGCATCGAGATCGCTGAGATGGTGAGAGAGACCCCCTGAAAAATAGCCACCAAGATGTCGCCTTCGGAACCGTGCTACACACGACGGTAGAGGTTGTTTTTTTTCTACTTTTTTCGTTGACGCCTACGTAATTGATAAGTCACCCGGTAATCTGATAAGTTACCCAGTAATCTGATATGTTATTCGGTAATCTGATAGGTTACCTGGTAATATTCAACACCCGATGTGTATGTTGCGACCCACCAGGTATATTGTGTTCGTTAGATGTCACATGGGATGGACTGCGCATCGAGCTTAGCTTCGCGCGTTTGCCAAAGTCGGCTGACTGTCGAGGTAGAAAGCCCCTCAAGAAAAATGGGTTTCCACATATTTTGTGCTTTACGATGCCAACCAATTAAGCTCTGTGGTTGGGCAATGCTTAGCTATGAATACGTATAAGGGGGTGGGGGGTGGGGGGGGCGTACTCACTTGTTGCTTGCCTTAGTCATTTGACCATTGACCACGCATCCCTTTCGAGACGGAGCACCGTTCCTACTCCAAGTAGAGACACCTCCAACAATTGGGTGCTCAATACGTTGTTTCCATATATCACATAGAAACGTATTGCTAATCTTATCCCCTTCCTGTTTGGCCGTCCGTGGCCACCATCTATCTCCTAGGATAGCGATCATTTTCTCGCTGCTATCTAGTGTATCAAACTCCTCCATGCCACATTCGTCTATTTCCCTCATCTCCTCTTCTAACACATACCGTTCCTCCTTGTATATTTCGCATTCTCTTACTATGTGAGTTCTACTCTCTATTGTTTTGCCACACGGGCACATCTGTGTATCTATTTCCTCCTCCTCCCGGCTACTGGTATATCTCTTTCTTCTTTCTGGCAGGTCCAGGTCACCTACACGAAAACGCAGTTTCAGCGTTTTCGCGAAGTCCATTGGCCGTGCAGATAATATTTCATTCCTATTCCTTCCCTCAATCCCTCGTATATCTCCAAGTGTTTTCCCGTTTCCACCTCGTTTCGCAGCGCTAGCCGTTCCCTTCTTTCTATCCTTTCTTCTACTTCTGCCATGTACTTCCCAAAGTTCCCGGCAGGCATCACCTCTTCTTGGTTTCCCTCTATACCCTTCCATACTTTCTCAACCACGCTATCCCACCCTATTCCAGCTCGCCCTTTTGCTACTTTCTCCCATACAGGTCTATTAGGTATGGCTGGCAACCTCTTTGTTGGCATGTTCCTTACTTTATATTTCCATACCAACTTTCTCATATATTGCCTTGAGTGGGTGCTTTCCCAGTTCTGCTCTTAATACAGTATTACTAGTCGTACTTGAGCATCTTAGGATTTTGTTAGCTGTTGTCATCTGTACTGTTTCCGACTGTTATACGAGTCTCGCGTTCCCTTCCCATACTTCTCCTGCATATTCTAGCTTTGGTACTATCACATTCATCAGGGTACATCTCTTATTCCTGGTGTCAAGGTGCGAGTCTGTTAGGATCGCATCCATCTTGCCTACGTGTGCTTTACCCTTTCCTATTACTTTTGCTACATGTGTATCCCAAGAGCAGTCTTTTGAGATCTCTACGCCAAGGTACGTAGACTCGTACTGGTCCACGATCGACAATTCATCTTCTCCCCATTTCCAACTGAAACTTATCGGGTTCACCATATCTTCGTTGCAAACAACTACTGCGCATATATTGACGTTCGTCGTCACCCTCCATTTCCTAGTGTCTTCTAGTGCCTTCTCTATTTGTTTTTGCAATCCTTCGGGTGTTTCTGATATCCCCACGAAGTCATCAGCAAACATCAATCCCGACACCGTATCTTCCCCTACCGTGACTCCCTGCCTTGCTGCTTCGACTGCTACTATCAAGTCGTTAATATATATATATATATATACGTTAATATATATATATATATATATATATATATATAGGTATCTTGAATAGGTTGGGTGACAACGTACATCCCTGAGCAACTCCTTGTAAAATATCAACATACTTCGACATTTATTTCCCCGTTCAGCATCACAGCACTTCTCGTACATTCCGTCATCTTTTTCATCATTTGGTTCAGCTACTTGATCGGACAATTCGATGCCTCAGAAAACGTATGTGCCACCTACCCCTACCAATGCATACATTTCCATTCCAGAGTTGCCAAGAGTTGTCGAGAATTTTCAACAGTTGTCCAAAGATGTCAAGTCTTCATTCCAGGTGTGTTTTTTCTTCGAATGGGGGTTTGGTTGGTTTGTTGTACGGTGACAAATTAGCGATTTTCTGTGTCCTATTCATGCTTGATAGTAGAAGCGTCTCTTCTTTGGCGACGTTCCCCCCCCCCCCCCATCCTCGCTTGTATGCCTTTTACTGCCGACGTGTGGTGGATGTGGGAATCGAAGTTTTCAAATGTACATTGTGCTCGTTGTGGAGAACGTGTTGTATCTGCAATCCTATGAATAATCACGCTTGATGCGTGCGGATGGGTGGTCGCCCGGCAAAAACTGCTACGTGTTTATTTATATATATATGTACGATATATATATTGTACGATGGCATACTGAGCGGTGTATACCTATTCGGTTCCAGCACCTCCCCAGCGTGTTCCCTCTTGGCCGAGTCCAACGTTTTCAGCACACGTAAATCTTGCTGATCCCAGTCAAAGAAACCTCTTCCACTCGTTCGCAGTGCCACTAGTAACCCTAGGGGCGGGCGGTCGTGTTGGAGAGAACAGGTTCACCGCACCCCTATTATTGGCAACCAATTACTTTCACTGTTACCAATGTTTATGGTTTGTTCCGAAAAACGCCTGTGGCCGGCAGAACACCGATTGAAGAAAGAAGGGGGAAATCGATTAAGAGGATGGATCTGATCTAATAAACCGTTGGGGTTTTTCCGCCAACAACGCAAAGGTGTATGAACAGATGGACTATCCATGGCCGCCTTGTGTGGTGTACACCACTTTTCGCCTTCTTCGCAGATATTTTGTGTCGTGTGTGTTCGCTGGCCATGTCGACTGGGATGGACATTCTTTTCAAAATGTTGGGCCTGTCCCGCCAAAGCGCACTGTGTGTGTAGGCGTGTAGCCAACGGCCACCTCTGTGGCGTAAATGTATAATATTCCTTGTTGACCGAAGCAAGCGTTTGCTCGCTGGCCGTGCCGACCAGATTCGGGTGTTGGTGCCCGACGACTATACCGACTCCTGGTTCAGCAAGAAAGAGAGCACGGACATGTACGGCTACACCAAGGCCTCGCCCGAGAAGGTGACAGTACAATGGCTTTGAGGTCCAATGTCCTTAGTGGCTCTTCGCTCGCAGAGGGCTGTGAGTTGGCTGACTACAAGTCACCGACTATTTAAGAGTTGGTATTTATTGGCAGTAGTTGGCTAGTCGAATATGATACAGTTAGTTGCGTGCGGTGTCGTGCTATAGTTTGAACATAGGGCTATGAGTTGGCAGACTGTAAATCGCCGACTAGTTATTTGTTGGCATTAGTTGGCTACTCGTATGTATTAGTGTTACTTGCGTGCGGTACAGTACTGTAGTTGGTACATAAGGCTGTGGGTTGGCTGACTATAAGTCGCCGACTATTTTTTAGATGGCTGTGTACAGATATTGTTAATTATGTGCGCTGATGTACGGAGTTCTGCAACGTGGCTGCATCTTGGAATGTGTCTGACCGCTGCGTTTGTGGCTCGACATGGGCTTTTTGTTGACAACGAAAGTCTTACTGTAGTTCGCCGCCCAAGTGGTACCTAGCCCTACCAATGATCAATCACGTCCAGCCGACTCGCAACCCTAGCGTTCGCCAACTCGACTGATAATCGATGATTGGTGATTGATTATTGATGATTGATGATTGATAATTGATGATTGCACATTTAACTATTAATAGCACACCTCTTGCACACCCTCGCTCTGCTGGCGTTTGTAATGTTTTCAAGAAGTGTCACTCCCCCCCCCCCGCGCTGCTCCGGTCAAGTAGAAACCAATTCCCATCGTATTGTCTAAACGAAAATAGACGACCCACTTACTTCTTGTTGACCACTTCTTGTTGACCACTCGGCGGCCTTTTTTGTTCGTTCGTGTTTTGGCTGCTGAATTATTTCAAAGATGGTGCTGCACGCCAAGAACATGAACGCGAGTGGTTCGTGGAACCTGGCATCGATCGAGAATAAGATCAGGGAGAAGATGCACGAAAGGGTAGGCGGCGCAGGCGCCTTCAAGGTGTGTGCTCTTCCGCCACGATCAGCCAAGGGGATACTTATTACGGGGGACCATAGTTAATAGGACCGAATATTGTTAGTAAAAATGGTGAAATATATAGGTTTTTATGTATGCCATAGGTCCTACCTGGTATTAACTATGGTCCCCCGTAATAAGTATACCCTTGGCTGATCGTTGGAATATACTAAGCTACGTATCCCCTCGACTCAGAGGAAGGCTACCGTAAAGATCGTTGAGGGCTCACGGGGATACGGCTCATTTTCAGCATTCAATTGTCGTAGAACGGAAAGGTTGCCAATCCCGAAAAAAAAGTGCTGTTCGGATACCAAACAATATCCTTTTCGGAAACCGGAAAATGTGTGTTTTCGGAAACCGAAAAATGTGTGTGTTTCGGAAAGATCGAGTCGAGAGCCTTTCGAAAATCTAGTGTTCAGGTTCGAGCTTAGCACCCTTACCGTTGTCAAGAAAACTACTACGGGGGACCATAGTTAACAGGACCAAATATTGTTAGTAAAAATGGTCAAATATATAGTTGTTTATGTATACCATAGGTCCCATTAACTATGGTCCTCCGGAATAGCAATCCCGCTGGAAAAAAACGATCGCACCCCTATGCATACCTCAACGCTCTTTACTTTCGGTATACCGGAAACGACGCCTGCTCATATTTCATACCGGAACAGATAAGGCGTTCGTGCGCCATTGCCATTATTCCGGACCAAAAACACTTTGATGAGCTGTTGAAAATACGCGAGTTGTGGTTTTTGCGATGCTTCAAAATCGCAGCGGTTGTGTTCTGCTTTGATGAGTTTAGGGGCTCCCATTCGCACGTTCATTCTTGGACAATATAGCACGGCGCCATGGAGTGGTCACACAACCAAAAGAAAGAAAAACTGATGACCCGTAGCTAGATCGCACAGCACTTCCTGCAGCGGGCCTCAGGATGACTACTGCCGCCGATAGCTAACGATGTTTCAGCTTGTTTTAGATCCTGCTTCTGGTTCTGTGACAGCTTGTTGAGGCAGTTGCGACGATGATTGTAACGATGGTTGGCTGATGCCGGCATGTTAGTGCGCTCTGTTCCGACCTTCACACGTACAAAACCGTCCTACACCGACCCGTATGACACGGTGTCGGGGTCGCCATCGAACAAGAAAATTGCTGACGGGGATTATTGTTTGTCTTCAGCTTCCCCACCGAAATTACTTTGTCTGGCTGTGTTTCTATTGCGTGCGATCACCTAAAAAACCCCTCCAGTTAGTTTTACACCTTTTACGTCGGCTGTTGTCGTTACAGTATGCTTCTTTCATACAGTGCTGTAGTAGAAACGAATAGTTGACATTTGTGGCGAAGCTAAATAAATTATGTGACATATCAACAATCAGCTGCGAGATCGAAGGTGTTGTAGAAACTCATCTGCGCAAGTTGTGTGTCATACTATTACGGGAGACCATAGTAAATGGGACCTACGGTACAAACAAAAAACCTGTATATTTCCCCATTTTTACTAATAATATTTGGTTCTATTTACTATGGTCCCTCGTAATAATGATACTTCGACCGTGCGTACTACGAGGACGGGTTTGGTGTTAACACATATACCCTCCTGTGGAGATGATCTTATTATAGTCTTGATCCCCCCTGCGGTGTATTTTTGCTGCGGCGCGATTTCCTGTCGCAGGTCCAGGCGGCGTACAGTTTATTTATGGACGGGCATAACACCGGCCTGACCAAGAAGAGCTTCAAGGCGCAGATGCACGACAAGTTTTCCATCGTCCTCAGCGATAAGGTTCGTACTGTAGTACGATACCTGATACCTGATATATTCTACGGCGCCTTCTGGTTCTTCTGCGGACAGGATAGCTGAGGCGGGCATTCTCTACCAGCAGTATTGATCCACTCGTCTTGCACTTTTGATCGAGACGCCTTCCGTTACATAGAGCCTAGTTTAACACCTGGGAAATGAGTAAAGGTTCAAGTCATTCATTGATTTTATTTTTTTGGCGTGATGTTAATGTATTTACCTTACGGTGTACGCTATACAGGGGTGAAATATCGCATTCAACGCCTTTTGCAGGATATCTAATACAGGAGCCAAAGCTGCGCTTCAAGAGAGGGGTGCCTCAGGCCTAAGTAGACCTGTTGTTTATCTTAGAACGATGTAAGAGATGACCTCTCCCATACCGAGATATCGGTACCAGGTTTTATCCTATATTTGATCGAGTGAAAACATGTACCAGGTAGTGACTTGCCGCAGAAGAAGATATACAAGAAGTAACTGTTTTTCATGCCAATTGGGGTCCACCCACTGTGCTTACTGCATACGTGGCAACGTAGTATCTCTGTGGCGTAGCTTTGTGACCACATAACTTGTATCTCTCTCTAGGATCAAATAAAGGGCACGGACACTGGTTGTGCTGGATATCGACGGCTAGAAAGAACGGTTCAATGAGAAGAACACACGCACCCACACACCCACACCTCAGAGGATGCTGGTTGTATACGTGTGGAGCGAAAATCTTGGCGATGGAGCGAATATCCTTGCACACGGGTTTTGAAGCAGGGATCAACTGCAGTACGAGCGAGCGTCCCAGCTTACACCGATACCCGAGTTGCATCGAATAGTTGCAGTGATCCGGTACATACATGCTGGACGGTACCAGGTAACAGTGAACGGTGTGTTGAGCAGCACTGTATAAGAATATACCGCGGTCGTTTTCCGAAAGAAGTGGCGTCGGCTCGAGGACGCCACATGGTTGTCACATATAAGTACCGACCCCCGTTGTGTCCTCGCTGTGCCCAATGATCCTGCCTTCACTTGGTTTGTCCAGTATGGGATATCCAGGGACACCCCGCTGTTCCGGCCTTGTTCGTGTTCCCTTTTCGTCAACGTCAAACTTTCTCTGAAACTTGTGGTGCGGAGCACCTACCGCCCAGCAACATGCCACTTGCAATGATCTGGCCAGCCTTTTTCTAGTTGATTTAACCGTCGTCACCCCTCGCATACCCCCCCCCCCTCCTCTCCTATATAGTATATGTAGGTTGGGTTGGCGTCAGTCGACAACGACAATGTTAAACGTGTTGCTCATTACGTGAGCTAGACAAACAGGGTACCGTTTGTTTTTATGGCGGCCGATCACTGCAGGCGATTAAGTTTGAGCATCTGTGCGGGGTGGAGAACCTTTACTCCGCCGCACAAGGGGAATGGTCGTATCACGTAGTGTTTATGGAAGGCAGTTACAACGTGCCCCCATCGCTGTCTCTGGCAGTGGCCACACCGGAAAATGAATGAACTCGTTGAAGCTGTCATCCAAGCGCAAGTCCGCCTCACAAGCGGTTCTTGGTAGGATGCAGCTCGCCCTTCATGCGACTCGCCGAACACCTCACGGCGCTTCGCGCTCGGTGCAAGCAATATCTGCCTGGTCGGTGAAAACCCGACGCGCTCCGTCCCGGCATTGCAGGGATGCGCGGGTCTATGGTCATACGACTACGGCCATGCATGAGATCGAGTACACCCCCCCTCTAAGCCACTCCATCCTGCCCACTATCTCAGCCGAAGGTTCACACGTGATTGGTGAGTTTGAATCCGGATCGTCCTATGACCCAATCTACGTCCGTTCTTGGTGAAATTGAATCCGAAAACACCTGTCAGGATGTGGATGACGTGTTCGCCAAGTACGACCGCAGCGGCAAGGGAACGCTTGACGTGCACAGCTTCGTGGTCAGCCTCATCAATCCCTTGGCGGATCCCGAGCCATGGTTCCAAGACAGACCTACCTATGAGTTTCACGTGCCGATTCGCGCACCCCTGAAAAAGGCCAGCTATACTCCTACCTCTGTGCTGTGCTGTGCTGTGCTGTGTGCTCTGAGCTGTGTGCCCTCTGCTGTTCCATTTTTCGGTTACTGTGTGCCCGCTCGCCTGGGTAAATAAATCCTTTTGCTACTGCAGATTTTTTCCCACTGATTTCAAGTACTGCGTCCCCTAAAATGTGGGTGCAATTCTGAAGGAGTTAACAGCGCACGCCGTATTATGTTTAACTCGATTTGTCGTACAGGGCAGGCGGGAAGGGGGGGGTGGGGGCGGAGGGAGAAGTCGTGATCAAAAACAGCGAACAGTCTCCGTTGGTTGCTTCGACTATTTTATTTTGTGCGTCTGCTTTCACCACACGCCATAACGGCACTCATCTCTCGGTGTCTCCCTATCTCGAGGCAGGTAGGGTTTTTGTTATCTGTTCTCTGGTTTAACGAACCCGTTTTTTCGCCACTCTGATGCGCTTCATTGCCAAACCACCGTCGGTTATAGAACAATGATTGCCTCCCTATTCAACCCCTTCGTGTCTTACCTTTCTCTGTTTCCCCCGTCCCGTTCGGTGGACGGCTCGGTGTATTTATCGCGCGACAGGTTGAGTCCGCCCCTCCGTCCATCGATACTCGAGGGATTGTACGCACTCGAACTGGTATATAATATACATATATATATATATATATACATAAACACTTTTTTTTCTCGGGGAGCGAATGTGGCGTGTGCTTTAGTAATCTCTTCGAACATCAGCTATCCTTTCCAGAACATCGACCTCACAAACCCAATCGCTGAGGGGGCCCTGGGTGACCGGTATCTATTCTTATCTGGAGACGAAGCCAAGCTGAAGACTACGGGGGTAACGATCAACCCGCCTAATTTATTTTGTGGACGCTTGCTTACCCTCGATGTGTTTGGAACTTGTGCGTAACAGAACCCGATGAAGGCGGAGTGCTGGACGAAGACAAGGTGGACGTTCAAGCAGTTTGAGACAACCCTCAGGGACAAGCTCTTGGCGAAGTCCAGCCAGGTGCTCTCAAAACACCGCGGCATTCGCTTCACGCTGTATCTGCTTCACTATGTCTGTACGTCTCATATCATGCAATGACTACTGCGACTTGCTCGAAGGCGTATGAAATTCATCATGGTATGACCACCTTTCAGAAGCGTGAATGCCACCCTCTCAAAGATGGTATTACGGGGGACCATAGTTAATAGGACCTGTGGTATACATAAAAACCTATATATTTAACAATTTCTACTAACAATATTTGGTCCTATTAACTATGGTCCCCCTTAATAGCAAGGTTGCCGAATTACACTCCAGGAATGTAAACGTATGTAGACGTATCAGCCCTCCAAGTTATGATAGCAGGATAGGAAGACGATCCTGCTACACCGTATGTTCAGATTCTCGGCCGTGCTTGCCTGTCGTCGCGTTCACCCCACCTTTTAAAACAAAAACAACCTATGGAACGATCGCAGTCTTGAAACCGAAAACCACACTTCAAACGAAGACACACTACGTACCGTCGGGCTGTCGCCCATAGTGCTTAAACCAGTTCGCTAGAGTCCGTGTTTACAATCGTCTTCTCTGGGAATTCCTTCAGGAGTCGGGTGGCTCTAGGGCGACTGAGGTGGTCGCATACTTTCGCTGGGTATCGCAAGTTTATGTACTGACATATTCAGCTATGAGTCGCCTAATGTTAACAAGCACAACCGACGTTCGTCCGGGCGGTGATCGTAAATTAACAGGACGGAGGGAATTTCGCATACAAGTCTGCCGTGAGTCTGCTGCGATCGGCGAATCCCGACCACCTGGATTCGTCCAGCTTGGACAGGGAGGGTTTAAAAAATGTCATTTTTCGCAGGTACGGCAAAAGTGTTTCTGCCGTGACGGCTTTGGGTCGTCCGTTTTGCGTTGCAAGGTTAACTCATTTTCGTTTTCCATGTGCTCCCTGCTGTGTTTCTGTTGAGGCACTCAATGCTCTGTGAGAGACAGCTACATAATGTGTGTACTCCACCTGCTAATATGGACGACTTTGTTGCCGATCAGCTACTCGGTAGACTACGGGCTACTATATTTTGACGAACTTGGTTAACCTGAAGTGGGCTGTGGAAGAACCCGTGAAACCGTTTCCGACGCCCACGGGGTATAATAGCAGGAGATGTTTTTCACGCGCACGTCGTCCGCAGGTAACTCACTTGTAGCTCTATTAGTAAGTAACCGTCCAAAGTCGTTGCATCTCGTCTACCAAGGGCGGGCAAAGTCAAGCTCAAAAAGCAACGGCAATCGCATTGAAAACTCGTTGAGCACTCAGCAAAGTCAAAGTAGTAGATACGACATCATCCGAAAACGTGTCGCGCGTGGAATTTCTCACGACCGGAAATCTCCCCTGCCTGCTTGCCTGCCTGCCTGCCTGCCTGCCTGCCCGCTGCTCTCTTTGACAGATTCGACCTCGTGATGGACGATTTCCTGCTGGACGAGGTGTTCGCAAGGTTCGACCCAGAAGACAGCGGCAAGGTGACTATTAAGCGAGACGCTATCTAGTTGTCACTTCCCGTCTCCGTTTTCGCAAGAAGCACGTCAATCACGTCGAGTCGAGAATCAATCGCCGGACAAATCAATCCCCGCATCTCTGCCTCGAGAAAGAAAATACACACACAGTTGGAACTCCAAGGATGGCCTGTAACGGATAGTGTGGTGGTCTGTTGAAATCTCCTACGTGACTACAGTATGTAGGCCTGCGGGTAGTTCTTTATGGCCTACAATACATTGTTTTCGGATAATCAATCACTGTTGAACGACATGTCCAATCCCACGATCGAGCGGCGGCAACGCGCGATGTAGTCCTGTCATATCATACAATACCCGTAGTGTCACTACGTACTCCATAGCTGACACCTCTCTTGATACTTTTATAAACCACGCCTATTAATAAGTGTTGGTCTCATTTTTGCAGTTATGTAGGGGTTTTGACCTATCACGTGGAACGCTCCGTCCGCCTCGACACCCCTGCCACCCCCCCCCACCCCACCACCCCCACAATATCTTCGTTCCGCTTGATCGTTACCAACAGATACCAGTGCACACGCTGGTGCAATACCTACTACCCTCGAACGACAGCGGTTCACACCACCTAGTACCGAAAAGCAAAGAGCAAGAGCGGGCCACGAAGACACTCCTGGGCAAGATATTCGATGCAACGGGCCGGAAAAGGGAGATGATCAACCTCAACGGTTTGTGTGTTGAACATCCGCAGGCTCAGTCTTTTCTGGAGACCGTGGCTGCTGGCGACAGGAGAGATGACGAGGTGGGCCGTTTGCCTCAGTTGGTCCTACGCCGTCTGTGGCTTCGTCGGTGTGTCTGTTGGTCGGTTGGTAGGTATGTCGGTCGGTCAACAGTTCCATCGGTTTGACGACACCGTGTGCCTGGGAGGTGGAAAGCTCTCCCTAACTCAAGCCATCACTTGACCAGATAATTTCAGCAACTCAAACCCTCCTGCACCATGTAGCTATATACAGTGTACGAGAGAGTCTGTCCCCGTGGAGAAACAAAATATAGGTTTGTGCCCCCCGAAGAGCCAGTTTGTCGATATTTTAGTTCAATTTTCTTTATACCAGGTGTGAGAGGGGAATGCAGAGGTGGAACATTTTTGGTCGTCGATTTTCCCGTCAGTTTCTCTGTCGGTATGTGCACCCATCGGTTGCTGTGCTAACCCGTTTCACATAATGCAATTCCCAGTGACATTGGGCCCCCTCCCCCCCTATGTGGCCTCTGCGTGCAAGGGGGTTCGAATCAGAATAGCAGTATATGAGCTCAAGCTTATGTGGTTTTCATGCCTGTAGACCCGCTTGTTGTCGTCGCGAGTTCTCGCGAACACATGGTGGGGGATATTCGCCGTTCTCGGGCGTAAATTCAAACTCCCACCTTGCCTATCGAATAGTCAACTAGTTCGACCGCCGGGGAAGCGTTCCGTTCGTTTTTTCGCGTCTCTCCGTAATATTCATGTCCGAATCCGGAGGCGCGATGCACCCGTACTATAAGTAAAGTTATGTGTCCGTACACAGCGAAAGCCCCCTCCCCCCACCATCTCCCCGCCCCTCCTCACGACACGATTCCGGTCCCCCGTACACAGGGAAACAAGGCAAGCCGATCGCTGACAGTCAGGTTACCTGTCGCCCCTGAAGCTTCCGCTGACATCCTCGTATTGGAAGCCGCCCGGAAGTGTGCTAAAACGCCACCCTCGATGGCCGCGGTCGCCGCAAGATGCCGAGGTGAATCGCACCTGACTCTCAATGGGGAATTGTCTCCTGGTGCGGGAGCTCCGTACGAGGCGGCTCGACCCGAAACATCCCGGACAGATAGCAGTGGAAGTAGCGAAGTGGGATACGCCGGCCGGGATAAGGATGGTGGTGGCGGCCGTGACGCCCAGGGAGAAATTCAGCAGACGATGGCGTGCAGCGGAACCCGGGTGAAGGAGGGCGATTCAACGCTAGCCGACCCACGACATGCGTTTCGACAAGGCTCCAACATGCTACGAGAAAGGGAGCGGCTCTTGGACGAACGGGAGAGGAATGTTCGCGAACGCGAAGATGCCGTTAACGATCGCTTTCTGGCAAGCGCCGATACTTCTGCAGGGTTTGCTGGCGTTGGATACGCGCTAGACGATGCAACATACTTTCAAAGCGCGATAAACCCTCACCCGCCGGGATCAGACTCGGGACCAGGAAGAAAGCGAGCTTCCTCCGCAACAGTCATGCAGCGACACGGCGGTGGGAGCCGCCAACAATCTCGACCAGATGCTCCTACTCTTCCTGCAAGCGGGACGGGTGGCAACAGAGGAAAAAACGGAAACAATAGTCGCACCCAAACCGATCGGCGTCATTTCTCCCCCCGACATCGAGCGGAAGACGAGGCCAGCTTGATCGCGAAATGTCGAGCACTGCATTCGGCACGACGAACTGCGGTAGCCGAACGGCGGGAACCGCCACCGAAGACACCACGCACACCAAACAGGCAGCGAAAGCAGGCGGACTCGCAACCGCTAGCTGACTTCCATCAATCGGCAACGAACGAAAACGATGGAATGCCGCCAACACTGTCCGCCGAACACCGCAGACGACTTGAATTCGCATGTGAGGATGACCGCGCGGACGCTCAGTTTGGAAACAAGCCCACGGCAGACCTCCCACATGACGCCGACGGCAAGGTGACCGAGATACGAGCGGTCGGGACGGTTTTCGGGCGGGCCCCAAGCAGACCACCGACAGCGGGGGGAGCGCAGCGGCAAGGAATACGCCCGCAATCTAGGCCTCTTTCAGCCGCGATTTCACGGAGAAACGGCGAGACGAGATGCGCTACAACAGGGGGGCAGTTGCTTCGCACGGGGGGTCGCGGCGCGGGGATAAAGACGGTAAGGGATCCGGAAATATGATTATGTGCCGCAATCGAAGCAATCAAAGCAATCAAAGGAATCAAAGCAATCTAATCGTTAAGTGAAGGCATAAAAACCACAAGAGGGACACGATCCTGATTTTTATTCCTGCAAACCCCAAAAAATGAACAGGTTTAGGTTGGAAGCTGCGAAACAGGCCAGAACGATGAATTTTTGGGCGCGAGAGCCAATACTTGTCTAAACTAAATGACGGCCACAGCATCGGCCACTCTCCTGTTGCTGCATTGCAATGTAGCACCTCTGTGTCGTGGCCTTGCGGCCGCCGTGTTGATAATTCCCAGGCGAAGAACAAAGATGATTCAGGGTTGTAAGTACTATCCTCCCAGCAGGTCAGAGACATAATAAGTGACCATGTGGGTATCACGTACACCACCAAGTAACCCATAATAAGCAAATATCCCGAATAGTCGTGAAACCGTCAAAATACTGAACACGCACATTTGAACACACTCCCTGCTTTTTCAGCAAAGCAGCAATGACAGTTCAAGATAACAGAACAAAACCTTATCTCCATGTTCAAAAAGCAACTAAAATATTTCAAGAGGAAACCTGTACGAGTACCTTACAAGCAAAAACCTCTCCCTCCCGTATGAAACTATATTGCAGATCTCCTTTGCAACAGCTCAATGCCGTAAAAACAAAAACTAAAGCGATAGATAAATGATAGAGCTCGCGAGAAACCCCGTTTTCCGGGACACACACGTCTCCCTGTGCCCCCTACTCCCGCCAAAAAATCTCAGATCGTAGCGGTAACGCGAGATACCAAATAGCTTTCCCTATAGAGTTTGCCCGGCGCATACTATTTCCGAAAAAATGCCCGTTTGTGGTCAGAACCAAAAACCGCATTCCCTGTTTCTGGTTCAGCTCACTAGCTCTCCTTGTTCCGAGAAATACTTCCTTTTCCTTCTCGTCAACCAAGTTTATCTTCACCCATTCAATGAAGAGTTTGGAAAAACAGCAGCAGTGGTGGTAAAATGACCAATCATCATGAGTAAGCATACCCTTGCCCACAAAAAACCACCTTCCAACTCGCGAACAAGATTTCCATCACCCATCGAGTTCGGAAATACAATGTTGGTGGTAGAACAACCCGTCAAGAATATGCATACCCCCCCTTGTTCTACGGCCAACCGACAGCATTACAAAGACAAATCCCTGCAAAACTCAGCAAAATCAGTATCCACCAATACGGCTGCATCTGCAATACACCTCTCAAGGTTGCACCCCTACGTGGTCTTGATTCGCCAATCCGTCAAAAATAATAAATATCAGTTCCACCAGTCACCTTCGGGTCCCGTCTATACCACTAAGACTGTTTGATTTGAACATGAAATTACATTTAAAAACTCCGGGCAAAAAATCGCGACGTATACCGTCGAGTAGACGATAGCATACCTATTAATAGGCCTCCGTACCGTTTGCGACTTTCCCGGGATGACAAATATATTCCATAACATTCAGAGATCCGTAACCAATGGTAACTGCTACATATCCTATATTTTCACCCACCAATTACCCGGGAAGAACGACAACTACCATCAAATTCCGTAATCCCTAACACGTCGCAAACGGTTTCTATCATGCACGACTTACCCGGAGCAAATCGAACCCAGTCGAAAATGACGAATATCCATTTGACCAACCTACAGTGGACGATACTATCGCACCATTCACGACTTTCCCGGGATATAAAATGTATCTGGTATTCCATACCATTCAGAGACCCACAACCAGTGATAAACGATACGTTTCAAAACTTCAGGCAAAAAAAGGCTAGGTATACCGTCAAGCAGACGATATAGCATCTCTCTAGGATGAAGAACCCGCACGGACACTGGTTCTTTGTTCGGGGTGTCAACGCGTAGAAAGAACGGTGTAATGTGAAGAACACACACACCGACACGAGGTATCATAGCCCGGGCTGCTGGGGATGGGGTATAGGGGATATGCCATTATGAAAAAGAGATGTACGACGCACGCGGGGCATGATGTTACCATGATACCTGTAGTGCGCGCTCTTCCTCTTAACACGAAGTAGGTGCTTGTAAGACGCTTGAGAATACCGCATTCGCCGGTAATCGGGGGCTATACCGCATAAAAATAAAGTCCCAAAAGGATAAGAAATAGCCAGGTGTCAAAAGTTTCAGCCAGCTCTGTGTGCTCCTTACTTTAGGGTATAAGCGCTGCACCTGCACGCGTACATATAGACTTCTGTGGCCAACACATCGACTAGTCATCTCTCCAGGAGAGAGAACTTTCACTTTCAAAATACCAGACTACCTTCTCCCGTACGACCCCCGCCTGCTCAAGTGGACAAAGATAAACTCGGTACACGGCCAGCATTTTTTGCAATCACACAACCGAAGACCACTTTGAAAGTTGCGCGAATTGTATTGTACCGGGTCTGTGCCGTTACTTCTCCTCCCCACGATATGTAGGTTGGGTTGGCGTCGGTTGGCAACGGCACTGTAAACATGCCGCTCACTACCTGATGCCGTTTCTTTTTTGGCGGTCGGTCACAACTGGCGATCGGGTTCTCGATCATTTTGTGCGGGGTCGAGAGCCATTAGTCCGCGCAAGGGAAATTATCGCTTCTCGTAGACCCGCCCGCGCTGCTGGGAGGGTAGAGGAGGAGTGTTGGTGATAAGGTACCCCCGAGGTAGTTGCATACAGTAGTGTACCCCCATTGCTGTCTCTGGAAGTGGCCACACCAGAAAATAAATTAGCTCGTTGAGGCTGGCATCCATGTTCCATGTCTACGTCCGCGCCACGAGCGGTTCTTAGTAGGATGCAGCTCGTCCTTCATGCGACTCACCCAGCACCTCACGGCGCTTCGTGCTTGGTGCAAGGAATATCTGCCTGGTGGGGGAAAACCCGACTTATTCCGTCCCGGCATTGTAGGGATGCGCGCGTCTATGGCCATTCGAATACGGCCATTTATGATATCGAGTACCCCCCTCCCCGGGGTGCTAGCAATGCCTGCTTGGTCGGTGACAACCCGACGCTCCGTCCCGACATTGTGGGGATGTGAGGGTCTATGGTCATACGACTACGGCCATGCATGATAGTGAGTACATCCCCCCCCCTCCATCCTTCAGCGAGCTCCGTCATGCTCACACATGTTGTTGGATACGTATATGGCCCTACCCACTATCAATAGCCTACCATGTCACGTGACGACTGAAGTAGCCACCTTCTAACTTGTAACTGTCTCCGCCGACCGTGCCGCCCGTGGTAACCTTGCCGTGGCATATCTTTGCAGGTCGACCCAAGCTCTAAAAGCGTTGGCCTCGAGGGATTTCCCGGCTGGGGATCGGCGCATGGGTCGTACTGTCGCCCTTCCGCGAGCGTTGCCGTAGGCGCCAGGTGAATCCCTCAACTCATGAAATTCTGTTTGGCTTCAAACACTGTTGCGAGAACTCTGCCTGCCACACATAATGTTTGTACCCATCAGCATCATGCCATTGTGCGCTACCGTCTTGCGCGCGACATATAGGAATGAACGCTTCGAGATGCTAATAAATCGATCGGCGAGGAGCCATGTACCGTATCTGTAAAGAAGCGAACGCCTCCTTCCCGAGACCAGGAGCCATTCCGTGTCCCGGCTGCAACATTTTCAGCTCGAAGGGCTGCGAGAAGTCGAGAGCGGGACGGACGCTAGCCCCGTTACACGTCCCAGCAGTTTTTTATCGTCCCACAACTTCAGAAAAAAACTTGGGGCGTGTGGGTGGAAGTAAAGATTGGCGCGTTGGTTCGAACACTATACATTAAACAAACAAATACAACACCCCAGCTGTGATATCGAAATTTCCTGAGAGCCATATCTTTGCGTGCTTGGTGTGATGTGTATACCGGTATAGTAGGCAGTAAGTGCAGCACGCATAGCTTCCCCGCAGGATGAACATCTTTAGCTTAAGCGCCGTTAGAACAAATCCCTCTCCTTGAAGTGTAAGCCTCAATACTATGGCTGGAGCGTCCCACTACAAAACAGGACGCCGTACACAAGCATACCAGGCACCTGGTTCAATATTAACCACCTTGTGTGGCAAACTCACAGGTGGCTGAGACCCCCCCCTTGCACGACGTGGGGGGGGGGGGGAACGTTGCGGAGACATTGAACAATGAAGCAAACCCAACAAAGTGTCGACAATGCTCTCAATTCGGTCCTCCTAATGGTGTGCTACATTGTTCAATGTCCCAAAAGGTTTGTTTTACACCCACACTAGGCCAACTGTTTTCTATCCCCTTCGGGACACCAGAGCGAAACATTGTCGAAAACCCCCCGACGATTTTGCAGCAGCATCGGCTACTACACTCAAAAGCCTGTTGATACAGTATCATAGCCTGCCGGGATAGGGGATAGGGGGTGGTTCAGTGTGTCCGAGGTGGAAGGGAAGGAGATATACGACATGTGCGAAGCATTCGATTTAATCGTACATTTTGCAAACGGTTTTCCTAGAAGACCGACGAGACCTCACTTGGTTGCTTTTGATGTCGCTATGCCCGCGTGTCCCAATTCTTGAGGCTGCCTGGTATTAAACTGCACCCTTCATACCATAATAACATCCTCCTATATGCCTGGGTCCCAATACCTTAGCCTTAATAGCCCCAATAGGACTGCGCCCTACGACAATATCACCCTCGGCGCTTACTTCGAGATGTGCGCTGACTCACCCTATTCCCTTGCATCAACCACCTTTGCAGGGTGGGGCGATATCGAAAGAGGCTAGATGGCGCCTACGCCATGCAGATGCGAGCTATGCAACGCCTCCACAGAAGAGGCACAACAAGACCTGAAATGCTATAACTAAAGAACAAATGGCCTCCACCGTAGAAGCGCTCGGTTTCAGGAGGCTGCAATGGCCGTCGCAGAGTCCCTAGCTTCAGGGGGCTGCGAGAGAGAGAATGCCGGGTGGGACGCTTCCGGTCGCACTCCAGACTGGGCCGCTTTGTGATGGCACGGATCGGAGCAGGGGCGCTCGGGCGCCCTATCCTATAGCAGGAGACGGTCGATTAGGCGACAAGGCGCCCTAGCATAGGTCGCTTTACGTTGTTCTATGACCGCAAGGACCCTAAAATCAGTGGTATCGCCGCAAATATCGTTCGATGCCCGCAAGGTGTCTTCGAGTGTAGTCGCTTGTGTTGTTTGATGCCCACAAGGCGCACTAGTGTGGTCGCTTCTGTCGTTCGATGCCCATGTACATCGTTTTCAGCCCCCAATTTTTCGGGGTGCTTCGTTTGTTTCCACCGTACGCACAACCACGGCGAGCGCACGCCTTCACAGGAGAACATTTCGGGTTGGTGTGGGCAGGCTCTTCAGCGACGGTAGAGCTCAACAAATAAGTCTGGAGAGGCTCAGGCACGGCGAGCCTTTGTTCCGCGCCATCAACACGTTCTGGCCATCGCTCGCGACGGTAGAGTTTTGTAGCGGTCGATCTGCTTGCAATGTTGACGGGGTCGCTGGTTTTCGTGGGAGCCATCGGGCCGAGGCTTTGACGCGGCTGCGGTTTGTACTCTTTTCTTGATGCTCAGGGGCATTGGATCGAAACGATTGGATCTGCTTATGCCAATGAAGGGGTATCGAACCGAATGCTTTTGACGGCAACTCCCGCGCATTGCTATTAATAGTGCACAAGCGGCCATATCAGAGTGGAAGGGGAGGGTGTTGTTCTCGCTGCCGACATTCATTTCTCGCATCCAGGCCTCTCTGTCGAAGTAATTCGTCGTGGGAGGCGCGCTATGGATGGCCCCACCCTCATCATGGTGGAAACAGTATACACCAGGTACCCAGGAAACAGGCCCTGATCCATCACTCGAGCTTCCCACAAACCCAGCGTCTCAAGTGCTCCGTTCCATATACTGTCAAGATAATAAATTGTCACCTCCAAACGAGGCATTTCTCGGACAGAGGGAGTGTCGTCTTCCCGGAAGATATCCTGTGGCAGACAATCCATAAAGACGACATTGTCCAACCTTCTCAATAGACAAAACGGCATCCACAGCACACAATATCAACGAAAGGGATGAAACATGTACAGCATCGTTGTTGGTTTCCTTCATAATCATACTCATACTCATTCGTGTAGGATCAGGGAAAGAGTCTTCGAAATAACGAAAACCAACGTACGATCTCACGCACGCCATCATCACGCGGTACGAAGCAGGCCGCCCCCCTCCTCTCCAAAGAGTCCCTTTCCCTGCGCACGGACCAGTAGCAAAAGCTGCTACCCTCGGGTCTCTTTCTACGCCGCTGTAAGGGAGTTGCATACCGCTATCACGGCCAACAACATGTACAAAGCCACGGGGCCACGAACACAAGCAGATGGGAACGCAGGGGCGAGAGCCCCTGGATGGCAACGCTCTTTTACGAGACGCCAAGCGTTGCAAAAAAGGCGACGATAGAAACGCCGCCGATCGCCCACTCTACAACTCCTTATCAGTGACGGGGGAGGCACAACCGTTGCCTTGCACCCCTGCCTGCGCACACGGGTTGCCTGAAGAATGACCCGGTGGACGTACTCATTCCTTTCCTGTCACGAACGAGCCAAGCCCCACCGCTATACCTGGTAGGCCGGAAGACAATTCAAGCGGTTTTGACACTACGGCACCCACCACGTCCTGTCTGACCGATGTTACCGGATTTTCCAGTGCGCAACTATCAAAGCCGGCGTCGTTTTACTACCAGCGACGGTAACTACAGTGACGTCGTAGAACAAACTACACGACGGGTTGGAACGGCCGCTCAAATCGAATAAAATCCTGCAACGATTGCCAAACGTTAACGGGAACGTCGTGCCGTGAACGCGTCGATCGGAAAGGTGCCGCGACGCGGTGGCCCACAGTACTGTAGTAGGTTGCACCGTCCGAAGGCGGCAAGGTTCGGGCAAGGTCCTCAATCTACTCGGTGTTATCTCAACGAGCGATCGACCGGCTCCATTCAAGCTGGGAGCGGTAAAAAAACAGAGTAATACAGAAACCGCACACGCACAAGCGTCCCTCATCTCGCGCCCATTTCACACACTACTCATACCTCCCTACACCCCCCCCCCCCCCCCCGCCTATATACTATATACCCTCCGTTTGAACCAATTATGCATGAACCAACATCATCCTATTGCAGGCGGCCGTGACGCGTCGCTAGCATCACTTGCGTCTCGTCAATAACTCTCCACCATGACCGCGAACAACCCTCCGTGCAAGAGCCGTGCTTCCGCACGCTCCTATCTCTATTCGCTCTCAATATACACCCTTCCAGCCACAGCAAGCAGGACAAAGCAAAGCATTAAAGCACCAAAATCAGTCCGTGACCGGCACCAAAAGACAGTCGCTTTTCGTGTTTCACAGGTCGAATTATTTTTTCAACAACTTTAAACACTGCACACTATTCATAATATCCGTCCCTGCCCTCTCCTTTCTACCTGACGACGTCACAAGTTTCCCCTCGCGCTCTTGGGTCATCGCACGGCAACTAGACACCACTGCCAACAACTAGACCGTCGCCAAGATGACCTCAACTCCGAAGGGGTGAAAGAGGGCCGCAGGTGATAACCCCGCCCCCCCCGCTAAACTCTATACCACGCTCCCTACCCCCTCTTCTTGCTGTGCACCCTCATCCTCCAAAATCTCCCTCTCAAAGTAGAGGAACTCCTCCCACGTCTCGTGTATCTGACTGGGAGGGTACCTGCGGGCCTTCATCTGCAGCTCGTGAAAGGAAGGTGTAACCGGGTACTTGGAAAGGCTCATCCCGATGGAGCGCAAGTCTCGGGGATGGCAATCACTTTTGCGGTTATTGCACCTGACAAATGCGAAAGGGGGCAGGGAGCAACATCAGGAGACCTTCTTGTACCGGCAGGGGGTGGCGAGACTACTGTGTACTGTATAGTCTACTGTGTGCTGTGTGTATGCTCTCCTCCACGTCGCCTTCCAGTATTTATTGTGCGTTCGTTTCGTCCCGTCGAGACGGTTCTTAGCCTGTCTGATTACCACGGGATAAACTTCAGGGAAATTAACTGCTGTAATGTGAGCACATCATCATCAACATCCATACTGCTATAATGCATATAAACATCATGATACACTACATGGCAGAGCTAGGCCGGGGGGCGAGAGGGACCTCCCTCCTCCGCCTCAACGTCATAAACTGGGCAAAACAACCCGTACACATTACCAGACAGGAGATAATGTGGGAACAAACACAGTACAAAACGAAGCGCGCCAAGACCGCCATAGACTCGCGACTGACACGACAGCAGCCAAACACAAGGCGCACGGCAGCTATTTAATAGAGACTTCCACCTCACTACAGCTGCCGCATTAACGCGAAGATACAGGTGACAAAACGCGACGGTCATACGTGCGCAGTGGAAGCTCTTGGTGGTCGGAATTCAGCGGACAAACACGGCGCAAGAAGGAACCAACAACGGGTACCCTCTGCACCCCGCTCGCCGGACGAACAAAAAAAGCGACACCGTGGGAGCACACCACTGCTGCAGCGAAAAGCGCACGCACCTCCCGCAAGCCGTGACGACGTTATCCCAGCTACCCTTTCCGCCGAGTTTTTTGGGCAGAACGTGATCGAAGCTCAGGTCGTGTGGGGGGAAATACTTGAGGCAGTACTGGCACTTGTGCGAGTCGCGCAGAAACAGGTTGCGTCGCGTGAACGGCGGATGAGTCCTGTGCTGGTTCACGAACTCCTGCTCAGCCAAACAAAAACATTGTTGAATCGAAACGACGACTGTCGATGGGTCGATGGGAGATGACTTTTTGGGGGCGTTGAAAAAGGCTTAACCCCTTTAGAACCGCAATCCCGTTTTGGGGACAAACTACTTGAAATTAGACTGGTTTGTCCCCAAAACGGGACAGCGGTTCTAAAAGGGTTAACGTTGAGCATTGCTGTCACTGGCTATAACGCACGCGGCGGCATTCTTCGCAAGAACGTGGCCCTCCATGCGTGGCAAGGAAGGTCCGTTAAGGGAGACGAAATGACCGCCAAAAATACCTTCAGGGCGATGACGCTCGGCAGCTGGACAACCATGCGGGGGCTGCGGATGGATCGGTCCCCGTAGGTGGCCAACACGGTGACCTTGTTCATGAACACCGCCTTAATTACATCCTGCCACCCCCACAAACTGCGGCAGCCGGAGTTCAACACATCGCGGGTGCGCCGCGCGAAAATATGAGGTCATGGAACGGCTGCGGGATGGACAGCTTCCGTCAATATAGCGACTAACGCGACGTGTCGTTTATGACAACCGCGCCGTACACAGCTGCAGTGCTGTGCAATGAAACGCGTGATGTGTGCTCCTGCAGTACCATTGTGACCATTACGTACAGTACTGTTTATCATCATATATACGCATCCGGGTCGACAACGACTCATCTTTCAAGGGCCCACAGTTCGATCGCTCTGGGTTTCTGCTACATTGTCCGACACCAGCATTTGCGCAAAACCGATGTCAGGATGCCATGTCAATGGCGGCGGGTCGCTTCTGAACGGCTCGTCGCGAATACTCGACGCTACATGCTTGTAAAGCCCCGGTCCCACATCCCATACGGCGTCGCAAATGACTCCGCGCGGTGAAATTAATGACGTTTTGGTTCAACGGTTACGCTTGGAATCTCCTGCAAAACAAGACTAGCGTCTTTGTGCCCACCGTACCGTGCGCGCGTGTAACGCCGACAAGGCAGCCAGGCCCTCGCGTGACATGGAGAGCGATGAACCGAGACAAGGGCTCTGAGCGACATTTCTCGACACTTCTGTGCTAGACGGCACGGCAGTGTTGGCCAAGCGCATCGTGTCCAAGGATGAACACCTACATTCAGAGCCACGGTATCTACAGTAGACTACAGCACACCCCTTCGTTTTGTTTTCAGATACAACTCTTAAACAGTTAATCTATGTGCTACTACGCAGCAACGTAAGTGCACTACTAGGCTGTGTGCACAATGGAACCACCTCAACGGCTCTTGAGCTCCGGGGGTACAGCGATTGGATGTTGAGCCACTACATTCATGTGCGAATTGAAAAAAACCCAGCTGATTAGAACATGACGATGCCCGAAAACATGTGCAGTTCTCAATTCCGCTTTAATACCACAAACAGTAGACTCAAGCAATCATCACCTGGCACTACAGGTGCACCAGAAATAACAGCAACATCAGCTTTAGAAAGGGCGGCAAGTGAACAAACCTGACCTGAGTGGAAGGTACGACAATGGCTGGTAGTCGGCGTTGAGCACGAGGCATGGGCACGAGTCTAGCCCCCCGGTAAACTTGGTCTTGCGCTCCTTGCGACTATTGGTGCTGCTGGTTGCCACCTGGAGGGCTACCTCGTGCCTCATCTTCACTGAAATTTGCACGGCCCGAAAGGGACACGTGACGCGAACCAACGAGTGGGATCGAGAGAAAAGAGATCAGAGGTCAACGAGGTCACCTATGAATGAACGTCGCTGGAGAGGCATCGAAAACGACGAGAACAAGGAGCAAAACGTCGCATTATACCTACGGTATATCATATACCTGGTATGGTGGAGGCAATATTTCTAATAGAGCCCATCACTACCATCACCACCACCACAACGACGATCGAGTATGAAATAGTAAGGTTGTCCGCATTTCTGCTTCCCATATATCGTATATATCTGCACCGACGTTTTTAGCGATATGATCCGATAAATAACGGGCTGTATATCGAATGTCGGTTGTGTAGGCCCGTATCGGATGGGAATCGATTTTTGCTTCGATATCCAACATTGCTGTTATATGAATAAATAACGCCAAATCATTAAATCACATTAGTCAGGATGGATGAGGGCAATAATCACCTCTTGCGCGGGCGCAACTTTCGGGTCGGATTTGCGGTTTAGTGCTTTGGTGCAACAGGCAAAAGGCGTCGGAAGGCGCGCGAAGCGCAATACGGGTTTCGTGCCGCGCGCTGCTTGCGCTTGTGCATGTCCTTCCGCCGGAGGCGCATACAAATACTTTGGGCGTCTGAGCAGGCTGCCCTTCCCCACCTGGTTTTCGGGCATGTACTCATGCATTAAAGAACAAACCTTCTTCTTTTTTGCCTCCGGCAACCCCTTAGGGGCTCTTTGCGGGGCCTCCTGCCCTCTGCCCTTTGCCCTCTGCCCTCTGCAAGCAACACGCCTTTCGGTTTCTGTTGCCTATATACGTACCAGGTACCAGGTATTCATTATTAAATTGTATAGTTTGTGTTTTGCGATTGGATTGTGTGTTTTCCCGGGGGTATCTTTCCGCTCCGCAATTATTGGAGCCTGTCCTGGGACCACGAACTCTTCTGGCGATGAGTTAATTTGAAGATCACGAACATCAACAACGCTTGACCCTGCTTGACCTAAAACATTTTACGCATTACATGACATCCTCAGGGATGATGCGCTACACCTTGACCCAAGCTGTTTATTAATAGGGGCCACACCTCGACGAGGAAAAAAGCAAGTATCAACGCTCATTCAAGCAAAAACGAAGGAAGGATCTTGAGTTATCAGCATGCAATGCCTGATGCCGTCCGTTAGACGCCCGTAGTTATCTCAGCGATATATCATCAAAGTTCGCCTCATCACTTGTCAGGTCCGCTTTAAGACAGCTGTATACCAGGTACGACGACTGCTGTATACGGGATGATATGTTCACCGGGTTACCCGGTACCCGGGTGTCCGGGTACCCGCTGGACCCGGTTCCGGTCGCCTGAAAAAACGGGTTACCCGGTCATGAGTCCGAGTCCGACCTCCAGACTTTGGCGGGTACCCGTTCGTGGCGTGTAACCTTAGTAGGTACCAGGTACACTATTAATATTATACGGACGTTTATTTTGTATATCGGTATCGTACATACCAGGTAGCAGGTATCGAACGTCGAACTGGGTTATCGTTTGATATCGATATCCCACACAACCTCTGATGGATACCAGGTACGCAGGTATTTATGTATTTATCATGTGTAACTTTGGGAGGAATAGGAATGCCACAAGAGAAATCAAACTTCTTCACCACGTAGCACGTATTGTCTGCTACTGCTGTATGTATGAACTACCAGTATATGTACAGCACCGTACCCGCACGAACTCACACGAATTGCGAGCACGAGGTATACATACCCCATCCTTACAAATACCAGGTATACATGAGTCAGTGCTTTTGGCGCTTTTGTGCCTGAGGCCTTGCTTTGCTTTGCTCCCCAGCTGCCAGATCAAGACTCCATCCCTGATTCCATTTCTGCTTCGTTTCGAGCGGCTGCAACTAAAAAATTACCAGCTCAAGATGACGCGTACAGGCAGACAACAGGCAATGCAATGTCGGTACATACATACCAGGTACCAGGTGTATTATATGATATAATACTCACACCAGCAGACTTTGCATCGCGCTCTGCATACGTACGTAGCAGCCGCGGCGGCGGCGGCAGCAGCAGCAGAAGCAGCAGCAGCAACGGCAGTATCAAGAGCTGCGTATCTAAACGCCGTTCCATTGAAGAAAAGGTGGTTTGCTATTTAAAGTATTGCTCTTGGTGGTATCTTTACTACGTGGAGGGTGCGGGTGGGGGTGTGGGGGGTAAGGCGTAAGCTGTCTTATTAGAGTGTGATCCATACGTATGCTTTACCTGCTAGCCCGTCGCGTGCCTGCTTGCACGCGAGCAGACGCCACGATCTTTTCGGGCAGCGGGAGACTTGGACATTGATAATAAATAAATGTCGTTTTTTCGTTTTATGGAGCACGTCGAACATTGAACTTTGAACATCTGATTTCAAAAATCAAAATCTGTTTTGAACCTCAACTTTGGATTGCTCAATGTTTGCTCAATATACCAGGCATGTACACGTACACACTTTTGGATGCCAGGTGCTTCGACCAGCGCGGCAACAGGCTCCCACGATGCCTACCTGGGCACCACCAGAAGACTATTAATAGCTAGCCAGAACATCCCCGAACCCCGATGCCACGCTCGCTGCCCAACCAACAGACTCACCGAATGCCTCAGCAGAATAACCTTCAGCATCAGTCCGAGGTCCGCCTCGACGAGCCTTGGGGTGTTTTCTTGTCTTCTGCGTCTTCACCTTCATCGATAACGATTTATCCGTCCTCAAAGCCGGCGCTGCAATCCCCAGCGCCGCAATGCTGCGCAAATATATGCCTCCATGGAAATCACTGCCCTGGTAGAGCGATGATCGACCCCCACTTGCGCTTGGCCAAGGTCGAGATCCTACTGTGCAAAATGCCATCGTACCCCATCCTCCGCATCTCGTCACCAAAAAATAAGCTCCAAGGAACCATACCGATGTGTTGGCCTTACCCCTGCTTCTCGGTGTCTCAGGCGAAGCCATGCGGATTTTTAGATGCCAACGTGGGACAGCTGCAGGGTAGCTGCAGTTGTTTTCTCCTGGGAAAGCACAGGAGTCGACCGCAAGGAAGCTCAACGTCACGTCTCTGCGGCTGCTGCTGTTGTTGTTGTTGTCGTGTTCCAATTCCAATTTCCAATTTCAGATTTCGTATCATTTTTTCCGCGTCCGACATGCGTCCCCTATCCCCTTGATGTAGTGGCGAAAATAACGCCTTTCGAATCCATCATTCGCTAGCTATCCACCGCCTTTCTCCGTTCTCCATTCAAGTCTCCGTCTCCCCACAAATTCAGTTATTTTCGTCTCTGACAATCACAACCAGCACAGAGTCTCTCTCCAGTCATCTCTTTGGAAAAACTTCAGCAGACAACAACAAGACATGGCTACTAACGCGGTAAAGATGATCACCCTGGGAGCCCTTGCCGCCACCGCCCCCGCGAGCGCCACTGGAAGCGGGAGCGGGCTAGACTTCCTGCAAAACGTCCAGAGAAGAGGAGCGGGTTCGCCAACTTTGCCCAGAGGTGAGCAAAAACAACAGCACGAACAGTGAAAGTAGTAGCAGCAAACAAGCCGTTCAGTTTCCAGTCACCACGAACAGACACCCGACTTGAGTGCATCACTGGAACCCTTGCTTCCCATTGGGCACGACGACAGATACACCAGTACTCTTGAGGGGGGTGGTGCTGGTCTGGGGTCTGCTTGGGTTGCCTTCGTTTCGCTCACATTTTGTTTTTGCTCGGCCCTGTTCTCACTTAGGTAGAGTCCCTCCGATACAGGTCCTTGTTCGGGTGGTTGGTTGGATTGACCGCATTCCGTTGGATTGACCGCATTCCGTTTCCGACAAAAATATGCTGATGGATGCTCCAGATGAGCACATGAGCCACGTCCGCAGACCGCAGACGGCAGACAGACCAGCAAGCAAGCAGCAGCGCGAGCCTTGACCATGAATGGCGCTTGCTCGTGCAGCCACTACGATGCGTTAAATTCTATTCATGCTAGTTCTCTTGTTCTGTGCATGAGAAATATTATTAAACTGAGAATTGTTACTCGTACCTCGTATTTTCCAGCATTGTTCTTTCTGGGACAGGGTTCATCATTGTCGCCCGCCTCGATAAAATGAACTTTGATCGATGATACCTGGTATTCTGATACTGGTTTATTTTATAGTGACCTGTTGCTGTGCTGTGCCCGGTACTGCTTGTGGCATGGGTCATCATTCATGAGATCGTCTCATCATAGAGCAACCACACCCCGAGGCAGCAGTGATGATTATGATGATGCTCCGACCTAAACCTAGAGTCGTGAGACGATTTTGCCCGCGGCACCCCTGTCTTGTTGCCTCATCACACGAGGCACGCTGCGCGTCGTGGTATTCGAGGACCCTGTTGTGTCCCCTGTCAAACCAAGGCACGAATGTGAATCACAAGAATCACGATACAGCAGTATCATTCTCATGATGGATAATGAGAGTGAGACTGCATTGTTCTTTTTTTTTTTTTTTTTTTTTTTTTTTTTTTTTCCATCCCATTTATTATCTTCGCACATCTTCTTCTCTCTCTCCTTCCAACTCGTAACTCAGATCCGGGGTCACATAGCAGGCTCTTCTCCCCCCTTCCCGCTACGGTACGTGCCTTCATTTTTTATCGCGAGAAGATTTCAGCCTTTTCTTCCCTCGTCGACTCGCATCGAATTGTGTATACGAAGCTTTATATCCCGATGATATTTTGATATTTTGAAATCAGCATAACGACAGCCGTCGACGCAAAAGTCAACTTTAGAGGTTTCGGTTTTTCCGTCCCACGCTGTCCCTTTTGTGCATTTTTTTGTGTGTACTTGATGTGGGTCGTCTGTCGTGCCATACATGCATAGAAGTAGGTAAGACCTGTCCACCTCAACCTTACGCCTTGCGTCGCCCAGGTACGAGTACTACGCCTCTAACTACAAATTATTAATAGCAGTCCCAGCCGTAGTACGGGAGTAGTACTGGTAATCGGAAGTGTGCCGATCGCACAGCCATCGCAACCACTCTGTGTGTACTGGTAGTAAGGTAGTATCAATAGTATCAATAGTATTATATACCCTGGTAGCAGGTAGCTTGCTGTATATGTACAGCAGCAGTAGTACCCTACTGGATACTCTCACGTGACCTTGTTTACGTGGAATGTCTACCAGGTACCAGGTATTAAATATCCCGTGACCCGTGCCAACAGCAGTAACGAAGGGAGCAGTCCTCTGGTGCCCAAGTAGCGAATTACTCAAAAAAAGAGAACTTCGAGGACAACATTTTACCTGGTACCTGGTACACAACAGCCAGTACTCGCAGCTTTCTCTGAACTATCCGACCGACCCAATGGTTCTCAGTATGTAGCGTCAAGTTTTTAAAAACCACGTACCAGACCCGCCCTGTAGCGAACAGCCCGTGGGACCACACCACTTCAAGTTACGGATAGTGTAGCCAATGACAGCTGTCTTAGTTCCTGCTGTAGCCAATTGCCATTGGCGGCAGTTGAAGTTGCAGCAGCACCACTAAGCATCAATCCGTCGTTACGTCGTTACCACTACTATGTTACTCCGTTATTCTGTTGTTTGTTGTCAGCTGTTTGTTATATACCTGGTAGGCTGTTTCTTCCAACCGGTTTCGTCCAAAGTCTCGAGTGGAGGGGGGGGGGCTCGAAACCCAAAAAGGCATTCAGGCGAGGCAGGCGATAGGCACGCCGCAGGCGATATATTTACAGATAGGCACTATATAAGGCAAATGCCTGAAATAGTGCCTTAGACGTGCCTGAACCCTGATGTGCCCGCCAAGGCACATCCCACACTAATTTCAAGTAGTTGATGGTTTCAGGCAGAAATGCCTTTCTCGCTCAACACATGCCTGTAACCTCTGTGGAAGTGCACTTACGTTGTTGGAGACGACCCACTCGGCAACCTACTTGGAATTAGTGTGCTTTTTCCCTTTCGAACGGCACGCCTTCGTTTTTGGGGACACACTACGCAATACGCATACCAGGTATACTTTATTGTAGTTTGGGAGCAACAGAATGACATAAGAGAGATACAAACAACTGCTGTCGCAGCAGATGGAGGATGGAGGTATATATGATATGCATATTATCTACTATAGCAATATTGACCACAATTTTTTTTTGTGTAATTCACGTATACCGCATACATAAAACAGCAGACGCTCTCTGAAAACATATACCAGGTATAAAACAAAACGAGGTTTGATTCTCACTGTTCATAGAAACAAACCAACAACTTCAAAGCCAACTTGTGCAGGAGTAGGGGAGCAAATTATCAAGCCGCAGCGTTGGGTTCTGCCCCATCACCCTTCAACGATGTCATCGGTCGGATCATCGGACACAAAAACCATGAGCATACACCACTCACGACACTGAAAGCCCGTTGCCTAGTCTACATCGTGACGGCAATATGGTACCGGATGTTCGCCGGGGGGGCGCAGAGTCTGGGTATCAGAAAACGCCAAGCAAGAGTGATATCCTACGCCCAACAATGATCAGTCACTCCACAGCACACTGCGATTGGTGTTGGCCGTTGACCCCTCTACCGCAACCTACGGAGCTTTTTTAACCGGCATATCCGTCGTCGGATCCGCTTTCATCGCCGTCGGAGTTGCTGTCCTCGCTGCAGCTACTTCCCGACCTGTTGTCATTCTCCCAAGGCCGAGCTAGCACTAGCACCCCCACCCGCAGCACTACCACCCGAAGAACCCCTGTCCGCAGCGTCCTTCCTGGCGCCGCGGCGAAATAATTCCACGGTTGGGGCGCAACATGACGGACAGCTCCAACAGATCATCCCAGCACCGTGGTCTGCTGCGCGCCGAAGATGTTGCTCATTACCGAGAACGCGCGCTCCATCATTTGCCGATGACGGCTGGATAAGCCATAGCGTACGGACCAGACCGAACCACTTGGGGAGCTGCTGCTTGTGGGCGAGCCCGAAGTCCCTGGTAGAGATGCTGAGGTCGGAAAGGTTCTTAACGAGAGGGAAGTAGACGACAAGTTCCGCCTTAAGCTCGAGCAGACGCTCGGGGGTCACGAATTTGAAGCCGAGCAACCCCTTCAACTCCACTGCGTGCGCATCGGCGTATAGCGAGATGGTGCGAGGGCAGATAACACGCGCAGCCTTGTACATCAGAAGGGGCTTCCTGAACTTGGCCTTCTCGTGGTCACCGAAGCGCTCGTACGCGTACTCGCGCAAGTCCTCCATGGACGTGAAGACCGGGGCGCGCAACTCCTCCGTCTTGAGAGCATACGCGACGCCCGTTAGGCCCTTTGCCGCGTCTATCCTGCGTTCATAGTGCTCATATCGATAAATTCGTAGCGAGTTGTGGGTTGTGGACTTGTTTATGTATACCTGGGAATCGCCCATTTTGGCCTGTTTTCCCCTCCCTTTCTGCGGGGCCTGCTTGAACACAACAACTTAACGAACGCCCCCTCCCCCTGTTGTTATCGTGTCGTTTGATTGTTCCATGATTTTGTTCAGTTTCGAAGCAAGATATCTGGTTGGAAGACCGCTCGGCGGGACGGCTCCAGAACACCCGCGAACACCTTGCGGCCCCCGCAGCGTTCGACCAGTGGCAGGGTTTCTACGGCGCGGAGGTGGCGGCGTTTTCTTGCTGAAGGAACTGAAGCCGCTGAAACGGCTGAAGCGCAGAGCTCTATTATATAGGCTAGATACGGATAGGAAGGGTCGACGACCTTGGTTTGGTTGTTCCTGTTGTTGTACTGCGATCGCTCTTCGAACCTCCTGTCTGAGGCCAGGCTTTCAACGAAAGGTGTGATTCGTACGAGGTTACCAATGGAGCCGTTAGAATGGTCTCTTTGAGCCGCCTTGTAGAGCTGGGCGGGGTCCTTGGGCTCGTAGGCTCTTGAAGGGTCTTCGGGTGGAGATGTTAATTTAGGCTCGGGCTCCTGTTGATTGAGTGGGGGCCTTGGGTGTAGAACGAGTTTGATGGGAGAGGAGGGCAACCAGGACGAAGCGTTTTTCTATTCGTTGAAGCATCGTTCGTTACAGTGACGTTCGCCGTTGGAGTGGTGTTCGTCGTTGCAGTTGCGGTCGTTGTGAAAAATGAAAATGTTGAAGGGTGAATGAACGAGACATAACTATTTTGCCATGTGACTCGTTTGCCGGTTGCAGGCGGCGTTTGTTGGCCTGTGCTGTATGTATCGGGGGTTGGGAGAAGGATTGGCTTTTGTGATAGGACGTGTATGCAAACTTACATTGGTATACTGCCCCCCCACATTTTTTAAAGAGGCGTGTTGGTGAGACGCCAAAAACCAGGGGATACGCCAGTACGACGACCGAAACTCACGAAGACGCGTTTTAAGTGGTTCATGGTTCGATTGGTGTTCCTTGTCTCACTGCATTTAGTAGTATCATGGCTCGGACGAGGAAGCAAGTCGCTCGTGCGCGCGCATGCATGGCTTGTGTTTTGACTTGGGGTTGTAAGAGCGCGGGGGGGCGGGAGGGGGTAACCGGCTCCCTTCCTTTCTGATCGCCTGTAATTGTTGAGGTTTGTTTGGTGGTGCGGAAGAGGGAAGGCAGAAAGGCACTCGCGCGTTTGGTTGAAGCGCTCAAGTTTCTGCATGGTCGAATTACTGCTTTCTGGCTATAGCTCGTTCCTCGTTTTTCATCATGTGGCGGAAATGGAGAACGATTCTTGTATGAAGGTAGGAAGGCTTTCCGAATTATTAGGTGGCTTTCGGTTTCGGTATTATTTTACTCTTGGAGGGGTTTCCCAATGTCGTGGAGGGCTTGTCCAAGCGTGGTGGTTGGGGGGGATGGACAAACCCCGCCCGCTAAGTGGGGTGCGGTTTGATTGGAGTTTAGCGCTCTCTCGGAGCACGGTTCGCGCGTGTTTGTATGGAATGATTCGCGACGGTATGGTATGGTAAAGGCATATACTTGTACATATGGTACATACAAAAAACTGAAAAAAAAAACTTCAGGAATGCTGGAGGCGAGCACACAAAGAGCGGCGATGGAAACATGAGCATGGTGTTTTGGCTTGCGTTTCATTGTGTGGCGAGCGGGATGAGAGGGAGCGATGTGATGTTCGGCATGGGTGGGTCGAGTGAGTGTATTTGGCATGTTTTATGTAGCAGTAAGAACCTGTACTGTAGGTATGGTATTTTTGTCTGATGAGCCCTGTGATTGGTCGGCACGTTGACGACAGAATGGGCGCGTTACGGAAATGATTTGAACAAGCGGCCCATGCCGACTTGCCTATCTCTTTAGCTGCAACCGCACCGGCGGCGTATTCTCGTATCATTTAGCTTGGATCAGCGGGTGCATTTGATTTCATTCAGTTGTTTAGTGGTGGCTCGGAGAAAGCAATCCGAAACAAAATTATACCAGGAACACCGCTGGTTGTGTCAAAATAGGAACAAACTAAAAAACCATTCCCCCTCGGCCTTTGCTCGACATCATGTCGCCACGAAATGGACGGGTGCTAAATCAGTGACTTGTTGACCTGTGTTGGGTGGACCACCCACAACGCTTTTAATGTTTTTCTACAAGAATAGTCTAGCACTGCCGTGGCCGTGGTGCGGTTGGACTGTCTTGGTGTTGGTTGCGCTCTGTGATGAATCTCGGCTATGCTGCTATTATTCCTAAAAGTGCCACGAAACATGTTTTCCAGCTGGACTAAAAAATAGCGAAATAACAAATTTGAAAACGCCCCGCCGAGACTTAACAACTTAAGCCGTCTGAGCCCACCTGCCTCAAGCATGACCCGCGGAAAAAAAAAGAAGAGTCGCCGGGACGTTCGGCGTTGCGGCCACGAGCAGGGGTAGATTAAGAGGATACTGGCCGTTTGCGCCAAGGCTTGCCTCCGGCCGTTCGGTGTGGGGTACATGCGAAGATTTGGCTAAAAATCCAGTTTTGATCATATCATACAACAAGCGGGTCTTCGCCGCGGTGGGCTGACGCCCGCCTTCGGCTTCGCGCACGCCCGTAACGGCAAAGAGACGTGGTGGAAAACTAGGTAAACCGAGGCCGCTCAAAAGCGACTAAACTGCCAAGGGGTGTGCTCCAACAGTTCTCAGTTTTGTAAAACTGACTTTCTGTTTCAGTAATTCTCAGTTTGTAAAACTGACTTTCTGTTTCGGTAATTGCAAATATGTCTGTCTTGTCTGTCTGTCTTGTCATATTTTCGCAACACGTTCCCATGATGGATATATAAGGTCGTTACAGATGATGTCCGTATGACGTATTCGACTCGGCTTCGCGCACGCCCGTAACGGCAAAGAGACGTGCTGGAAAACTAGGTAAAGCGAGGCCGCAAGGGGTGTGCTTCGACAGTTCTCAGTTTGTAAACTGACTTTCTGTTTCAGTAATTCCCAGTGTGTAAAACTGAGTCTCTGTTTCGGTAATTGCAAATATGTCTGTCTACCTGTCTGTCTGTCTGTCTGTCTGTCTGTCTGTCCGTCTGTCTGTCTGTCTTGTCCTAATTTCGTAACACGTTCCCATGTTCAATATATAAGGTCGTTACAGATGATATTCGTATGGCGTATTCGACTCTTACAGGCCTTATATAACGTACCATACCACCACTACTGTAGGTAATATTTAGCCATGTCGTCTCCCTGAATTCAGAAAATGAATAATCAAAACCCCCTTTTCGTCTGATGCCCAACCAACACTAGTTATTACGGTCACACGCGTACTGTACTATTAATAGTACGAAGACAGGACATATGATATGGTCCATGCTGCCATTTTGTTTCACATCTCCGTACTCTTTCACTCAATTCTCCCCAACCTGGCCGACCAAAACCAAGAAAAAATTCTCCATTTCGTCTGCCCGAATTCAGAAAAGTATGATCTATCGAACTTGTGTCATAATAAATCCACCACTCCAAGGCGGATTCAGGCCATAATGTCGTACTTCGAACTATATATATAATATATGCGATGGTCCGCTTCAGGGGTCGTTTCGCACCCAACAGACACGTACGAAAGGAAAAAAAAATCGGCCTTTCGACCGGCAGAAGTTTCGACCCGACGGAGATTGCAGGCAGCGAGTCGTGGCGCGGATCCTTTCAAAGCTTCCCTTCGTTCCCTCGCAACCGAAGAGTGCCCTTTTAAGGACCGCATTCCCGTTTTGGGGTCAAACTACTTCAACATTGAGTGGTTTGCCCCCAAAACGGGACTGTGGTGCTAAAAGCTGAACCCTTTGCTGATGCTATTAATAGTCTCGATGCAGTAGCGAAATACGTACCCCCCCTACCACGACACTCACACAAACCCGGGTGGTGCGAGACCGCGGAAACCTCAACCGCCATACAATTAGCATGGGATGTGAGGCAGGATGCCCGACCAGGCATGCGCATCAAAAAGGACAAAGCCGCGTGGAAGACGCTGAGGATGGCGTGCGCGAATCTACGAAGGGCGATTGATGCAGCGTTGCACGCCTACTTCGAAGGGTACCTCGCTGAAACGGACAGACTTCTCGCCGACAACGACCAGCGGGGTTTCTACGAACACTTAAACAGCACAGTGGGGTTGGACGGTCGAAAGGCGAGAAACGAGCAGTCCATCCGGGACGACTATGCCACGCTACTAAGGGGCAGGGTGCGCATTCTTGAACGGTGGGCAAGGTTTTTCGGCACTCTCCAGACCACGAAATCGTCTAAGCTTGACCCAACCACCAGCGCCCTATTTCCACGACGGCCGTTGGCACCATCACTTTGAGATTAACCGACCATGGATGATATGCCAAACTGGAAAGCGGTGGGACCAGACTCCCTTCCGGCCGAGATACTGAAAGTCGACCACCCCAAATTCATCCGGTACTTTCACAACTTAGTTGTCAACGTGTGGAGAACGGGCAACGCCCCCCAGCAATGGAAATATGCGTCCATTAAGGTCCTTCATAAAAAGAAGGATCTCTCTGATTGCAACACTTATCGAGGGATTTCGCTTGTTGCCCATTCAGGCAAGGTTTAGCTGAAAATGGTGGCGTCCCACCTCAGTAACTACTGCGAGGCCGAAGGGATACTCCTCGAGGAACAGTGCGGCTTTCACCCAGCACGATCAACGGTCGACATGCTGTTCGTCGCGCGCCGACTGCAAGAACTCGGCCGAGCTACAACAAACCCCCCTGCACATCTGCTTCATCGACCTGCAGAAAGCATGTTATGACTCCGTCGACCGTGAGCTGCTGTGGGTGGTGCTCGCACGCTTCGGCGTACCAGAAAAGATGCTAACTGTTACCCGCCAGTTCCACGAAGGCATGCGAGCCCGCGTGCGTACGGATGACGGCGAGCACTCGGAATTGTTCACTCAAGGGCTGCAACAAGGATGTGTCTTGTCACCACTTCTGTTCAGTGGCTTCTTCGCTGCGGTGATACACGCCGTGCTGGTACGCTTCAGTGAAGGCCCAGATATTTTGAGGGACTTGGTTCACCTTGAGGAGGACCTCCGCGAGGACGGGGTGAAGGTTCACCCACTAACTTGCGTACAGAGGGCAGTATGGGATATGCTGTACGCGGACGATGCAGGCCTTTTTTCTAAGTCGGCGGAAAGCCTTGCGAAGATGATGACCGTCATTGTGACCGTTTTCGAAGCAGCAGGCCTCACCGTGTCCGAAAAGAAAACGGAGATCATGCTGCTGCGGACACCGAATCAGGTACCCCAGACCTCACCTCTCGTCATCGAAGCAGCGGGACAGAGATATAGACAGATTTTGTACCTGGGCGGTCTTGTCGTCGCAAACGCTGTCATTATGCCAAATATCACACGACGGATCTGACTCGCATGGGCATGCAACAATCGGTTCAAACGGGAACTGTATGGTATGGAGGATGCCCTGTTCACTCTAAAAGTGCGCATGCTAAAGGCCGAGGTGATGGAGACCCTGCTTTACGGGTGTGTGACGTGGACGCTTGGTCACGAGCACTTCGCTGAGCTCCGAACGGCACACCACAAACTCCTCCTACGGATCATTGGCTTCCAGCGCCGACAACGCACTGACCACCTCATCATGTCGTACGCCAAGGTCCTCAAAAAAGCACAATGCGAGAGCGTTGAGACGACCATCCGCAATCGACGCCTCCTCTTTGCGGGGGGCATACAGCGGACGACCAATGAGCGGCTAACCCGCCGAGTGATGTTTGGAACGATGGCTGGTAGGGAGAACCCAGGACCAGGCCGCCCGGAAAGAACTGGATCCAATGTCTAGCAGACGACCTCAGGGTTTTCAAGCCACCGAGGGGTCCACGGAAAGCTCTCCTCTACTGCTCGGAGTAGAGATGGTGTTATGGCCGGGAGTGGCTAAAAAGAGCAGCGGGAAGTAAGTGGTACCGGGGGGTCGTCGAAGCGGTGGACTGTTTCATGGCGAGGTGGAACATGGACGAGGGAGGGACTGAGGAGCCGGCTGCGCCACGCAGCTGAGGACGCCAAGAACGGCGACAAGGGGAGGCGCGGGGGGGGGGGGAGGGTAGCCGTACTGATACAGCTGTCGACGAATGAATGCAGCAACGAAATGATAGATCGGGTGGCTAGGTATCGGTTCGACTAGCTCCTACAGAGTTTTGCCTGTATCTCCCTCTCCTTCGTGTTGCTTCGTCCGCGCATCAGATATCTGTCCTTTCTGAGTACGTATGCTTCCCGGCTGGCAGCCGATCTGAAGTCCTTGCGTCGTTTGTATTCTGTTTCATTTCAGATTTTTGGTTTTGGTGTCATTGTCTTTTTGTTCTTACTTCCTGGTCTTGCTTGGGTTGTTGTGTTCTCGTACCCGGTAGGCTGGCAATTCACCTGCTTGACACTTGAAGTTGCTATTGTTTTTTATTTTTGGGTCCTACTCTGCCTCACAAATTGTGACCACATAATCAGTTTCTCTCTAGGAGAAGGAATCAGGACGGACTCTGGGTGTACTGATGAAGCTGGGTAGAAAGGACGATTTAATGTGAAGGCAGCAACAACACCGTACCATCACACCATACCTCCAACTACCATATCACATACCGTGTTTTGTTTCATATAATATACCAAACCGTACCATCATACCATACCAACTTTTTTTCCCACCAACATATCATATAACATACCATCATACCATACCACCAACGTACCATATAACATACCGTGTTTTTCCGTATAATAGTGTATGAAACGGTACCATCATACCATACCAACATTTTTCCTTATAGTATATCAAACCGTATCATCATACCATTCCGATATAGCATATCAGACCGTACAATCATACCATACCAACAGTATATCAAACCGTACCATCATACCATACCAACATACACAAGAGCATGCGAGCGCGCGGCGAGCGACGATGGCAGAGTGTCAAGTGCTCAAGAGCATATGCCTTCAGGCCTATACTGCTGTACCAACACCACAAGTACACCAGAACACACAACGTACATATATCATACTGCTGCACCAACACCACAAGTACACAAGAGCATGCCATCGCTCGTTAGATGTCATACTGCAGTACCCAAACGCTTGTTGGCGATCTCTAATATGACGAGTGATGGCAGAGCGTCAAGTGCGCTATTAATAGAGCATATGCCTTCAGGGCGACAGAGCAGGAACGAGTATAGATACCATACTGCTGTTCCAACACGACAAATACACAAACAAGGTCGTTGGTGGTAAGGAATGATGGTACGGTTTGATATACTATATGGAAAAAACACGGTATGTATGTGATATAGTATGTTGGTGGTATGGTGTGATGGTACGGTGTGATGGATGTATTATATGGCTAAATAGTGGTATAGTATGTTTCAGTATATCAGGTCCGTAAGAGTCGAATACGTCGGACGAATATCATCTGTAACGACCTTATATAGCGATCATTGCAACGTGTTCAAAAATATAAGGCATGCGGACAGACAGACAGACAGACAGACAGACAGACAGACAGACAGACAGACAGACAGACAGACAGACAGACAGACAGACAGACAGACAGACAGACAGACAGACAGACAGACAGACAGACAGACAGACAGACAGACAGACAGACAGACAGACAGACAGACAGACAGACAGACAGACAGACAGACAGACAGACAGATAGACAGACAGACAGACAGACAGACAGACAGACAGACAGACAGACAGACAGACAGACAGACAGACAGATTTGCAATTACCGAAACAGAGACTCAGTTTTACAAACTGAGAATTCAGAACAATCGCAACAACAAAAAGAAGCTCTCGATCACCACATTGTTGGCGGAAGTTGCAGCGTCCGCCGCCCGCAAGTTCACGGCACGAGCGCACGTGAGGCCCTGCCCGGTGCAAAGCAGGCCGGTGGGCACGTTGACAAACAGATCGGCCGAAAACACTCACCGCCTCGCGAGAAAAAGTCTCGAAGTGTTCGTTTGTGGCTCGCATGGTCCAAAGAGGTAGTTATCCCGTTCGGGATTGTAAAACGATGTGCATGGCGAGTCTGATAAAGGCATGTAATCCTCAAGAAAACACGCCCGTCAGACACGGCTAGAGCATGGCCAAGGCCGCCCTTGGCAGAGTGGGCAGAGTAGGGGTCGGCGAGCACGATGATTAGGTTGCACGCCGCCAGGCGCCCCTCATCGTAGTAAGGTATCGCGAAAACGGCTCTAAAATTACGTCTAAGATATGCCGAGGAGTGCTTACAACGAAGCACCACCAGCTAGAGCACGGCCGAGGCCGCGCTTGGCAGAGTAGGGGTCGGCGAGCACGATGAGAAAGTTGCGCGCCGCCAGGCGCCCCTCATCGTAAGGTATTGCGAAAACGCCTCAAAATTACGTCTAAGAAATGCCGAGGGGCGCATACAACGAGGCACCAACAATTTCATTGCCAGATGCATGTATTTATACGTAATGTAGCAGCAGCAGCAAGCAGTAGACCATCGGCGAGCGCCAAGCCCGGTTTTGTCACCCCCCGAGACCCCAACACTCGCCGATTATTTTGTCTCCCCCCGCGGTGCTCTGTGGGGAGAATAAATTGTAAACCTTTCACACCTTGGACAGGTGATTGATTCCTACTTCATCATCGTGACCTACAGTACTGTAGATATTTCAGGGCGGATATATGCATAATCTGTACCTGGTATTATCCAAGATACTCGTCAAATAAATAGTTCCCGTTGCCGGGTGGGAGTCGTATAAATCTGGACTTTCTTGGACATGTTCCCTGGATTGGATCTGTTCTAAACAAACCCTGTTCATCTCATAACGGCAGGTTAGGATTTAGACAATCTATCTCATCTATCCGTAGATGATCTGTGCGATATGTGAAACCTTCACGCACACGCACGCACTTTGCCGTTTTCTTTAGAGTGTACCTGGTATCTCTTAGGTTTTCTGTCCCAGACCAAAACCTCAGAACCACTAAAGAAATCTGACGCCGATAGGAATCGATTTCCTACGTTCATACATTTGACCCCGAATATGTTCCTTCATTGGCGCTGCTGTACAACAACCAAACTTGAAGAAAACCAAAATTGATGTTGTACGTATGCCATGACATGATATGGTGCCAGTGGGAGGGAAATAAAGCCTTGGCGGAATCAACCCCTCGCCTGCCTCATCATAAAAACGCAATTTTGATACCTGGTACATGTTGTACGTCATACCTGGTACCTATATACGTACGACGAGAAGCGGCGACAAAGGTCACTAAACGACAAAAACTTGCGAACATTTTCTTCGTAGCAGGATTTTTTCTTCATATTCATCAATGTCCACAGAACGAACGGGCAATGGAGAGCGCGCTCCCCAACCTCCACGGCCGAAGACTTCGCAATCTACAGCAGTAGTACTATATCGATAATAATTTAGTAGGAGAGCCACCGGCGGAAACCAACGAACAGACGCTGCATCTCAAACGACTCAGCATAGAAGCATAGGAGCCTATAGCGACAGCAACGCGGGTCCCAAAAGCAATCTATCACAAACAACGGCATCGCTCTTTCCTCTCCTTCCTTTCCCTTCTGATTCGACGAACCCCGGATACTAACATCCTCCCTTCTCGTTATTCTGTGTGGGTGCTTTCGTTGTTATGTTTTTTTTCTCTTTTGGGTTGATGCTACTCAGATACTGCACCATTGCCCGCGGACGCACTGTACACGACCCACGTCATCATCATCATCGTCCTCATGCCAGCGGAAGCTTACATATTACAACCAACGCCCAATACATCGCACTCCAAACCGCCAACGAATACGATTACGTACGTGGGGAAGGAGAGTAGCTAGCGTGACACCAGTCAGAACTTTTCAAGATTGTACCTCGCGATTGCTTTGGACCAATCAAAGTAACTTACATCTACCCCGCGACATTGACCCATCCCTCTGCCAGTCAGTCGATTCACGACGTAAAGTACACCCAACCAACGAACTATCCAGAACATACCAAAACCTCAAACCAGACTTCAAATTTCAAGGTCCTTTCATCCTCGTCACAGCAACCCCCGGTACCATAACGACCGGTTCATGTCGATACATGATACTACCGGAATACCGCAAACAAACTGCAACAGTTACTGCATAGCCCCCACCCCCATCCCCATCTCTCCCCCCCCACCCCCTCTTCTCAAAGCCACATGCTTCACTTCCATCTCTTCTTTTTCCGGAAACCAGACGGGGAGCCGGGGGGTGGGGGAGGGGTCGTGATATACGACAGACACGCCTCAACCGGAACCCCGGCAACGCATGACCAAAACAACAACTCGTGCCCTTTTCCGAATTACTTACACGCAACCCAAACACCAGCCAGCATTCCGAGCACCGCCCTCAAGGGAAAACGGAAACAGGCGCGACAACTCTGGGAGTAAGTAAAAAACAATGAGGTACCACTGCGTACAGCAGCATTAGTACCAGTCGTACTCGCTCGGGGAACCTCGAACGTCAAACCTCAAACGCTCTCTTTCCATCTCTTGTTTCTCTCTCTCTCTTTCTCTCTCTCTGTGGACAACGACATCTCCAGCCAGCTTCTGCCCGTACGCACGCCTGCTGCCATTTATTACCGGCAATGTCAGCAACAATATTGCTGATACGGCTGTAATCGACAGTAATAATAGCATCTTTCGCCACACAGAAAAGAAGCAAATGCAATAACCAGAAGGCAGGCCTGTGTACGATCCACCGCTCACCATCGAAATGGCCTGCACGTAGACTGAATGTGTATCATGACTGCCTGCGGCACGTTTGACTCCTTTTTTCTCGTCTGAGCTGTACAAACCATACGCCTGAATGCATCCCGTGACAAACTCTACCGTGACCGAGTCGCCAGGGGCGACACCGTAGCTACCCAAGCAATTAGCGTTGAGTGCGATTGACTGCAAGGCCGCACCCACTCAAGTTCCCGTCACCACCCCCCACTGACTTCGCTCACCTACATGAAACGTCAGCAGCAGAAGCAGCAACAGCAGCAGCAACAGCAGCAGTATGTATTTTGATGCCCACCCACTCCACGGTTCTACGGCCCATCGGTTCCGCTTATCGTGGTCATGCAGTCAATCTATCAAAATGTGACGACACCGACTGCACAGCACACACACGGCCATACCGCAAAAACACAAAAAAACACGGGGTTGTTTTCGATGTGCATAGTGCGCGCGCCACACACCTCTTCCGTGATCGACGTGGCTTTACCGACCAACCAGCGAACCAACCAGGCCACCAACCAAAATACCAGCCATACAACCAACCAATCAACATACGAACCAACATACCAGCCGACCAACCAACAATCCAACAAACCAATCGCAACGCAATATGAGTGAGTGTACATCGTGCAGTTTTTTCACCGAGAAGTGCGTCCGCACTGGGGTGCGGGAGGGAGCACCATCATTGAGGACAGAGCGGTGCACCACTTGATTTACTCTCCTTCCTCTCTGCCCTCCTTTCTCTCTCTTTTCTTGGGTATGCGAGAGAGCAACGTGAAACGGCAAGACGGTAACACAGAAAAACAGCGGTAAATGCCATGAAAAACGCGCATGCACGCGTATGTAACCGCGCACACAAGCGCATGCGCAACCAAGCGCGTGTAAGCGTATGCGAACACGCATACAAGCAACCGCGAAAAAAAAACACCCGCAAAGACGCATGCCAAGTGCGTACAGGCGCGCCCAAAACCACATAACATGCATGCAAACTGCCGACAAGCTAATGCTAACGTGCAAAAACGCAGCAAGGCAAGGCACGCAAAAACGCAAGCAAACGCACATACAAGCGCATGCCAACGACTCGGCAAACACACACGGAGAGCGCTTATAAGGGCATACAAACGAAAGCAAGCACGCATGCACAGCGCATGTACGCGAAAATGCGCGTGCAAGGCATGCAAAAAACATGCACGCGCAAGCACAAGCGCATGCAAAAGCGCATGGCGCGTATAAGTGCATGCAAACACGCTTACAACTGCATGTAAAATCACACACAAGCGCACGCGAATACGAGTGCAGAGTGCGTACAAGCAGATGAAGAAGTGCATGCAAAAGGCGCATGTAAGCGCTTGCAAACACGCGTACAAGCGCGAGCAAGCACGCATGCAGAGTGCATACAATAGCATGCAAACACGCACGCAACCACGCATGCAAGGCACGCAAAATGTGAGCGCATGAAAACACGCATGCAGAGCAAATCACAAACGAGCGCATGCAAACAGGCATGCAAAGACCACACAAGTACATGTAAATACGCACGCAGAGCGTATATAAGCGCATGCAAATCGCATACTTCGTACAAGCGCACAGTCGTACGCAAAAGCAACACACAAACGCAACGCAGACACGCACGCAAATCGCTTACGAGGTACAATGTACAAGCGCATGCAAAAGCGCATTCGAGCGCATGAAAAAACGCAATATAAGTGGCCCAAACTTGCACCCACGGAAAACGAAATCATCACTCTTTGCCCTCTTGCTGACTGCTCCTTGTCGCCATGCTACCTACAGTACCGTAGCATTCCGAACACCGACAATAATATTTCTATACCGGCCACCAGGGGAATACCGGCTCTCCCGCTGACTACGTACGTCAGCGGCAACACTAAACCTTACCCTAGTCGGCCAACTGAGCACACGGAGCTCCCAGCGTGTAAACCTGAGTGGAAAAAACAAAAAATAAAAGCCCCGGTCTCTTCAGAGAGACGGAGGCACACCCAAGAATGATCTCTTCCGTTTTGCCTTCCTGATCCAAAGCGTCATTGGGGGGGAGGGGGGGCGGGTGCAGCGAGAAACACTTTTCCTTCCACGGCACAAGACACGCCTAACAGTAAACGATATTTTTCGCCACGCCCCCCCTCCCTCCCTCTCTTCCTCGTCCCCCCAACCCCCCCCCGAACGCCACGACTCACCACCGTAGTAAAACATAAAAGCCCCCCTGTTCAAAACCATCGCTCGCGGCTACCTCACATCTATCGTGGCAATCGCTCTCGAACCTTAATTGTACTAGGACAAGTGACAAATCTTCCCCCCCCCCGCCCCCCCCCCCACCCCTCACTTTTCCTACCCCCCCCCCTGATCGACTTCATCGACGCATACACTCTACGTGTGAAGAGCGATTACCACGGATAGCTATAATAGCATACAACTCCACCTTCTTATTTCACTCAGACGCACACCAACAGCACACCAAGGCAACACCACCACCACCACCACCATCCCAACCGACAAAACCACCACCCACCACCACCCAACCCCCCCCATCCCACCCCTAGGTTTCTAGGCTTTGCCTAGTATACCTAGAACGAAAAAACGCGGAAGGGGGGGAAGAGGGGCAGGTCAAAAAGTATCCCCGGCTTAATAAAGCCAACGAGAATCTGCCCCAGAAGTACCGACAGCCTGCCCTCTATTCGTGCGCAACAGGTGCAACAATCAACAATCTGGCAAGGTCAAAACATGCGCCGGTCTCCCTTTCCCAAAAAAACAGCCGACCTGTCGCCTCTACCTTCGACCAACCACAACCTGTTTTGGGGGCTGTTTTATTTATTTGTTATTCCCGGCGCGATGAGCTCACCGCTTTCCCCCCCTTCCCCTCCCCGAACCTTTCCCAGCCCAGCAGCACCGGAAGCCGCCCGGCGCCAAGCAATCAAGAGCACGTCTAAGCGCTAATGAGTTTGCAACACAGCGAAAAATGACGAAAACAAAACGCCTTCCTTCTCCTCTTCCTCCTCGTACTCGTCCTCAAAAAGCATGTCTTTCCCCTCTAGCTTGTCTCGCTCACCGCCTAATTTTCCGCGCCCTCGAAAATAACGCCCTCTTACACACACGAGAACACCGACCAAAGTGTGTGAGTCGCCAACTATCCCTTCCCCCTTCTCCACCTCCCCAAAAAAACACGCCCTCCCACACACGAAAACACAGACCAAACCGTGTGACTCGCAAACTGTCCCTTCCCCGCCCCCGGTCCCCCAAAATAACACGCCCTCCTACACACACGAAAACACCGACCAAACCGTGTGAGTCGAGAATTGGCCCTTCCCCTCCCCGCCCTCCCCACCCCCCCCCCCACCTTGTGTACTATCGGCCGCTACCCCCGCCGCTCGACGCTAACCGTCCTCTCCACTTAGACCTCGTCTGCTTTACGCCTGACCCGCCGCCGCCGCCGCCCCTAGCTCCTCCGTTCGCCGTTGACATGCTGTACTCTTCCACCGACCCGGGAATCGTAGCCTCGGACGTGGCAGGGGAGGGCGCCAGCAGCTGTCTCCGAGAATCAGTCGAAATCATGCTGATGCCGGAGCTCGCGGGAGACGGGGACAGCGCGCTGCCCCCCCCCCCGCGACGCCTCCCCCGGCTAACTCCCGGCTGCTGGCTCTCCGGCGTGTCGGTCGACGACGGGAAAGCATTCGTCATCGGCGCGGGAAACGCATTACCCGTCGGTTCCGCGGGGCTCAAGCGGAGATCCCCCGGCCCTTCCCCCTCCCTGTGAACATCGAAACCTCCAGAGTATACGTTGCCACCGCCGTAAACGCCTACGGCGAAAGCCGCGTTACCTGCTGGTTTCGCGACATGCCTCAAGGGGCTCCTGTTTCTATCATCATGCCCCCCACCCCGCCTAACCCCGCCCCCTCCTCCTCCTCGTCCCCCACCCCCACCGTGCGCAAGCCTGCGCGCGAACATCTCCTCCGCCTCCGCAATGGCGGGCGAGTCGGGCATGTCATCGTATGGGTGTATCGGGGGGAATTTTCCATTCCCGGCCCCCCCGGCCCCCCCGGCCCCCCCACCCCCCCCGCCCCCCCCGCCGCGCGTGTTACTCAGCACAAGCGGACCGTACGTGTTACCGCTGCTCTGACTGTGGCTGCTCGCGGCAGAAGAATGGACCGTCACAATCCCCCCCCCGCTCCCCGCCCCCCCCCCAACCACCTCGCCATCCTCCACGTCAAACGGGTTGGGTACAGGGTCAGCGTAACCGCTAACACGTGCGCCCCCCCCGGCCGAAGAGCCCGAGGGGTGTAAAACCCCGCTGCCGCCGACACCGCCGGCGCCGCTGCCGCCTCCACAATACGCGCGGGGGTGGTCGCGGGCTCCGCTTCCAAGAGCACCCATTCTTGCCCCGCTAGCCCCCGACCCGTGCAGGTCTAACGCGAACTCGAAAGGCTCGGAGGAGCTGGGGTTGTGGTCCGTGCTGGGCTCTTCGGGCGACGAGTTTTTGTAACCGCTGCCGCTTCCCTCGCCGCCCCCGTTGCCGCCACTGCCGCCGCTGTTGTCCGACTTTTCTTCACCGCTCCTGCCGCGGTCCATGCCCCCGCTGCTGCCGGCGTGGTTGGTCGCGGAGGAGGTGTCCGTGGAGTCGGAGCGAACGGTGCTGGTGATCGAGTGCACCTGGTGGGGGTGGAGGAGGGGATGGGGGGCAAGTCAAGCCATGGGGAGGAAGGGAGGGGTTAGTTCAGCTAGGCGCCTGTGGGGAGGCGTTTCTTAGCCGGGGGGTGGGGGGGGGGGGGGGGGAAGGGGGACCAACGAATGCACATGAGTGGGGGTGTCTATAAGGTGCGAGTCAAGGTTAGGGCGCGATCCACGCAACACTCAGCACGCCGTCCGGCCTTGACCCTCCGTGTACTGCAGTACTACTCTACAGCAGCACCATGGTGGCTCCTTCGATAGCACGCGCCTTAACTGCGGTACACTGCCCGTACGGATACATACATGAAAAAAGGAATACAAAAAAAAATGGTTCGCTTTTTGCCCCGCGTGCTATACGCGAGTACACGAAGTACACCTACTGTAGTATACCTGTGTGCTGTTTCGAACTCTGATGTAATACGTGTTACAAGTGGCGTTTCGACTCATTTACTCAACTGGTACGAGTATACAACTAAACGTTTCATCTTTTCAACTATTCGAATTATGAGACCTTCCTTCCAGCTGTTGCCTCAACCAAGTGTCATTCGATCAACAGACCAACCAACAAGAACAAACAAACCAAACAACCCAACAACCAATAAATTTCCCAACCAACCATATTTTCGCTCGACCCGGCCGGAACTCCGAACGTTCACGTATGCGTAGGCGTCTTTTTTCAGGGGCAATGGACCGAACGCCCACCCAATGCATGATAATAAGGACAAGCCCCCCCTTCTGCCTCACCTCGCAGAAGACCTCAAACAATGCCATCCCAGCCAGGAAGACGCTTAGCGAGATGAGCAGCCAAGAAAGCACGATCTGGCTCTCGTCATCCCCATCGGCAATTTTCACCGAGGGTATAAGCGAGACGAACCTGGGGTGGTATTATGCAGGACAAACAGTGGTAGATACGAGATGAGGAGGCCGCGGGGGTGGGGGCGAGGGGTACTCACCTGTCGCTTGCCACACTCGCAGTCATTTAGCCATTAACCACGCACCCCTTTCGAGATGGGGCACTGTTCCAATAGAGGCACCTATTAGCCAACATCTGGGAGCTCATCACGTTTTCGCCATAACTACACATTATTTTTTTGCGCATCTCGTACCCTTCCTGCTTTGCCAGTTGCGGCCACCATCTGTCTCCTAGGGCAGCGAGGAGGTCGGGTGTTAGGAACAACATGCGCTTTGTTTTATAGAGTTACATTTTGGTTCTACAGCAGCTTTGGGGTGATTCGATACAGTTGGCACGGTTTGGTTTTTAGGACATGTTTTGGCTGGACTCTTGCACGAGACCTAAGAGAAAAATAAATTATACTGGTAAGGTTTTTGCGCCATATACCGAAAAAAATCCGAGGGACGGCGGATATTAAAATATCAAACTTACCTGCATCAAGGTGTTGGAAATTTGAATCACGTGAACATGGATGATTCATTTTCCAACACCACTCTGGACTACATACAGCACTCGTAGAACAAACATAATACCTGGTATCCGTTTGGACTCTGCTATTAACATCAAACGTATGTTACATTCCCGGCCTTATGCCAAGCTTTAGGGGTACACAAAGCTATAAAAATCAAGTTCTGAGTCAGCAAAAATACAAGACTAGCTCACATGGAGAGGAAGATGATCATGCTCCCTAGCACATACTGCCGCTCATCGTTCTGGTCCGCGAAGGGCCGGAGGGTGACGAACAGACACACCGAGGCTACAGCCAGCACGCAGGCCACGCCCGACTGCCCAGCCGAGTTGGGTAGGATGAACACGAGGCAACCCGTCAGCAACAGCCTTCGGGCACACTCGATCACCTCGAAGTAGTACCTCGATGGACGGTAAGCCTGCCGTAAGTTTTGGGCGAGCGGTGGGCACGGGGGGAGACAGGGGATGGTGCGGGGGAAGGGGTACTCATTTGTTGCCTGCTGTAGTCATTTGACCATTGACCACGAATCCTTTTCGAGAGGGGGGGGGGGGGGGGTAAGTTGTGGGCGAGGCGGTGCATATAGGGGGGATATGGGATGAGGGGGGGCCGGCGCAAGTTTTGGGCGAGGCGGTGCACACGAGGGGGGGGGGGAGGGCACTCTTTTTTTGCTTGCCTTAGTACCCACCGAAACATGTATGTAAGATCTAGATCATACAGATCCCTCCGGGCGTATATGATCTAGATCTCGCAGATCATAGATATCCCACCAGACAAACATATGCAGACCATGCAGATCATACAGATCACACCCGGGCAAACACGTATGCAAGATCTAGATCATACAGGCCCCATCTGGGGAAACATGTGCAGATCACCCAGATCATACAGATCCCACCTGGCGAACATGTGCGGATCACGCAGATCATGCAGATCCCACCTGGCGAAACATGTATGTAAGATCTAGATCATGCAGGTCCCTCCAGGCATATATGATCTAGATCTCGCAGATCATATATATACCAGGGTATAACTCACCAGTCAAACATGTGCAGATCAGGCAGATCACACAGATCATGCCCGGACAAACGTGTGTAAGATCTAGATCATACAGATCTCACCTGGCGAAACATGTACATGTGATCTAGATCATACAGATCCCACCCAGGCAAACGTGTACATAGGATCTAGATCGCATAGCTCCTATACAATATATAAATCCCGTAGATCCCTGTAGATCAGGGACCTATCTGCCCCAAAAGATCTAGATCCCAAAAATGGGATCTGATCTGTCTTAGGTGTGAAAGCTTTAGCGTCAAACAGCTCACGAAAAAATAACGAATTTCCGAAACTCGAAACCCGATACGCAGGTTCGTGTTCCGAAAATACTTTTTGTGGGTAGTTTTTTTACTTCTAATTTCGGGTATTTTTATCTTGAATTTGGTGAGGGATCGGCTATCTCGTTTAGTGTGGACTGCTACTCGATTCTGATTCGACATTTGAAAACTCATCGCTTTACTTTGTTCAGACTTTTGTATCGAAACACAAATCTTGATTTCAGGGAGGAAAAAAATGTCTTGAAATTAGTGTGGGGATTTATTTCGAAGTTAGTGCTGAAAGTACAGCAGCACACGAACTACTGTATATGTACGGCAGTATACCTGGTACCTGGTAGGTTCGAGTTCCAAAAATCCTCTGTCGTTTGTTTTTCGATTTTGTATTTCGGATTTTCCATCTTGAATTTAGTGTGGGAGCGGCTATCTCGGTCTGTTTTGAGTGATTTTCGATTCTGATTCGAGTGTTGAAGTCCATTTTTTTACGCTTATTCATTTTTTTTTCGACACGTAAAAGGAACTGTCTTGATTTTAGTGCGGAAAAATATCTTTAAATCGGTACAGCTATTTTCACCTGGCAGGTAGTGTGATAAAATGTATCCTGAAGTTAGTACCAGGTGAAAAAAGAAGAAAATACGATATATCTTGTGGAGGTCGTCGTAGACGCCGTGATCACTTGTCGTGGAATCTCTCAGCTGCGAGCGAGGCCTTGTAATCAAGTGGGGCCCAAAAAAAGAAAAAAAAAGACCAACTTGAGTAAGTTTAGCGAAACAAAAAAAACGCAGGGACCCACCTCCCAGAGCAAGACGGTGTGGGCAATCTTCTTGTCCACCATGCGACGGTCTGCCGACACCCCGTCGGCTATGGCCCGCTTTGGGTAAATGCGGTGCCGGTGCCTGAACAGAAGCCACGCGTAGAACATCGGGATGCCGATGGGGTACACCTGCAAAAAACGAAACCGCCAGAAAAGACGACGGGGTGGCAGAGCACCGAGAAGACCGAAATCGCTGAACAAAAAATTCGACGGAAAAAATATTGGTACCGACGAAAACTCAAACTGTTCCAGACAGACGACACGGTGAACACTGATACGGACAGAGCGGAGACCATAAGTAAAATACGACGACCAAGGGGTGTTTAACCCTTTTAGGACCGCAGTCTCGTTCTGGGGACAATTGGGGACAAATTACTTGGCATTTGAGTGCCTTGTCTCCAAAACGGGACGGGAGTTCTAAAGGGGTTGAAATCATTTCACGATCCAACCAGACAAAAATGGCTCAACCAATCATTGACGGCCTAGACCAAGCGAGGGACGGCGGCCTAACTATCCCGTGACGCTGACCTAACACCAACCACTTGTGACCTATCCAAACGCTTCTACCACTCCGTAAAAACACGTACCAGGATCATTATGCCTGCGTAGGCCTTGTACCACCTGTGCTCCGCGTTGTGGCACATGAGAGAGTAATCTGCCCTCAGGTAGGACACGCCTAGCTCTTGCAGCTCGTCGCACGCGAACGTCTGGGGGGTTCGAAGGTAAGGCAAGGAAACGGTCAGGGATGGTAACGAAAGGGAAAGGCACGGTAAGGTAAGGGCAATGCAAGGTGAGGCAAGGCAAGGCAAGGCGATGTAATGGAATGGAAGGTAAGGGTAAGACACGGTAAGGTGAGGGTAGGGCAAGGTAAGGCAAGGTATGGTACTGTCAGGTAAGGTAAGGGTAAGTCAAGGTAAGGGCCAGGTAAGGTAAGGCACGGTGAGGCAAGGCAAGGCAAGGCAAGGCAAGGCAAGGCAAGGCAAGGCGAGGCAAGGCAGGGTAAGGTAAGGCAAGGTACCGTAAGGTAAGGTAAGGTTAGCAAGGAAGGCAATGTAAGGTAACGCAAGGTGGGGGGTAAGGTAAAAGGTAAGGCAAGGCAAGACAAGGCAATCAACGCGCGAAAAAAAACAAGCGAACAACGACACAAACGAAGACATCACGCCAAAACAACCACGAGACGCTGCCGCAGTGCAGCGCAAGAGACATTGCCGGTACCTACAATTCCAGGTACCAAATACAGACGTATTCGACATTTTCTCCCTTCGAAAAAGGCGCCGAAGGGTCGCTAACCTCAAACACGACGGTTGACACGGTGGAGTACAGGAGGAAGGTCGTCGTGACCGCCACGGCCATGTGGCGGCGCTTCACGACCGAGAGCTGTCTCGACTCCGACATGGCTATCGCCGCTTCGACTCCCCCCCTCGCCGCGCGCGTGGAATCGTTGGCCTTCGGGAGTCCAGCCATCATCACGCGGCTCCTGCCACCGTCGAGGAGGTACACGGTAGGCAGGAGGTATCAAACAGAAAACAGTAGGTATCAGACGGTAGACGGTAGGTATCAGTCAGGCAGTGTACAGTACGTGCCAGAAAGGTAGACAGTAGATATCAGACAGTAGACAGTGGATTAAAGAAAGAGTAGAGATATTAATAGTAGACAGAAGAAACTTGACCGAAAACTGTACACCAAGTATTCTAAAGATAGATAGCTGCAGATAGCAAACATTACACAGCAGAACCCTGGTACATAGACAGTGCACTGCTGTCGTTGTTCGTGCTGTTGCTCGTAGTGTTGTTGCACAACACACACCAACACGGCAACATCACCTCCACCCCCGACGCACGCCCATGGCTCACCTAGCGTAGACAAAAGTGCAGGCAAGCATGCCCGCCAGCACCAAGGGGCCCAGCGTCGTCAAAAGCAGTCGCTCATAAAAATGAAACTCGAGGATGCAAGACGCCGAAAGCAGCCAGCCCAAGTCAAAGTTGACGAGGTCCAGGTACGACAGGAACCTCGTGAACGACCGGGGGAACTCCACGGCCGTGATGTCGGCATACTGGGTCAGAATCTGAGGCCGGCCGGCCGAAGCGAAACCGCAAAAAAGAAAAGAAAAAAAAAAACATGAAGGCGAAGGAAATCGGAACAAACTCGAAAGCCACCAGTCCGATCGAAAATATACAACAGACGCTCAGAGGAGGTGACAAAACGTCGAGAAATGCCCCCTCTATTCTTGGTCAGAATGGTATACTGTATCAACCTGAAAGCGAACGAAAAAAAAAAAACCACCCAACACACTGCAACAAGTAAAAACGAAACCGAAAATTGAGCTGAAAACGAAACCGATGGAGTTTTCGTCGATTTATCCGACACGGCACACATCCCCCGTCGCCGTCTCGTATCGGTATGGCAGCTGGGTTAGGTTTTCGGGGCACATCGAGGCCCATCGCCACTACTCTATACCATCACCAACAACAACTGTACCTGGAACACAACGATGGGAATCTTGAGTTTGTGCAGGGGGAGCTCCCGCGCCTTTGTAAGCACGCGGTTGTTCCGCGCCGAGAAGAGTTGTCTCTTCGCCGACGGCGCTTGGACCTGATGATAATCGACATGAGGGCATCATCGGATGGGAGTTATATATATACCTCAGGGCGTCGTTGGATACGAACGGTTGATTCTATTTGGATGGATAAGATCGGATATCGTTTTGACACCTCAAAATACATCACGATACATTGATAGACCATCTACTACGGTAGATCATCCAGATGCTATTAATAGTCTGCAGTTATGTTAGAAAGCTGTGGCGCAGGATCGATCTGTGCACAGTACAGATCCAACCGAGGAAACACGGTCTTGGATAATAAGACTATACGGCTTCCGCCCAGCGACATGAGTGGATCGTCTGGTGGGATTAGACACGATGACATCATTGGAAACGAATGGTTGCTTCTAACTGAAATTGCACCGGAGTAACGGACACGATAAGATTTGGACATCTTTCAAAATTGTTTGTTTATGTACTTGCTTTTGATTCTATAAAATTATGAAATACGTCAGCTGTGAATTCGACTGATCAAATAGTTGATACTCACCTTGCAAGCCGCGTAATACTCCGGTTCTATGCACCTTTCTTACGATGTGTTTTATGCAGGAAATACTTACTGAAAAATGTCCGGCATTGAGCTGATCTGAAACTCTTTTTTTAAAAAAACTGTGATTTTGATTTGATTGAATTGAATCGGATTTTGGCACGTGTTATTTTCACCCGTACAAAGTGTGCCATCTACTACTAATATAAAGTTCCCAAGCATTTTTCTCGAACGAAAAAAGCAGTCACGATTCCAACTCACCAAGTAGCGGACCAAGAGTGACACGGACCCAAGTGCGCACAGCCCCGCCACAGCCGCGAGGAAGTACATCCCCGCCTTGAACGGCTCCGAGCAGCGGTGGCACCCATTTGAGATGCCCCCAGCGTAGCCCGGGGTGCACACGGCGCAATCTGTCCATCATAATACGGTTTCACGTTTCGGTTTTTGCGTTTCAGTTTTCGCGTTCCGGGTTCGGTTTCGACTCTTGAATGTCGTGTTTCGATATTCGACTTTTTTTTTCCGCGTTTCGGTTTTAATTTTCGGTTTCGCGTTTCGGATCAAGATTCGGATCGTTCGGTTTCTCGTTTCGACTTCTCGTTTCGGTTTCACGCGTTTCGGTTTCCAGTTTCGCTTTTCAGATTCGAGGTTCGTTTTCGAAATTCGTTGAATTCGAGTTTCGATTCCGAGTCAGAGTTTCCTGTTCGCGTTTCGGATTCCACTTTCGGTTTCGCGTTTCAGGCTGACCGTCTGGGAAATAAATGTCTTCGGAATGAAGACGCAGTGAAAGGAGGTGGTGGGACTAAAAATCATCCACGTCGTCCAAGGCGGTCCAAGTATGGTGCTACTAGTTAGACGCGAGTCAACGAGGGATGAAATGGCTGAAGCATTCTCGCGATAAAAAATAAGCCACGAACCGTGGTGGGGAGGGGGGAGGAGAGCCGGCTGTGTGACCCAATGGTTGATCTGAGTAACGACTACCATACTTTAGGAGGGAGAGATAAGAGAAGGGCGAAAAAATGGAAGGGGAGGAGAGAAAAAAACAAACCAACAAACTAGGTGTACAGTAGTACACACTATTATTAATCGAACACGGATGCATGCATATACTGGGGTTGCGACTCACATGGCCCCTCATAGCCTACGGTACAGTAATCGTCGGATCCCGCCACCGACGCCCCCCCCTGACACGCCTCCTCGTACAGGCACTCCCGGATTCGAGTCGTGCTGTTGGTAGACCGCCAGTAGCCGCTGACAACAGGCAGCGTCCCCAGTAACACCCCCGGCTCGCTGCAGTCCAACCCCTCTGGGAGGGACACGTCAGAGCATAGCATACAGCTTCTGTTGTCGTCGAAGTACGAACCCTAAGGTGGAGGACGTCGGGGGTCGGGGATGCGATGGGGCGTTAACGGGGGGGGGGGGGGGGGGTATTCTCGATACCAGGAGATATGTACTCGATCCCATGCATGGCCGTAGTCGTATGACCATTGGCGCCATATACTGGTGCCGCTCAAAATATATAAGTACACCAGGTACGCATTCAATATGCATTTCCTTCAAGAGCTTGCACTAAACCCGCCTTACGCGTGATGGAAGTGTCGTACACAGCTTGCTAAGATGAGTTTCGACGAGAGCCCTTTGATCTCGAAGCAAATCAGATTCTGTTTTTGTTTTGGGGGGGGGGGGGGTTCATGCTGGTGCCACAAACTGGTGCCCAGGGGAGTACAAAAACAACAACAACAACAACAACGACACCCCAATACGTATTGGTCTACCCTTTTCGAGATCCGGACAGGACGGCGTGTATACAGTCACGTCATGCATGGCCGCAGTCGTATGATCATATACAGCGTCACACCCCCTTGTACAACGATCCCTGCAATACCGGGTCGGAGCACGTCGGGTTTTCACGGAAAAGGCAAACAAAAACAACTTTTTTTCTCTTCATTATATTCGTACGTTCGGAAATCCCACCCAACTGGTTTGTGGTTTGGTGTTCAGTAGGACCTGGGAGGGAGTGTGGTGTCGTTTTACTCTTTATGTTGTGTTCCCTTGTGGTGCCACATACGGGCGGTACATGCTGGTGGTCCATATTGGTGGTACATATTGGTACCACATGTAGCACTGGGGCCGCATACTGGCGCCGCATACTGGTGCTGCATACTGGTGCCGCATACTGGTGCCGAATACTGGTGCCGCATACTGGTATCACCTACTGGTGCGACATACTGGTGCCGAATACTGGTGCCACCTACCGGTGCCACCTACTGGTGCCACCTACCGATGCCACCTACTGGTGCCGAATACTGGTGCCACCTACCGATGCCATCTACTGGTGCGACGGGCAAGCTACACACCGCTATAACAGACGTGCTGCTCACCTCATCGCAGACGTAAAAATATAGGTGTTGGGAAAGGTCTGCCGATGCACGGCTTACTGTTACATACCGCAAAACATTACTACTACTGCTACTACTACTGCTACTGCTACTACTACTACTACTACTACTACTACTACTACTACTACCGTAGACCAGCTACTACTACTACTACTACTACTACTACTACTACTACTACTACTACTACTACTACTACTCGTACCAGATATTGGTGTCACATACCATACACACGGATGCCACAAACTGGCGACACACTGACACTCTACGAGCACCTACTGTGTGCATACAGCTACACAACGCGGTGCTCACCTCAGCGCAGAAGTAAAAGGTGGTGTTCACAATGGCGAGGGAGTATTCTGCGGATTGGAGACTTATCGCCCGGAACTGCGCGGAGGTAGGACCGTTCAGCGTGGAGGTGAGAGTGCCCGTGATGGCCACCTCGGCCGTCTCCCCTTCTTTCAGCACCCCCACACTAGGAACGATGGTCCAGGCTAGGCCCTGAGGAGGGCACGGGGGCGGAGAGTGCGGTGACGGGCCAGGAAATTAGCCAAGCGGGCGAGGAATACCAAGGGAAAGACGTAAGACAGGGTAACTCGCGCGCTTTGTACATGTTTACATAGCCTGGGGGTCAAAAATTCAGACCTGAATTTGACAGATAGCAAGCCAATCTGCCCGGGCAGTATCGAAGGTACCATCTCCTCACACTATAAAAAAACCAGCAACGACGTGACACCAACACAACTTCCACCACCAACACCATTACCACCACCACCACCACCACCGCCGACATTACCACCACCGAAAAATACCACCACAAAAGCACCACCAAAATCCAGCAAGAACAACACCCGGGCTTACCCCCTCCGTGTAGGGTCTGACAATCTCCTCCACCTGCCACACGACCGTCCCCCCCTCCTCCCCCGCGGTAACGTTGAGCGTCGATTTTATCTCGCCCTGCGTGCCGACGGCTAGCAGTTGTGTTGCTGGCGCGTCCAGCTGTACCGTCGTCGTTGTCCCGAGGCACTCCTGTACATCACCACCAGACCACCACCACAACAGCGACCACACCGCCATCATCACCACAGCAACAACCACAACAACAACAGCAGCAGCAACACCAACAAAAGCAAAAACATAAAAGCAGCAGCAGGAACAACAGCAACACCAGCAACAACAAACAAACAACAACCATGAACAACAGCCGCGGAAAAACAAACAACAACAGCAAGGACAGCGGCAGCAGCAACAGCAACAGCAGCAACAGCAGCAACAACGACAGACAGCAGCAGCAGGCAGAGTAGCGAAGGTTGACGGAAAAGGGCGACGGCGTTAGCGCCGAGGTACTTTTTCTTCCTCCGGGAATCGAAAGCGAAAAAAACGGCGACGAAGCAAAAACGATGACCACAGCAGTACTCGTCGTAATAATCGTAAAGGTGAAAGCACGTCATAAATTGGGAGTTGAATTAGTTGGCTGGACCCCAACACGAAACGTAACACGTAAACCATTATTCTGCACCGAACTTAGTGCCAGCCACACCAAAGCCACACCAAAGCCCCTGCCTCGCAGGCAAATGCAGCCCGGCCCAAACTAGAGTGCTCTCGCCTTCTGACCAGCTGGGCCAAACCACACCAACTCAACCTCAGCCCACACCACGCCGATCCCGTCGCCCCGGCGGCTCAGAGGTGCCCTCAAATGCTGCCATCCTACATGGTATTTGATTCCTTGAGTTCCAATCCAACCGTGAGGACAAATGTTTTTTGCAAAACCACAACGTAGGCATCGACCGCTGAAACCGCCTCCGGTAGAGTGGGCAGGCGCAGTTCAATCAATCGATTAGACGCCAGTCGACGAAGGCAGAAATGTCTGAACTCTTCTCGCGATGGAAAACGCAAGGCCCGAACCGCAGTGGGGAACGGGGAGGAGAGCCTGCTGTATATGTGACCCCCGATCTGAGTAGCGACTATTTACGGGGGACCACACCAGGTACCTGATAGTAAGACCTAGGGTACACACAAAAACCTAAATATTTCCCATTTTTTACGAACAATAATTGGCTCCATTCACTATGGTTCCCCGTGATACGAGGGAGAGAGAAAAGAAGGGCGAGTATAACACGTGGCAAGAAAAAATACAAAATACAAAATACAACAATCAGACCAAACCCCTGTACCTGTCACAGGCCGAAACAAACCAACCCCAACCCGTCCCCGGCCGAACCAAAACTAAAACCCAACCCAAGCAATAAATTACCGTATCATCTGATCAACCGAGCGAACCAGTCTTCGCAAACCCGGCCCAAATCCCATCTGTCTCAGACCAAAACCACACCAACCCGACACCGAATCAAGCCAACCTAACCCACAAACCAACACAACCCAACCCGACCCAACCCGACCCGACCCCCTACCTGTTCTCCTGTGATCGTAGCCTGAAAGCAGGGACAGTACACGCCCAAATTTCCGTCGACACAAGATTGGTCCGCAAAATCTCCCCCGGTCCCCTCGAAAACCCTCCCACTGCCACTGCCACTCCCACTACCATCCAACTCCGACGACGACGACATCTCGCGGTGGGACGGAGACAAGGATGCTGCCGCCGCTGACGTCGTCATTGCGAGGGCGGAGCAAGGGTCCATGGCGCAAGTCTGCACGTTCCTGGAGAGGGTCGCGTCTTCGGCCGGCATGGAGATGAGGCTGGTGTAGCTCTCGATGCCGACAGCGGTGTTGCGGATGCGCGCTGGCACGGAGTCGTTCGTTGCCACCACCAGAAGCTCGGAATGGCTGTGGAGGGGGAGGAGGGAAGGGGGGGTATAGGGGAGAGTGGAGGGGTGGGAGGGGGGGGGATTGGGGGGGGGGGGAAGCCGGGCGGGAAAGAGCAGCGGGGGGGGGGAAGGGAGGGGGGAGAAGGACGGCCGCGGGTAAAGGGAAACGGGGGCGGGGAGCAAGAGGAAGGGGTAGGGAAAAGGGAGGGGGGGGCGGGACTACTCGATATCATGCCTGGCCGTCGTTGTACGACCATAGACCCGCGCATCCCTACAATGTCGCGACGAAGCACCAGGGTTTTCACCCACCAGGCAGACAACCAAGCGCGAAGCGTAGTGAGATGTTCGGCGAGTAGCATGAAGGGTGAGCTGCATCCTGCTAAGAGCTGCTTGTGAGGCGGATTTTCTTGCATATGGATGACAGCTTCAATGAGTTGATTTTTGTTTCCGGTGTGGCCACTTCCAGAGACAGCAATGGGTTTACTATGTAACTGTCTCGTGGGTGCCTTACCATAAACACTCCCAGGTACGTGATACGATCATTCCCCTAGTGTGGGATAAAGGGCATCTACCCCGCACAAATGATCCATTTACTCGATCGCCAGCCGTGAGCAACCTCCAAGAAAAAAAAACGGTACCCTGGTTGTCTAGCTCACGTAGCACGTTTAATAGTTTCGTGACCAACCGACGCCAACTCAACCTGTAAACAATGCATAGGGGGTGGGGGGGGGGATTGCGAAATCAGTCCGTCTATCAATCAACCTACCAATGGTATCCTTCCCATAACGTTGCACATGAGTTAGATACATCAATACGAGCTTTCCCTTCAAGTTGCACATCAGTCAGACAACATAAATATCGCAACCAGCCATCGAACCGACCGGTCAGTCTACCATCACCGCCAACCAACCATCCAACCAATCAACCCCGTGTAACTGCTTTCCGATCATCCCTCAAAACATGAAAAGCTCACTGTTTTCCGATCTTCAACCGAAACATGAAAAGCTCACCCTGAAGTCGCGCATGAAGCATGTACTAATGATCAATATTTCAATCAACCATCAACGGACCAACCGATCAACGCTCCTCTCCCCCGACGCCGCACATCCATCACCCAAGCAATCAGTCAGCCCATGAATCAGCCATGTTTCAACGGAACATAGAACAAGAACGCCGGACGAGCCTGTGTCATGTATCAGGCAACTTGCAAAGATGAACATCAACCACTCAATCGGTCGAACTCACAGCTGACGTTTTAGCAATATAATGTACCAGGTAACAAAATAAGGAAACCAAACAACCAACGAATAACGGCCTTCCCCGATCTCCCACATCAATCAACCAGCCAATCCACCTATTGAACCAACCAACCGAAAAGCAACATATCGCGCCAACCCATCAACCAGCCAACGAGAACGAACCAACCAATCAACCGGACCACCAAACAGCCAGCTCACCTTCCCTTGAAGTCACACTTGTCCATCTCGAGATAGCCTCCCGTGAGCACGACGTACGGCCCCTCCCACCCCCTGAACGAACACTCCAACGCTCTCATCGAACTCCCCGACGTCATCTGCACCGCCAGCATGGACGGCGAGTCGCTCGTCACGAACTCTGTCTCTTCGGCAATGAGCACAGTCGTCAGGGCGTAGATCATGGCTCCCGTTGGCACCTTCTCGCCCGAGACACGCCAGGCATCACGTCACATGTAAGATAAGAGACGCACGAGGCACGAGGCAGGCGCCAACAACACGAGACGCGAAAGACCCGACCACGAGACGTGAAAGGCACGAGAGGAGGCACAGGACAACGGTATATAGGGCAGAGGGGCGTGAGCATTTAGCGCCAAAGCTTTTTGTGCTGTCTGATGCTGTCTGTACGAGGACTACTGCAACAGGTTGAGAATGTACTCCAGTACTCCAGTACCAGGTACCAGGTATAATAATACAGAGGGGCGGGTTATACATTAACTCCAAAGCTCGCTCTACTGCTCAAACGCACGAGTGCTGGTTTTCGAACATGAATACTCGTAGGCACGACTACTAATAAAAGTGGCATGACAAAAAGTGGTCCAAAGCTCGCTCTACCGAGCTGTGCTGACACTGTAGATTTTTTACTCAACATAAGAGCCAAGATAATAATGGTTGATACACAACTAGTGGCATGAGAAAACTCGACCCAGAGCCCCTCGCTCTACTGCTGCTGTACAACACATGCGTAAATATATGTTTGCGAAATTCTCGTATTTTTTCGAACAAATCTCTTTGTGCGAGCGTTCTTCGGCAAATCCGCTATGTAGTCGACACGGGAAGCCCGTCCGGACACATCGGTCGAGGTCCGGGCGCGATCCGTGCTCTCTGGAGCGCGTGGCAAGCCCTCCTTTTTATTTTTTGTCGCCGGGAGTGGAGAACACTATTTGCCTGGTTGCGATACGTACGAGAGGCCTTTTTTTGTACGCACAAACCGGTAAAAAGTCGTCAGGTTTTCGTCCTTCCACGAGCACACAGGCCAGACATGTACGAGGTAGACAACAGACAACAGGCAGAGAGGGCAGCGTTACAATGCTGCTGCCCATTGGCATCAGCAGGCAACACCATGCGTGTGTGACACGCCCATCTCTATACGAACCGTTGCTGTGGCTACTCATGTTTATCGGAGTCTGCGGTCCGTAATCCACCATCTACCTCTCTTTGCTGATGCCGCTGCTGTGCGACACACCCACCCTAACTATGGACGGAAATATAAGCACCGTTTGGATTAAATATTAGTACACGCCAACGGTCCTGCTATTTCCGATGTTTTGGTTTTCTTGCCCCGAGCACACACCAGGCATCTACTGTAGACAGCAGACACAATGCAGAGAACACAAACAACGTTACTACCCCGCCCAACAGCACAAGCAGCGGCCAGAAACACCACGCGTGTGCGGTGTACTGCTGTGGTTGGCTTTATCGGACGCTGCAATCCGTCATCCGTCATCACCACCTCTCTCTCGTGTGCTTTGCTGTGCATGTGCGTCCGGTGTGTCGCGCGCCGCTAAAAATAATAATATGTATCTTTCGTAAAACATTGTGAAATCGTCACGAACCCCCATGCTAGACTTGTGCTAGTTCGATCCTCGCAGAGATCATGTCTATTTTTTTTCAACTTTTTCTCAACTTGTTTTTTGTATCATGTACGTAGTAAAATAAACCCAGTCCCCACAGACAACATACAGCACACGCGCAGTGCAGGGTGCGTGCTACAACCCAGCTGGCTACAACGCTATACACGCCTGCCGCCCGCCAGCAGGGCAGGAAGCAAGGCCACGCGCTTGCGGTAGTTTATCGGCACTGTGTATTGTTGCGGCTTCCTACTCGGTACGAGTAGTTGCTTCTTTATCCGATCCTGCGATCTGTAGAGCTGGGGGTCTCTGCTGTCGTGTGATACATGCATGCTGCTACAGGTCCAACAACGCTGCTGCTGCTGCTGCAGTGCGATTTTCGTCGGAAGCCGAGTCCAAGCTCCTTCGGTGCATGTTTTTCTATTTCTGCGAATAGTATTCCACTACTGCTATACTGCCGTGCTCCGTGTGTCACCCGTGTGTGTGTGCGATGTGTTCCGTGTCACGGGCGAAGTGTTTTTAACCTTTTTTTTTGGTCGGTAGAGCTCGGTTTCGTGCGGGAGAAGCTTTCTTTGCTGTGAGCGCCACAACACAAATACGCATCAACCTACAGACAAAAATATGATACAATGCTTGGCGGAATCATCGAGAAAATCAACAAAAAAACGATTCAGTCAATATCAACAGTTCCACACTACGAATTTCTGTGCGTGTTTTGTCCCCAAAAATGCAGGAGCAGTTCTGAAAGGGTGTACCAGAGTAGTTGTCCACATGCACAGTAACATACAGATATATCATGAAGTCTTGACTTTGTTAATCATGTGCATGCTGTGTGGTTTTCGCTTCGTATTGGCGCCATTCTCCTGGGCATATCCCGGAGGGGAACCTCGTACGAATACTATTAATAATAATTGGCACGTACGCTCGTAGCACATCAGTATTAACAGTAGAAACACGTACTTCGTAGAATATTAATATCACGGGGGACCACACTAAATAGGACCCGCGGTACACACAAACACCTACATGTTTCGCTATTTTCATCAACAATAGTTGGTCCTATTTACTATGGCCCCCCGTAATAGTGGCATGAGACATCGGTATTACGATGGCCCACAAAAAATACCCCCTCATACGTACGTACTGTACGTGCATTTACTGGTCTCGGCAATAACTATTTTGATCCTAATTTTTCTATACATCACTTTATCTAGGGAGTGCCCGCCACACCGGACATACACAGGAGGCACTACTGCTGTATATACGTACAACCCGGTGCGAACGCCTGACGGAAAATTCTAGTCATTCAGCTTCTCAACGGCCCTACAGACAGACGTGTACTAGAAGTCGAAAGTGTTTAGTTGGAGGTGAGGCAGAGATGGGTGAAAACAGGTCCTGAAAAAAAATGTAGATTGGAGGGGGCACGCTTTTTAAGCCGACATCCTGCCACATGGGAAATATACATAATGGGCGTCGCTGGAAAGCTGCCAATTCGGGTCATAATTCTCCCTTCTGGGGTCCGCGAGAGGTCGTTCCTGGGATACAGGCACATTTCGCGTGTTTATCTCTTGTCTCATCTGCAACTCCACACTTTTCGGCTATATGAGCAGGGTCGCTGGAAAATTCAAGCTCCCAGCTTTCCGTGAAACCCAACCACGGACTCACGGAGTACTGCGTGCACCTGTCGGTATACAGGTGCTAGGTAGACCAGATGCCACACAGTTTCCCTCCATAAGAAAGAGAGGATTTTTTCTTGTCAAATTAACCATTCTATTAATAATAGGGAGAGAAACCAATAAAAAGTTAATCCGCTGCAACTTTTTATTGTGGGCCACCGTAAAAGTTGGAAAATGCGTCCGTCCAGAGTTCGCTCCATCCGACCCAAATCCAACCCCAGCCCATAATCGGTATCCATCCCTTCACACCTCGTATACAGATAATCGATTCCCGCTTCATGATCTGGATCTTTCAAGGCAGATCTATCTTTTAGGCCGTTTCCTCTGCGGTTCGATTTTTGAGCTTCAGATTTTGACCCGATCGCATTTTCAGATGTGAAGTTGGCAAATCGAAACAGTCTTCCTACGCGGAAAAATCAGATGTATTGTGTGTGTAGAGATTCGAGCAAACGTCGAGACCAACTGCTGTTTTTGTGGTTTGGCGCCGCGAAGAGACGCGCTGGGTGCGCTGCCCTGAGCGTAGGACCCAAGCGTGGGAGCCAAGGCTGACTGCCTCTGGTCTGGTGTTGAAGAGACGTGGCAAGTGCGCTAGAGCCAACCTGTCTTGGTACTTTGTGTTTCATTTTGTGACTGACTGCTGCTGCTGTACAGCAGTGTAGTCTACGAGTACTCTTATATATCCACGGAGAGGTGCGTGCCGAGTGCGCTTCTCTTGGTCTCTAGGCCCGAGCCCGCGCCAGGCGACTGTAGTCTGGCCATGGAGGGACGGGCCGCCCGCCGCCCGAGCGTCGGGCGCGAAGCAACGTCGCTATACCGCTCTGTAACCATCCAACTCATCGATCGTTCTGCTGCTGTTGTTTGCTGTCATGGATAACATCTTGAATTTAGAGAGCATGCCATTTTTCGATTTGAAAATCTGATGACCGAGGTCGTCGGATTTTGGCCCAAAATCTGACGACTTGGGTCATCGGACTCTCAAATCGATTTTTTTCACGTCGGATTTTGCATATTTGGACTGCATAAGCAGGGTCATTCGTTTTTGAGATCGAATAACACAAATCTGAAGCTCGAAATCGAACCGCATAGGAAACAGCCTTAGCACAAGTATTCCCGATCATCTTTCACGATCTATGAGTATGGCTATAGGGACTCGTATTTTTTTTCATGATCTAAGTAGCACATGTTTCCTGGGTTGGATCTGTACTTCATGCAGATAGATATATCATGTACAACCCCTCGCAACGGCAGGCGAGGATCTAGATGATCTAGATTACGATCTATCTGTAGATGGTCTGCGCGATCATGATATATATGTAGATGATCTGCCCGATCACTATTACGGGGGGCCATAGTAAATACGCACAGAAACCTATATATTTCGCTATTTGTACCAACACTATTTGGTCCTATTTACTATGGTCCCCCGTAATATCTATATCCGCAGATGATATGTCCGATCATGATCTATCTGTAGATGATCTAGATTACGATCTATCTGTACATGGTACGCCCGATCATGATCTATCAGCAGATGGGCTGTCCGATCACGATCTATCTGTAAAAATCTGTCCGATCACGATCTATCTGTACATGATTTGTCCAATAATGATCTATCCGCAGATGATATGTCCGATCATGATCAATCTGTAGATTATATGTCCCATTATGATCTATCTGCAGACGATCTAGACTACGATCTATCAGTAGATGGTCTGCCCGATCATGATCTATCAGTAGATGGTCTGCCCGATCATGATCTATCAGTAGATGGTCTGTCCGATCACGATATATCTGTAGATAAATCTGTGCGATCATGACATAGCTGTAGATGATCTATCCGCAGATGATCTGTCCGATCATGATCTATCCGCAGATGATCTGTCCGATCACGGTCTATCCGAAGATGATGTGTCCGATCATGGTCTATCCGCAGATGATCTGTCCGATCACGATCTATCTGCAGATGATCTGTCCGATCATGATCTATCTGTAGATGATCTGTCCGAGAGTGCAACTCTTCCTAACCAAAACACAAACCAGTCAGGCCCAAGCCAACCCCAACTCAACCCTCACAAAAAACCAAACCCGCGTGACCCAACTACAGCCTTTCAGTACTGCAGTCCAGTTTTGGGGACAAACCATTCAAATTAAAAGCAGTTTGTCCCCAAAACGGGACTGTGCTGTAGAACCAAGAGGATTCGCCCAACCCCACGCCCGACCCCGACCAATCTCAACCCAAACCAATCCATACCCGGACCCAAACCCATCCGCTCACCTCATCCTACCACAGCGTGAGGCCTGCCCTCAGCTCGGCCAGAGCGCGACAACCCTGACCCACCCCGGCCACCCCCAACTCAACTAGACCCCATACCTGACCCCAACGAGCGTCAACCCTAGCCCTTCGAACTCCCCAACCTAAAACGGGCGGGACTGCTTGTAGACTCGAGTCTGTGGGAGAAAACCGTAGGTCGGACACTACTATACTGGTTTTAGTGTTGTTCCCGTTTTGGCTGTGTTTATTCGAATTTGTGCACCACGAAGTAGGAGCGGGGTGTCACGTGGGACAAGGTTCGGGTTGTACAGTATCAGGGCGCAAAGCCAAGTGGGAGCAGGGTCGGCAGTGTGAAATTCTCCCGACAGGCTTCGCGTGTCTACGAAAAAAATTCCTGCCGACTCAAACCAACCCCAACCCATCCGCTCACCTGATCGTACGACAGCGTGGACCCCGCCCTGAACTCAACCAAAGAGTGCGACGCGTACACCGCCGCCCCCAGAGAGGCGGAGTTCAGAGAGGAGTGGCAGGCGTTCCACTTGGCCTCGGCACCCCGGGTAGCGTAAAGGGCGCCGCCCCGCTCGCCAGCCTGGTTCCCCTTTAGCGTCCCACCCCCCAGGCAGTCCATGGTAGAGAAGGCGTCTGTGAGGGCGAGGGTGCCGTCGGTAGTGCCGGAAGACGCATCCACGGAAATGCCTCCGCCGTCGAATTCCGCTGCAGGTGTGAGGAGAGGTGTATTGTGGGGAGAGATAGCGGGGGGGGGGGGGGGGAGGTAGAGAGACAGGTAGATGGAGAGACATACAGAGGGGGGAGAGGGAGAGAGAGATAGAGAAGGTGAGGGAGAGCGAGAGAGAAACGAAGAGAGAGAGGGAGGAACCGATAGGTAGAGAGAGAGGAAAGAGACAGAGGACGGGGGTGGGGGGAGGCGGAGAGGGGGGGGGTACTCGTTATCATGCATGGCCGTAGTCGTATGACCATAGACCCTCGCATCCCTACAATGCCGGGACGGAGCACTAGGGTTTTCACCGACCAGGCAGACGTTGCTTGCACCAAGCGCGAAGCGACGTGGGGTGTTGGGCGAGTCGCATGAAGGGTGAGCTGCATCCTACGAAGAACCGCTTTTGAGGCGGATTTTCTCGCATATGGACGACAGCGCCAATGAATTGATTTATTCTCTGGTGTGGCCACTTCCAGAGACGGCAATGGGTTTACCGTGTAACTGCCTCTTAGGTGTCTTACCATATACACACTACGTGATACGATCATCCCCGTTGTGCGGAGTTAAGGTTATCCCCGCACAAAAATAATAAAAACTGGACCGCCAGTGGTAATGATCGCCAAAACACAAAAAAAGGAGAGGAGGAGGGAGGTGGGGAGGAAGGCCGAGAGAGGGGGAGTAGAGAGACAGAGAGACAGAGAGCAGAATAGTCAATACAGTAGTACCGACAGCAAACGAGCAACGCAACAGGTACACCAGTGACAAGACAGGCGCGCATACACTTCTTTCTGGGGCTCGTCTGATGTAAAGAGGAGCTCCCTACCTCCACCCGAGAAGCTGGTTCGACCAGCAACGAAGGTGTTACCCGACAAGCCTACCGTACGAAGGCACATGTACTACTACAATAGGTACCACTCTGACCTTGCATATAATAACCGATTGGTCTTTATATTAGTGTCTAAACGGTCGCTAAATTTCCGTCCAGAGTGAAACCTGAATGTAAACGCTATGGGGTACAGTGTTAATGACACAAAAGTTGTGATAATTCCTCAATCAAGTGCTAAGACTTGCGCGTAGCGTGGGTATATACAGTAGGCGCACTTCAATGAATGAATGAGTTAGACGCCAGTCGACGAAGGCAGAGAGGGCTGACGTCTTCCTCGCGAAAGAAAGGAAGGCACGAACCGCAGGGGAGAGGACGGGGAGCCTTAGTTAATAGGACCTACGGTATACAAAAAAACCTATACATTTGATCATTTTTACTAACAATATTTAGTCCTATTAACTATGGTCCCCCGAAATATTACGGGGGGCCATAGTAAACAGGACAAAATATTGTTACTGTAATAAAAATAGGTAAATAAGGGAATAGTAAATAGGACCCACGGTACACACAAAAACCTACCAGTATATATTTACCTATTTTCACCAACAATATTAGGTCCTATTTACTATGGTCCCCCGTAATACGTGACCCCTGGATCTGAGTTACGACTATCAAATAAACAGGTGGGAGAAAGAAAAGAAGGGTGAAGATGAACGGGAAGAAGAACAAAAAAAGGGGGGGGGGGGGGGGAGGAGCCCCGGCAGCCAGAAAACATTTCACACCTCGCACAAATCGTGATCTATCCGATCTGTATACAGTAGATGATCTAGTTCCTCTCACCTGCCGTAGTGAGAGGTAGTGCAGGATCTGCTTTATAGGACATATCCAACCCGGGAAACATATCCTACAGATCGTTCAGATCATACGCCTCCCACCCGGCAACATGAGCTAGATCACATAGATCATACTACAGATCATCCGACAGAGCACACACATCAGGAATACAGCTGCTGGATCGTCGAGTACGAATCGATGTTTTTTTCCCAGGTGTGATTTGCGTCGGGGCGAAACGAATGACACCCCCTTTTATAAAGTATGTCACACGCCAACAAACACGTGCGTTCACATACACCCTCGCCTGCACGCAAGCGCCCTCGCTCGCTCGAGAGCACCTCCTGAAAACGACGGCCCCACACCAGCACAATCATGTCCACAGCTCGTCACATAACGAGGTGAGCACAACAAAAAAGGCGGAGAGACGGTCGCGCCGCCACCCCCGCCGACCCCCCCCCGCCCCCACTCCACCTCTCTCACACCACCACCCCTGTCCCCATCCATACTTCCGCCTCCGCGGCTTACCGGTGTTGTAGGAAATGTCGCAGGCGTTGATCTCGGCGGTGGCTTGGTACGACACCCTTATCCCTCCTCCGTCGGATGCAGCCGTGTTGCGCTTGACGTCGCAGCGTATTGCCTCCAGGACAGAGTCGATGACGCTGATGCCTCCCCCATTCTGCCAGTGGTGGTGTTGGTAGCAGCAGCGTAGTTAGCAACAGCAAGTGAACCATACATGGAGACACGTCAGAAAAAAAAAAAACGTGAAGCGAGGAATACAGCTGTACAGCGACACAGGAACAGCTTTTCTAGGGAAGTGATACACCAATAAAAATGTACGTGTCTTGTCCCTCTCTTCCCCCTTCCCCCTCTCCCGTTCCACCCCCCCCTCCCCCCCCCCCAATGCCTGCCTGCTTGGTCGGCGAAAACCCCACGTGTTCCGCCCGGGCATTGCAGGGATGCGAGGGTCTATGGTCAAACGACTACGGCCAAGGATGGCATAAGTACCCCCCCCCCCACCCCCCCCCCCCCCGCCAATGCTTGGTGCAAGAAAAGTCTTGCCTGTTCGGTGAAAACCCGACGTGCTCCGTTCCGGCACCGTGAATATGCGAGGGTCTATGGTTCATACGACTACGGCAATTCATGACAGTGAGCCCCCCCCCCCCCTCCCCCCGCCGGATGCGAGGGTTTATGGACATACGACTACGGCCACGTATGACCATGAGTACACCCCGCCCTCCCCCTCCCCTAACCCCACCCTCACCTGGGCAGAGTTACCCTCGAACAGACACTCCTCCAGGTCCATTTTCGCGCCGGTGAACCCCCTCATCCCTCCCCCGTTGATCCCGGCCTCATTACGCGTAAAATTGCTCCCCGTCACCACCAAGACAGTCCCCGCCACGCTGCCCCCGCCTCCGCCCTCCCCGCAACTATTCCCCGTGACGTTGCACGCCTTCAATCGCACCGCCTTCGCACCGTCCACGCTAAACGCGCCCCCGTCCCCCCCCACCGCCGTGTTCCCCCCCATCTCGACCAAGGACGCAGTCAGGGAGGCGTTACTAGAGACGTGGATGGCTCCGCCGCTGCCCTCGGCGACGCCGCCGGTTATCGCCAGCGGCCCGGTTAGGGCCAGGTTAGAGTCGGCGCCGGAGGCGAGGAGGTGGCCGCCGTTGACGCTGGCCGAGTTGGAAGCGAAAACGCCTCCGGAGATGCTGATGTTGGATGCTAGGAGGAGGGCCACCGCGCCGCCGCTGACGTCGGTCGAGGTGGAGGTGGTGGTAGTGGTGGTGATGGTGGTGGGGGAGGTGGGTGGTGATGGTGGTGGTGGTGGTGGAAGTGGTGGTTGGGGTGAGGTGGGTGGTGGTGGAGGTGGGTGGTGATGTTGCGGGTCGGTGGTGGTGGTTATGGTGGTGGTTGCCGTTGGGAACGAACGAAAGGATTGTGTTTAGGAGATAGGGGGGCGGGAGGGGGGGGGGGGGGGGGTTGGGGATAGTAAGGAGATGAGAGTTGCACTATGATACATAGATGGCGACCGCTGCAACAGAGAACAGCGACGCTGTGTACAGACTTGATATGGAGGAGGGGGTGGTAGATCAAAACGGCGAAAGTTACGAGGAGAGTTTGAGTTCAGAGTAAATGAGGGGTGGCGCAGAACATATGAACGAAAATACATCGGCCGAAGCCAACGGCAACACCAACGCCAGCGGAAACAGCAGATAGCCTGGTACATATCACCATCTAACCACCACTTCACGACATCGGTATTATATAATCAGCTACATCACTAACAACAGCAACCGCCAACAGTAAACACGTTGTGAACGCCACATCAGCAGCAACCACCAACAGTTACCACCAAACCCCCCCGACCGCCCCCCCCTCTCTCTTTCCTACCTTCCACCCGACACGGAGTTGCCCTCAAAGGTAACACCGACAAGCTCTCCGTTCGCCGCACTAAGGTACGCCCCTCCTCCATGAACCGCCGCCTTATTGCCCGCCACATAAGAGTCCGTGACGAGGCAGACGGAACCCGCGACGCACGAAAACGCTCCCCCCGCTTCCTCGGCCTCGTTGGTTTGCATGGTGACAGAGGTAAGGTTGACGGAGGAGGAGCCGGTCGCCAGCAGCGCTCCGCCCCACTAAGACGCGATAGTGTGTACCATGGAGGTAAGGGTGGGAGTTCGGGTTGAGGTTGGCGTTGGGGTAGGGTGTGTGGGTGTGCTCTACTCTGCTCTACTCGAATCTACACCATACTCTGTTCTGCCCTGCTCATATCTGCGCTGCTCTACTCTACCCTACCCTACCCTACCCTACTCTCCTCTCCTCTACCCTCCCCACCCTTGCTGTACTCCTCTCTCCTCCCCCTTTCTTTACTTTTCCCTCCTCTACAGTGCTCTACCCTACCCTATCCCCCCCCACCCTACCCTACCTTAACTTACCCTACCCTACCCTGTCTTACGCCACCCCTACCCCTAACCCAACCCTGCCCTACCCTTACTACGCTATCCCACCCTACCCTACCTTACCCTACCCTAATCTATCCTCTCCTCTACTCACCGCTCCCGTATTGTCTGAGAAGTTGCAGCTCTCGAAGGAGGCGTTCGAAAAGCTGTCCAGCCGCACCGCGCCGCCCCCCAGCAACGTGTCCCCGTTGTTGACGTTGTCGATCTCGTAGCCGGCAATGTTTCTCTTCAGGGTGCACTTCGTAGCGCTCAGCCTAGTCGGGGGACGAATTCGATTCCCATGGGAGACGGGAGGGGGAGGGGGGGGTGTCAAAGGGCCGAATGAAAACAAAATAGGGCTGTGAAGCGTACCAGGTAAGTTGCTATCACGGGGGACCATAGTACATAGGACCTACGGTGCACACAAACAGCTACTGTATATATTTCCATACTTTTCACTCACAATATTTGGTCCTATTTACTATGGTCCCCCGAAATATAAGCCGCCGTGATTGCTGTAGTAATACATTTGTATTCAATAGTGCATACGGGGGGAACACAGTTATTATGGGGACCAAACATGCTCAGTAAAAAAATGAATATATACCTGGTAGGTTTTAATGTACATGATAGGTCCTGATTACAATGGGCGCTCGTGATAGTTGCGAGCGGTAATTTGCTGAAATCTGCCTTTTAGTCGATGACTGGGGTCTTTGTGGCTCGGGTACGTATACTGCAATTTTGAGTTTTTTTCCTGTCGATAGGAGGTCCGAAAAAACAAGTCAGTCAGCTTGCTCACTACGCCACACCTAACTAATCACTTAATAGAGCAGCCGTCAAACCCGCACAACTCAAAAGACCTGAAAAAGGAGGAATCACATCACCGTCAAGGTCACGGGGTCGACATTTCAAGGCCAAACAAGAGATAAAAAACACCAAAAAAAAAAAAAAACGGGCGAGAATTACTACCAGGTAGAACATAAAAGAGAAGAAAACGAGAGAGAGCGACTGCTGTAAGGCCGTGTCCGAACAGAATCGTAATCGATTATCGAAACGTTTTCGTTTTCGAGAGTGTTTTAGACAACTCGTAGGTGTCCAAACAGAATCAAAATGTGAAAACAGAAATCCAGGCGAAAAACAACGGGGAGCACAGCGTACGGGCCGTTCATAACTGCGCTGTGCACGCATGCCGACGATCAACAATAGCGCTCGGCAACACAGATACAGAACAGAAGCAGGCAAATACGACGACAGTTCGATTCCGGAAGGCCGTTGGGCCTCCCACGGAGGTGGTGGCGCGCCCAATGTTGACGCCCCGGGATCAACGTTTGAATTATACCGAGCACGAACTTCCCACCTCATTTTCGAGGGAATTGTCCTGAATTTTGATCAAAACACGTTCGCGTTGGCTCGAACGCCGGGAAACAAAGCTCAGAGAACGTCCGGGCTAGGTAGTGGTTCGCTTGCTGGCTGTTTACGGGGGGGTCTGCGCGGCAGTGCTGCCATGCTAGTTGTGGGTTGAGTACTGCTGTGTGCGGCGGTCCTGATGTGATATTTTGACGTGGCTGCGCTGACCAGTACGACACGCTGAATTGGTGTTGTTCATATTTTCGATTTTGCTTTTCGATTTTCAGCCGTCAACTATACTATCATCCTCTCGGGGCCTAAAAAACGAAGGGGAACACGTTTGTACCAGGGAACAATCACCACCTTGTTTATTTTCAATTCAATTTTCGATTGCGATTTTCGATTTCGATTATATTTGGGCACGCCCACAGAGCTAACGGAAAGCAAACATATCTACCCCCCCCCACGACCCCCCCCCCTCCCCTCCGCCTTCCGACTCCCACCGAACTCCCGACCTCCGAACTTCGCGCACTCCCCAACTATCGGTGATCACGTGCACACGGAGTCAAGACCAAATGAGTATCCCCCCCCTCCCCCTCCTCCCATCTACGACAAACACGGAGAGGGGGTAAATATTAACCCCCCCCCCTCCACCCACCCCCCTCCCCGCCCCCTCCCAGCCCCCAGCGAACAAAACTCACGTCGCTCCATTGGCGGCAATGGCTCCTCCCGACGCCCCCCCGGTCTGCGCGATGTCGATGAAGTTGTCGATGAAGGTGGCCCCGCCCAAGGTGACGACGGCTTTATCATCTAACAGGAGCGCACCCCCGTCGAACCTGGCGCTGTTGTTTGCGAACAAGCAGTCCGACAGCGACAAAGCGCAATCCCCCGCTTTTATCCCTGATGCCGTCAGTGCCGCCACCGCCGCCGCCGCCGCCACCACCGCCACCGCCAAAACAATTTTGGTCGTCGAGGGAACAAAACCACGAACACACGAACACACGAACACGCGAAACAAAAGACACGGACAAGCGAGGTCGGGCAAAGGTCAATACATGTGTAAATGTACTGTGGCTGTCTATATTTTAGGCGTGTAGACCATTAGCGGAGGGGTACAAGCAAAAAAATGAAAACGCATTTGGGGATATAAAAATACGCAAAAACACAAAAATCAAAGACTGAAACCACAAACGAAAAACATAGATGCACCCACGCACACAGAAAAATGAGAACACACAAGAACAACTGCACAGCCCTGGATGCTACCAGGGTCAACAGGACACAAGCAACACAAAAACGCACACACCAAAAAAAAAGAAAGAAAACAATACACGGGGGCAAGGTAGCTCTCGCCAGGAACTCGCACGCGTGGATGAATACACTCCATGGGCACAAATCGATGATCGATTCCCACTGTAGTTCATCGTATACATCTGTCAGGGCAGATTGATCTGTATGATCTGCATGATCTGTATGATCTAGCTCACGCTGCCGGGTGGGAGCCGATCTGTATGATCATATTCTGCATGATTTACTGTAGGGCATGTTTTCTGGGTTGGATCTGTACTACACAGATCATGCACACCGTATCATAAGCGGCAGGTTAGGATCTGCATCTCCAGCACAAACGTCTCCTACCGGCAGAACATCTCCCCTCGCCAGGTTAGGATCCACTATATCGTAGATCTCCAGCACAACATCTCCCAACGGCAGGTTATGCTCTGCTATATAGTACAGTAGATCTCCAGCACAACGTCTCCTAACGGAAGAACATCTCCCAACGACAGAATAGGATCTACCAGTAGAACTCCAGCACAACGTCTCCTAACGGAATAATATCTCCCAACGACAGAATAGGATCTACCAGTATATCTCGAGCACAACAGCTCCCAACGGCAGGTTAGGATCTACTATATAGTACCAGGTATATCTTTAGCAAAACATCTCCCAACGGCAGCTAAGAAGCTACTAGTAGATCTCCAGCACAACATCTCCTAACGGAAGAACATCTCCCATCGGCAGGTTACGATCTACGATATAGTAGATCTTGAGCAAAACATCTCCCAACGGCAGGTTAAAATCTACCAGTAGATCTCGAGCGAAACATCTCCCAACGGCAGGACAAGATCTACTCTATAGTAGATCTCCAGCACAACATCTCCCAACGGCAGGTTGGGGTCTGGATCATGATCTACAGTAGTAGACCGTTGACGTATTTGTCCGACGTGAGAAACAGATCGCTTCACCCTCACCTCCCCCGCCGTTAAACGCCCACCCTTCGGTGAAAATGCAGCCCGTAAAGGACGCGCTTCCGTCGGTTTTAAGGCTCGCCGCGCCCCCGAACGCCACCCCTCCAAAGAAATACGCCCCATTACCACGGAACTCCGTGTGCTCCACCTTCAGGTCAAAGCCGTGCCAGGCGGTCATGGCACCGCCATCGCTAGCAGCGTTGTCGTCAAAGAGAGAGTCAACGATGGTAACGCGCACCACCGCCTCCGGCCGAGATATGCCCTGCATTTTCAAGGCTCCGCCGCTTTGGGGAGGGGGGGGGGGGGTGGGTGGGTGGGTGGGTGGGTGGGGGTTTTAGGACGATCGGAATGGAGGGGGTTGAGGGAGGGGAGGGGGGGTTGAACGAGGTACCGAGGGGGGAGGAGGGGGGTAGGAGAGAGGAGTTGAGAGAAGGGAGTTCCAAAATAGGGGGTGGGAGGGGTGGGTTCAGGGCAATTATAAAGGAGGGAGGGCGGGAATTAAGGTGAGGGGATGGAGGAAGTGGATTCCACAATGGAGGGGGGAGGGGGTCGTTGCAGAACGATCGGAATGGAGGGAGGGGCGGGGAGGGAGGGGGGAGGGGTTGAAGGAGGACGGCAAGAGAGGTAGGGGAGGGCGGAGTTAGAGGGAAGGGGTTGAGGGTAGGGAGAAGGGGGGTATCAAAGCGGGGGGGGGGGGGGCAGCACAATCGGAACGGACGAGAGGGAGAAGAGAGGAGTGGCACGCACTGAATATTAATTCGTACCTGGTACACATGAGCATTACTTAAAAAAGTTCAAAGAGTGTCTTTCGCTACAAACACGGAAACGCCTAACTAAACCGACTCGGACGCTAGGCATACTGACTACGTCCTGCCCGAATATGGCCGCAGTTCTACAACAAAACCCAACACGCAGCAGCCGACAACCCCAACAACTCATAACACCCCACACCGACAACCTATGCCGATCAGTTCGGAAATGTAAGTGCGGTTTAGGTACTCTTTCAACACTCAAACAGTCCTTACATATCCAGACAAAAGTGGCATCCTAATTACAAAATAAGCTGCATGCGCGAATGACACCGGTGGCGAGGATGGCCGCACGAGTCGTACCCCGTACGCCATCGGCGAACAAAAGCGAGTGAATGACAAGCCAACGTTTCAAGCGACCCCCCCCCCCCCCCCCTCCCCATAACCCCGACCGTCCCTCCACCCCCCCCCTCTCCCAGCCCCCAGATCCTCCCTCTAAATCTCCCCCCCCCTGCATGGCGCAAGCAATGCCGGTGTGATCGGTAAAAAAGCGACATGCCCTGGCCCGGCACTGTAGGGATGCGAGGGTCTATGATCATACGACTGCGGCCATGCGTGGCATGCGCACATCATCTCCCTCAGCGCCCCTCCCCCACGCGCTTGTTACTCACGATGGGTACGCGGAGTTGACGTCCCCTGCGGCGTTGTTGGTGCGGAAGGTAGCATTGGTGATGTTCAGGGATGCATCGTCCTGTTGCGCATGGGATGGGCATGAGTTTTGACACCATATATAGAGAGATTAGTGTTATTGACAGTTGTGGTTGTGGTGGTGGTGGTGACAGTAGTAGTAGCAGCAGTAGCAGTAACAGTAGTAGTAGTAGTAGTAGTAGTAGTAGTAGTAGTAGTAGTAGCAGCAGCAGTAGCAAGTAGTAAGTGGTGGTATTAATAGTATTGGTAGTAGTACGAGTATTAGTAGTAGTAGTAGTAGTAGTAGTAGTATTAACAGTAGTAGTAGTAGTAGTAGTAGTAGTATTAGTAGTAGTAGTAGTAGTAGTACAGCAGTAGTAGTAGTAGTAGTAGTACAGTAGTAGTAGTAGTAGTAGTAGTAGTAGTAGTAGTGGTAGTAGTAGTAGTAGTAGTAGTAGTAGTGGTGGTGGCAGTAGCAGGTGTAGTAGTTGCAGCGGCAAAAACAGTAGTATTATTTAATATATTAGGGCCATAAGGATAGGGTCGCGTGAAAAAAGCGTTGGCCCACACCACGATATTACATACTCTACACTCGTCTACACTTGTTTACAGCAGTGGTACTACTTTAGCTGTCAACAACAAACATTGTTTACGGTGGAACATGAGCACCAAATATGCCTCGTAAAAATACTACCGTGTAGAACATCTAGCGTTTCGTATGTAACGGTCATGATTCCTATGGCTTAAGAGGCTTGGCCAACATCGTTTTTTTTACAGTCATTTTCACTGAAGACCTACCGTAGACCGTACAGCAGGAAATCCACGCCAACTTAGCCCTGAGGCATGGAGCACCGCCAGGATCTACGCACGCTATCGTCCTGTCTTTATTTCTACACGAAAAAAAAGAAGTATTGTCTACCTGGTAGTCTACAGCAGTAGAGGACAAATTTTGACGTATTCGTGAAAAAGTTGCGCTTCTTTTTTTTTTCTTTTTTTTTTGATATTGGAACCCCCAGGGAACATATTTTATACCTGGTACTGTGGTAAAAACTGACGTCTGCAAAATATCACTTTCCTGGGGGCAGAGTGTTATTAACCCTTTTAGGGCTGCGGTCCCGTATTGGGGACACACCACTCAAACTCTGAGTACTTTGTCCCCAAAACGGGACTGCCGTCCTAAAAGAGTTAATAGGCGTTCTTCGCGGAGCAGCAGTCCCAAAACACCGATACCAGGTATCACTCAAGATGCCCCCTGGAATGTTCCGACTGGAATGTTCCGAGTGCTGTCTCTGAACAGAGAAGTTATCCGTCTGTCTATCTGCAGCAGTAGAATAGTTTTGATTGTTTTCTTACAGTACTCGTTTACTTGGCACACAATACTTGATTGATTTCCTGGGGAAAAATACTTTTCTGTACGAAAATTCAAGTTTTGGGGACCCCAGCCTGACAAACAATATCCTCCCGAAAAAACAAAATCGTAAGGGGCCAAAAAAAAAAACCCGAAACAGTAAACAGAATCATTAAAGGACACCGCAAACACGCAGATATATATAGGAACTAGTTAAACTGCCTCGGAAATCTCAGGATACGCCCCGGGGGCTCTTGAGGACGACATTACTTTTTAGGGAGGGATTTTTCCGGCAAGTAGAATGAGTCTCAAACAATTAGTATTATGGCCCTGTCGAATGATAACCATCGGTTCTAGGGCCCAAAAAAAGAAGCACAATTCTTCATCTATTTCCCCACTTCCACAGCAGCGGTACATACAGCAATAGCTAATTCACTTGATGTTTTGTAAAGCTTGACCCCCACACACACCACCGGCAGCAGTTTTTTGAGCACACACCTCAGTCCGCTCTCTTGGCAGTACAGAGTTAGGAGTGCTCTGCTGTCGTCATTGCCCCGAGGGTTTCCGCTTACCCGCGCCTCTTCAACACATGCGGGCATACGCCGAGTCCGGCGGGCACCAGCCCTTTTACGAGGGGAACCCCCCAATAAGTTAAGAGCAAAGCACAACTCCGGTGCTATCGTAGCGAATACGTGTGATGCAGTGAAACACGCTCGCGACAATACACTCCCTCGAGCGAATTTGAACACGAAGGCTACTGCTGTAGGTCACTCGACAGTGGCGAGAGAGTGCCAACACCAAGCGACGCCTCTATGTCTATGAAGGAGATATTTCTAAAAGCTGCCATCCATGCTTCGCTGGTTGAGCCCGCCCCTCTGGCTTTCGATAAAATTGGCGGTGAAATTCGTCCCAGGGGGTGTGTTATCTTATCTCCCCCCCTGTGATAGTGCTATAAGATATTATTATCATCACTCGTGTGATACGGAAACACTACTAGTATCAGTACCCTCGTGCCTGATACGGACGTCAACTATATCATGCCTGGTACGACAATAGAGCTGCCCGATAGTGGTACGACTACTGATACACCCTAAGTGCGCGGTATATTACTATTATTACAGGAATTCACAATAATGTGCACACCAGCATAAAACATTAGTACGTACCAGTACAGTGCCATGGTACAGTCTACTCGTACGACTTTTTTTATTCAGTTTTAGAGTACTTTTATAATGCCTGGTATATATTATACTGGTAAGAAGTGTAACCGTAGTAGCGTGTGTTTAGCCCATTGGTGCCAGCCAGCTATGGTAAGGTAAAGTATTCAAGGATGGATTCATAGCACTGCAATTAGTCAGACGCGCGTCGACGAAGGCAAGGGCTGACGTCTTCTCGCGATAGAAGTGAGGGCACGAACCCTAGTGGGGGCGAGGGAGGAGAGCTTGCTATACATGTGACCACGGATCTGAGATATACGACTATTGACGATAAAAAACGGGGGAAAATAAATACGTACCAGGTACGAGATCATAAAAATTGCAGTATATGTAAGTACAGCATGGTTTTGTAACACTCTAAGGGCGAGTGATAAGGGATTATGTAGTATGTGACCCTGATAGCGTACCGCTGTTTCCGTAGTTGCTGCTGTCCCTATCATATCAGACGCATCATACACCAGGTATCACACAAACATGAAACAGTTCTGCCTACTGCGCGACATCCAGCAAATCCGGAGTCCATACGTGCTCGTACCGAATACTCACTCCAACGAAAAACCGACAAACGATCCGTGGCGTCGAACTTTCGAGCCCGAGAGCATACAATAGGAGCATCATGCATACCACCCAAATACAAGGATGTTAACATTTTTTACTGTAGGGATGCAGTCCCGCTTTGGGGACAAAGCACTCACATTCTAAAACTACCTTGTCCCGGAAACGGGACTCTGCAGTACCGAAAGGCAGCTATTCCGGGGGGCCGTAGTAAATAGGACCAAATATTGTTGGTAAACATGGATAACTATATAGTTTTTTTGTGTGCATCGTAGGTCCTGATTACTAGGTTCTCCCGCAATAGAAAAGTCGAGATGCCAGGAGACATGTCAAACAAGTCAAAACGTGCGCTGTCAAGGGTGCAGGGCCGGTTATTCCACACTAAAACCTAGTAGTTTGGTGTCAGTCAAGGCTGTCTGTCAAGGGGTGAAAGTGCTGTCTCCTGACACATTTGGCTAGAAAGAGGACGGACGATTGCAGCGCCAGACGTGCTGGACAAAAGAAAAAAAGAGAGTTAAGTCATATAACCTCTGCTGTTGATCATACACACCAGGTACCTCGTATCAGCACCAAATAACTCCGACAGGTAGGTATACCTGAGGCAACACGGGACAAGAAAAACATATACCAGTATACCAGTACTGCCTATTCTACGAGTGCAACAAAGCACGCACAAGCGTGTGGGCAGCAGACATCCCATCATCAAAAACCACCCTTCCCCTCCTCCTCCCTGCCTCCACCTCCCGATACCTAGAAACCCAACAAGAAGCGCGGCTCACCCGTACGGACATCCCCCCGCCCCCGGAGACAGCCGTGTTGTCCACAAACAGAGACCCCGCCGAGACCTCCATCGTCGAGTTCACCCCGTAAACAGCCCCGCCCTCGTCCAGCGCCGTGTTGTTCGAAAATGAGCACCCCTCGAAGACGGCCGTCGACCGCCCGCGCACCACCACGGCCCCTCCATCCTCCCCAGCCGCATTTTCTTCAAAAACGCACCGCCTCAACAACAACGAACACCCATCCCCCACCGCGGAAATACCCCCCCCGGAATCATCCGCGAAGTTTCTCTCCACCCAGCAGTCCTCCAGCTCGATCGAACTCCCGGCTCCCAGCGCCACAGCCCCCCCCCTCCCTTCCTCAAATGCCGCTGCCTCGATGCTATTACCCTCGAACCCAGTCTTCACCGCCACCACTGAGCATCCCTCCGCCTCCGCATTCACCGCGCCCCCGTTCCCCCCCACCCCGCGGGCGTTTCTGAGCGTAACGCCTTCCAGCCTCAACGAACTCCCGGCCCCCAGCTCCACCAACCTGGTGACGTTGTTCCCGTCGAGCGCCGCCCCATCCCCCGTCGCCCCCACCGCCCCCCGTATGCTCAAGGAACTCCCCGCGGCCACCACCAGGGGGTCCGATAGGGTCACCGCCCCGTTCCAGGTAACGTTGTACCCGGACCCTGGGCAGGCCGCCAGGGCGCTCGTCAGGGAGACAGCGTCCAGCGGGGACGATACAGTGTAGAATTCGGCGGGGGAGGAAGCCGAGGAGGAGGAAGAGGAGGGGCAAGCAGATGCGGAGGTGGAGTTGCTGCTTTGCGCCAAGGCGAGGGGGGTCCGGGTTAGCGCGAGGGCGAACGCCGCAGTAAAGGCGGTGAAGAGGGATGGAAAACAAAATGGGCTCCTAGTGGCGGAGGGGGGGGGTGGTGGGTGCCGATGAGAAGGGCCTCGGGGATGCCGAGTTGGGGTTGGGGTGGGGTTTGGCTTGGGTTTTGGTCTTGGCCTTGTATTTGGAGGGCGGATTTGGGGGCAGTCGTCGTTGCTGCTGCTATTGCTGCTTCTGCTGCTGCTGCTGCTGCCTGAGGCCCTGCAACGCTTGCTCATCCTCCCCATGCTGTGCCACATTGCCGTCAGAACAAATTGGTGTTGATGGTGTTGGAGAAGTCGTAGTAGAAGTAGCAGCAGCAGCAGCAGCAGTTGGAGCAGGAGAGAAAGGGAAGGGGGGTGAAAGGAACGGGGAGGGGGGGGGGGGGGGGGGGAGGGGAGAGAGGGTGGGTCAACCGTGCGGGCATCGATACAGCTCCCCTTTTACATCGCGTTTCCATCTTAAGCAGCAGGAGTTTTTATTCGCGTCAACGGGACGACACACCTTTCAACGCCATTCGCTCTGAGCCTACAGCGGGTAAACATGCAGCAGCAGCAGCAGCAAAATAGTAGTACTGCCGACCACCGCTGAACACGTTACTGGATGGATTGCAAGCAGCAGCAGCAGCAGCACTCACTAAAACTACTATTAATACTACTGCTGCTGGAGTAACGCCGAACGGTCTGTCAGATGCCATTATCATTGTCAAACCCTCCCCTCAATCTCTGAACTGCCGTAGCTAGCAGGCACTCTATATTACTTCAAGAGTACTAAACTAAAGTTAACTAAAGTTACATACCGGTGCCATATTTCTCGCGGACTGTTCGACACTCGGAGGGTTTCCCGAGACAACCAAAAAAATACTTGATGTTCCTTCTCTCAAGTCGCGGAAAGCGCGAGAGCGTGGAACTAAAGTTACATACCGGTGCCATATTTCTCGCGGATTGTTCGACACTCGGAGGGTTTCCCGAGACAACAAAAAAATACTTGCGATGTTCCTTCTCTCAAGTCGCGGAAAGCGCGAGAGCGTGGGCAAGCAAAACCGGATGATCGTCGACGAGCATTGGGACTGTCCAAGAGCCCTCTGCGCCATAACCATGGAAGGCGTTTCTGTACCGGGGGGAGAAGGGAAGACTTCTGTGATCACGGCCCTTTAAGAACCGCAGTCTCGTTTGAGGGACAAACTACTTGGAATTTGACTGGTTTGTCCCCACAATGGGAGTACGGTGCTAAAATAGTTAAGCCTGTCCAGAACGCCCCTGAGGGTACTGTAAAACCCCCCACGAGTTGAGCTGGAGGGTGTACATACAGTACAGCAAGTTGATGGTGAGACCAAAAACGAAAAAAAAAAAAGACGAAAAATAATAATCTCGCATTCCAACTTTTTCGCCGCCGGAAACAGGAAGCAGTTCCAAAAGGCTCAAAAGGGCATGTGGCTGTTAACTATGAATAGTTCATAAATATTCCTCACTCTGTACACAGACACTGTATAAGGACAGCTTGCATATTAATAGTCAATTCGTCAATCCTGAAATATACGGAAATGTGGTAAAAAACAGTATTACCGGGGCCACAGTAGATAGGACCAAATATTGTGAGCAAAAATAGCGAATTTTAGAGGTGTTTGTGTGCGTACCGTAGGTCCTATTTAATCCGGTCCCCCGTAATAGTGGTCCTTCAGTGTTCGCTCAGTAGTCCCGGTGGCCCGTTATAGTGCCTGAGAAATCGCTGGGCACTGATGGGATTAACCATGGTGACTGTGATACAGTAGTGTGTGGGTATTGCCGGTTGCCGCTGCAGTGCCGGAGTTGTTGGCTGACTCATACCATACCGGCATTAGGGCCGCTACTATATTGAATCCACACGGTCTTCATCATTTCGGGAGAGGTAGCACTGTTAAACAAATTAGTATTACGGGGGGCCATAGTAAATAGGACCAAATCTTGTTCATAAAAACAGGTAAAGACATACTCGTAGGTTTTTGTGTGTACCGTAGGTCCCCCGTGAGAGTAAAAACAGGCAAATATATAGCAGGTTTTGTGTGTACCGTAGGTCCTTTTTACAATGGTCCCCGGAGATAGTAGCGCAGCGTGAGTGAGCGCCGTCGCTCTGAAGACAGGTACGTGCGAGCATCGGCACGGAACATCGAAAACATGCTGGTGGAGTGTGCTGCAAAAACCACGAACGAGAGTTTCGAAGACGAACAAGCCATTGATATGACACCAGTCTGGTCTCAACTTACACGTAAGGTGCTAAAAAATGCGCACATCATACCAAGTGTGCCCCCATCGGACAGATCACCACATAGGAAACCCTTCTAGTACCGGGGTCTTGTTTAGGGGGGGAACTACTTGAAATTAGACTGGTTTGTCCCCCAAATGGGAGTGCAGCCCTAACACTTCCAGCCGTCCTAAAAGGGACCCTAGACCATCTATTAATAGAGCATAGTGTGCCGTTGCGAGAGGTTGTGCAGGATCTATCTGCATAGAGTACAGATCCAACCCAGGAAACCTGTCCTACAGTGGGTCATGCAGATTTTACGGCTCCCACGCGGCAACATGAGGTAGATCATACAGATCATCCAGATCATGCAGGTCAGGACTATATGATCTATCTACCTTCAAATGTGTACAGTAGATCATCAAGCGGGAATTGATGACATGCCCGATGCATGGTATTGAGTCTATATACCAGGTATACACTAGATATACGACAAAACTACAACTTTGTGACTGCTGCTTAACGTCCAAGAAATTCACATGGTGGTACCGCATGGAAGCATACTACAGCAGCAATAATGGAAAGACTAGTAGAGCTGTTCCACCGAAACAGATCACCGCTACGAACTGCTCGATGCTCGACGTGTATTTGTCTTGAAAGGTAGGCACGGCATGACAAATCAATACTCTGAGGAGAGAGTGACGAGAGAGTCGAGGCGGACACGTCACCGAAACAGAAGAGAGTGATGAGAGGGTTCTGGCGGGCAACCCACCCAAACAGACCCCTGCTGCTGCTGCACCTGTCCGGAGTGTCAAATGATGCAAGGTACACCATATCAACATTCTCACTCGTAGGAGATATAAGAGAGAATAACGAAACACGGTTTTCCCTTTTCCTTATTATTTTTCCGTCCCATCTACCGGAATGTATTTGCCGCTCTTCTTCCTCTCTCCCTCCTACACGTATTACGGGGGGTCATAGTAAATATGACCAGATATTGTTCGTAAAAATAGGTGAAAAATACAGGTTTTTGTGTGTACCATAGATCCTATTTACCATAGTCCCCCGTAGTAGATGTGACTCAGCTCTGGGGTTCCATAGCAGGCATGCTCTCCTCCACACCCCGCCCCTCCCCTACTGCGGCCCCGGCCTTGAATTTATCATCGCCACGAATGAATAGAAGGCTTTGGGCCTTTCTTTCCTCGTCGACTCGCGTCTGAACCTCTGGGGTGTGTGTGTGCTCTTCGCAGTAGATGCGAAAAGATAGAACTGGTACCCCATTTGTGAGATAAGGATGAGAGTTCAGGCAGAGGCGCACCCACACGGGGGTTCCGTCCCTCCAGACACCCCCACCACTAGCAAACGTACGGGTCAAAGGTGTCAGGAGACAGCACTTTCACCCCTTGACAGGCAGCAAACTCGCCTTGACACGCCTTGACCGAGATACCAAACTACTAGGTTTTAGTGTGCAACAACCGGCCCTAGACCCTTGACAGCGCACGGTTTGCCTTGCTTGACATATCCCCTGACATCTTTGGTACGGGTATCCGAAATAAGCCGTCACAGGCAGCAACAGCGTTAACAGTCGTCTACATGTCCCTATAAAAACTACTGTAGTATCGTGCATACCATTCAATTTTAGGAGTTTGCGTACACACTCGTTTGCACTTGTAGATTTTCCGCACTTACCTGGTATATAGCACCCTCCGTATTCCATCGTATATATAACCAACACCAACAAGTGTCATACTGCTGTACGAGTAACTACTGCTGTGCATCTACTTCGTGCACGTATATACCACGGGTAGTAACATACGATTCCTAAATATTAATATTATCACCACTAAACCGTTTTTGCACTGCACTGCACAAAACCAAAAATCTGAACTCAAAAATCCCACCTAAATGGGCAAATCTGACTCAAATTCCACGCAAAACAGGCAAAATCTGACTCAAATTCCGCGTGAATTGCCCCAAGAACGGGAGTGCAGCCTAAAAGGATTACACATACTAATAGGACTAATAGGAGGTTTTATGTGTTCACCCTAATCGACCTTGACTTTCAGGGACCCACACTTGCGCCGTGGTGTTCACACGAACCGCCTGCGTTCCCAGTAGCCGAGAGCGCCAGAAAAAGCGGCGCGACCTGAGGAGGAAACTGAAAAAAAATCCAGAAAAAAGCCAACTTGATACATACTACAGTAGTACACTGGTTTAATACAAGACCCCTGCGGGATTGCGGTAGGCTTGGAATCCGGGGGGGGGGGGTAGCCGCAAGCTGGAAAGGGAAAACGCAACAAGCAGGCGTTCGTTCCGCGCGCCAGCTACCAAAGTTGTCAGCGTTGACATGTCATGCAACACAAAACGTGCGCTGTCGAGGGTGTGGGGATGCGTGTTTCGGCTAAAAAACGTGCGAACGTCGGGCGTACGCGTCAAAATTGAGAATTGTGCGAACGTCGGGCGTTCGCGTCAACATGCACATTTGTGCGAACGCCAACGGCACAACCTGATACGGCTTTAAATCATCCCCGTCCTATGTTTTATTTGTTTGCATGTGGGCTACTTATTTACTGCAAGCAGTAGTGGCGACGGCAGGAGGCAGTCTTGGGTGGGGGGTCTCTGTTATCCTTATGTTTCAATGTTATGCTCCTGATATGAATAATAGTAGCACGTATACTTTACAGTAGGTCTCTACGTCGTACCTTTTTAATTAGTAATAGCAAGAGCAGCCGTGAAGAAAAATGCGAAATGCGTTCGTAACAAGCCTGTAGCAAAAAATAGAGTACATTGCAAGCAAGAACCACCAACTGCTGTACCAGTCCGCAAACACATTCCTGCTGCTGTTGATACGCTGAGACTGCAGACGCTGCGGCTGCAGCTTTACAGCAAGCGGCGCAACCAACGCAATTATGAATGGATTTTCGAATTATATGGAGGCTTTTTCCTCCAGGGGTCACTTCGAAAAGAACGCAAACGTCTTCTTTTTTTCTTGCAAACGTCTTGTCAATATACGAACGCGAACGCACGTGTGACGCGTAACATTCATCCCTGGTTTGAAGTGCTTTCTCCTGACATATCTTGCCAGCAACTCGTACGTAGCACGCAACCACCGTGCAAGAACAGGAACCTAGAAGATGAAAAAAAAACTCTTGAAAGCTGAGGAAAAAAAAAAACTACTCGTACGTGTACATAGGTATTGCCACCGGCCGCCGGGCAAGTGACCGGGCAAGTAACCCCGACCAGCCCAAACCAGTTTGTAGTTACATCTACTGTAGAGAGAGATAAAACTTTGATACGTAGGACACCGTGCGCAGGCAGCACGATGATACCTGCTGGTATGTAATTGTGCACGATATTCCTAGAGACCAGTTCAGAAAGACCGCACTTTTTCTCGTTTCGGTCGGTCGCTTACAAGTACCGTCCAACACGCAAGAGAACCTACACACTACAGTAGCAACACCCCTCCCGGTCCTGGAAGAATTTTCCAAGCTGACCCTTCCGGGAGCCGGGGGGGTTCAAATGCCAATACATGCGCCTACCATCGAAAGGTCTTGACGAGATTTTTCCAAAGCCACAATATGTTGTTGCGTGTGTCCTTTGCTTGGGATACAAATCGGCTCGGAATATCATCCTCAGGCCACTTCTTATGCCGTCGGATTTGCAGGCAGCTGCAAAAAAAAACTTTCAGCACGTTCGCATGAGCTTTTGTCCCGGAAAGGTACGAAATTTTTCGCCTCATAATGTGTCGGATCTCTCTCCAAGATCTATCTGGGGGTGTTACCCGCTTCTCCAGGCACCCAGATACAGGAAATTTCCGTCCACGCTGTTTCGACCAAACTGGGTCAAACACCATCCAAACGCCCGATCGGATTCGAAAAAATACGTATTCTTCGATCCGATCCCCGATCGCAATCATTTTCACCTCGTTCGGATCGAAAAAGTGCCGACGGTGATTTCTTGCAACCGGGTCCCTCGAGAAGCCGGAAACACCCCCTGCTAGATCTTGGAGAGAACTCCGACACCTTCTGACACGAGAAAGACCAATTTTCAACATTTCCGGGTCAACAGCTCACGCGAACGTGCTGGAAAGAACTTTTTCAACTCGCTGCGGATCCGACGGCATAAGAAATTGGCCATAGGGGGTGCGTCATATCATCACAGGTGTTACACGGGTGTGTCATCCTATCACACGTGTGACGCGGGCGTGTCATATTATCACCCTATTAATAGTATGATACGTGTGTCAACAGCAATACCTGAGCTGTCAGATCGACACTTTCCTCAAAATTCATACCAGGTGTTTGCAAGGTTGGTGTCATACTACTTTGGACGTGAATGTAAGGACCACTTGGTCTGCAAATTAATACCTGAATGGTCATTATATTCCGACCAGAGCGGTACTATAGAGTGACACAAACATCGAAGAGTGCTATTCATAGGGCATGCGTAGGTATATGTATATAGGTTTTAGAATGGTCTGAAAACTATGACAACTTTCGCACGCAACCAATTAGCCACGTGCCAGGTATGCCACACTATTCTAGCAGCTCGCCTTCCTTCGTGTTTTTGACCAGGTTTGCTGTACGTACGTAATCGACATCTTGGTTGTCATTTCCTTTCTGTACTATTTGCAGTCAAGTTCGGAAAGGGATAATGGTGATAGCGTCAATGGCGACACACAAAAATGCCTGCGGATCGGAAACCCCGCTTTGAGTAACAAGCCGCTGTCGAGCATGAATCGCGCAGCATGGAGCACGCCTATACATATGTGCTCCCTCTTTTTCCTCCATTGCCTATGGGAGGATGACGCGTGAGAGATTCTGGAAACATACGTAGCATGATGGAGTTTATAGCAAATGTACGCATCAAGCACTGAGCGATAAGCAGAGAGATACCCCGGTAAGTCGCCATGGAGGGGTACCGATGGGGGAAGAATAAGAGGGGGGGGGAGGGAGGGAGGTACGTAAGGGGTGAGGTGCACGTGCCAGCGGAGCATCGAGCATCGAGCCAGGGGAGGACTACTTCAGGATTTCAGGATGGACTCTTATCCTTTCTCCGCAACCTGGAGCCGGCCGAGCGATCGACTACCGCAGCGACAGAATATCCCGAATCTATGGCATCACATGAATATTCGCACCTTTAATAACATTAAGACAATGCTCAACGCGAACCAAAGCGCGAAGAAAATGCTGAATCATTCTCGTGATAAAAAACAAAAGCATACACCGTGCGAGGGGGGGGGGGGGGGGGGGAGTGCCTGCTATGTGACCCCGGATCTGAGTTTACCAAAGGGAGGGAGCTGGAGAAGTAGGGCTGAAAGATTGATCGGGGTGGAATGGGATGTTAAAAAACCAACTACAAACAATCAAAAGCACTGCCTAGTTAGCGCAAATTTTATACAATTATCCTGCAGAGCAGTCAGTTGTCATCGACATCGTCTTCTTCTCCGATGGTCTTCATCGACGATGTTTGATCCGGTGGGGTACCCGATTTAAGAGCCCCTCGGAACAGGTGAGTGTTACCGCTTGTGTCCCCTCTTCAACCCGGTTAGAGTCGTCCTCCCATTCACTGGACAAATTACCTGGAATTGGAGTCCAATACATCTCTCTGCACAGTGCAGTACTACAGAAGCTTTGATGATATCCCGGGGTAGGAGCGAAAATCTCTCATAAATCGGGACAACATAGTCATGATCTACGTCTCTTAAACCGGGATAATATGCCCATGATTTACGAGCGCAAACATTGCCCGCGTAAATCGGGAAAAATCGGACTAAACATGGTTTATTCAACTTTCCGTGCCAAGCCGAATTCACCGCTCTCAAGCCCGTTTCCACTTTTAATACAGACGCTCTTAAATCGTGTACCCCACTATACGAGGTATTAGGTGCTGCATAAAACAGAAGTGGGTACGTTAAGCGGATGCGCTCGGATTTTTTTTATTGCCGTCATACCTTCGTCATGGAGCGGCACCGGGAGGGGGGGGGTGTACTCAATATCATGCAAGACCGTAGTCGTATGACCATAAGACCCTCGCATCCCTACAATGCCTAGACGGAGCACGTCGGGTTTTCACCGACCAGGCAGACATTGCTTGCACCAAGCACGAAGGGCCGTGAGGTGTTGGGCGAGTCGCATGAAGGGTGAGCTGCATCCTACTAAGAACCGCTTTTGAAGAGGCGGATGTTCTTTTTATGGATGACAGCGTCCATGAACTGGTTTAATTTCTGGTGTGGCCACTTCCAGGGACAGCAATGGGTTTACCACGTAACCAACTCGTGAGTGCCTCACTATGTACACACTACTCGTACCCGATACGACCATCCCTGTTGTGCGGAGTTAAGGTTCTCCCCGTACAAAAATGATCTAACTCGACCGCCAGCCGTGGTGACCGCCGGAAAAAAGAAAAGAAAAACGGTACCCTGGTTGTCTAGCTCACACAGCGAGGCGTGTTTTACAGCGTCTTCACCAACCGGCGCCAACCCAACCTATATATACCAGGTATAAAAACCTGTATAATGGGTAATGGGGGGGGCGGGCGGGGCGTACTCATTTGTTGCTTGCCTTAGTCATTTGACCATTGACCACGCATCCCTTTCGAGACGGAGCACCGTATATAATGGGGGGGGGGGGGTACTCAATTGTGGTGCATGAGCGTAGTCGAATGACCTTGAGACCCTCGCATCAACACAATGCCGGGATGAAGCGCGTCGCGTTTTCACCAACCAGACAAGGCCCTGCTTACGTCGATCGCGAAGCGCTGTGACGTGCTCGGCGAGTCGCATGAAAGGGTGAGCTGCATCCTACCAACGCCAACATCCGCTTGTGAGGCAGACCTCGGCACCTTGTGCGTGCTCTCTTGCACATGGATGACAAGCGTCCAACACGACTTGGTGGGGGGCTCTCCCCGGGTTGCTGAACCAAAAAGAAACGGTCGCGTGGTGTTGGGGTGGCGTCAGTCCTGCCTTTCCTACCGTACGTATCACACGGGTGATAGTACCGTATCAAACTAGCACACTAGGGTGGTAAGATCACAAGAAAGCACACCCGCGTATCACACGGGTATAGTACCGTATCACACTATCACACTATTACGGGGAACCATAGTCAATAGGACCTACGTTACACACAAAAAACAATATATTCACCTCTTTTTACTAACAATATTTGGTCCTACCAGGGTATTTACTATGGTCCCCCGTAAATAGGGTGATAATATCGTAAGATAACACACACCCTGGAACGAATTTCCGAGCCGATTTTGTCCAAAACAAGGGGAAAATACATCAAGAGAAAATGATGGCTTTGGGAATATTTGGTCGGGATCTTTCCATAGAGGCACGCACGCGTCGCTCGGCGTTTACGCTCTGCCCATTGTCGAAAAAGCCACTGCTCGAAAAGCGGTCCCTTAACAAACAGGGTGAGTCTAATCTTTGGTCCTACATCGGATATATCCAGTTCATGTCCTACGGAGAAATCACGTTGCCACCCTGTTTCAGCAGTAGCCTACTGCTGATTTCGGCAAGTAGATTATTGCTACAATATACCAGGTATACACTGACTACGAATCGGAACATTTGCCAGTAGGTGTGTTCCCAGAGCTATGCCATAAATCCATGTTTACGTGTGTACCTCCACCGACGACACAGCTATACGAAACTCAATTAATAGACTCCTTCGTGCACGAAGAACGGTAGAGAGGCTGAACCCACTATTAATACTGTACGTACATCATACAGCAGCATGCCGGCTTATCAATACAGCAGCAGTGGTTAGACTCGACTATCATAAGGCGAGTACATGCCGTAAATACAGGCAACAAGTATTTCGGGGGTTTTCGGTCGGTAGGAAATGGTGCACAAATGGCGTCATTTACCACGCCGCCCGAGTACGAGTACCATGTTCGTCTCTTCTTCCCAAGGCAGCCAAAAACGCCGTTCACCAATCTGAATTTTCAATTCTTCAAAACTTCAATCCTTTCATGTATGAATATGACGATGTACGTACAGCAGTACACCTGCCCGGTAGATGGGTAGGTGCTGAACTGCTACCTTAGGCTTGACATATATGGAGGGTTCTTCTTGCTGGCCCCGTACTCGTCGTATCATAGGGGCTCATCGCTAGAAGCTACTCCGTGGGCATATGTCATATGCTTTGCGTATGCCTGGTGTATGAGTAGTAGTCGACACCGACTGCTGACTGCACTGGCTGCACTTGATCTCCGACGAATACATACCAGATACCCCGTACGGGGTAGCAGCATGTGCAACGTCACACTCGGACGACTTTCGAATCCGATTTTCTCGACAATGGGGAAAATGATGGCGACGCGTTTATATGGAAAAGCCTCGACATCTTTACGAAGCCACCATTTGTTTTGTGTGTGTCAGCCAAGCTTTCCTAGTTTTTATCCGAGAAAATCGGCTTGGAATATTGTCCGAGGGAGTGTGTTGTCTCGAGTGTTACAAGGTATTTAGAGCAAGACTGCATAAGCTTCGTACGTGTTACCATAAATTATTAATAGTGCTGTACGCATCGCATTTTATGGTGTCATATGGGCCGTACTGTTACTAATAGCTACTGCTGCACCCGTATCACCAAAAAGAAAAAAAAAGTAGAGAGTAGAGTACATACCTGGGAACGCGTACGTCGTACGCGTACAGTAGTTTTACAGTAGGCGGTGTAGGGAGGGTGGGCTACTAATAATAGGTTCTACTGGGTGGGTGCGGCGGTGGTGTACGAGGGTAGGTTTGGCGCACTGCTCGTGCTCGGGCTGGTGGTTGATAACTGACCACCCGGGACGTACTGACTACTGAATGACGTACTGACCACTGACTGACGTACTGACTACTGACTGACGTACTGACTACTGACTGACGTACTGAGTACTGACTGACGTACTGACCACTGACTGGCGTACTGACTACTGATTGACGTACTGACCAACTACAGAGTACACGACGGATCATTCCGGCGTCAGCATGTTTGGTATTATATCATACACTGCCGTACATACCATGTTTCGCACTCGGCGTCATTTTTAAGCAGTTAGGACCAACTTGTTCGGGATACCTATATATACATCTGGAATATATTGAACACGTTCAAGTATATATACTTCGTATGCATACAAGGCTCCCCTTCGGGGTCCTTCGGGGTGTGGTTGACTTGGCATCCCCGGGAGTGTCGCAAGTTGAAAAACGGGGAACATCAGCATAATCAGACGTTCCTACCAGGTATACATGCACAGGACGGGATAGGTTCGACGATGCGTGGTTGATCAAACATATCGGACGTAAAGCTGTATTGTTGCTGTAGTCAAGAGTTTGCGTTTTTTCTTGGTGGTGTACAGTGCACAGCAGTGCATACACACACAGACACAAAAGCACCGTGGCTGCCACAAAGCCCAGAGCGCGACGCGCGGGTGCTGTTGGACCACTGCTGTTGGACTGCTGCTGCTGCTGCTGCTGCTCAAGCTCCTGCTGTACTGCTGTGTTCTATCGGCTGATGTGAAACTGCTGTTGTACCGTGGCTGCCGCAGTGTACAGAGCTTGAGAGCTGGAAGGACAGTGCGATACAGCAGCAGAGCAAAAATCTCAAAAATATCAAAATATCAAATTGAGGGGTTTGCATTGTCCTGGCAAGCTCTGGCCCGGCGGAAACAAATCCCGTAGTTACTTGCTGGATTTCGTGACTTTGGACCCCCAGAGCACGCGCCATCGACCTCGGCCGGGGTCCAAACCTGAGGCGTGTGCTCACGCGGGCTTCCTGCGAGCCCCGCGGCCAAGAGCTCGAGCCAAGACCACCGGCCGGAAGAGAAAAGTAAACGCTTACTCCGGAAAAAAGTGTCAATTTGACACCTATACATATTTATATACCACCCTATCATGCGTTGGCCTCCGCTTTTATGCGCCAACACAACAACACTCGTACGCACATTTGTGTTTATAGTGTAAGATAAGCGCGGGCCAATAACATGGACCAATAGGTGGACGAACTTCCGACCCGAAACCCCAACCTTCACCCCTCTAGTTTTTAGCATTGCAGTCCCGTTTTGAGGACAAACTACTCATCATTCGACCGGTTTGTCCCCCAAGACGGGGCATCAGTCCTGAAAACGTTATCCTAGAGGGTTATATCTCCAAACCGCACCTGACCTCATGCTAGGTTGGTGGCTTATGAACCCTTATGGTACCGCAGTCTCGTCTTGGGGACAAACTACTTGGAATTTGACTGGATTGTACCGAAATGGGACTGCCGTTCTAAAAGGGTCAACACCTTAAAGACCGTTGAGTTCGCACAGGGGCGGAATCATTTTTCAGCGCTCGATGTTTTTTCCAAGAACGGCAAGGTTTGCCAAAATGACCGAACACGTCGTTTCTCGGGGGGAAAAAAAAAAGTCTGGTCGATACGTACTGCTGCCGCCTTTCGAAAAAATAGAACGACGTTCTATTTTACGTACTACAGTGATAGCCCCCTCGTACCGTTGTTAGGGGGGAACTATCACCATTCATAGCGCTGAAACACCATCACACTCCTGTGCGAACTCAACGGTCTTAAGGGTAATCCCCTCGGGACTCCAGAGGGAAACATCAACGTTGACGTCAACAAAAAGTGGCGGTTTCGGCGACGGCAAGGTCGTGACTGGGGGATGGCGACTCCGATTGGTGTCCGCGTTACAGTGGTTGAATCCAAGGAGTCGTACGGCGCGGGAGCAACTTGACCCTACCTTACCCCTAACGCTGCAATGCTCGGCGCTCATTCACGCTGCTCAAAGACGGGTGCTGACACCAAAAACAGGATTGTTCCGGCCGCTATCTCGGTCTCTCAAAGGGCGTAACAAAAGCAGGTCACCACATACTTTGGTAAGACTCTAAGCCACAACATTGGGGAGAGCCTCTTCGACAGTAGGTCGCAACGTCGCAATTACAGGTTGTTGTTGTTGTTGTTGTTATTGTTGTTGTCTTTCATCCGACCGAAGACACCCAGAGTGTTCGTCTGCATTCTCCACCCTACTGCTGTAGATACTGCTTTAAAATATACAAATTCTGCGGTCACGGACTGTCAAAAAGACAGGCAAGAAAAAAACTAATTGATACAATCGAGGTAACTATTACGGGGGCCATAGTTAATAGGACCAAATATTGTTAGTAAAAATAGTGAAATATATAGGTTTTAATGTATACCACAGGTCCTATTAACTATGGTCCCCCGTACTAGATGACGCACAAACGTACCGGATACAAAAACCACAACAAAGCGAGACAAACAAGGAAACGAGAACAAACAAAACGGACGAGACGAAAAAGAATCCGGAAAATGAGACACGAAAAAGCTTTCGGTGCGTAAAAACGCGGACCAAAATTGGCGTCCTGAACAACAGTTGAACCGGCCAGTAAACGGTCCGCCGGTCGACCAATCAACTGCGCTCCAAGAGAATGGCCACAACGGAAAGCCAGCCAGTCACCAGCCATTACCAAAGATGGGGAGTAACGGCAACAAGGCAGGTGGCGTGGCCGTGAATGGACAATCACGTGACGTGACGGCAAGTGACGGCTAAAGACAGGGGACACGAACAAAACGTCTCCCTCTTTTTTTTTCTTTAAAGCCATTCAATGAAATTGAAAACAGCAGTACATATTCCAAGATTTTTCGTACGCTGTTTTTTTCGTTGCTGTTTGTTTTGACAATAGTTGTCTTGGCCGTTGCCAAGCGTACGTGGGGAGCGTGAAGAATGATAGGAGATGATAAACGATATACAGGCGTGCGGCGACTTTTTTACTTTTCCCAGTGGGTTTCCCGAGAGATATGGAGACGCTTTTTAGGGAGGTTTGCCAGATAGTGACGGCAATAACCGGCGACGTGATCGATGTGAGTGCGCGTATCGGAAGACGCCATTCCCCATCTTTGGGCAATACGTGCAAGACCAGAACACCAGGAAGCAGCCAGGTAGCTGTCGAAAGCGGGACAAAAACCCAACTAAAATTTCAACTTTGGTAGAACGTTTCGTTGAAAGCGCGAGAAAACGATCAACCATAAATGCTTGACAAAATAAAAAACGAAGCTGTGAAATCGAAAAATCACTCAAACCTCATATTTCACATCATTCTTGAAATTTATGCCTGGTACATCATTGTACATTATAAATATACAGCACGAGTACCACCTATGGCTGGGCCATGACAGCGTACCGTAAGGATAAGGATACTATGTAAGGATGCGGGTTGTCGCACAGGGGGGCGATAGATTGTTCAATCGTTCCGTTCACGCGATATTTACGCATTTGTATGCTTGTTCACATTGAACCGTTATTTCTACCCCTCCACATCCAGCATCAGCAGTGTCCGTCAAGCTCTGTGACCGCAAAACCATGAAACATCATTACATTGTTACGGAGTATGAATGTGCAGTAAGCAGAGTACACAAGGCAATGCCATGTCATCGTACTGGATACGACAGGCACGGCATACACATTCTATTGCATTGAACGGAGCAAAATCGACAGCAAAAAAGCAGGGATCTTTACGGTTATCCGTCCGTGCACGGTGCGTTTTTTTCAAATCGGAAATCCTACGGTCTGGTTCGGTGCGGTTTGGAAAAAATCGGAAATCTTACGGTGCGGTTTGGAAAAAATCGGAAATCTTACGGTGCGGTTCGGTGCCGTTTTCATTTATTGTAAATCCTACGGTGCGGTTCGGTGCGGTTTTCAAAAATCGGAAATCCTACGGCGCGGTTCGGTGCGGTTATCAGATATATTGTTAATCCTACGGTGCGGTTCGGTTATTTTTGAAATCCTACGGTGCGGTTCGGTGCGGTTTTCAAAAATCGGAAATCCTACGGTGCGGTTCGGTGCGGTTTCAGATAATCGGAATCTTACCGTGCGGTTCGGTTTAGTGATATATCATACGGTTCGGTTCGGTTCGGTTCCGCGTTGAATCGGTTTTTCTACGGTGCGGTTCCAATCCCCGTAGGGAAAACCGTAAAACACACGCTTTTCTCTTGTGTACCGTATATATATACCGTACTAAACCGCGGTTTCGTACGGTTCTCAGGCTTTTATCGGGGCACTATAACGAAACCGCTGCTTCTCTACGGTGCACCGTATGAATGAACCGTACTAGATCGCGGTTTCGTACGGTTTCTGACGCCTTTTCTCGGGCCTCTACGTAACGCAAGCGAGCGCTGCTGCACAAGCAAGCTCTGCTGCAAGCAAACGCTGCTGCACAAGCAAGCTCTGCTGCAAGCAAGCGCTGCCGCAAGCAAACGGTGCTGCAAGCAAGCGCTGCCGCAAGCAAACGGTGCTGCAAGCAAGTGCTGCTGCAAGCAGGAGAGCCACCTCAAGCAAGCGCTGCTGCAAGCGCTGTCGCAGGCGCTGCTACTGCTTGCGGCTGCTGCTGCTGCTGCTGCAAGGCGCGCACCCTTGCCGCCACGCTCCTGTGATCTTCGCCGCGCCGATCCCTTCTCGGGTAGAAAGGACAGCGAAGAAGGAGGGCCGCTATTCTCGTTGTGGCGGCGTTGCTTGCACAGCGAGTATCGAGGAGCGCACGTTAGATCGCACGTCAGCCTGTTGGTGCTGGCTGCAGCTTACTGCTTCTGCAGCTTGCTGCGGCTGCTACTGTGCTGCACAGGTAGGTACTGCCGCTTGCACGCCTTCTGTTCTGCTCGTTGGATGCTGCAAAAGTGCTGCCGCTGCTGCAAGTGTTTATTTTTCAAACATAATAATCCAATATTAAGCAATTTTTTGTCTCCGATTATGCGCATGAAGGCTTTCGACTTTGACTATCTTTCCGACGGAAATCCTTGATACACAAAAATATTATGCGCAGGCACTCTAGTGTTTCTGATATTTTTTTCAGTTTTTACAGATACCCTATTTTTTTCTGGTATTTTAATACCTGGTATGTCCTATTTTCTACTTTCCGGCAGGTCTACTTCCGGAGACTCGGAGTATACCAGGTATAATATACCAGAAATACGTAAAAAATATACCAGGTAAACAATTAACCTTGAACAATGAACTTTTTTTGGTGTTTCAACCACAAAAATATTCAAAATATGACATACCATAAGATCAACCAAGCCAGCGGGATCACTATTGACACGAAACCGTGCCGAAACCGTCATGAGCCGTGCGAAACCGTGACCCTGTTGCACCGTTCCGCGACCGATGGAACGGCGGTTTTTCTACAGTTTCAAGTTAATCGCACCGTTAAAAAACTGATCTAACGGTTCTTGGCACCGTCTCTTGACGCACACAGTGCGGCTCGGTTTTGAGACGCACACAGTGCGGCTCGGTTTTGAGACGCACACAGTGCGGCTCGGTTTTGTGATATTTCCTACGGTGCGGTTCGGTGCGGTTTTCAGATATTGTGAATCTTACGGTGCGTATCGGTGCGGTTTTCAAACATCGGAAATGCTACGGTGCGGTACGGTGCGGTTTTTCTATTTCGTAAAACCTACGGTGCGGTGCGGTGCGGTTTTCCCGGAGGCAAAAATCATACGGTGCGGTGCGGTTAACCGCATCGAGCCGCACCGAACCGATAGGAACAACCGCCCCGTAAAGAACCCTGCAAAAAAGGAAAACAAATCGGGTAGAAAAACAATACAAAAAAACAGCAGTGTCGTGCCCTGAGGGGTGCGCGATAAAAAGAGAAAATGACCTACTGGTACACTCCTTCCCAGCGTCAAAATGAAGAACAAATCAGTGCGTTGGGGTTTATGGACGAAATTACGAAAAGATAGTTGCTGTAAATATCTTCGTATGTTTACTCGGTTTGAATATCACACCTCTGTTGTCCCCTGTGCGATATCTTCGATATCAACATATGTGCGATAACTCCGATACCTGTGCGGGGATCGAATATATCGTACATACTCGTACTCATTTGGCGCTGGTATTTCAGCGCACTCGCGTGTGCGATATAACTACGAGCGTGCAACTCCGATGCCTGCGATATGCGATACTCGTACTGACTAGGTACAAAAACACACACAGTCGCCCTACTGGTCCTACTACGGTGCTGCTGTATGAATATGCACGATCCGCGTGCCGACCCAATGAAAACAACTTCTTGATTCAAACGTGTATATCGCCACGGCGGTGCCATAAGTAGGAGCCTCCAAGATAAATATCACGCTGTATGACCTATTGAAACATGCCAATGAAAACGCGACGTCCAAAAGTTTTTTTTCAAACATATTGCTTTCAAAGAACTGCCGAAAATTTCCTCCTATACCGCCGCTGTGGGAAAAAAGAGAAAAAAAAATGTTTTTTTTTCTTCTTTTTTTTCCCCAACGGCTGCAGGCGGCGCAATTTGTTTTTTCTGCTTGCAAATTGTCAACACGCTAATAGAAATCAGCTCGTGCGACGATCGACGCTCGATCTCAACATAGACTCAGCTCACGGCCAACCCGCTCGGTGTCCGGCAAGGCCAACGAAGACAGATGACGGCCTCCAAGATATCAGTTGGATCCAAGGCCTAGGGGGCGAGAGCTTGCCGGCGGCGTCCTACGGTATCCTCCCAAACCTGAAAAAAAGTCTATTTTTTGCCATTCGAGACGGATGGAGAAGTTTTGTCTTCTGTTTTGTGCAAACCAGCAGCCGAGTGTTTCTGCATCACACGCCTGGTCAGCTCCCGCCACATGACACCGGCCATGGTGTGAAGACGGTGACCTTAGGGTGGGTCGGAGCCCCTAACGAACGCACTCCGTTCTGAATTCATGACGCAATCGTTGGTTTTGTTGATCGATGTCTGTCGAGGACTCGGAATCTCGCCGCTTCGAACCAAAGATCGGTCTGAGTTTTTTCTCAAGCCGATGTTGCCCCAACATCGGCCCCAGATTTGCTTTTTTCGGGCTTTTCCAAGAGTTTGGAACTTCTCTTCCTCTAAACGTGCCCATAGGAAGCGTGTTCTAAACAATTCTGGAGGGTATCTTTTAAATTCAAACTTTTTATTCACACTTCGCTTTCCCATTGGCACAGGTCTAAAAGCACTGCCACTTGCGGCTCAATGAGTGTCCGGGAGCCACTCGCGATAGCACACGCAACCGCACGCCCGAAGTGCGCCCCCCCCCCCCGAAGTTTTCGCCCCTCTGTGCGGTAGGTACGATTGATACCTGTGCGGAAATCGATTAACTGCTGTACATAATTTCGTTCTTGTTTAACCCCTTTAGAACCGCGGTCCCGTTTGGGGACAAAACTACTTGAAATTTGACTGGTTTGTCCCCAGAACGGGACTGCGGTTCTAAAAGGGTTAACCTTTCGAGGGCTGCAGTCCCGTTTTGCGGACAAATTAGTCAGGTTCCAAGTAATTTGTCCCCGAAAGGGGATCGAAGTCCTAACCCCCATGCGCGACAACTCCGATACATGCGTGCGATAACCCGCAACCTTACGGTAGCAAAACAACACCAGACAGACCCAACATACCAAACACAGAGAGAGCAAGGCTGTGGCCGGCTCCATCGTTCTGCCAGTTATTGGTACCGGTAGGAATATACAATCAATACTGCGTGTTGTGCAGTACAGCAGTAGCATCCTACCGAAGTCTGTTACGAGTGTTGCAGCAGTAGAGTATGCTTCCAGCAGTAGTACTTACAGAAATATACGTACCGGCAGTTAAAAGAGAACTTCACCACAACCGCCAATATCAGCAACGTTGCCCTGTTGAAGCGCATCGCCATTGGTGTTTTTTTCACAGACTGGAGGCCAGCTTTGGGGGGCACCGGTGGCACCGTTACCAGGTACCGTACAGCACTATTAAATAGTGGTCCCTCTATAGTGCCAGTTGCCCGCTTTAGTTCCTGTAGAATCGCTTGGCACAGATGGGATTTCACCAGAGTGTGGTATTAATGTATTAATAGTGTGCGGACTATTAATAGTGCTGGTTGCCGCATACCGGGTCTATAGAGGGACCACTTCTGCATACTGGCACTGGTTGTGATGTGTATAGAAGTACATCTATGTTACCTTCGTACAGGTACTCGTATATCATTTTCAGTAGGCCTGGGAGCTCAGTAACCATACGTGCTGCCTTGCGAATTGAGCAGTCAGTATACTGGATCCCTGTTGCGGCGAGGCCGTAACCTGGCGGCGAAACCGTGAGTCATCGGACGCCCCCCCCAGGTTGGTGAGAAGGCCCGCCCCTCCAGAGGCGATTGTTTTGGGCATGTCCGATTCACCGCCCATCACAATACCAAGTATGGGTTCGTGTTGGTAGCAGGGGACAAAACTCGTCGTGGGCAAAGCCCCCGTCTCCCCCTCTCTCCCCCCTCTCTCATCTCCTTACAGCTTAAAAACCCTTTTAGAACCGCAGCCCCGTTCTGGGGACAAACCAGTCAAATTCCAAGTAGTTTTGTCCCCAAACGGGACTGCGGTTCTAAAGGGGTTAATTATTCGTTCGTGAGGTTTTCTGTTCCATGGATGATGTTTCGCGGGACGTACGTACGTTTCGGTAAGTTCAATATACTGCTGTTCAACTATACTACACACATGGTGCGCCAGTATCAAGCCCCTACCAGGTACCTGGTAGATTTTTGTGACGAGGGACTCGCGTGCTTGTACGTATTGATCTTGCGTGTGTGACCAGTGACCAGGGGCTCACGTACTTCTACGTATTGGTCTTGCGTGGCCAACCTCCACGACTGCTGTATCTCTACAGCAGTAGTATGGGATTAAATAATCGGCACGGACACTGGTTGTGTTGGATGTCGACGGGTACAAAAAACGGTTTTGATGTGAATACCCTCCCTAACCTACTGCATTTTATGAGGCAAGTGCATATCTCTGCTGTGTCCTAGTTTTGTTACCACAGACTTTTATTTTCTCTAGGATGAAGAATCAGCACATACACCTGGGTGTGCAGGATGTCGACGGGTAGAAGCAACAGCAGTTTATTGATGTGAAGAACACACCAATGGCAACACCGAGTCGAGAGTACCGCGGAAGTTGCTTAGAGCGACCGTGTACGTCCGTGTGGTAGGCGGCACCTGTCATTTTGCTGCCCACCACGGGGACCCAAGACTCACAGCACAAGTTAAGGACTTCAACGTGTCGCACCCTCGCCTCAAACACTCGTCTCAGACATGAGGGAGTCGCCAGCAACGCCGACCCCATTGAAGGCTCGAATCCTACTGTACGTAAGACAACTAACGATAGTCCCGGTGGGGTCTGCACTTCGACGTGAGGCGACTAGGGCTGTAGTATTTTCGCGATAAAAATAGCAAGGTGCGTCCTTCAAGAGGGGGGGGGGCGGGGGGCGTACTCATTCGTTGCTTGGCTTGGTCATTTGAAACGCACATCCTCTTCGAGACGGGGGGGGGGGGGGGGGGGGCGCCTGCCATGAGACCCCGAATCCAAGTCACGACTATTGACAGGGAGGAAGCGCAAGAAGGGCTAAAATACAAATGGAACGTGAAGAAAAAAAACGAAGCAAACGCCTCAATAAGCTGGTCCTTGATGAGAGGTTGGGCGTAAGTCCAGAATGTGAACTGTGTGCGCATGTGCGTCTCGGGGGCAGGGTTGTTGTAGAACCCCCCCCCCCCCCCTGGCGATGTCTGCCTGGTCGGCGAAAACCCGACATGCTCCGTCCCGGCATTGTAGGGATGCGAGGGTCTATGGTCATACGACTACGGCCATGCATAGATCGAGTACATCTCTCCTATCGAGTGCACCCCCCCCCTTGGCACAGTTTATTTGTTGCTGAAACCCGAGTCTAAGAGCACGGTGTTCTAGACCTGCCTCGATCACCCACTGTTAATCTCTTGACACGAAACTAGTATATATCGGAAAAATGTACTTTGCCGCGACGACAGAACCCGTCGGGGCTGATTTCGGTGCCTACCAATAGTGAGTTGAGGCCGCTGTGCGAACGTCGTGGAATAGCTGTGGGCACTAAGGTAAACAAGCGAACAGTACGAGTAGTGTTGTTCATGGTAAATATTTTTCTTGAAAACAAGACGGAAAAAAATCAACTCCACCCCGTCAGCCAGAGGGGTCTCTAAGGCGGATCACAACCCGCAATGATGAGGGGTTTTTCCCCCTTGGTACACCAAAACAACAAGCCTCGCGCCAACTTCTTGCTGTTCTACTCCACATTTACAACCCGTAGCATGCTTTTATCTTACAACACGGTATTAGTTAAAGTATACTAGTACCATATAAGCGTTACACACAGGTGGCAAATATGAGTTGTGCGGGGGGTATGGCAGGAGTATGTGCTCGGTAGATAACCTACCAGTGTTTGGTAAGGCCCCAATACCCTATCGAACACTCCGGTAAGGTTCGGTACGAACTCGATACCGACATCCGAAACATTGTTAAGTTCAGCATGAATTGGATACCGGTACTCCGGGTGTCGATATGCCATCGACCGCAATACCGGGGGTACGGTACTATTTCGGTACGGCCTCCATACAGTATCGAATACTCCGGTATGATTCAGTGTGAACTCAACCATCGGTACCGGGTACATTGGCAACTTTGGCACCAACTCAATACTCGGACCCGACACTCCGATAGGTTCCGTACGACTTCAATATACCGGTACCAGATACTTCGGTAAGTTCGGTACGTCCAGCCAACTATACCCCGGGTGCCAGTATATACCCTCCACCACAATACCGGAGGTACCGGTACTCGTTCGGTACGGCACTATGAGATGTTGTGCAGAATCTCTTCAGTATAGACCCAAGCCAGAAAACATCGCCTGTGCAGTATCACGCAGGTTACACGATTCCCACCCGGCCACATGAGCTAGATTGTGCAGGGCAGATACATATTCGTAAGGAGCAGGTAATCGATTTATCTGTCTGAGGAGTTAATGAAGTATTTCCAAGCACAACGACCCCACGGCACACCAACCGAGCACCAGCGTTAGTCTATATTTAAATACGAGCATAGGGTTAAGAGTTCCCGGTCGGGGTGGTGGCCGCCGTTAGACAAAGCCGAAAATGGCATCACCGTCGTGGAAAACACCCCTTACAGTTCCATGACAAAACCCTATGAGCAGTCTCGTGCGCGTGGTCACCCCTTGACGGTAAATGGATCTTTACGGAGGTTTTGTGCTTTAAGCCGATCCTCCGACCCGAACCCCAAGCCAGTGATAGGTGCTGGGGTGCTGTTCTTGGTAAGACTATTGATTCGGCCGGCTTGGATACTGCTGTGCTAGGGAAATACTCCATTTATTAAGAGTATTGACATTAACAGGATGATTCGGCCCGCTCGGGATGTTGTGGCTCGGAAATACTTCGAACTTGAATACTACCAGGTATTAAATAGGTAGGTTGATTTCGCATCTGACATATTAGTATTTACGAATAAAAAACAAACAATATATACCCCCAAGCCAACCAAAGTGCGCAGATGGCTACCTTATGAAGATTCACTCTCAGCAGGTGACCATTGCTGCTCATGACAAAACCCTACTGGTAATATCGTAATATCTACCACCAGGTATACTCGTAAATACCTGGTATAATAGCTCATCGAAACAGCATCGACCTGCAGGAGTAATCACGATGATAGAGCTGAGCGCTGGCACATTATGTACTGGCGGTAGCAATCTATTCGTACGCAGTAGTAATCCATGGATTGACGTGGCCAGTACATTCGGCGCAAGTAGTCATTTTAATATCACGTGCGCCCAAGAAACACGCCATTTGATAGTGCGGAAACCCTTGTCGATGCATTTTGGGAGGAGTACAGAGAAAAGATAGTGTAGATCGATTGCTGCAATCCAGATCATACTGCTTGTTTCCGACAACAGCTTATAGTCGGCGCCCGAAGTTGAGAAACATTACGTTGAGAAAAATAGGCTGAGTGAGGCACGAACACACGAACAATAAGAAAATGGGGTGAAGAAACACATTCGTACGTTGTGGGACCAACTCTAAGTCCTACCCGAGGAATACAATAGAGTGATTAACCTGGATTAACAAATCAAGTTCGGAAAAAAGACGACATCGAGCTTGGACACCAAAATTGACGTTTCTCAAGATCGGGCGCCCACTGTAATCGCTACGGAGACAGCAGTGCACAGCAGCCCTGCGTACTATTAATAACCACAAAATAATTACGTATGATATGGAAGAATACCGAGGGTGCGCCTGCTGCCTGGAGGCTTCACAGGCAGCAAAGCGTCATGGTCAACGTCGAAACTCATACAGTAACCCTGCTGCAACAGCCGTATGTACAGCCGTAAACTGACCACTTAACCTTCGCGACTCAAGCCAACCAGATAGCAGAGTCATGAATAGATACCGGACGCCGGACAGATGCTATGATTTCGCTCGTCGTGTTATGCATGTGATGATCGTAGGCAAATAATTAATACCTATATACCTGGTACCTGTTACCTGTTGCCCGGGTGGGTATGCTATCATGATGCTGCTGCTGCTGCATCTCCGCTCGAGACGAGATGCTCGTGCTTTGTGGCTGCCATTCTTTCGCATTTCTTCGTATTTCGATGTCGCTTCTGCCTATTCTGCAATTTGTAACTTTTACATTCAGAGCAGTATCCGGGTTGGCATGTTGACATACCCTGGTACCTGATATCATATTCACACCTTTGGTACTGATGTACCTGGTAAGACAGCAACATCATCATAACCGTATTCGTTCCGACCACTTTTATTTTCGTACTTTCAGCATCGCGTATCAGACAATCGGCGACGTATCATATTAATATAATACGTAATAGTGGTGATTCTAGCTTCGTACGAAGTACTTGCAGCAGTACTCCTATTTGTTTATTGGAGCGAGGGTGGGTATAAAGTAGAAGAAAAATGGTTGTTCAGTGAAGCCGGCTGGGCGAGGGGACAGACAGAAAGTCCGAGATGCCTGACCCTCGATGTTGACGAGTCGACTCGAGCCACCCACTCCAGGGGGCATCTTCAAGGCGAGACGGCTCGAAAGCGGGAGGAGGTTGGGACCGAGGGGGGGAGGTAGAGGGAAGAAAGGCCCTGCGCGGTATCTCACCGATTTGAGGTCGACGTCGGAGAGCGAAGAGCATTCGAAGGAAGTATGATGGGTAGCTGGTCACGAAGGTGGTACAAGTACTCGTATGGCGCACAGGGGCATTTCGCATCAAACTAAAAATACATTTTTTCTTTCGTGTTTTTTATCATCAAAACTCGTTTGTATGTCTCATTTTGTGGGTGATAGGGAAGTAGTACGAGGTGCTGTGAAAATAATCCAGCATGCTTGTTATGCCAGCAGTGTCGCGCAAACGCCCCACCCATGGATAGTTGAAATACAAAAAGGCAGAGCCTCTGAGAGCCCGAGAGGGGGGGCGTGGAAAGCTCCAGTGTGTGCTAATGTCCCAGGGCCAAAGGAAGAACTTCCTTCCACGTTCTTACGAGAATGACTTCAGTGGTGGAGGTGTGCATCATGCTTGTTCAGTGTTACATGGCAACGCGCACACCTTCGATCACAGACAAAGGCCTGATCTTGCCCTGGATGACAGAGGCGTCAAAAACCGAGTAACTCCGAAAATGAAAATTCGAACTTGCGACAATACCCTTTACGCCGCACTAACCCCTTATGGACGCGCCTGGCCACTCCCTTCAACACCACGTACCTCACTCCGTCTCCATGAGCTTCGTTTGGCGGCCTTCGTGGCAGTCTAGACCGTTGTGGCATATCGATCCGGCACCTCTCCTGGCGTGTCCGCGCCTTAGTCGTTGTTGTGGGCCCGAGTGGGATTTTGTGCATTGAGCACGCACCCTCAGAGGCAGCACGGCACAACTACAGGTGATGGCCGTCCAGATCTATCGATTGTACTTCCGCCTTCGCTGCTCGCTGGCGTGTATTCTGGTCTATGGGCTAGCGTGGCTCCAACGCAATCAGGGTTTGTTTCTTGTCTCTCTCTTTTGTCCACTACCAGAGGTGACTGAGAGTACACTCTGAGTATCTCCTATACACAGGACGTACGTGATCTTAAGTAAGAACGCCTACATATCAAGGTGAACACCTCCATCGCCGAAAATGAGTGAAGTTGAATGCAGCTCTCAGCAGTAGTACTTTAGAGCAGTATCTGAGGCGCTGAAGTAAAGCTCAAGCTCGGACGATTCGCTTGGGGACCGTTTGCTCGAAGAGGGGCTCAAGGATCAGCAGTCGAAGCAGGCGAACTAAAAAATATGCTTTTGGGACCGCTTGAAAGGTGAGAGAAGAAACACCAAAAAAAGGGCAGATAGAGAAGCGGGCGGGTCTACGGCGTCAGTATTAATAGTATACCTGTTCTGGTAACATTGGACCTGGAGATGGCGCTATGTACCAGGAGAATCTACGTATCTACTGTGTAGTCTGTGTGCGACAAGGACACATGATATGATACGGCGAATTGGCTTCGTAGCATCCGTACTCCGTACTCGATGCCAAGAGGACGCTCTCGCTCGCGTTTGTGGCCCAAGCGGAAGCTGCGGTCGAGACATATCGACGCCCGCTACGTACAAGGTAGCGTTGTGATATTTTCGTCTTTTTTGAGTCGCTCGCGGGGGGGGGGGGAAATCTAAAGTTTAGTTTTTTTTCGACAGTCGACTGGACGCGGGACCCCTTAACTTCCCAACCACTCTCGCTCGAATTTGGTCCACCAGCGATTCAAAGAATATTCCGAATGCCCTCGTATGTTGAGCTCTCCGGCTCGAGCTGTGTGGTACCTGGCTTGGCCTATGCGGTCAAAGTCTTTGTAGGTCCCGTTCGCTATACCCTAAAACAAAAAAAAAAACGTCCTGCTCGTTCGATTCTGGGCCGACGTGTTATGCCTCCTGTGTGGTGACGAGCGCCCAGGTGCGAGAGAACGACACCGCGGTGTTCTTCATATATGTATCGTACGTATACGAATCCTTTTTGTATGTATCGTGCCAGTACGAGCTTGGGCAAGATATGTTCTGTGCAATACAGAACTTCAACAATGTTGCAAGTACCCTCGTTCGTAAATACCACCAGTACCATTAAATACCAGTATACCAGTACGTACGAGCAGTTGCGGTACAAGGTACTCTTTGTATTTGGAGTTTGATTCTCTTCTGTTTAAGGTTTAGGCACGAAGTTCAAACCACGGCTTTCTGTCTTCGCATTTTGCTTTGCTGTTTGTCTTTTCTACATAACAGCATAAAAGAAGGCACAGGTGCGGCAGTATATACGATACCTGGCACTCGATACTGGTATCTGCTATTAATAATCTACTTCGAGTACCAGGTACGCGAGTCCTCCTACAGAAACCTGAATAAGGAGTACCTGGTGTACTAGCTTTTTGCGCTCTCCGGTTGGCTGAGGGGTATACGAAGTATTATGCGCGGCTCGATCGACCTGAAGTTTTTTCCAGCGCCGGCATCGGCTGCGTGACCGATTGATTTTTTACTTTCAGGTCATTTTGGCATTTCGGTGTTTTTTGTTTTACTTGAGTATCTGAGGATTGCGGTGCCCATGTTTCGGGGACAAACTACTGTTAATATACGCACGGGTGTCTCAGGTCTCTGATCGCAAACCACCTTGCAAATAAGTGCATTTTCTGGTACTCGTAGGGCTGGGCAGGGCTGGCTGGCGCACCCAGTGCATTACCAGGTATTGGAGTACAGCCAAGTATCATACCTGGTAGTATACAGCAGTAAACGTCAGTAGCCAGTTTACTTGACTCCCTCAGTAAACTACTGCGCTGTTGCGACATTTTTTTTGGACGTTCGCGGTTCACCTTCTACAGTATCACAATCCGGGCCAATCTATCTTTCTATGGGTCTGGATTGGTAGCGAGAGACAGGAAAGACCTCTTCCATCGTGGGCAAAACCCCACTCTGTTTCTCCCTCTCTCTTGTTTACTCCTTTTTTATCTCTGAGGTTTTCCGTTGCTTGGGATGGCGTTTCGTGGGACGTCGGATACGTAACTATTACTATTAATAAGAGTACTACAGTTGTTCAACCTTCTGGTGCTCTCAGCCAGTGTAAGTGTTCATCACTGCTACTATTAATATTGTACTGCTGTAGATTATACCTGGAAGTATGCTGCTTGTACTTGTGCTGGCAGTATATACTGCTGTTGCTGTGCCAGTACCCGGCCCTACCTGTTGTCCACTTTCTATCTTGCACGTTGGCCCAGACCCGACCCCAACCCAACCCCTAACGTAGAAAGCAGTAACCCCAGCCCTGCAGGGGCTCGATGCTCAAATTTGGCAGGGGAGGTCGCGCAGCTCCGCCCCCGCGTGTTTCGGTGGCGCTTTGTTGGGGTAGAGCCGGCCGGCCGAAAGACCAGCCTCGACCAATCAGACAGCAGTGGCCGGTACTTGAAGTTCGGAATCAGAGTCCCGGTACCCGGTAACGTTTCGCAGCGAAGGCTTCCTGCAAAGTTCTTTCCGCTCCTACGTACGTATCGGCACTCTGTTTGTTGTTTTGATGGGCGCAACGCTTGTTTGTATGCACGAGCCTGCCATAGGCCACAGGCCAGACACTGAATGAATACCTGGTACACTATTAATAGTTTCTTATTAATATGTTTCAAGTGTTGTTGACGTTTTTGCTACGAAACATTGAATGGCCGTTGTGATGGAAGCCCCGAGTTTTGGTGGATAAAGTCGCGTGGGTTCAGGGTGCTTGGTGGACTCCCTGGGCGGTTTTTTCCTTCGCTTTTTTACCCAGCAGGGTCAGTTCGGAGGACTCAGGTCCGGGTGGGTCAGGTAGTCGTGGGGCCAGGTTGCCAAGTTCCAAGTGGGAGCAGGGTCAGAAGAGTATCGACGGGTGAAAATGTCTGACAGGGTCGTGCTTACGATCTACGAATAGTTCCTTTCTTTCAGGGACCCGGGGGCCCTACGTATGTAGGCAGAGATACCTGTCTGCCCTCACGCTGACGCGCGAAGGCTTTTCACCCACGCGGCTGTTTTTTCCCGCGATCTCCAGCCGGCTACGTAGCTTTTTTTTCCGCCCGACTGCGGTTGTTCTACGTAGAGGGGTAGGCACTCTGTTGTTTGTCATAGTAGACAGCAATTAACTGATCCTACTTATTCATGTCCAACCCGGTGAGTTTCTCGCCCAGTCAACTCTTGAGGGAGCGTGTATAAGACCATACATTTTGGAGGGTTTTTGAAACACGAAAAAAAAGGATTTCTCGGGCCTCAACACCAGACGCACTATACTCTGGTCGACAGCCACATCATGACCCGATTTTTTCAGATGGTTTGAACAGCATGTTCTCGCAAAGACGCAACGGTAAAACAGCAGTGCGTTGCGAGAGGAACAAAGGTACGCAAACGCGCCTTCGAGAGTTTTTTTCTTCCTCCCTGCACTACTGCTGCTCGTGGTGCTCGCCACACTGGGGAGTTTTCGGCCCACGCAGAAGCAGTATACCTGGTACCTGGTGGGCGGGACGAGGGAAAACACACGACGCGTGTGCTCCACGCTATCATAGGAGAGTTGTCGTCTGAATTCGTCTGGTCCGCCTCGCTGCGTTGGCTTCGTTCTTGAACTCTTATCTCCCGGACGGTGACTGCTCTCGTTCTCGGCGAGACAAGTTGTGGTTGATGGCGCTTGGAATTCGCCACGGTCGCAACTGCGAGGAGAGCGGCAAGGCTCTCGCAGTCGATCGACCCCTTCACAATCCGATCCCATCGGATACGTGGTGGTCATTGATGCCTCATGCGAGGGCGGGTGGGTGGGTGGGTGGGTGGGTGGGTAGCTGGGCACAGCAAGTTGCAGCAGCAGTACACCTACTGCTGGTTGACAAACAGATGCGACTTCGACTGCTGCTTTCGGCTTATTTCAACGCTTGATCCAAGTCCAGACGCCATTTTCAGACCCAAAAGCAACCGAAAATGGACCCTCATTTCCGGGTTGAAGCCGTCCCGAAAACGATATCGGGAAAAAAAAACAGCTTGAAGACTCAGATTCAACGTTTTCGGATCCTTGCGGGTTGGTAATTGGTTTCGCGGTCCGAAAACATTTGCTTACGGGCTTCAAAAACCTTCCATAAGACATGGCTTGTTTTGCGGAAACTTTTTGAAGCCCGAAAAATTGAGGAATTTCTCGGGCCTCTAAACCAGATATTATTTTGTCAGGTAACGACCCTATTTTTTTTTTTTAAATCTTCACATTTCTCATGAAAATTCGTGGGCGTTTTTTATGCGGGGGCAGTATCTCGTTGGAAAAGCTGGCTAGCGCGCGCTCTCAAAGAGGGCGTCTGGAGTCTGGAATCACGCTCTGGGGGCCACGAGACAGTAGCACTCGACAATGACCACGGCCCCTCTCACGCTGGAACCCAACGTGTTACTCGATTGATGTACGTGTAGGTATACATGAAGCACTGGCTCTTTCCTTGAAGAAGAAAAAACTCGCCCTCGCGTCTTTCCAGTACGCGGCGGCGTACTACGCATGCCTCGGGGTATAGACCGGGAGCTGCTCCACCTACTCCCAAGAGATGTGAAACAAGAAGGCGTGCGAGACGTACGAAGACTTTGTCGTCCCGAGCTTCCTGGTGTTGATGGATTACCATGACCAGAGTTCGTCCATCCACATCAGGAAGATCGGGACGATGAACCCCTGCATTCGGGTGTCGCCGGGAGTAGGTGGAGCATCTCCTCTTTCCTCCGAGGCATGCGTCGTACGCCGCCGCGTATTTGGACGTTTGTTGCCTCCCACGACCTGTGAAAACCCGTGACGATTCAAATCCAGACGCCAGTTTTGGACGTGGATGTTGTCCAAATACGGGGCTCCTTTTCAGAATGGAGGCCGAAAATGTATCCCACTTCCGGGTCCGCAAAGGTTTTGATCATCTGTTTTTCGGTTCGGGTTTCGAAAACCTTCCACAAGAGATGGCCTAACCCCCCAAACCCGAGTAGTATCTCCAGCTTGTGGCAGTGCACGCCTCACCGTGCTCGAGGAGCTTCGCTTCAAGGACAAAAAATTACTGTCCGTGTTGATATTTGATTCCTATTCCATGCCGATGACGCGATGGACATGAGGGCATCTCTTGGCGAGCAGTGACCACCCCCCGCCCCGCGCTGCTGTTGCTCATGATGCTGCCTAATTCCGGTGCCACATACCGCATACCTGTATACTCTGTTAAGAGACGTTTCATGGATCGCCCGACATGCGAGGCGTAAGTAGCAAATACCAGGTGCAACCGCTGTTACGTAACGTGAGTAAACACTGGGGGCGGAAGGGGGGGGGAAGCGGCGTACCCATGTTGTGCATGACCGTAGCGGTATGCATGACGCTAGACCCTCGCACCCCTGCAATCCCTAGATGCAATGCCAGGACGAGCTGGTGTTTAGCACCTGGCGTTTGACTGATCAGGCAGACATTGCTTGCACGGAGCGCAAGGAGGTTTATTCTTTGATCGCACCGTTTGGACCGTAGACGGAGCCGGCAAAGGAAAGCTATAATGGTAGGGCTGGAGATTTGTAGCTCTATCCAGGAGAAAACAATTAGTCGCGGCGAAGACTATCGCCTATTGCCCCCCGCCGCTGTCTAGAAGGCCGCGCTGGAGGCGCCCTGCCGAAGGAGCGTTTCTGTCCGATTTGGCTTCACTATAAATATATTGATTTTGGGGTATGTTTCAAAGTCAAGGTTTGGGTCAGGGAGGGTAGATTGGATCAGGAACAGCTAAAAAAAAACGGACAGAGTGTAGCAGTAGACAGGCGTGCAAAGGAATACCGTACACACAGCACCAATAAATATCCCTGCGGCATTTCTATGGTGTAAGTATGTACGAAGATGATACTTGTACATACAAAAAAAAATGATGCTGAGAATGTTCCACTCAAAATTTAGTTGTGTGAGGCCGAATCGCTCCGAAACGCGACTCTCACCACGAAAGAAAGAAAAACTAACTGGATGAATAGACGTGCAACTCAGCAAGCTGAACACAAACTATGTAGGCACGCTCTCTCTGCTGTTCTCTCTCTGTATGCGTCCCAGTTTCGTGCCGCGCACATGTCGACGGGTTTTCGTTGTATTCTGAGGCGTTAACACTTGTCATTATCCTGGTATCCTGACAGCACCCCCAGCCAGGGGACTTTTACTACCAATTAGATCCTGGCGCAGTACTCAGCCCTGCGGGATAGCGTCAGGCATTTCGAGCTCTCCTCAAAGCCGTGTTTGCCTTACATAAAAATATCAAGCTATCTTAGACCGAAACCCCCATGGTGTTACGGTAGTAACCCGGTGTACCGTATAATACCGGGAGACAAGATAACACACCCCTGGCATGAACTTTCCGAGCTGGTTTTCGCATAAACCTAGACATGGGAGGCACAAACAAAGAAAATGGTGTCTATGGAAAGAAAAACTAATGGTAGCTTTCCCATAGACGAATTGCTCGACGTCCGCGCTCTCCCCGCGGACGAGAAAACTATGTTGGAACATCGCCCGAGGGTGTGTGTCACCAATTTTTATATCACACGTGTGATAGTGCTACACGGTATATAGGGGAGGGGGTGTGTTATCTACTATTGATACTGCATATGTGACCTTCCTCTTATTCCAAGTAATTTTAAACCCATAACGTGGCTGCAGTGGTATGCCAGGGTATATGGATTCATACAAGACGCACACAGCAGCGGATTTTTTTTCCCCAAGGTGGTTACCTGGTACCTGGCAGATGATAGTGTAGGATGATGTTCGATTTGTTTGAAGTGTTTGCATTGTTCGCGTTATTTGAGTTATGCCACTACTTACGCTCGTAGTGTTTGAGCTTTTGGGGTTGCGACTACTGACTGTATTGTTGTTGGTTGGTGGTGTATTCTGATTATTTTCAGTATGCGTCGGAACGAGGCATCGTTTCCCTCTCCTTCCTCCCCGCTACGCATACCTTTCCTCCTTGTAAAAACCTCCTGCTTTCAGGCACCCTATTTATTGTGACCATGACCAATACCCCTCCGTGCGTGCTTGCGTGGCGTTTCGTTCCTTGCGGGCTACGTGTATTAACTTTTAACATCAATATGAACGAAAATATGGATTCCTTGTGATACTATTAATGCAGTACTATTGATATCAAATAATACCTGGTACCTGGTATACATTAACCTACAAAATCCCCTTACAATCCGCCCAGAGAGGGATTACGTGTATCACGGCTGATAATATAATACCGTATCACACGGGTGATAACTCAACACGCCCCCTGCGACGCATTTCCGAGCCAATTTCCTCCAAAACAAGGGGGGGCTCATACAAGACACACCAGAAAGTGGTGTGTTCGCAAGGATCTCGATGATAGCATGGCGTTCCGAGAGACCCTTTTCTTTTTGCACGGCGTCTGCTCTCTCTCCCCGTTGCCAACCAAATCCGCTCGAACAATCGGCGGCGGGTGTGTGTTATCTTGTCACTATCATTACGGGGGACCGTCGTAAATATAACCAAATATTGTTGGTAAAAAAACCGATCTATATCGGTTTTTGTATGCAACGTAGGTCCTATTTAATATGGTCTCCCGTAATAGTTGATAATGTGATAAAAACGATGTTATCTTGCCACACGTGTGGTACGGTACTACAAGTACCACAAGTACTACAACCCTCGGTGGTATCAACCTGGTATCTACCAGGGCACCGCTCTGTCCGGAAACGTAGTGACCTTATGGGTCTTGATATGAAGGCCCAAGTGTTGCTTACATTGCCAGACAGAATGGTAGTACAGGGCACATATTCATGTTCTTCCTATAATAGCCGCTAGGGACGGAAATGTAAGTAACGTTTACAGCAGTAGCTGTTTATACCAAGACCCAAGCGGTTCTTAAGTTTCCAGACAGAATGGGTTGGTACCTGACATATGCTACCAGTGTCTGCTGCGGCGTGAATCGATCTGTGCGGACGGAAGTAGAAGAAACATTTTGGAGTATGGATTTAGCGGGGGGACTTTGTTATGAGGACCCAATATGCTGGATAAAAATACTGAAATATATAGGTTTTTATGCACATGATGAGTCCTGATTACTATGATCCCCCGTTATACTGGACCTTGTACGTGAAACTGCTCTCTCTCCCGATCATCCCCTTTTGAATTGGAGAGGCCCTGACTACGACACCACCTTGTATCTATGTACTACAGCGATCGAGTGTGATTGGCCGGTCGAGGCTGGCCAAGGCACTGCCGTTGGTAGATGCGCGCTGGCAGGGCAGCCTTTGCCATGATCCGTACTGCCTGGTAGCTACGCTCATTCCTATTTCCAGACGCTTCATCGGATGGTGGCGCTCGCCGCCTAAATGGTTTATGTACTGTAATCAATATACACGGGTCCCAAGAGGGTGTCGACTGGCGATGTTTAGGATGTCGGCGCCGGGGTTGGGGATTAGGAAGGAAGTGGTTGTGTTTGAAATACTTCGTTGCTGGTACGTTTTTCTGCTTATATATGGCCCACTTACCAAGTTTCCTGACCTCGGACAGATCATGATCTGTACCACTCTGTCCCTATACATATAACGACCGATTGTACTCGGTGTAGTATACAAATAATCCTCATGTTTAGGGGCAGAGTGGTAGGTTATCTACTGCATTTCCTCGCCTGCCGTTGCGAGAGCTTGTGCAGGATCTGTGTATAGTACAGATCCCACCAAGGAAACGTGCGCTACATGATGCAGATTATACGGCTCCCGCCCGGCAACGTGAGCTAGATCACACAGATCATACTACAGATCACGGAGCTATCTATCTGCCCTGAACGGTCTGTATGATACGGTGGGGATATGATCTATATGATCTATCTGATTTGTCTGAGGTTTGTCAGCAGTTTCAAGCAGTCTGTCCTCCCCGAAGGGGCGCAGCACCATAACTACTGTAGAGTGAATAGCTAAACTGATTTAGGGTTTTCCCAGGATGGATGCCTTTGGGGTCGGAGTTTGGCGTTTTGACAGCGTTTCAACAGGTTTAGTGTTGGAGTTATATATTTTTTTATCGACCGATGGGTTGACCTCACAGCTGGCGTGTTTTTTTTTTGTTTTTACGTGGTACGTACGTAAAGCGGACGCGTTTCTAATTTTCGTCCGGCCTCCCCACCAGGGTTTGTAGTTGATTGAGTACCTGGCGCCTGGTATTGGTCTGATGGTGCCCGCCTTACCTCAATGGTTACAAGTTGAAACCGCGTTTGGAATACCTGGCACGTGGTACATGAGCAGTTTCGAGCATCGACGGCGAGACGGGAAAACCCTCTACAAGGGACGAAGGGTGTTACCCGTAAACGGCCGCTGGCTGTACGCAGGACAAAAAGAAGCCGGTAGCGTCCCTCACCCATGTGGTATGACTGCAATCCACCTCTCTCTCACGAACCGCTGCAACGCGACCAAGGGTGTGTATGACGGGAGCGTAGAATACAAAATGCCCATCTCAGCCGCTCGTCCCTAAGTTCCTTCCGTTACCGTATATAGTGAGGTAATACACCCACCCACAGGCATGACTTCACGAGCCGAATTCCTCATGAACAACGGGGGCCACAATGGAAGAAAAAAAAATGGTAGCTTCGTATAGAAAAAATGTCGATGACCGCTTTTCTTAAGAGACGAAAACTCGTCGTATCCAGTACGCTCTCCCCGTTGTCGAAAAAAAAAATGCTTTGAAAATCGCCCTAAAATAGGTGGTGTAATGTCTCACGTATTGCCAGGTATACGCTACCTGGTATATATGTATCGCTGTGTCTGTGGAATTTTCGTACCTTTTGGAACAGATCTCTTCGTACGAGCGTTTTTCTGGCAAATCGGCTATGTAGTCGACACGGGAAGCCCGTTCGGACACATCGGTCGAGGTCCGGGCGCGATCCGTGCTCTCTGGAGCGCGTGGCAAGCTGCCCTCAAAGTTTTTTTGTCGCCGGGAGTGGAGAACACGATTTGCCTGGTTGCGGTGCGTACGAGAGGCCTTATTTTGTACGTACAAACCGGTAAAATGTTTTTCAGCTTTTTGCCCTTTCACGAGCACACAGGCCAGACATGTACGAGGTAGACAACAGACAACAGGCAGAGAGGGCAGCGTTACAATGCTGCTGCCCATTGGCATCAGCAGTCAAAACCCTGCGTGTGTGACACGCCCATCTCTATACGAACCGTTGCTGTGGCTACTCGTGTTTATCGGAGTCTGCGGTCCGTAATCCACCATCTACCTCTCTTGGCTGCTGCTGTGTGACACACCCACGCTATAACTCTGGAAGGAAATATAAGCACCGTTTGGATTGAATATTAATGCGCCAACGGTCCTTCTATTTCCGAGGGTTCGTGTTTTTTGCCCCGAGCACACACCAGACATCTACTACTGTAGACAGCAGATACAATGCAGAGAACTTCAAACAACGTTACTACCCCGCCCAACAGCGCAAGCAGCGGCCAAAAACACCACGCGTGTGCGGTGTATTGCTGTGGCTGGTTGCTTTATCGGAGGCAGCGATCCTTCATCCGTCATCATCACCTCTCTGTCTTGTGCTGTGCTGTTCATGTGCGTCCGGTGCGTCGCGCGCCGCTAAAAAAAATAATACCTGGTACCTGGTATATATCTTTCGTAAAACATCGTCAAATGCCCACGATGCCGGACTTTGGACTTGTGGGAGTTCGATCCTCGCGGGTATTGTCTTTTTTTTTTCAGCTTTTTTTGTTGAACTTCATTTTTGTACTATGCACGTAATAAAATAAGCCCAGTGCCCACAGACAACAAACAGCACACGAGCAGTGCAGGGTGCGTGCTACAACCCAGCTGGCTACAACGCTATACACGCCTGCCGCCCGCCAGCAGAGCAGGGAGCAACATCACGCGTGTGCGGTAGGTTGTCCTGGCTGTATTGCTGTGGCTTCCCATGTGGCTCCCTTCCTACGCTGTACCTGGTACCTGGTAGGTGTTTTTTTATCGGACCCTGCGATTTGTAGAGCTGGGTGTCTCTGCTGTTTCGTGACATTTTTTTTGGCCTCATGCAGGAAATACAGCAGTCCGTATGATAAAAGGAGAACAAAAATCTGAAGCTGCAGAATTCAAGGAGTGGGTGTGTATATATTTGGGAAATAATTAAAAGAAAAATCCGGTAATTTTCCGGGGTGTGTTCATAGTTGAAAGTGGTGCACGTGTTCCTTTTATTAATAATATGAGTACTCTGTTCTATATATTTTTGTTTGGATACCATCATCACTGCTGCCGATCAGCGTTAAATATTCAGGATATGCATCTACATTTCAGATAGGAGGGAACTAGGTGGGGCGCACGAGGGCCAAATTCCACTCGCGAGGCAGGTGGAGACATGTAATTATTGTTGATTATTTTGTGACTTTGAACTAATGTACATAATATGATTTGACATTATTTTCTCCGACATGGTCTGAGAGTACAGCATATGATGTGCAGATTATTTCGTACCGTCGTAATGTTGTACCTGGTACGTATCATGGCTGTACCAGATGTGGCTTTCGCACTGTTCTTGCGGCACTCACTCCCTTAGCCCTTTTAGGACTGCAGTCCGTGTTGCGGACACACTATTAATAGTCAATTTCCAAGTAATTTGTCCCTAAAACGGGACTGAGGGTTAGGCATGTCCCGGAGGGGAACCTTGTGAATGATATACCTCTTACACTATTTCCGAATGGATGAACATTCACTACATTTTAGTTCAGAGTATCATCCCCGAATATGCACTACCAGGCACAATTTATTAAGAGTTCCCGTTCGGTATGGGCCAAGCACACATAGATTGTGACCTACAGTACGAGTACTCGTACTGCTGTAATTTGCTTTTTGATGTTCGTGTATTTCGATTGCTCTTTGCTTCTTTGCTCTTTGCTTCTTTTTTTCTCCGTGTTTTTTTTCGTGTGCGGCCAAATTGGAGTATTATTATTAGGCAGGTTGCAACCCGTGCAAGGATTTAACCCTGTTAGGACTGCGGTTCCGTGTTGGGGACAGAGTACTTATAATTTGACTGGTTTGTCCCCAAAACGGGACTGCCGTCCCATGAGTGCTGACTTTTTTCTGTTTGAGGTAGGTGTACGATTTGTTCCAGCCATGATGCGTATCTCACTGTTTTTTGTATTTTTTTTTCCCTGGGTTACAGCAGTATTCTTCCGCTCCAGTGTTTTGGAGCCTGTGTTCTGACCTTGGACTCAATATTTTGGACACTAGGCAACGCGACAGCAATAGCAACAGCAACAACAACAACAACAACAACAACAACAACAACAACAACAACAACAACAACAACAACAACAACAACAACAACAGCGCGGGTCAGCTATGGGTTGTGGCCCAGCGAGGACTACTCGCATTGCCATCGTGCCTGTCGGCCCTCGGTTCCACAGGCGGAAGCCCCCCCCTGTCGAGCCTCGGAGGACTGAGCACGGCCGTAGCGGAGAGTCGCGATGGGGTCAGCCTTGGCCTATAACCCCCTTGGGAAGTCATGGGGTAAAACAATATCGATAACGAGCGACGATATCAGCAACGTACCATTGCGCGATTGGGAGATGGCCCGATCTGGTGTCCAAAAGGAAGGGAGCCGCGCGGCAGAGGCACGGGTAGCGAAACATCATCCTACCCGTACCGCTTGCTGGGAGCACTCTGCGCTCACGATCTCACCATGTTCGTACATAGACGTTTTTTTTTGTGAATGTTGTATTAATAGGTTGGTCGCTGTCCCCGTTTAGTCCCCCAGTCCCGATTTGGGGACAAACCAGTCTAATTCCAAGTGATTTGTCCCCAAAACGGGACTGGGGTCCTAAAACGGTCAAGGGGTGCTACAGTGGTGAACCGTTTTACTGCTGTGCTACGCTTATTAACAGGCAATAGTATTGCAGTCCCGTTTTGGGGACAAACTACTACGGGGAACCATTGTAAATAGGACCAAATGTTGTTAGTAAAAATAGGTAAACATACGGTCCTATTTACTATGGTCCCCGTCCCCCGTAATACTTGCTGTATTATTCGAGAGGTTTGTCCCCAAAACGGGACTGCAGTTCTACAAGGGCTCAATGGAATTGTCGACGACCCTCTATTTCGCCGGCTGCCTCGCAATCGTTTCAGCTTGGAGCCTGACATGATTGCCCAGGATATAGGTTTCCCAGGCTGTTTGTAGATGGGATTTGCCCGGGATTTTGATTCCTTGGGCTACCTTGTTGCTACTTGTAGTAATCGTCTCGCACGAACTATAAATATCAGTTGTGGTGCTGTCTATTAACCCCTTTAGAACCGCAGTCCCGTTTGGGGACAAAACTACTTGAAATTTGACTGGTTTGTCCCCACATATGGGACTGCGGTTCTAAAAGGGTTAACGGACCTTGCAATACTTGCGAATCATGTCGGACACCCAAATATTTTGTCGAGACGGCCCTCAATTTATTCTGGCGAGTCATTCCCTAAATTAGACGGCAACCTCTGAAGCCGACTACTGTGACCGGTCAAATTTTAGTATTTGACAGCCCCGAAAATGCAGCGTCCGGCCCAATCCCCACTATTATTAGCGCAAAGCCGTCCCAATGTGCTGCCTGGATAATTTATACCAGGCACGTATTGATCAACTGCCCCCGAAATCTACGAGTACCGTTCGAACAATTCCCACTACTACTATTAACTATTGATGGAGTTTCTGCGAAATCAATTGTCTTGCTGGGTATTTGCTGTCAACCCTTCTGGGACTGTTCGGGCTGCAGTCCCGTTTTGAGGATACACTACTTACCACTATGTCCCGAAATATAGTGAACATTTGTATACTAGTATGCAATGCAGACGCCCCTTAATTTGAGAGACATAGTGGTACTGTAGTACATTACTGGTGAACATTTGTGTTCGACCATTCCTGTTCATGGACACGCTCCGAAATGTCTTGTCTCGGTATTACCACAATAGTTGCTACGAGTGTCAGGGTCCATCTTAAGGAGAAATGTTTTTGAGATACGCCGCCTATTTTTTTTTTCGTTTGATGTGATTTGCATCTGATTGGTCGAAAAGTGAACCACCAAGCAGAGGCATTTTGACGTTCGATTCGAATAAAACGGAAAGACGAATTCGACAACAAGTATTTTGGGACTTCTTTTGTTCTTCGGGTTATTCAATTTGGGGAGGTTGTCCAACTCGACGTGGCATGTTCCTGAAACGGAAGCAAGCCACGCAAACTTGAGCCGTGTCGTCGACTGCTTCACGGGTGAGATCCACCATTCCCGAGAGACAGGGCCATCGGAGCAGCCGTGACGGCGCCTCAAAAATTACAAGGCCGTCGCAAACCCAATTTTTCATCCCTCTTTGCCTCGCGAAACACACGAACACCGACGACGTCACGACTTCGCTAAAAAATTCGATCGTTGTATCCCCGTCGCTGCTGCGTGCGTGGGGCTTCGGGGCTGCGCCCGCCACCCAAGACGTTCCACAGAGAGCGATAGCCTCTTCGGCGGTGCCGGCAGAAATAATCGGCCGCTGACCGCGGCGCCCTGGGAAGGACACGGGCCGTCGCTCGCTCCGTTGGTTGCCCTCGGGTGTTCGTTGACCCTTGCGCGTTATTCGATTTTTTTTTCAAATACGGTTTTCCTCGATAGGATCCAAGGTAATATTTTTCACGAAATTCTGTTCATATAAAATACAGTTCATTTTTTTCTGTTCGATTATCATGAAGAAGGCTTCTCGTTAAGACAGCCCCTTTAACGATTGAAGTATTTTACCGAAACAACGACGTGTTTTCGGTGTTACGTGTTTTATCAAATCAACGGTCTATTAATCGGAGCAGCATGAGCGCTCGGCAGTGCGGGTAGACTGACAGTTGTAGAATCGCGTCTGAGCCCGTGCCGCACGACTCGTTGACATCAGCCCTCAATCACCACGCAGTGATCTATCTTTGCTGCAATCGACGTGTTTTCCCCTCTGAAGCCTCAAGAGGGTTGTAACCCTGTTTGAGAAACCTACAGTAAATATTAACAACAGCCTTATCTCGTGTCGGCGATCCCGGTGGCGTGGTACGAGGTCCACGTGCCTACCAAGATCAATTTCGTGGGTTCAAGTATCGCCGAGTGCATAGCCGGAAGGACTTTTTCTTGCACAAAAATTGGTGCGCGGGAAGCGCGAGAGCGTGAGTTAGAAACGCTCGATGAAAATCGACGAGCAGTGGGAATGCTGAACCCTATGCGCGTTAAAAAAAATATGAACGCACGAACCGGGGGGTAGAAGGGATGACACCTGTGACCACGGCGTGTCCAGAAGATCGATGAAGGTGACACCTCCTGAGCTGGAATGGTGAACGTGATGATTACAAAACAAAAAAAAGTTAGTTATACCCATAACAGCAGGGCGGCCCTGCTCATACTACTCCTGTAAAACGGGTCACAATGCTCCGGGGACTCGGGATGGGGAAAGTTGAGTATAAAAAAGCGACTACAGTCAGTGTACGTATGATTACAGCGACGGCCACTGCGTGATTGGGGAATGACTCCGATTGGTGTCCTGTTATTAATAGTGACACACACTACGGAGTACATAGTCGTACGGTACGGGCGAAACATGTACCTGTACGTGTGGGCCCTCACGCTGCTCGTTGACGGTTGATAGCGCAAACATTTTGTGCTTTTTTGTTTCGTTTTGGTCGCTGTCCCTTATTCCTTTTAGATATGCAGTCCCGTTTTGGGGACAATCCACTCAAATTCTATGTTGTTCGTCCCCTAAACGGGACTGCGGTACTAAAAGGGTTAAGGTCCCAAAGGGGTTGACCGCCACCCCTATCCTCTAGTGATACACTGCTCGTCAAATCAATGGGTGATGGGTTACAACATTTTCAACTACAGCTTTCGATACCTTGGGTAGGGGGGGACCTATTGCAGAGGTATAGTTTGTCATTGAATGGTCAATGGCCAGGTGTGTAAAATAAGTAATGGGGTTTAGTCGCTTAGGACCCCTGCTGTATGTACGAGCAACTTTTTTTTATTGTAAGTGAATGCTGGTTGAACAAAATGAATTTGATTTGATTTGAATAGAATTTTGTGAAAAATAGGAGTTTGGGTCCTATCGAGGTGTAGGGTATTTTGTTGAAAAAAACGAATAACGCGCAAAGGTTAACGAACACCCGAGCGCAACCAACGAGGTGAGCGACGACCCGCGTCCTCCCCGGGGCGCCGCGGCCAGCGGTTGATTATTTCTACCGACACCGTCGAAGAGGCTATCGCTCTTGGAATGTCGCGGGTGGCTGGCGCAGCCCCGAAGCCCCACGCAGGCAGAGCAGCGACGGGGATACAGCGATCGAACTTCTGAGCGAAGTCGTGACTTGGTCAGTGCTCGTGTGGTTCGCGAAGCAAAGAGGGATGAGCAACTATTATTAGGTTTGCGGCGGCCTTGTAGTTTTCCTAGGTGCTGCGAATGGCCTGTGTGCTAGGGGCCGTCGGGCCTCGCGCTGCGGCTGCTCCTGTGCCCCAGCCTCTCGGGACTGGTGGATCTCGGCTTTGAAGCAGTGGACGACACGCCTTGAGTTTGCGTGGCATGCTTCTGTTTCAGAAACATGCCGCGTCGAGTTGGGCGAACTCCCCAAATTGAAAACCTCTTGTTGAGTTATTTTTATTCCGTTTGTTTCGAATTTTAATTCAGGACACCTGCTTGGTATTCCCTTTTCGGCCAACCGGATGCAAATGGAACCAAACGTGTTTTTTTTTTTTTGCAATTCAATTAAATAAAATCCTCGTTATTTCAGCCCCTAAGCGAAGGTGGTGCTACCCTACAGTCAGAATGTCTTGAGAGTTGTATTTATGGCTCGGGTGCGACCACTACATACAGTATGTACGTTACAGAGTTGAAGCCTTCGTTGCTGAGAGCTCGACCTCGATTTTCTTATTTAAGAACTTGGGCATATGTTTGAACATTATGGGAGCTCGGTCTCGAGGGGTAGGTGCGTTCCGTAGATACTGATAACCTCTTCGATGTTAAGAAGTTGAACTTTCGTTTCGGTGTAAGGACTTGGGATAAGAACATATGGGCTGAGGGAGCATCACTACATACAATGGTATCTATGATACTTGCTCACCTGATACTGGTGTACGAAGAAACTAAAAAATATGCGGTGAGTTCGAATCAATCGGTCGCCCCGACGGCTCGGTGGAGCCCTCGAATGTTGCTATTTACGGGGGACCATCGTAAATAGGACCAAATATTGTTAGTACAAATAGGGAAATATATTGTTTTTTTTTGTGTGTAGCGTATGCCCTATTTGCTATGATCCCCCGTAGTAGAAACTAGGAGTAGAGTTGATTTCGTGACTTCAAATCCCCCCTTTAGGGAGCGAGGAGGTTGTTTTTGCCAAAAAAATAAAATAAGAATCAGCTGCTGGGAGCGGGTAGGGTGGGTACGCGAGATTCGACGCAAGTCCGCGAGTGAAGAAACGGCGGAATTATTATCGCGATGAAAATGAGAGGCACGCACCGCCGTAGCGGGTGTGTGGGGCTGCTAATATATATGTGACCCCGGATTTTGAGTTACTAATATTAATAGGAGGGAGAAAGAAGAGAAGGACGTAGATATTAAGGGGGAAAAGAAAGAAGAAAAAAAAATGAAGATATTAATCACTGGTCGGCAATTTGAAGCCCCTGTCATACTGCCCCTACTCTGGCGTGCATAGGGTCCCAAATTGTAAGTTATCGTTGACCCGCTACGATTCTAGTTACGAGTAATTTGTACCCGAAACGGGACTGCAGTGTTAAATTGATTAATGAAAGGGTTACATATTACATGTCGGCAAGAGGAGAGAGCCCTCCACGTGTCAGGTGTTAGGTGTAGGTGAGAGATATAGAGTCCTCCAAGGCACGAAGGTTTTTTTTTTTTTGCTCCTCTTTCGATTCGTTTTCTCTGTTTACTGTTTTGTTGTTTTGTTTTTTTCATGTTTTTCTCTCCTGTATATAATGTGTATGTCGTGCCTTTCGTTCCCAGTATGATAAAATTGCATCGTCTACTCCGCATACTGAATAACAATGTAGTATCTCTGTGGCGTAGTTTTGTGACCACACAACTTTTGTACAGTGTAGCTCTCTACCAGGTACGTAGGGTTGAAGAATCGGCACGGACACTGGTTGTGCTGGATGTCGACGGGTAGATAGAACGGGGCAATGTGGAGAACATTCACACACGTGTCAGGTGAGAGTGCGAGCTCGGGCTGGCCAAGAAGGCGTGGCTCGTGCCTCGGCTCTCGGTATTGGGGCGTGCTTAACTATGGTTGTGCAGGCACCATATGTTACAGTATCTTGATGAAATATTTTAAAATATAACTCGGTCAGGCTCCTTGGTACACGAACCTGTTATTTGACGATATACCTACCGTCAATTGTCCATGGTGTGGAAGCTATCGATAGACAACACGCCTATTAATATTAGCCCTCTTAGGACCCCAGTCCCGTTTTGGGGACAAACTACTTATAATTGGAGCGCTTTGTCCCCACATATGGGAGTGCGGTGCTAAAGGGGTTAAGGCCGTTTCCTATGCGGTTCGATTTTTGAGCTTCAGATTTTAACCCGATCGCATTTTCAGATGTGAAGTTGGCAAATCGAAACAGCCTTCCTATGCGGAAAAATCAGATTTTTTGTGTGTGTAGAGATTTGAGCAAACGCCGAGACCAACTGCTGTTTTTGTGGTTTGGCGCCGCGAAGAGACGCGCTGGGTGCGCTGCACTGCGCGTAGGACCCAAGCGTCCGAGCCAAGGCTGACCATCTCTGGTCTGGCGGCGAAGAGACGTGGCGAGTGCGCTAGAGCCACCTGTCTTGGTATTTTGGGTTCCATGTTGTGACTGACTGCTGCTGCTGCTGCTGCTGCTGTACAGCAGTGTACGTACAAGTACTCGTACGTATCCACGGAGAGGTGCGTGCCGAGTGCGCTTCTCTTGGTCTCTAGGCCCGAGCCCGCGCCAGGCGACTCACGTCTGGCCACGGAGGGTCGCGCCGCCCGGGCGTCGGGCGCGAAGCGACGCCGCTATACAGCTGTGTTACCTTCCAACTCGTCGATCGTTCTGCTGCATGCTGTTTGCTGTCATGGGTAACATCTTGAATTTAGAGAGCATGCCATTTTTCGATTTGAAAATCTGATGACCCAGGTCGTCGGATTTTGGCTCCAAAATCCGACGACATGGGTCATCGGATTCTCAAATCGAAAAAATTCCGGTCAGATTTTACATATTTCGACTGCATAAGCAGGGTCATTCGTTTTTGAGATCGAAAAATACAAATCTGAAGCTTGAAATCGAACCGCATAGGAAACAGCCTAATACTGTCAATTGTCCGGGGTGTGGATTTCAACCTTTTGATAGACAACAGCCTAATGCATCATAGCTCTATTGTCAGTAGGCCCACTATACTCTGTCAAATGTCCTGCGTGCAGTCGAGCGATAACCTGCGAAACTTTTTTTTCCGTTCCGATCATGTGAAGATTTTCCCAATTTTGGGTTTGAGGGATACACAGGAAGTAGGTTTGCCCCAAAGCGCGGGTGCGGTTGTAAAAGAGTCCACCCCTCGGACAGGTCATCTACAGATATATCACCTGCAGATAGATCATCTACAGATAGATCATCTAGATCCTAACCTGCCGCTTGTGATACGGTGTGCAAGATCTGTGTAGTACAGATCCAACCCAGGAAACGTGTCCTAAATCGTGTAGGTTTAGGATACGGCTCCCACCCGGAAATACGAGCTAGATCATACAGATCAAGGATACTGTATGTCTATACCTGGTACGGGTGTGTCTGCCCCGAAATATCTAGATAATAAAGTGAGAATGATCTGTTAGACCATCTGTTCGAGGTATGAAAGATCTGATAAGACAGACCTCAAGCCACCGAAATTTCCTGACGCCTCCGGAATCTACTGGCAACCGCGGAAACATATTGTGGAAGCAATAACCTACTTCCTGGTATACCACGGCAATACTTAACACAGGATGTGCAAGCAGTGTCTAGAGGTAGTATTCAGCTCAAGGTTCTCCAGCTCCAGAGACCTGAGTACCGGTGCCTGTGATTGACGCATTAGATAGCACGCAGCCACGCAGCAAGAATGAGCTTCGAGGAACAAAATCGATTCCACAGCTGAGTGTGTCTTTTTTCTTTCCTTTTTTTCCATCTACGGGGACGACGGCCATTTTCCTACGCTCTCTGTGTGTGTTAGAGAAGATCGGATTTTAGGGACACCGGCACTCTCCTCGTGTGTACATGTTGTCGAGCATTCCCGCCGATGTATTGGTGCAAACTCAGCAGTATACATAGCTTGCCTGAGAGGTAACGGGAGATAGCCCCGATCGAGCGGAGGCGACCGGGAGGCGGAAGGCTGACGGCTCCCTCTGGTGCGGAAGATGCTCATTTGTTAGCACTGAAATTGGAAAATAAACCCAACGGAATTGAACCGAAATGAACCGAACCCAACCCAACCGAACCCAACCGACGCATCCGATATCGGCTACGAATAACGTTTTTGGTTCCAAAGGGTCAGTTTAAAAAGCGAAATAAATGAATCCGCCGTTACATGTCAGAACGTCCGTTATCGTTATATGAGTGTCTCCATGACGTTCAGTTCCACGAAAACGCTCAGTGATGGAACATCTTACCGCGAACCATCAATCAACGTGGCATACGCTCATGGCTGGAGCATTTTACCATGAATCATCCATCCCTGCTGTGGGAAGCGCTCATCAGTTGAACATTTTACGATGAAGCGAGAGCCATGAAATGAACCAGACCACCCCGATACCCCGTCTCCAGATACCCCGTCTCCGGTAAATCGTTGGAGTTCCTGTTTGTCTATGATTTAATGGCAATGCTTGTTTTTTGGTGGAACGTTTAACCATGAGGCCATGAAGCGAGAACCGCCGTGCCCCAGACCCGCCTCCGACAGGTGGTCGGAACTCCTCCTCGGCTATGTTTTTTTTTTTCATTTTTTCATCGCTCATTTTCTCCCATTCCCATTCTCCGACGGTAATGCTCAGGAATGCATGTTACGGCTATAAAAAGCGCGAAGGGGGCCCGCGAATGGGAAACGGCACTCTTGAAAGACGTTAATAAAGGGGATGGAACACTCATCTCCTGGCCGGAAAAAATAGGGGGTTTCCGGTATATAACGAGGCATTCTTTATTCCCATCGGGTGCTATTTTTTCCACTTCCGCGGACGGCAAGAATTTTGCGAACGGCGGGTGGAGTTGCGAACTCGAGCGTATATACGCGTATCCTGTAACAGGCATCCCTGGTGATAGTAATGAATTGGGTGGTTTACTGTAAATCGTGGGGAGTGCAGCCGTACCCCAGCAGAGTTGGAAACGCTCATGGAAGGAAACGTTTGCTCATGAAGCGAGAGCCATGAAATGAAACACCAGCAGTGTGGGAGACGCTCATGGAAGGAAACGTTTGCTCATGAAGCGAGAGCCATGAAACGACCCTCCTCCCGCCCCCCCCCCGTCTGTGAAGTCGTTGGAACTCCTCTTCGGCGGTTATGTCATCATCTTGCTTTCGTAATTGTCTCGCGTTCCCGCTCTCTCCGACTATAACAACCGATTAGATGGTCGACTAGAACCTAAAGCCAGAGGGGAGTACAGCCGCACAGTAGCAGCAAGTACTGTAGTAGTTCAGCACAAGCAGAAGTAGCAGCACTGCAGCAGTCGTAGCTCTACCTGTTTGTCGTAGTACGACGCATGCTGCTTGCTTGCCCTTGTAGGAGTAGCGCGTTTAATTTTGTGAGGCAAGCCCTTGGGCGCGAGGATCTCGATGCTACCAGTATGTCACACAGAAACTAACTTTTGAAGAAAATACGTCTAGGTACTCGTAAACTCGATGTGTACGATCCGAGGGCCTTGAGGTATTGGATTAAAAATGTAGTGAAGCCGAAAAATGTGCCCCTCTGTCCCCAAATATAAGGCCTGATCGTTCACCAATATTAAATCAAAACAATCCTTCTATTACGGGGGGACCATAGTTCATAGGACCAAATAGTGTTAGTAAAAAAGGGAAATATGTAGGTTTTTGTGTATACCATAGGTTCTATTTAGTATGGTCCCCCGCAATAGGGTTGTGGACAGATCCTAGATTTGTGACATAAGGCCTCCCCATGCAGGGGATAATCATAGTTGCTCGGCTGAGGAGACCCGGCAATCATATATCCTCCAGCCCGTGCTACAGCATACAGCAGTAGTCTTACAGTCTACAAGTAGACCAATGACCCCCCCGTTCAAATACACCTGGTAATGGGGAACCTCCGCGAGAGATTGCTTTCGAGGGTTCAATGATTCCTGGCACCTGGTGTCGGGCACCCTCTACGAGATATTGCTTTCGACAACGACTGACGCCCCATCCCTTTTCCCCCCTCCCTTTCGCCCTGCTTGTTGCGCACCTCTGCTTCCTCACCTGGTTTTGCCCCCGTACTTTTTTCGGCCGTCAACACCGAAACGTCAACATCACGGACACCAACACCAAACACCAACGACGCCACTAATGCCATCACCAACTTCAACACAACACCAACGGCAACACCATCAACAATTTCCAAAACCAACACCAACACCACCACCGACACCCCCACCAACACCCATCGCCAACTTCCAACACCAACACCGACACCGACACCAACATCATCACCAACACCAACGTCAACACTGACCCCAACACCGACACCAACATCATCACCAACACCAACGTCAACACTGACCCCAACACCGACACCAACATCATCACCACCAACTTCACCGCCAACACCATCACCAACTTCAACACCGCCAACACCGACACCAACACCCATCACCGCCACCAATTTCAATACCAACTCCACTTCAACACCAAACTTTAACTTCAACTGGAACACCCGGCACCAACTTCGACACCCCCACAAAAGGCGGGAAGGTAATCGGAAGCGCAGCAGCACGCTCCCCGCCGAAAACCACCGCTCCCCTACCGCTTGCCCCGTCTCCCTCCCCCCTCCCCCTCCTGCGCAACCACAACCTCAACCTCAACCCACGTGCGCTCGGTACCGACGGAGAGGCAGGATTAGAGCCAGGCCCCACACCCCCAACAGCAAAACAGCAGTACCTCTCGGCTCGGGTGTGCGTTTGGACAGAAAAACAGCGGGGCCTCTCATCCCTCGTGTGTGTCTGGAGAGGAATACAACAGTGCCTCCTCCCCTCGCCATGGAGGGGGCGCGTCTGAACAGAAACAAAGCGGCGGTGCCTCTGACCTCGAGCGTGCGTTTGACGAGAAAGTCGGCACGGCCTCTCACTGTGGCCATGTGCTTTGCGCTTGTGGGGCTGTTGGAGTCGCCCCTCCCCCTTGCCTCCGCGGCTGTTCCCCCCGCCTGCTCTCCGGCCTCCCAAGAGCTGGCGGTTAGAAACGCCGTGGGGCTCGCAGCTCTGGTGAAAGCGACCAACTGTTCGGAAGGGGAGTTCCTTGTTTCTTGGGAGGGGGCGGTGGTATTCGAGGAGCCGATCGTGGTGGGGAACTCCACGAGGCTGTATATCACTGGGATTGGGGCCGGCGCCACCCTGGATGGAGGCGGCGTAACCCGGCTTTTGAATGTGAGGGAGGGAGAAGGGGAGGGGGGGGGTGTACTCGATAGGAGATATGTACTCGATCTCATGCATGGCCGTAGTCGTATGACCATAGACCCTCGCATCCCTACAATGCTGGGACGGAGCATGTCGGGTATTCACCGACCGGGCAGACATTGCTTGTACCAAGCGCGAAGCGCCGTGAGGTGTCTGGCGAGTCGCATGAAGGGTGAGCTGCATCCTCTACTAAGAACCGCTTGTGGGGCGGACTTGCGTATGGACGACAGCTCCAATGAGTCGATTTAATATCCGGTGCAGGCATTTCAGAGGCAGCAATGGGAGTACTACGTAACTGCCTCTTGGGTGCCTTACCTTGAACACTACGTGATAAGATCATTCCCACTTGTGCGGAGTAAAGGTTCTTTACCTCGCACAAATGATCTAACGCGACAACCAGCTGTGGGCGACCGCCAAAAAAGAAGGGGAGGGGGGAGGGGGGGGGGTAATCATGTCCCATGACCATAGACTCTCGCATCCTTACAAGGCCAGGATGGAGCACGTCGGGTTTTCATCGACTAGGCAGGCATTCTTTGCATCAAACGCGAAGCGCCGTGAGGTGTTGGGCTTGGGGGAGGGGGTACTAATACTGTTCGTTTCATCGCACTCTGTCCGAAAATATCTAGTCTAGATGATCTAGATCGGCACTGGCACGCACCGGGGGGTAGGGGGGACGATATCTGTTTCCACGGTTACCCAGAAGGCCGTTGAGGGTAAAACCGCCCGTAAATAAGATAGTATAGCTGTGGCTGGGAAACTCGCGCAGCAGGAGATTTGTTACTGTCGTCAACTTGTGTGCGTTGCTGCATGGTAGACGGTGATATTAGTCGTCGTCGTTGTCTCGCCGACACTGCTAACTATATGTTTCGCCGTAAAAACAGCTGTGGTTGTTGTTCGGGTCACAGGACAGAAGACATCGGATCAGGCTCCAATACGCTAAACCTACTGTACTGATATTGCTGTAGTACCCCAAGTCTTGGTAATAACTACTGTATAGCCATTAAATCCAGCCAACTCGTGGCCGTATAAAATTCCAGTAAAATACTAGGGCTGTGCGTCGCCAGGATTTAGGCCATCATCTAGTTTTGAGTCGGGCGCATATCAAGTCGTTAGCCGGAGGTGCCGACTGTCCAACTCAATTGGGTTTCCATACTTTTAGGAAGGATTGTTTTAAGGCCAGACACGCTTTTTCTATTTTTTGTGCGGGGAAGCATCGGCCATGGAGGGGGCTGCTTTGGCTCGCTCCGCTCGCCTGAACTTAAGCCAGCAAGTCGCTTGCCCATCAGCTGGATTTTTCGCCAGCCTACTTGCCGACTAAGCCAGCTAGTTGGCTAACGGCATCAACCGACTAGTTATTGGTCGTGAAATCCCGCCGACTCACATCCCTATGCTGCGTATACCCTCGTGTCATACCTCGCAGGCGGCCGGGAAGGCTTCGTTGATTCTGGAAAACTTGGAGCTGCGTGACGCGTTAGCCCCGGTCTACACCGGGGGGGGGGGCGCGATTGCATCGGACGGCGCCGAGTTAACATTGCAGGTGCGGGTGCGGTACTGACCAACGACGCGCTCCATTGTCACCAATACGCACGAGTGGCGCTGGAATATCAGAATGGCCCCATGTTGGCAATCAGACTCTGGGGAAACAGTCATGGTCATGTTGCAACGAGAGCGACGCACGTGTGTTTTATATGAGGAAGTGTGGTGAGATTAAAACCCCTTTTAGACCTGCCGCCGCGTTTTGTGGACGAACCGCTCAAATTGAAGCAATTTGTTCCCCAAACGGGACTGCGGTACTAAAGGGGCCTGACTTTATTTTTTCCAACCCGCCGGACGATAATACGACAAGTTCTAAAACTGCCAAGTATTATACGTAGCCCGATAGTCCAATAATGATGAATCTGTAACGTTTCACCGACGCCTGAATTGGTACCGACGGCGAGACTGTAGCCGACGGCAAAAGTGTAACCGGCGGCGAAAGTGTATCGGACAAGAGAAAGCGTAGCCGATGGCAGAACTGTTACCGACTTCGAGTTTTTGTTATGTTGTTGACCGACGGCAAAGCTAAGACCGACGGCGAAGTTGCATCCGAGGGCGAAACTGTAACGGGCATCGAAACTGCGGCCTCCGACAGCGAAACTGTATAACCGACGGCAACATGTTAACCGACTGCGCAATTTTGACGACTTCGAAACAGAAATCGCAACCGACTGCAAAACTGTAGCTGACGTCGGACCTGCTGTAATCAAGGGTGAGCGTGTAACTGACGGCGAGACTGTAACAGATGGCGGAACTGCCGTCGAGTACAAAATGTAACCGAGGATTAAAATGTAACCGACCCCGAGACTGCTGTATCCGGCTGCGAAACCGTAGCCGCGGAGGGTGAACACTCTCTTCGACGGAAATTGAGTATCAGACTGAACAAAAATCACACCTCTTGACAGCTCATGATCTATCTATATACAACAGATCATGTACCGCAGTTCCTCGCATGCCGTTGTGAGATCTTGTGCAAGATCTGTGTAGGACAGATCCATCCCAGGTAACGTGTTCTAGATGATGCAGATTACATCATACGGCTCAGACGGGTCCCACCCGGCAGCATGTGCTAAGATCATACCAGGTACACACACAATCGGTTGCAGCTCTGCCTTTGAAATTATCTGGATCATGAGGTGGAAACATATTATCGGTACTGCTATAGGTGTGATGTCATATACGGTAGACGAGATCGAGAATATATATATATATATATATATATATATATATATATATATATATATATATATTATATATACATATTTCTGTGTGTGCCTAGAAAGATCTGTTGCTGTAGGCCATGAAGCGGGAAGCGGTGATTCATCTGTCCCAGATGGCAAAAATAATAATATAATAACCGGCTGCGAAAAAAAACTGCTGTAACCGACGGGAAATAATCTGTAACCGACGACGGCGCAACCTAACCGTTACACAGGCAACGTCCTGCAACTTCACGGGCAACCAGTCCCCATACGACGGCGGCGCCATCACCTCGACGGGGGGCATGTCCAACATGACCTTCACGGACTGTCGCTTCGAGGAAAACACCGCGGGCTACTCGGGCGGGGCCATGCGAGTCGACTCGGCCTCGGCCCTAACCGTGCGGAACTCCGTGTTCCTCAATAACACCGCCGTCAGCGACCGTTACCTCGGCGGAGGCCAAGGCGGCGCGGTATATGTGTGGGAAGGAACGCCTCGAGTGGAGTTCCACAGCTGCGATTTCCGGCTGAACACGGCCGCAGACGGAGAGGGGGGCGGGGTGAAGCACGAGGCCGGCGGGAGTTTGTTGGTCGACGCAAGCACGTTCAAGGATAACTGGGCGAAGTATTCCGGGGGAGGCGTTTCCGCAACGGGAGTTGAACAGGTATATCTATATAGACATGTGCCATTCTGTCCCTTAATGTAAGGATCGTTTGTGTAGAAATAATCGATATAAACGGTGCTTCTATTCAACCCCTTTCGGGGACCGCAGTCCCGTTTTGGTGACGAAACACTTTAAATTTGAATGGTTTGTCCTCGAAATGGGACTGCAGCCTTAAATGGGCCGAGGGACAGACGGTATATGTCAGAATTTCTGGACCACTACACTCTAAACCCCACACACCCCGTGCCACGCGCGATGGAAGTATCACACCAATAAACTAAAGTAAAAGGCTTCCAAAATACCTGGTATGAGTTTCGAGGGTTTTTTTTTGGACCTACAGTAACACATTCTTTTGTTCGTCTTTTTTTTTAACAAGTGCTAGAAACTCGCGCAGTTGGAACCTTGTAACTGCGACCAGCGTGTGTGTGGCGTTTGCTGATATAGGAGGGAAGAAGGAAGAACCTTACGCTCGTACTCGTAACATGTCGGTCTGCGCTCGTAGAATCGCAGTCGTAGGGCCCGGCTTCGCGAGCTAGAAAGGGGTACACAGTCGCACATTTTTTTAAGCGCGGTGTAGAAACTCGCAGTCGCTCGGAGTATTATTACGGGGGAGCATAGTATTCAGGACCAAATATGCTTCGTAAAAATACGGGAAAATATAGTTGTGTGCATGATGATGAGTCCTGAATACCATGGTTCTCCATAATAGTATGTCTCTTTTGTGTGTGTTGTTTCGTTGCTTTGTCTGTCGGTTGCACTTGCCGCACGTTTCGCGAAAGATGGGCTCTTCAATCGTTTCGTTTTTGGGTTGTGTTGTTGCGCGTGTTTTTTGTTTTGTTCCACACTTTCCTGTAGTTTTTGTCCTTTTCTCTTGTACCGTTTTTGTTTCCTTTCTCGTATACCAGGTACCCGGTATCTGTTTCTTTCTTCCTCGCTTTTTTTTTCTTTTGGTCTTGTTCTGTCTTGTCCCTCGTCTTTTCGTCTTTTTTGTTTGCCATATTGGATTATTTAGTGTTTTGACGGTTTTGCCGTCTGCGCAGACAATAGGAATGGCAACGGCAGGGAAGAGAGGGTGAGCGTCCTCCGAGGGATCTCGTGGGCTTGCTTGCTCCTTTGCTTGCTCCTTTGCTTGCTCCTTTGCTTGCTACCCCGAAACCCCTACCCCCACTCCCTCCCCTATCCTCACTACCCCTACCCCCACCCCACTTCCTCTACCCCCGTCTCCACCCCCCTACCCCCACTCTCACCCCCACCTCACTCCACCCTCACCCCTACCCCCACCCCGACCCCACCTCTACCCTACCCCCCCCCCCTACCATCACGTCTTCCCCCACCCTTACCCCTAGCCCTACCCACCCCCCCACCCCCGAATCCCATCTCCCCATCTCCACCCCACGCCTAGCCCTACCCCCTGCCCCACCCCCGGACCCCATCCCTGCCCTCACCTCCACCCCACCCCTACTCCCACCCCTATCCCTACCCTCACCCCTACCCCCACCCTTACCTCTAGCCCCACCCACCTCCTGACCCCCACCCCTGCCCCCACCTCCACCCCGCCGGTACCCCCACCGTTATCTCTAACCCTACCCACCCCCCCCCCACCAAACCCCATCTCCACTCCACCCCTACCCCAAGCCCTATCCACCCCCCAACCCACACCCCTGCCCCCACCTCCACTCCACCCCTAACGCCGCCCCCTCTCCACAACGATGCTCCCACGGACGTGAAAAAACAAGGTTGACGTCGTAGCTAGCGTGTTCGAGGGTAACCGAGCGTCCAACCAGGAAGATTGGGCTGGCTCCGGGAGTTTTAAGCAGGGGGGGGGGCTGCACGTGTTCGGGGAAGCAGAGGTGGCGTTACGCTCCAACTATTTCTTCGACAACGGGGCGGAGCATGGAGGAGCGGTGGTCATGAGGGGAAACCTTACGGTGCAGGTGGAGGATTGCGTGTTCAAGAGCAACGTCGCCAATACTTATGGCGGAGGCGTTACGCTGACGGTGAGAGTGGTGGCTTTGGATTGGTTCGTTGGCTTCGCCGCGTTTGGTTGATTGGTTGGTTGGTTGGTTGGTCGTGCCGCTGCATGCGACGCGAGTCTTTTCTGGTAGTGGTGGTGTTGGGTGTTGTTGGTGTTGTTGGTGTTATTTTCTCTTGTTCCTGGTGGTGGTGGCGGCGGTAATGTTTGTGTTGGTGGTGTTGGTGTTTGTGGTTTTGGTTTGAACGTTGTTGATGGTGTCGGTTTTGCATTGTGGCGGTGGCGGTGGTGGCGGTATGGTTTTGGTTTCAACTTTCGTTTTTTGGTGTTTTTTTTTCGACGCTGATATTGGTGATGTTGGTCTGAGACGAAGTAGTTGGTGGCGGTGGAGGTGGTGTCGGTTTTGACGTAGTCGCTTCTGTTGATGTTGGTGTTTGGTGTTGTTGCTGTTGCTGTTGCTGTTTGGAACTCCCGACTGTTCTTGCCGGTATAATTTTCGTTTTCGCTTGTCGTTTGTCCTTGGGTCGCCGTATTCACTCTGCTTCCCCCCACTCCTCTTCCGCTGTTGCTCCTTCTCATATCACAACCCCCTCCCCTCTCTGCTGCCCCACCCCCCTACCCCCCCCACCCCGATCCCTCCAGACCTACGGCGAAGGGGACTTCTACGCAACGTTCACCAACACCACCTTCTCAGAAAACTGGAGCGCCGGGTCCGGCGGGGCGATCTTCTCCACCGCGGGCTCGGGAAACATGTCCCTCATCCGGTCAACCTTCGTCAACAACTCCGCGGCCTACCGGGACGACCTCGACGGTCCCGGGTCCCTCCGCGGGGGCGCGGTCCTCGCGGCGGGCGCCGGCCTCGTCTCCCGCGCCGACAACTGCACCTTTGCCGGCAACTACGCGGGCGCCGTCGGCGGGGCGCTGGCCTTAGACGGCGGGACCTTCTCTTCCTCGGAGTGCATTTTTTCCGGGAACGTTGCTGGGAACGGTGGTGCCATTTCGGCTTCGGAGGACGAGGGCTCCCCGGCGGAGGTGTACGTGCGTGGGGGTACGATGCAGCGGAACGTCGCAGAGCCGCATCCGTACTCTTTCGGGGAGGATGGGTACGGGGGTGCGTTGCGGGTGGAGGCTGGGTCGGAGGCCACGCTGTATTTGGTTGCGGTGGAGGAGAACTCGGGGGATTTTGGCGGGGGTATTTCTCTCTCGGGTGAATCGAGGGTGTCCTGCTCGGAGGTCAACTTTTCTTCCAATGCGGCGGGGGTGGCCGGGGGGGCGGTGCAGGCGTGGGGCAACGGCAGCCATTTCTTGTCGGAAGGCTGCCTGTTCGTTGGGAACAAGGCTAGCGGGTACACCCACACCAGCAGCGACAGCGGCAGCGGCGGCGGCAGCAGCAGCAGCAGTAGCCGTGTGCCAACGTTGGACGCTGCCGGCGGTGCGGGAGGAGCCATTTCTGTGACGGATGGGGGGTCCGTCTTGTTGTTGGACACGACCCTTTCTGCCAACGAGGCGGGTGGCAAGGGGGGTGGAGTGCACTGTGGGGACTCGGCGAATGTTACCGCGATTCGCGTCGGCTTCGACGGGCACTTCTCTGGGAGGGACGGGCATGCGGATGCCCACGGAGGAGCGCTCGCTGCCGTGCGCGGGTGCTCTGTGAGAATTATGGAAGGGGAAGCGGAGGAGGGGACACGGGGGAGGGATATGGTCGGGGTCGGGTTCGGTTCGGTTTCTGGTCTGTTTTTCTGGCGATAAATGGTGCGACTTGGTACTACATGCGTTTTCCATTAGGAGTACAGCACCGGGTGCCCACTAAGAAAACGAGCAATAAAAAAGGCAGGCTGATTTTTTATTTTTTCCGGGAAGTAAAGAAATGCCGGGGTCCTTTCATTGAAGTAAAGTACAGAACGCGCGCATTCTCAATGTACCAAGTCTTGCCTGAGTTAGTTTTCCTGTTTCTTATTCGGTGTCATGTGTGTACTGTAGGGACTGTGCTCCGTCTCGAAAGGGATGCGTGGTCAATGACTAAATAGCCAAGACAAGCTACCAATGGGGACCCCCCCCCCCACCCCCCCACCCGCTCGCGCGCGCGCATGCTAAGCTCGCCGCCAAATTCATATTCGGTGTGCTGACCATCATTTATGCCCCCCTTCCCCCCCCCCCCCCCCCTCTCCGTTCAAACCGGCGCGCTTGCGCGCCCATTCGCTCACGCTTTGCTCACGCTCACGCGCTCTCCCAGGTGACCCTCGAAGACGGCATGCTCACGTCTAACGAAGCCGTGGGGGCATCGGGAGGGGCGATAAGCGCGGGGAGCGGGTCGTTCGTAAAGGCCGCTCGGTGCGCCATGTCGGCCAACAGCGCCAACGGGGGGGGCGCTGTGTACGGAGCCGGGGCGACGACTCGGGTTTCGTTGGACGCATGCTCGCTGTCGCAGAACAGGGCGGTAAAGGAGGGGGGCGCTTTGAGGGCGTACTCTTTGGAGATTCTGAGCGCTGAGAGGTGGGAGTCTGAGGGGGCGAAGGGGGCTGGAGGGGTGAAGGGGGAGTTGGGGTTTGGCCGGGGGGGGGGGTGGATGGGGGGAGGGTACGCGGGGAGGGTGAGGGGGGGGAGGGAGGTGTACACGTTTTGTTGCCTGGCTTAGTCGTTTTGTCCATTGACCATGACGCATCCCCTTCGAGACGGAGCACCGCTGCTACTTCTAATAGAGACACCTCCGAAAGTACCTTTCCTAATCCTAAGATCGACGACTTCACCGCGTGGGCGCTGATTTACCTTGAGAGGTGCTGCAGATAGGGTAAAGCGGGGCAAGGGCGGGACGGAAGGCGAGAACGCTCGAAGGGTATATTAGGGGGTGTAGGGTTTCGCGTTGGGCTTGGGATTGCGGTATGGGTTCTATCCGTACGGGATAACTCTCCCCGCCCTAGCGTTGGTCGCCTCATGGAACAGCACCTCATACCCCTTGTGCTGCTGCTGGCTAACTGATCCGTGAACTCCTCCTTGGGCACTCGACGATCCGATGGGCGTTCAGCTGCACGTTTTCGGACAACTTCGCCGGAGAACTGGGAGGCGGGATTCACTGCTTCGAGTGCTCGATGGTTACTACCAACTGCAGCTTCGAGCGGAACGTGGCTAGCGGGGATGGAGGCGCCATGCGCCTGTCGTATGGCAGCGCGGCGGGCGTCAACCTCTGCCGGTTTACGGGCAACAAAGGTGAGTACCTGGTATTACAGGGGACCATAGTAAATAGGACGAAATAGTGTTAGTAAAAATAGGTGAATATGTATGTTTTTGTGTGTACAGCAGTAGGTCCTATTTACTATGGTCCCCCGTAATAGCAATCATAGATTTTCTGCAACAATGAACTCGTTTGGGCTGACCGATGTTACTTGCACGGTGGTTTACTTTTCTTATTCTCTACGAGGTAACTTTCAAGAGATTTGTTTTTGTGCTCATGTTCGTCGTTCTTCGCGACGTACGAGTAGCTGGTACGAGGAAACGAGCACCTGCTCTGTTTTTACGAGGAAGTAGCACCTTCCGTGTTTTCCCTTCAGTACCTAGCCCTCCCCGCCCGGTCTATATGGTGATACGACTACGGCCATGAATTACATGAGTACCCCTCCCCCCTCTCTCGCAATCCCTCGAAGTTTTCCTCAAAACCATTGTTTCTGCGATATTGCTGTCGCTATTTTTCGTTCCCGCTACGTGCGTACTGCAGCCGTGTACGATGGAGGTGCGATATCGGTGGACACGGCAGTCAGTAGGGGCAGCGGCAGCGCGGAGGAGCTGAGCGCGGTTGTCCAGCCCCAAAACGGAACGGACGACACGGTCGCGTTGGGTCTCTCGTGCTTAAACACCTCCTTCCACGCCAATGACGCGGGTGAGCGGGGCGGAGCGCTCTACTCCACGACGGTGAGTCTAGTTTTTGTTTTTGCGCGCAGGTTGATGTTGGCTATGAGGGTATATAGCTCACCACTTATCCGAGAACACAGTAGTAGTGTACGAGAAGAATATGACCATCTCTTACCCTGAGCCAATCAGAGCAACCCTAGCCCTTGCTTGCAAGAAGACCCACCTGCAAAACTTAATAGGATGCATCTCACCCTTCGTGCGACTCGCCCAACACCTCGCGGCGCTTCGCGCTTGGCGCAAGCAATGTCTGCCTGGTCGGTGAAAACGCGACGTGCTCCGACCCGGCATTGTAGGGATGCGAGGGTCTATGGTCGTACGACTTCGGCCATGCATGATAGGAGTACCCCCGCTACCCCCTTGGTGAGCACGCCCCCTCCCCTCTTTTTTCTCCCTTGGTCTTTCCTCTCTCTCTCCCCCCCCCCCCCTCCCCCTTTCGTTGTATATTTTTGTCCTGTCCCCCTCCCTCTCTCTGTAATTTGTCGCTGTTGTGCGTAGGGGTCTGTCATTGAATTCCGAGAGTGCAACTCTACCTCCAACACCGCTACCCTGGGGGGGGCGGTGTACATGTCCAGGAGTGAGTTCACCATCAACACGTGTATATTCGACGGAGATCAGGTATGAATACATTCATATTTACCTGGTACCTGGTATATTGCTAAGGCATTGAGGTGCTATTGTTATTTGTATTACAGTATGTATTACAGTAGTATTCTATCACCACTGTAGATCACACCGTTCAAAAGGTGCCTCCAGGGAGGGCAAGCCATTGATGATGACAAGCTGGCACAGCCCACACAGAACACCGATACGAATAGGTATTCGCGTTCGGTAACTTCGTGTTCGGCTTGGGAGGCAAGCATCCTCCCCTTGGACGAATACCGAGGCGTTCTACACTAGGGGTTCACCCTAATTTTTCTGAGGCTCCTCACGTAAGGAGCTCGATACCTCACCCCAAAGCTTGATATCAGCAAAAAATCAAATTGCATCCCGATGCGTAATGCCATGGCCCAATTATATAAAACGCCATTTTTCGAAACAAGATTGGCATTCCGACGATTTTGGGTTAAGGAGCCCCGTCATTCAGAAACTATTTTAGCGGAAATGTGCTACCTCTATCGTAGAACGAGTCTAACCCTCTCCAAACCGTGAGGCAAGTATTTGTCCCATGGGCGAATACTCTCTCCAGCACATTGGACAAGTAGTCGTACGTTGGATGGATACCCCCACCGGGAACCTGGGGCAAGCACTTGCTCGTGGGCGAATATTAAAATTATTAATACCTATTGGACAAATGGATTTGGCAGGTATCCGTGAAATCTATTGGTGTTCATCGTGCGGGGTTTGCAAGTTACTGTAGTTCCTGCTTTGATGATGGTGGTATTGTAGGAGTGCGTTACGTTAAAGAGAACGAGGTATGGCAGATTTATTTATTTATTTATTTGTTTTTCTTGTTTTCTTTGTTCGTGTTTTTCCATCCTATCTACCTGGTATGTATGTATTGATGTACATATGTATGTACATATGTATACATGTTTTTTTGTCCTACTTCATCAGCTCCTTCGCCCTCCCTGTGGTATCTCACATTGGGGGTAGCTGCCCCCCCCCCCCCATTCCGCTACAATACGAACCCTCTTTTGTATCACGGGAAGAGGTGAGCATTGTCTCCCCTCGTCTTCTCGCGGAGTATACGATGACAGATTGCACGAACATAGAGCACCGCGGTGGCTGTCAGGCTTAACCCTTTTGGGACCCCAGTCCCGTTTTGGGGACGAAATACTTGAAATTAGAGTGTTTTGTCCCCACACATGGGAGTGCGGTTCTAAAAGGGTTAACAGCTAGCGCCAGCTACTGTCGTTGTTCTCTGTTGTTGTTTGGCCTATCTCCTGCGAACACTTCTCTCGCGAGGCGCGAGGGCTATTTCCTAGATTTTATGATTATTATTGCGTACTCGGTACAGGTATCATAAATATAATTCGAAGGGTATTTTTTCAGCGCAGACAAGTAAAAGGGTATTTGAAGAAGCGGAGATAAGTTATTGATGATAGTCTGAACGTTTGTTCAGACGAGTAGTAGGGTGTTTTTGAAGCGAAGATAAGCTATTGATATTTTATGTTATCTGATAGGTAATCGGAAGGTAACTTCCGTGGAGATAAAGGTATTGACGTTAGTACGTACGCCATGTAGAGAATGCAGCTGCTTTTTCAGCGGAGATCATGTTGACAAAGATAATTCGTGGGTAAGGCCACTTCTTATGCCGTCGGATTTGCAGTCAGTTGAAAAACAACTTGCAGCACGTTCGCATGAACTTTTGCCCCGGAAATGTTGGAAACTGGTCTTTCTCGTCTCAGAATGTGTCCGATCTCTCTCCAAGATCTATCTGGGGGTGTTTCCCGCTTCTCCAGGCACCCGGATACAGGAAATTTCCGTCCGCACTTTTTCTATCCAATGGGGTCAAACACGGTCCAAGCGCCCGATCGGATCGAAAAAACCCGTTTTTTTTCGATCCGATCCCCGATCGCAGTCATACTTTCCTCATTTGGATCGAGAAAGTGCGCACGGTGATTTCTTGCAACTGCTCGTGAAGCCGGAAACACCCCCTGATAGATCTTGGAGAGAACTCCGACACATTCTGAGGCGAACAATACCAATTTTCATCATTTCCGGGTCAAAAGCTCATGCGAGCGTGCTGGAAGGGACTTTTTCAACTGACTGCGCATCCGACGGCATTAGAACTGGCCTAGTAAGAAGGGGGTGTTCAGCTGACGAGAGTTTTCCAGAGTGGTATATAGTCGTATGTGTGTACATACAAAGATGAAGATAATATGATAATATGACGAGAGTTTTCCCGAGTGGTATATAGTTGTATGCGTGTACATACAAAGATGAAGATAATATGACAATAGGATACATGCCAGGGTGCGCCGCTGTGTACCCAAACAACGGCGGCAGTACCCTTCTTTTTGTTTTTCTGTAGTTTTGGTTGATTCTTATTTATTGTTCAGTTACACTGCATACTTGGAAGCATCCGGCAGCAGGATAACGGTGAGAGCAATAAATACTGCCGTGTCTACCTTTGGGTAGTTGCTTCGTTCGTGTGCATTTCGGTGCTGGTTGTTCTTGTGTTTATACTGTAATTATTGTAGTTCACTTCATGACGACGCCGCTGATAGATGACGTCATGTTTCTGAAGCAAAAACACATTTCAGGTGGATGTTTTGATGCGTTGACGTCACGTCGTACCGCTTTTATCATTTCGTCGACGTTTCTTTAGTGGTTTGCCCGTGCACCACTGCGAAAAACGACCCTCACTCTGATCCCAAGTGGTCTCTACCCAGAAAGCACGGGTGCAGTTAGTTTTGCACAGGCTTAAGACACGGTCGTATGGATTTATTGTTCCGCGCGTTGTGGTGACGCGGACCGGCGACAATACGGAAGTGCTATCGTACCGTGTATCACTTTGAACGGAAATATAAGGGCCGCTTGGTCTTCTTATTGACGTCCAAACGCCCCTTATATTCCCACCCAGAGTGTATCACACTGCCACACTATTACGGGGGGCCATAGTTAACAGGACCAAATATTGTTAGTAAAAATGGTTAAACATATAGGCTTTTATGTGTACCGTAGGTCCTGTTAACTATGCCCCCCCGTAATAGGGTGATAACATAACACACCCCCAGGGAGGAATTTCCGAGACGATTTTTTCCATTTTCGAGGGGGATACACACAACAAAAAATGGTGGTTTTTCGGAAAATAAAAAACTCGTCGAGATTTTCCCGCAAATCGACGCATCTCTTTTTGTTTTTGTGGTTGCGCTCTGCCCGCTGTAGACAAAATTGGCTGGGAACTTCGTCGCAGGGGGTGTGTTGTCTTATCATCCTACAGTAGTGTGATCCGTGTTTCATTTACCGTATGCCGTCCTACTATATACCTGGTACAAAACATGGTAACACAAAACATGGTAACGGATGGATGTGTCTACGTAGGGTTTTCGTCTGTGCTGTATTTTTTTCGTGTTCCCAACCCGTAACCGATGTTCTTTTTTTCATCGTTTTCTTGGCTCGTCTTCTCCCGTCCTGCCTTGTCTTCTCATGTCAAGCGTACTGGCGCGTGTTTCTGACTTTCTCTCCGACGCACACCGCCACGATACTTTGATCTAGCTATTAGTATCGAGTGACGCCACGATACTTTGATCTAGATGATAGCTTAGCTAGCTGTCGATCTGCATGTGTGCGTCGATAGCTGTATAGCAGTAGGTACAGCGATGGCTGCCTGTGATAACTATTGACAGCTGCACTACGCAGGAGAATTATTGATAGCTCTGATTTTTGTTTTGTTTTTATGATATGAGCTACTGTAACACTGGTAGCTGCCAGGTGTTGATAGCTATTGATTCTATTGGTAGCTTGGAACAATTTTCACCAGCAGCAACGACGGCGCTGGTTACAAACAAAATGCCCCCTGTTACATGTATTTTTTGTACAGTATGTACATCATGTTACTACATGTACTTCTGTACCACTCCCCTGCAAGCCCCGAAGAGGTAAATAGTAATAGGCTAGAGGCAGCGGATCCTCCTCACCAGGCGGGGGCCCAATTGGCCGACCTGCGCTCGGCGCTACTCGCTCCGCTCGATCAGTATACTGATGTAGTCCAGTATACTGTTGCAATCCAGTAGACTGATTGCCGATAAAGTCAGTAGAACATCTACCGAGTGTGGCTACCAGTGCCCGGCAGCCCGGAGTTGTTACACCTCGGCCAGATCATGGTCTATCTATCTATTGACAGATCTAGTTCCCCACCTACCGTTGCGAGAGGTTGTGCACCATCTATCTGCGTACAGTACGTATCTAACCCAGGGAACACGTGCTACATAGATAGATGATGCGGCTTATTCGGGTCCCCCCACGGCAACACGAGCTCAGTCATACCAGTGCTGCAACATCAGGAGTAGATTTTTGCCTTGAAAGGTCTGCTACGGTAGGTCGTGTAGTGGAATTGAAACATGTGATCTGGCCGAGGTGTGTGAATATTTTTGCCCCTATCAAGTCCCAGATGGTGGTGGTTACAAACAGAGCGAGCCCTGTACTGTACTGTGTATCTCTTTCTGCCGCCTGCCGCCTGCCGCCTGTCGCCTGGCTGCAGGTGCCGACGGGTGCGATAATGTACACGGTCGGAGCTCATGTGAGTGCCCGAGAGGCCATCTTCATCCACAGAAACAACGACACCGGCATGCTCGCGGTGCACGCCGGGTCGGACTCCGTTTTCCAGGCGCAGGAGTGCTCCTTCATCGGATGGGTTGGCAGCAACGTGGTCAGTGCTGTGCTGTGCTGTTGCTTTATGTTTTGTGTGTTTTATCAGTTTTTTGTTTATAGATGTGTTTACCGGGTATACACTAAATTATGGGTAAAACCCTTTTATGTAATCGTTCGACGTATTTGCTGCAGTAGATTGGTGTGATGCATCTTGTCTTGTTCTTGTTGTTTCATGCTTGTATTGTGTAACTGTACCGGGTACCTGGTTTGCATTCCTTTGCGCAATACTCTTTGCAGTACCTGAAGCATCGTCATCCCCATTCTTCGTACCAGATATACTGTAGATATCGTTATTTTTTTAGGTGATCTGTTTGTGGCATATTTTTGTCCATATCTTTGTTTACAGGAGTAGTCATACTTGTGTGACTCTGTTCGTGTCTTTTTACTTCCAGCTGTGTCTTCGATACTCCCTGCTCTAGAGCCTTTACCAGGTATATCATGACTCTTGACAGAGAAACCACGCTCGGTTGGTTGATTTGCCATTGTTCACACCTCTGACAGATGGTCGATTCCCACATTATTATCAACATCTTTGATTTGCAGCTATATTCCCAATCTTGTGTGATCTGCATGATCTGTGTGATCTACAGCTTATGTTGCCGGGTGGGGGCTGTTTTAATCTGCATCATCTAGCACATATTTTCTAGGTTGGATATGTACTATACACAGATCCTGCACAAGCTCTCGCAACGGCAGGCGAGGAGCTAGATGATCTAGATCTACTGTACCTGGTATACAGATAGATCGTGATCTATCTGAGGTGCGGTGCCTTATTCTGACCTACCTGGTATTTGCTAAACCATCAATCGATGGACCGATCCTCTCTCTCCACCCGTCTGACCTACTGGTATTGCTGTGAACACAGTAGACCATACACACGATACAATCGTTCGATAAGTCCTCTCCTATCGGCTGATCTACTGGCCTACTGATAGACTGCTGCTACGAGTAGATCGTCAATCGGTCGACAGATCCTCTCTCCAACCCATCCATCTACTGACCGATCGCAGAATCGCCAATCGATCAACCGACCGATCCTCTAACTTTTACCCACCTATTTATTGCTAGTAATACAGCGGTAATAAGAAGTAATAAGACGCGAGTCGATGAGGGAAGAAAGAAATTGCTGAACCCTTCCTGCGACAATGTTGGTGAAGGCACGTGCCGGAGTGGGGAGGGGTGGAGGGAGGAGAGCCAAGCTGCTACATACTCGATGAAAATAGACGAGCAGTGGGAATGCTGAACCCTATGCGCCACCAAAAACCAAGGCACGTACCGGGGGGGGGGAGAAGGGTAGACACCTGTGACCACACGGCTTGTCCAGAAGCTCGTTGAGGGTAAAACCTCCTACGAGTTAGGCTGGACAAGTGCAAGTGACAATTAAATATGTATATACTTCGGTATAATATATATATATATTATATGTGTATGTGTGACCCCGGATCTGAGTCACGAGTAGGAAGGAAGGAGAGAGAAAAACAGGCCGAAGTTGATGAGACGATCGACGTGTCCTCTCTATATATAACCTATTTGCTAGAATGACCAATCCCCTCATCTATGACCCGTCAGACCGATCGCGGGGTCATCTATCGATGGGGCGATCTTCTGCCCAACCAATTGAGGCTTATCTATAGCTATGCAATGATCAGAACGCCTCTCACTCACCCGCCGATCTATAATGACACTGACGGATCGCTGGATCGCCAATTAAACCAATTGAGCAATCAGCCTGTCCTCTGACGCGTTGTGCGATAAGGGCATCAGTAGTACTTTTTTTGTTGCGATTGCCTCATGAGGCAGCAGTGGTGGGGCTTGTCAACTGACATTCGTTTTGTTTTTCAACAACTGTTTTTTTATTCAGACCTGAACAACCCTTAGGATCGCCGGTCGCGTTAACTGTGCATTTTCTTCCGAAATCCAGCCCAAAACCTTTTTCTGGGTGAGATCCACGTTGAACCATAAATTTCCATGTCTCGAAAATCGAGTCCCAAGAAGACGAAAAGTCGTGGTCGTCGAAGAAATTTCTCAAGTTCTTCACCTAATAATAGTGGAGTTATTCGATTCAGGTTTTTTTTTGTTGATCGGTTTGCCATAATACGGTATACCGTAGATAAAGAGGGCTAGGTTCGCGCTGGGGGTGCGACCGTTTTTCAGCAGTAGTTCTCTCTTCAACAACGGCAAGGGTGCTAGAGTCGAACGCTTTATTTTCGGAAGGTTCTCGACCTCAACTTTCCGAAAACACTTTAAGGTTGTTGTCACGGCATTTTGACACTACAGTAGCTTTAACCTTCCCGTTCTAGAAAAAAAATCGAGCGCTAGAAAACGATCGCGCCACCTGTCCAAAGTCAGCGCTCTTCAAGTCGGGGGCCTCAGAGAGTTGCAGCAGCACCCTTACCCGCAGCATCCGTCTTCTTCTCTCTTACCCTGCCCTTCGCTTGCGCCTTCGGTGTTGCGGTGTCACCCCGCCCCCGTCGCGCGCCTCAGGTACTGGCGGATAAATCAGGGACGTTGTGGCTAGATTCCTGCGACTTCAGCGGGAGCACGGCGTCGAGGCTGGTGTCCGTGGAGAACGGTGGCAACATGGCCACGGTGCGAAACGCACACCTCAGCACCAACAACTTTCAGGCCGTCAAGTGAGTGCATTCGAGCCGTTACTTCGGCAGAGCGATGTGTTACGGTACCTCGTACCCCTCCCCTGGTGCATACGAGTATCTCCTGGTTGTTGATGGTTTTGTGGGGGTTTGTTTTGTTGTTTTTTCCAACGCTGTTTACGGATAGGGTCAAACCTCGCGGGTCAGGTTGGGTCGGGTCGGGTAAAAGGGTGTCCCGACCCGACCCGACCTGACGCGAGGCGTCCCGACCCGACCCGACCTGACGCGAGGCGTCCCGACCCGACCCGTGGGATTTCGAAGGGTCCCTGACCCGACTCGCGGAGTGTGGCCCCTCTATCGTGCCGGAATGCGAGCAATACCGACACTATAGCGGCAGCCGGCACTATTAATAGCACACGGCCACACTGGTGAATCCCATCTATTCTGTCTGCAGTGCAGTGCCGAGCGATTTCACAAGGCACCATAGCGGGCAAGCGGCACTACTCAACCGGCCCCGTTAAGAGGGACCACTACCAACTGTACTGCGAGTTGCACTCTTGCCCTCGACTATTACATGCCTGTGACATTTACGATGTTGCTAAACGCTCTAGTGAACAGATATTACAGCTTTACACGGTTCAGTTTGGTACTGTACCCCCAATTTGCATCAAATATCTTAAATTGACGTCGTTCGTCTAAACCCGGGCAGGCTTTTTGCGTCACCGCCTTGTAGTGTACCTGCTACATGTACGTTTTTCAGCCGTTTGTTTCTTAGTACAGCCTCAACTTTGTTCAGGAGCGGTTTTATCGCCTGTAGTTTGACTTGGGGTGTTGGCCCAGTCGCAGCACACATAACCGCAATGGATGAAATATATATTAGCCCAAACTAGCGATAACTTTACCCTTTTTGTACCACCTTCCCGTTTAGGGACAAACTCTTGAAATTTGAGTGGTTTGCCCCCAATACGGGACTGCAGTTTGGTCGAAAGGGGTGTACGGCGCTTCACGGGTGGGGTCAAGCCTCGCGGGTCGGGTCTGGTGGGGTCAAACCTCGCGGGTCTGGTCGGGTCGGGTCGGGTCGAGTCTAACCTCGGTCGGGTGAGGGTGACCCGACCCGACCCGCGAGAGTGTGAAAACCTCCTGACCCGACCCGACCCGATTCGATCCGACCCGTGATGTATCGAATTTCTGCTGACCCGACTCGCTTAGTGGGGTGCTTAGCCGTGGAGAGCCCTGTTTAATACCTGGTAGTAATCAAGTTCGTATTTGGACAAGAACTAGAACTAACCGTCTTTCATTTACCTCACATTGCCTTCTTTGTACCTGGTGCACTCTCCGCTCATGCCACCCGAAGGGAAACGTTCGTTGGTTTATGGCGACTGCTATTGCTCCACAAGGATAGGCCACTCTGTATATGCTACCTGTGCCTGTCTGTGCCTGTATAGTAATACGTCTATTGTGCCAGCCGTCGATGAAGTGCCATCTACCGTACATTCGTAGCTCAATATGTTTCGCCTGTTGCTGCTGCTATATCTCTGCTACTGCTATGTACTAAACTACTACAACCACTACTACTACTACTACTACTACTACTACTACTACTACTACTACTACTACTACTACTATTACTACTACTACTACTACTACTACTACTACTACTACTACTACTACTACTACTACTACTACTACTACTACTACTACTACTACTACTACTACTACTACTACTACTACTACTACTACTACTACTACTACTACTACTGCTACTACTGCTACTACTACTACTACTACTACTACTACTACTACTACTACTACTGCTACTACTAATACTACTACTACTACTACTACTACTACTACTACTACTACTACTACTACTACTACTACTACTACTACTACTACTACTACTACTACTACTACTACTACTACTAATACTCGTACTACTACCAATACTACCAATACTACCACTGCGCCTACCACCACTTCCACCATCATCACCACTACCACCCCCACCACCACCACCACTGCTACTACCGGCACCATACAGCTACGGCACCGAGCTTGGAATAGGGCACAACCTGTCGCTATTTGGGACGAACATCGCGGGATGCGATGAGAGCGACTGCGCTAACAGGAACGAGTGCGAGGAGGGAAACCTTGGGGTCTACTGCGAGTGCTACGAGTACATTCTTAGCGACACGGATGTGAGTAAGGGTGACTCTGCCGCCAGTAGTCATGTTGATGTCGTTCATTCCGTGGGGTCCGAAAGCTACAATAGGTTTGACGTAAGGTACACTAGGCTACTGCGAGTGCTACAAGTTTATCGTTGGCTCCACGGATGTGAGTTGGGGTGACTCTTCCGCCAGGAGTGCTGTTGGTGTCGTTTTTGCTGTGGGGTACAAGACGTTTGGCGCAAGGTACAGTAGGTGCAACATCAAGCCCATCCTTGGCAGTAGGCCTGTGACGGACGGTGGTCTATCAGTAGGCTTGGAATGCACTACAGTAGTTTTCGTGTGTTGCGCATCTCGGGCTGATGACACCGATGCCCCCTGCGTGATGTAAGATCGTGATCTGTGACATAGATCGTGATGTGTCAGGCGTAACTGACGGCGCCGAAAATTGCGGCTGTCTTACATCGTTGGGTGGGAGGGCACGGCTGTACCTCTGTCGCCACCGCACCTGATCCTCTCGGAATGAGATCGGGTCAACGCGCTCACGAGCCTGAGGCAGCAGTAGCCGCAGTAGTAGTAGTAGTAGCAGGTTGGACTGCTGTTGCAACGGGAGCGACGGGTGAATTTGACACACAACATTGATTCTACAATACATATTTAAGCTTTATTTTTACCAATCTGCCGGAGGATAAAAGTAAAACAAAAACAAAAAATTATACGGCGCTGCGCGTAGCGGAGGGTTGCGCCCGCTACGTTCGTTCACACGGAAGGAGGGAACGCGGCAGATGGTCCAAAGTTCAGGTTCATACTGGCGAGTTGCAATGCCAAGGGCGCCATGCTCCAGGAGAACAACCCCGACGCGGCGTGCACGTATGATGTGTACGTACATTTGTTTGTTTTTTATGTACGGAAGAAAAACACAGCACGGCACAGCACCGCATGGCGGTGCGCCGCTGCGTGAGATGAGCTCAACTGTGTGTTCCTTGCTTTGTTGCTATTGTAAGCATAAGGACCGCGTATACATGAATTTCAGGTTCAATCGATCTTTATATTAACAGACACCCAGAGTGGTATATACGTATCTATATACCCTGGTACAATATATACCTGGTATATATTATATGTATGACACTTCGTACTTCGTCTACATGATAGTTCGAACTATTCCGGGCGACCATAGTTAATAGGACCAAATACTGTTAGTAAAAAAAGGGAGATATATAGGTTTTTGTGTGTACCATAGGTCCTATTTACTATGGTCCCCCGTAATAGATACTTAGTTACCTGGTATGCGAAAGCTACTGCTGCGCTACTGCGCTGGTGAGCAGAGAGAGCTAGCGCTGCTGATCTGATCTTGCCTGATCTGAGCTGGGTGTGATTTGTGTTTTTTTGTTATACGTGTACCGCGTGTGATACGGCACCGTTTACCTATGAAGTACGTGTGGTGAGTAGAGTACAGCATACATGTACGGACAGGCAGGAGCCCCTTGCTCTGCAAGTGCAGCATGCATCGGTTACCTGGTACCTGGTAGTAGATAAAGCAGTGGGTGGAGTTACACAGCAGTACCTGGTATGCATAGTCTACTTTGGTGCATGCTTTCAAGTGTAAGAGAGATACGACATGTCAGGTATGAAATACCTGGTGCGTGTGCATACATGCAGCACTCGTACGAGCATATCCACTGTACGCCCTGCAGTTTGCAAAGCGCCCGTGCGCTGACTGTTCCCTGGTACACGCTTTCGACATATGATATAGATCAGATGCGTGTGTTCTTCACATTAAACCGTTCTTTCTACCCGTCGACACCCAGCACAACCTGTGTCCGTGCCGATTCTTCAATCCTAAAGAGATACAAGTTCTATGGTCACAAAACTATGCCACAGAGATACCACGTTGCCACGTACCAGGTATGCAGTAAGCACAGTGGACAATGCAACGCCATGCCATTCATACTGGATACGACAGGCACGACATACACGTTCAGATAGATCAGATCAGATCGCTATGTCAGGATTTAGATCTTCGAGGGCTGATAGATTCCTGACCTGTATGATCTACAGTAGCCCATGTTGCCAGGGGGGAAGCCGTGTGGTCTGCACGATGTGGCACTTGTTGCCTGGCTTGGATCTGTACCGTGCAAACCCTCCACAACACTTCATAACGGCAGCTTCGGTTCCAAATGATGTAGATCACGGCCTGTCCGAGGTGTGTACTGTTGTATGCTTCGCGCTGTACCTTTTGCGGCTAAAAATAATGGGGGAGACTCGGGGCGGCTTGAACGGACCACAGACGAAGGCCGGGATGAGGCAGCCTGGCCCCTACCGCTGTGTACAAACATAGACGCCAGCTCTAAGAAAATAAATTATTCAAAACTTGATCTCCGGTACGCCCCCACAGCCCACACCCCACCCCGTTTTTGCTCACATGGTGTTAGCCTGTCGGTGTACTGAACCCCCATGATATCGACTACCCGCCCCCTAACCCAACCCGCCATCATCCGCCCCCCACACCCTGACCCATCTCCCCCGGATCGGCCATACAGAAAGGCCTTGAACGGTCTATAACCCCCCCCCCCTATTATGTATACGTTGCTATGGCGTCGGTTGGCAACGGCACTGTAAAACACACCGCTCACTACTTGGCCTAGACAACCAGGGTTCGTACCGTTTTTTTCTTTTTTCTTTTTTTGGCGGTCGGTCACAGCTGGAGGTCGAGTTAGATCGTTTGTGGGAGGTGAAGAGCCTTTGCTCCGCACGAGCGGAATGATCGTTTCACACAACAGTGTTTATATGTTTAGGCACCCAAGAGGCAGATGCATGATACTCCCATTGCTGTTTATGGAAGTGGCTACACCGGAAATTAAATTAACTCATTGAAGCTGTCATCCATATGCAAGCCCGTCTCACAAGCGGTTCTTAGTAGGATGCAGCTCACGCCTCATGCCACTCGCCGGACACCTCACGGCGCTTCGCGCTTGGTGCAAGCAATGTCTGCCTGGTCGGTGAAAACCCGACATGCTCCGTCCCGGCATTGTAGGGATGCGAGGGTCTTATGGTCATACAACGACGGCCATGCATGTTATCGAGTACATCTCTCCTATCGAGTACACCCCCCCCCCCCCCCCCCCCCCTCCCCTGCGCATGGTTCGTCTCGAAAGGGATACGTGGTCAGTGGTCAAATGACTAAGACAGGCAGCAAATGAGTCGACCCCCCTTCCCCCGCCCCTCCGCCCCGACACACGCGCGCGCGCTTGCACCCGTTGTTTCTTGGGCGGCGTCAGACATGCCTCGGAAGATCTGGAACTCTAGAGCTGGAGACTCCGAGGACGTTGGTGACCACTAGGTACCCCGAAGCCCCCAGCACGACGCTTGAGCTTCGTTTTAACGCTACGGAGGCCAAGACGGTGATGTGGAAGCTTGATTGGGTGGACGATCCCACGAGCGTTACGTGGACCGCCGTCCCGTCTACGGGATTGGCCCGCCGAGGGGAATCTATCACGGTGGGTCGGCGTGGAGGGGCGGTGGTGGTGTTAGTCGTGGTGGTGGTGTTGTTGGTGGTGTTGCCGGTATTGTTTGTGATGCGCTCGGTGGTGTTGGTGCCTTGGAGATTTGGAGATTGGTTGAAGGTGGTAGTGGTGTTGGGAGTGGTGTTGTGTTGGTAAGGGTTGTGTTGATGTTGGTGCCGGTGGTGTTGGTGTTGATGGTGGCTGTTTCGATGGTGTTGGTGGTGGTGTTGTTGTCGTTAATGTTGATGACCTGTTGTAGATGGTGGTGAGGTTGTGCTGGCGTTGGTCGTGGTGGTGGTGGTGCTAGTGTTGATGTTGGCGGTGGTGTAGATGGTGGTAGTGGTTGTTGATTCTGATGTTGTAATATTGTTGGTGGTGTTGTAGTATTGTTGGTGGTGTTGGGGATAGTGGTGGTAGTGCTGATATCGGCGAGTTACGCAATTAGAGCTCCTCGTATCCGGCACGTATCTCTCTCTAGCGTAACAACACTACTCTCTTCATTCTTTGATGGGCTCGTTTTGCCTCGTGCGGCCCTCAGATATCGTTGATAGGCGAAGTTTCGACATCATGGAACGGGGAAAGCAGCACGCGGATCTCGGTTGAGGCTCCTTATCAGTTGGAGATTGAGCATTCTACTGCATGCGTCAACGCTTCTTTCGTCTACTGTACGCAGGTGAGGACGGCGTTGTTGAGGGGGGGGGGGGGGGGGGTAGAGACGGAGAAGGGGGGGGTTACTCAGTTTTTGCTTGCCATAATCTTTTTACCATTGACCAAGCATTCCTTACGAGACGGAGCATCGTTCTTACGCCTTCTTGTGGTAGAAGAGGCCGAAGAGGTCAGGGTGAAGAAAACAGCGTTGGGTCGAGAGCTGCATTCTCGCCAAATGTCTTGTTACACACACATGTACGTACTGACAGCGTATCATTTATAGTAGTTTTGGGAAAAAACATGGTGTTTGCAAGCGCACGGGGTTGGAAAAGGGATGGCGTTGAAGCGCACACGATGCAGGGACAACACACATGGTGTTGGGGAACATTTGACATGTCGTTGGAGAATGCACGGTATGTCAAACGCGTGGTGTTGGCTAGCAGGTGATGTTGGCAATTTTTGTGTTGGTGAAAACAAAGTTGTTGTTGGTTTCTGGGTGGGCGCGCGCGTAGTGTACTCGTGACGACAGCTCGCGGCGAACACGAGCACTGGCCGAAGCGAGCAATCCCCAAAAAATCCCGCTGCAAGCTTGTTGCTACTGCTAAAAGCATCCCCTCCCACCGTCTAGAAAGAGTTTCGTGGTCAACGGTCAAATGACTAAAGCAAGCAACAAACGAGTACGCCTCCCCTCCCGGAAAATATATTCACTCACTAAAGCTGTCATCCAAGTGCAAGTCCACCTCACGAGCGGTTCTTAGCAGGATGCAGCTCACCCTTCATGTGACTCGCCGAACACCTCACGGCGGTTCGCGCTTGGTGCAAGCAATGTCTGCCTGATCGGTGAAAACCCGACGTACTCCGTCCCGGCATTGTAGGGATACCAGGGTCTAGGGTCATACGACTACGGCCATGCACGATATCGAGTACCCCCCCCATATATATATATATATATAGGTTGGCTTAGCGTCGGTGGCGACGAGGCTGTCAAACACGCCTCTCACTGCGTGAGCTAGACTGCCAGGGTGCCGTTTTTGTTTTTTTGGTGGTCAACACACCTGTCGGTCAAGTTAATTTGTTTTTGTGCGGGGAGAATCTTTACTCGGCACAAGGGGGATGCTCGTACCACAATAGGACTGTAGGACGCACGAGGCAGTTACATAGTAACAGGTATACTATGCCTATTGCTGTCTCCGGAAGTGACCACACTATGAATAGAAAATAAACCAATTTATTGGCGCTGTCATCCATATCTAAGAAAATCCGCCTAAAAAGCGGTTCTTAGTAGGATGCAGCTCACCCTTCATGCGACTCTCGCCCAACACCTCACGGCGCTTCGCGCTTGGTACAAGCAATGTCTGCCTGGTCGATGAACACCCGACATACTCCGTCCCGGCCTTGTAGGGACGCGAGGGCCTATGCTTATACGACGACGGCCTTGCATGATATTCGGTGTACCCCCGCCCCTCCCCCTCGTACCCCACCCAGCTAACGATTGCCTGCCCGTCGATTTTCTTTATATGTAGTTATTGTCGCCTTTATATTTTCATTTTGTTTTGTACCAGGTAATTGTTTTGTATTTTGTTATGTTTCGTTGTATTTTGTTTTGTATTGTCATACTTTTCGTTCTATGGCTTTTGTCGTATTGATTGTATTTTCATATTTGTGTTTTTTCTTTTTTTCGTGTGCTGCTCTTCCGGACTGACGCCGGCAGGGACAATACTGGCACAGAGAGGCCAACGAGTGCAAGATGTGCGCACAGGTCGACCTTAACCCGAAAGGCCTGGACTGCGACATGGAAGGCATTCTTCTGGAGACGCTGCCCATTTCAGCAGGCTACTGGCGTGCAATCGACACCTCTACGGTGAATAAATAGCGCACTTGACTCGGAAGTTTCCTGTTTTATAGTTCCTTTGTATTCTGGTGCGGAATTTCCAATGGGTGCGGAAGTTTCCTTGTTTTTTGTGTTGTTTTGTTTCACGTGTTGTTTTACGTTTTCGCTTTTGTCTTGTTGAAGTAATTACAAAAAAAAAAAACTTCCATACCTTTTTATGCGTACGACAAAGAGGAACTTTTTTTCGAACCGTAAAACAAAGAACGAAGGTCCTTGCGAATAATCAATGCAAGAATGAAAACTTGATGGGTTGATGGAAGATAGATGTTTGTCGACCTTCAGGGTAACGCGTCCTTGCTTCGAGGCGGATAAGGTGGAGCGGGATGACCGTAAACGACTCGCCAAGGCGCCCTCTTTTATCCCATCTTGATAACAAGTCGATGGCCCGTAATTGATCACATCTTCACGACCCATCTCGATCGCCATCTTGATAACTATATCACCACCTTCCATCTACCCTGTCCCGCGCTTTGTCCCGTTGGGCCGCTCACTTACTGACCTTTCTGACGCCTCGCTTACGTTTTCGTCTCTGTTTCCGTCCAGACTATCCGCCAGTGCTTCAACGACGACGCCTGTGTGGGGAGCACCGAGATCGACTCCCAGCGCGTGATGTCCGTAGACGAATACTGCGACACCGGCTACATGGGGCCATGTAAGTAGGCGGTGGGGCTCGGGAGGGTGGGGGCGGGGGCTACGGGGGCCTGTACCTTAAGAGCGTCGAGTTAGCACAAGGGGTGCGATAAGTTTTCAGCGCCGGTTTCCTCGACAGCGGTAAGGGTGCTTCAAGGCTTCAAGATACATTTTAGAAAGGCCCTCGACCAATTTTTTTCGAAAACACCTTAAGCTTGTTCGGTATCGGCGCTAAACCTTAACCTTCCCGTTCTCGATAATCGAGCGCTGAAACACGACTGCACCCCTGTGCGAACTCAGCCCTCTCTGCAGAAAATAGGGCTTAGGTTTTGGGGGGTCGGGGGGGGGGGCGCAGGGGCTGCTGTGATTTCGTCGACCCTGTGCGGGAAAGCGGCTTATTGACAACCACACAAAAATCAAGTAGATTTAGTAGTTGTGGTCGAGGGATCCAGCCCCTCCTTCGTTGCATCCTGTTTGTATTTCTGCAAGTATTATCTCACTAGCTGTGCCCCGTTTGATACGCGTCTGTGCGGTGTGTGCCGTTTTTTCTCGCGTGTTGTGTGCAGTGTGTATGACGCTTCAAACCTTCTTTTTTTTTTGTCGGAAATCCTCGGTTTTGTTTTGATGAGGCCTGCTTACTGTTTTTCACCTTTAGCGCTACAACAAAGACATACATAAGACACGCACTGACACAACTTGATAATAACTTTTTGGCTGACTCAAATTTATGAAAACGAGTCAATCAATAGAGACGGTTCCCTACTATTTCCAAGTATGTTTCGCCCCCAAAAATGCACATGTCGGTGCAGCTCTAGCAGCGTCCGCATGTAATATGCAGGTATTTCATAACGTCGTATTGTGATATCACATGCGTATTGTACAACCAGGGGTATATCAACGTGCTGTCAGGCTTTCATTTCGTTCTTGCGCCACTCCCCTAGGCACCTCGCGGAGGGGATCTTTGTAGGCGTATGTGTCTATAGCACCCCGGATAACACACCCCCTCGGATTTTTTTTCAAAGATGGTTATTCGACAAAGGGGGCAGCAGTGTAAACGCCGATTTTGTACCAGGTGAGAATGGCCTCGGAAATTCATTCCAGGGGGTGTGTTATCTTATCACCCTATTAAATAGGACCTACGGTACGCACAAACACATACCAGGTACATATTCAGATATTTTTACGAACAATATTTTGTCCTATTTACTATGGTCCCCCGTATTAGTGTAATATGATGCTATGTTATCACCCGTGTTTCGCTGTATGCTACTTGTAGCTATTTCGCGCCACCCTTCACCCTTACAGGCGCGTGGTTTTCTCGGTCGCTCGTGCTGTGGTTCGTGGCTTGTGAAAATATCACCCTCCGCCGCGCGCGTTGTGCTGGTCCGTGCCGCCGTTTCGTGACTTGCGAACAAAAAAAACAACTACAGATTGCGCGGTGTGCGGGGATGGGTATACGGCAGGCGTCAGCCAAACCTGCCACTCGTGCAGAAGCAGCTACCGGGCAGGGATGGTGAGACATGCAGTGGAGCTACTGCACCACACTGCTACACTGCACGACTTTCGCTGCACTACTTTGCTACTGACTGTCGGGCGTTTTCATAGACGAACATTGTGACCAGGGAAAGACATTGGTGGTGTCGGGCATCACAAGCGCTCGGGCTGACCTGTGTAGAAGTAGTAGTAGTAGTAGTAATAGTAGTAGTAGTAGTAGTAGTAGTAGTAGCAGTAGTGGTAGTAGTAGTAGTAGTGGTAGTAGTAGTGGTAGTAGTAGTAGTAGTAGTGGTAGTGGTAGTGATATTGGTAGCATGTGGTAGCAGCAGCAGCCGTAGTCTCAGAGCTTTGTGGGCCAGTGCGATGCGCGTTCTGTACTGTACGCGTGCCAGTGCCGAGGCAGTGCTGTAAGCTGTGTCAGGCACGACTGTTTTTTGCCGCGGGGATTTTCTGTTCCCTCCTCCTGTGTCTCATTTGCATGCGTACACGACTGCTGTGTGCTTGCAGGCAAATGCGATACTCGTAGGTATGTACGGCAGTGTTATGCGCAGTACCCTATACGTTTCAGTCAGTAGGGGTAGTATCTGATGCGTTGCAGTAGGCCTATGCAATACGTGACAGCAATGTTCGCACAGTACGTAAAGACAGGAGTTTGGTAGCACCCCAAGACTGATGCGCTTGGAGGCTTTCGCCCTTTCCCTAGGATAGGGAATGCACAAGTGCAAGCAGCGCACGCAATTTTTTATCGACGTCGGTTTTTTGTGTATGGAGTTTTTGTGTGACGTAAAGAGTAAGAGCTTCTCAGACAAGGAACCTCAGAAAATGAAGGGTGTACCTTACCGAAACCGTAGCGCACTACCTTGTATGATATTGCTCAGAAGTTGGTACCGAAGTTAGACGCAAGTCGAAGAGGGGAAAAAAAGCTGAAGTCTCGTCGCGAAAAGAAAGCAAGGCACGAACCGTAGTCGGGGGGGGGGGGGTGGGGGGCAGGGGAGAGCCTGCTGTGCAACCCCGGATCTGAGCTAAGACTACGGAGGGAGAGATAAAAGAAGGGCGAGGATAATGTACGGGATGGAACGGGGACAGAAAAAGACTCTCCGCACCTTAATTTGACCGTGAATGCGAGCCATATTCTTTCTTGTTGTTGCCATGTTCGGGTGATATCCTAAGTCTCTGCCCCTTATTTTGAGCACGTAACGTGACCTTGAAGGAAGCTCATCTTGTATTTCTGCGATGGCCAGGCGGTGTCAATATTTGCACCTGTTTCGTCAACACGTGTTGTGGCCATTGATGCAAGTCGTTTTCGTTTGCTCACAATGACCAGGTGGTGATTTTGGCTCTGACGGGCGTGCTGGCGGTCGGCGGCATCATCATCATCATCAACGACCTCGTGGGAAACCCCGCGCTGACCGATCTAAGCGAGACATACTTTTCATTGGTGTCGAGGCAAATGCGCAAGGTGCCCTTCCACAAGCTCAAGATTCCCCTCGTCGTTTTCCAGGTACCGTGTAGCACTGCAATGCTCGCAGCACATCGGACGGATGACGATCAATCAGTTCATGGGGTTTTGATGATATTTTTATAATGCATTATCTACTGCAGATCTTACAGGGCAGCTATCATGCTATGTGTCCCTGATCTATCATTCCAGGACTATTTGAAGAAAGAAAAACGGCACGATTGGCACACAACCTCCGTCGCTTGTGTTGGAGTCCTGGACTCGGGGGGGGGGGGAGTGGGGTGTACTAAGCATAGCAAAAAAAAAAACATAGTTCTCAAACAAATTGCCCATTTTTTGTTATATTCGTCCATCAACCTCGCGATTATGATGTGTTTGTCGTTCCGACCTTGTGAAAAGGAGGTGTAGGCCGCTTTCTTTGTCCTTAGTGCACTCTCGATCATGTTACACGTGCGCGGTCTATGCGATTTTCGCCATTTTTTGTAGGTGGGATCTGTATGATACCCCTCCTACAGAACGTCTCAGAACGGCGAATTTAGGACCTAGTTGATCTACTGTAGATCGTGATACACCATACACGCGAGATCTTATTGATACATCATACACACGACATCGTATGCTTTGTACCATGTATTTGTTTTGGTAAAACAACTCGATTTTAGCACTCGCCCCTGGGACTCGATGCGAGCCGGACGAGGCCGCCACTTGCAGAGTCGGGAGGGGCAAGCAGGGCGACGCACCCCCAGCAAACAGCGCACAGAGAGGTGGACCTGATCTCAAGTTAGGTCGGTTTCGACTCGAAAACCTACAGTAGTACAGCATCGGTTTTCAAAGCTCTTGAGCACCCTTTTCATGGGTCAAGATATCTTTATGTATATCCGGCTCATGTTTTGTTTCCCTTGCATTTTTCGAATCGGATTATCTCGCCTTTATCCCTGCCGTGCCGTGCCAACAGATAATGACGCAGTACGCTTCGATCACCTCGATCGAGTTTCCTCCGGTGTTCCAGACGTTTCTTTCGGCCATCAGCGTCATCAACCTGGATGTGGGCTGGCTCTTCACGTCCGCGTGCATCGTCGACGTGAGGATATCACCTTGGACTTAACCTTGGACTCAGCCCTGAACTTAGCCTTGGACTTAGCATTGGGGTCAGCTAAAATTTAGGTTTAGCGTTGGACGTCACTTTGGAGTTCGCCTTGGACCTACTGTAGCTTTACTTTTGACTTAACCTTGGGCTTAGCCTAGGGTCTTAGCCGTGGGCGTAACCTTGGGCTCAGCATTCGACTTACTGAAGGTTTGGACGTGGCTTTGGGCTTGAGCCTTGGACTTAGATTTTGACATAGCCTTTGACTTAGCGTTGATCTGCCCTTTGGCCACGGCGATTTGGTTTTGTGTTACTGTACTTTATCGGGAGCAATCCCACTGTGATACCGCGAGAGCCGAAGCTGCCGCCCCTCGCATGTCGTGTTGACCCCCTTTAGCATCCCTGGCTAAAACTGGCAAAAATTGCGATCACACCACACACAGTAGTCACCGGGCTCATCTGTAGGCGCCGTCGTGTCATTGCTGTGTAAGCGCCCTTGGTCCCATTGTCGGAAACTTGTCCCATCACCCATCATCCGTAACCCGTGCAGCGTGCGAAGGCAGTGCGTGTCACAACCATGGGGTGGTAGAGATGTGCAGCTGCCTTCGCTTGAGGAGGGAGCTCTGTCCTGCCTCTCACCCAAAAATGATATAATGAAAGTTGAACCCGCTGCACCATCTTTTTTAAATAGCCTACATTAGGTCTGCAATGAAAACGATTGCAAGCGAAACGATGCAATGGTTGGGCAGTCCCTCAGTGGCACATATTTTTGCCAAAGAACGGTATACCGGAAAGAGCGTTGAGTTTTTGCACAGAAGGGTGATGCGACCGTTTGTTCAGGGCTCGTAATTTTCTTAACGACAGTTTAACAGGGTGCTGAAGTGGAACGGTTCTATTTTTTCGGAAGGCGATGTATCGACCATTTTTTTTTTGGCCCCCCGAAACACGACTTGTTCTGAAACTTCTGTCAAACCCTCCCGTTCTGGCAAAAACATCGAGCGCTAAAAAATGATTGCACCCCTGTGCCAACATATCGCTCTTGAGGTAGGTGCTGCTTTTATCGTAAAAGGCGTCTGGTCTGCCCTTGTAAGGTTGCCCTCTGAGGGTGCCCTCTACCACCTCTACCACTGCTGACGCTTCGCTCCATCTCACTTGTGGACAGGTGAACTTCCACGGCCGCTTACTGGCGGCGACGACCGGGCCGCTGCTTGTACTAGTTTTCCTTTTCGGCACTTACTTTTATACCTGGTGAGACATTCGCTGCGTCCGGTCACTCGGCGGGGGTGGGGGGGGGAAGGGGTAATGTCTCGGGGGTCCTTTGTTCGTGGAGCCGCGCTTTTTTGGAGACGGGGCCGCTGGGCGCCTGAAGTATTTTGGGACGCCTGAAATGAACGCAGGACACCTGAAACAACACAGTGGACGCCTAAAATAGCAAAATATCATGAGGCACCTGCAGTATCATGGGAGGGCTAACACAACTTACGATGCCCATGTGCGTAAAATGACTACGTGGCGTGTTTAATAGGATGCCTCCCAGGGCAGCACGATAAAAAGGCAACAGGACACCGCACTCGTAGAAAAGTTTATTCTGAGAAACAAACCAGTGGGGTGGGGTTTACGGGCGATTTGACGAAAGGCGATTCTCGTTTTCGTTTTTTTTGCTTGGTTTTGGCTCACCCCCTCTGCCTGGCTCTCCAAAACGGGCGGTGGGGTGTCGGAATATATTGCGTTGTGTGCGCACGCACCCCCGCGCCTACGTAAAGTATACCAGGTATATTTAGCCATGTTGTGCTGCAGCCCCGTTTTGGGGGCATACTGCATGAAATTAGATTGGTTTGTCTCCGAAACGGGACTGCAGTCCTGAGAAGGGTCGAGGCGCCCAAAATTAGCCTACCGTAGGATAAGTAAGTCAGGGCGACCGACCTTGCGGCACGAGGTTTGCCTTGCTGTGTAGATTTTTCGAGTGTGTAGTGTAGGTCTCAAGACTGTTTTATGCACGCAGCGAACTCAGCCACGTACCTATGTTTCGTTTAGCAATGGCGACTGCTGCTGTTGTTTTACGGCGTGTTAAATAGAGCACGGTGCCGTGCTGACTCTTCATCGAAGGAGAGATACAGCAACCCTTGTGAGTCACAAAACTACGGAGGTACCTACGCGGTACGGAGAGCAGACAGCGTAGTGGCGCACACGTTCAACGCGAGTCGACGAGGGGGGAGAGTGCTGAACCCTTCTCGTGATAAAAAGGCTAGGTACTCCCTGAAGGTTTTGCAGTAAGGGAGTCAGCAGACATTCAGCCCAGGTCTCATGCTCGAGTTGGTGTTTGCTTTGTAGGCAACTGCAGTTACTGTCCTACTGTATGCAGACTATCTATAGTTGACTATTTGGAGTATTCAGAATTTATTTACCCGTAGAATACTTAGACTAGTTTTTTCAAAACAAGGTTCAACGCTCTCGGTGGAAAAGATGCGGACCGCTAAATATGCCTTCCTCACACTTCACTCCCCCCCCCCCCCCCCTGCCCGCGCGCTTTTCCTGGCGCCTGAATTTTCAGCAAGAAGCACGGACTCGTCCCCTCTCCCCGAGACTCGGCTGGTCAGGCTATTTATCCGGTGCCCGGATACCGCGTATCCCCCGGCTCTTCGGACACCGAGCCCGAGCACAGCGTGATGCGTCGCGTTCAAGACAAGTACACGACGGTTGCCTTGACCATGGCGTTTTTGCTCTACTCGACGGTTTCCACCATCATTTTCCAGGTGCATGATCGTTCTAGTACGGGGAACCATAGTTAATAGGACCAAATATTGTTACTAAAAACGGTTAAATATATAGGCTTTTATGTATACAATAGGTCCTACTAACTATGGTCCCCCGTAATAGGGAAGGGCGGGGGGGGTGGCACCGTACTCATGGCATGCATGGCCGTAGTCGTATGATACCTGGTAGTAGATACCCGCATCCCTACATTGCCAGGACGCGCACTTCGCCTCCCCACCCCTTCGCTTGCTTATCCGGGAACCGAAACAGCCCCTTGCTGTGACTTTTATTCGCCTGCTGATAGACGCCTCCCCCCTCGGGATATGCGTGGTTAATGGTTAATGGTCAATTAACCAAGGCAAACAACAAGTGAGTACGCCCCCCCCTCCCCCGTTTCTTCTTCCTCTTCTTCTCCGTGCTTGTGCATCCGGGCGACTGCAGACCTTCACTTGCGACGATCTCGAGGATGTGAACAGGCGCTACCTTCGCGCGGACTACGCAATCGACTGTGATTCCTCCAAGCACAAGGCGTTCCAGGTTTACGCGGGCTTGATGATTTTGGTGAGTGCCATCATGATACGAAGGAACCGTTCACTCTTTTTTTTGTTTTGGACCGTTGTGCGGCGTGAATTGAAGCGGAAGTGCTTCAACGGAAAACAGAAGAGCGCGCCAGGTCAGCGTTCGCGGTGGTGGTATGGGCCGCGTGGATTGTGGCGGCTGTTTCGCGCTCGGAAAGCAGTTGTTGTTGTTGTTGTTGTTGTTGTTGCTGTTGCGTGCTGCTGCTGCTGTTGTTGTTGTTGTTGTTGTTGTTGTTGTTGTTGTTGTTGTTGTTGTTGTTGCTGCTGCTGCTGTTGCTGTTGTTGCTGTTGTTGCTGCGGAGAGTGGATAGCCCGGGAGCCGCCCACAACGAGCTATCATACGCCACCGGCTCGCTTCGCCTGCAAAATATCGTACCCGTGTTACCGGGAAACACAGTAGTCAGGACCAAATATGCTGTTGATAAAACTGCCGGAATAGATAGGTTTTTGTTTATATCATGGGTCCCAATTCTTAATAGTATGGTTCCCCACGATAGTCACCCGTTCCGGATCGGGCTGCCTATGCCGGACTACTTGGAGGTATCATACACCACCGCCTCTCGGGCCGCCCGCAAAATACGGTAGTCATCAGCTCCGGATGGGGCTCCGTACTTTGTTTGAATCGCGACGCCATCATTTAAGGCGAGCAATGCGTTGGCTGTTGTGTGCACTGAAGACATTTTCTCTCCCCGAGGCTTCGCATCAAACTCTGAAGTCAGACTACGCGATGCTTTTGTGGAGCTGGGGGGAGGGGGGGGGGGTAGGGGGATACTAAAGCGGTCCTAAATCGGTCGTGAGCCTGAGCTTTGGGGGCGCGGTGACACCTGGCGTTGAGCGGGCAGCATATGCCACCCTTCTGAGTAGGCCGGGACTTGATGGTTGCCACCCTCGACTTGCTGGTTTGTTTGCGGGCGTGTATCGTGTCCTGACGGCATAGTTTGCGTGTTCGTGTGCCCTGCACGCCTTCTACTATTGGCAATAGGCCTATTGCCCCTGACGATAGGTTCCTAGTGCAGTGATGGTTGCTACTGGTGACTTGCTGGCTCGCTTGTGTTTTGTGTGTGTCCTGACAGGATATTGTGTATTGGTGTGTTACCTGACGGCATATCGTGGTGTCTCTGACTGCTATTGTGTATTTGTGCCTCACCTGAAGGCAACTGTGTGTTTGTGTCTGTCCTGGCAGCGCATTGGGTGAGTAATGTGTCCCCTGACGGCCTTTTGGTGTGTTGGTGTGTGCCCTGAGGGGAAAAAATGTGTGCGTGTCCTACTGCTAGCGGTTTGTTCGGAGTGTTGCGTGTTCAAGCGGCACGTTGTGTGTCCCGTGAAGGTATTTTGTGTGTTTGTGTGTAAATATCCTGGCGGCATAGGGTTGTGTTCGAGTGTCCCCCGACGGCACGTTGTGTATTTTGTTTGTGGTTGTGTCCTGACGGCTTATTGTGTGTTCGTGTGTCATCTGACGGCTTATGGCTCCATGGCGTTTTTGCACCAGGTGTACCCGATCGGCATCCCGATAGGTTTCGGTGTCTTGCTCTGGCGAAAGAGGCATCTGATAGACCCGGCCAAGAACGTGCACCCCACCGACGCCTCGAGCTTGTCTGAGGGTCAGCCGGGGCCGCCGTCTGACTCGGACCCGCGCCTGGTGGACCGCCGCATCGCTCAGACGGCCTTCCTTTGGCGGGTAAGTTGCAGCAAGGGGAATCAGGGCAAAAACTTGAGGTGGTTAGGATGCACGTCTCAGACAGATGCATCACGATCTACAGTGCATAGAAGATCTATTGTAGCTCCTAACCAACCTTTACGACATGTTGTGCGGTACATGTTAGTACAGGCCGAACCCGGGAGACGGTGTCCTAAATCATGCAGATAGCTAGATCACACAGATGATGCAAACCAGGGACCTACCTGCTCGGAAATATCTAGATCATGACGTGGGAATGATCTAGCTGTTGTGTCCGACGGGTGGTGATTTGTGCTTGAGTTGTAGGGGTGTGTTTGTTTGTTATGGTAGTCTTTCCGACTTCGAAACGGGATGATTTGTACTTGCAAGCGTTACCGGGTTATGATGCTCATGATGTTGCCAACTGCAAAGTAGATTTCGACTGTCACTTCGTGCTGCTTCGTGCGTGCAGCAGTTACCTGTTCCCCTTGAGCACGAGTGTGTGTGTTTTCTTCTATTAGTCGCGGCCTTTCTGATCTTTTTGCGTCACTTGTGTTCTGTGTCATTTCATAATTATTTTGTTCCTTTTTTACATTATTTTTGTTGATATTTCCTGGTCCGGCTTGTGTGTTTTTGTCCTCGTACCCGGTACGTTGGGATTTAACTTACTTCACCCATTAATTTGCAATTATTTATTCATTTTCAACAGTCTGTGACCACATAAATGATTAAATAGTACCTGGTGTCTCTAGGATAAGGAATCCGGAGGGACACTGGGTGCACTGGTGTAGTTGGTTAGAAGTAAATGTTCAATGTGAAGGCAACACACTCCGTATGTAGCGTCCTTCGTCGCATAAAGGGGACCGGGGTGGGGTTGGCCAGTCGCGTTGGTTGAGGATCGCCTTTTCGCGTTTTTTCGTGACGGCATTGTCACTTAAGTGCACCTATCGGTCTCTTATGCGATCGGCAAGGCTATGTTGACCCAACGGTAGCCGATGCAGAGGCGCGAGGTGCCCTGTATTGAGCCACGACTGGCAAACAGAATGCTTGCACGTACAAACGTCTGCCGCGAATGCACTGCCCGTCGACCTCCCTCCTTCTCTCGCGAACTCCACCACCAAGAGGCGCGTGTCACTCGATGATTGCGGCTTCGCGACCCGCCGAGAACGCCGTACCCCTTCCATGGTCATACGACTACGGCCATGCATGACAGGACACCCCCTCCCGCGCACTAGATTCTAGCGAGAGGACGGTCGCTATCGTAGGAGACAGATGGTGCCCACAAGCGGTGAAGTGGGAAGGGCATACGATGAGTATAAACACCATGTAATATACGGGAAAAACGTAATGAGCGCCCAAATGTTGGAGGTGTCTCTAGTAGGAGTAGGAGCGGTGCTCCGCTCCAAAGAGGTATGTGGTCAATGGTCAAAGGACTAAGGCAAGCAACAAATGAATACGCGCCCCAATTCATTCGACGCTGTCATCCATAGCAAGTGCGCCTCACAAGCGGTTCTTCGTAGGATGCCGATCGCCCATCACCTCACGGGGCTTCGCGCTTGGTGCAAGCAATGTCATCCTGGTGGGTAAAATCCCGACGTGCTCCGTCCCGGCATTGTAGGGATGCGAGGTCCATGGTCATACGACTACGGCCATGCATGACATAACTTCTTCTCCCCCCCTCGTGCTCACCGCTGTTCACATGCCAACTTTACCGCCCCTCGCCCCCTCCCCTCCCAACACACTGTTGTTGACACGCCAGGCTTACCGGCCCGGGGCGTACTACTTCGAGGTGCTGGAGTGCTTTAGGCGCCTTCTGCTTACTGGGTGCCTGGTGTTTATCCTGCCCAACTCGGCGGGCCAGGCCGCTGTGGCTTGCATTCTGTCCGTGCTGACCGTCGGAATTTTCGCCTTGTTACACCCGTACAGCGACTCGAACGACCACCGGTCTTACACCCTCGGGGCGCTGGCGATTTTCCTGACCATGTTCATGGGACTCGTCGTCAGGGTGAGCTACTGCAGATATCAGTAGACACCACTGCAGATGTCAGTAGACACTACTGTAGATGTCAATAGACACGGTGGGTGGGGGGGGGGGGGGGGGGGGAGAGATACGATATTATGGGTGTGCGGGGGGGAAGGATTTTGAGACTTACATATATGCAAGCATGCCATCCTCTCTCTCTACCAACAAACAAACCCAATGTTTCAGCGATACAGAGGCATTACTACCAATACAGGAAGTATATGTGTTTGTTGTTGTTAGACCCAACATTTCAGTGGCATGTGGTTGGGAGGGGGAGGGGTTGGTCATCACAGGTACATCGTTGTTTTCGGCACTCGAGGGAAGACACAATTATTTTTTTACAAAGTGTATTTTCTCGCTTTTTGCGTCAACTAAAATGCTGTCAACGGGACGGGGTTCGGGCGGCATGAGGAAGGGGGTCTTTGCGATTGAGTACCAGCGAACTTCGAGGGAAAGTTGCTCCGTTTTATGTGGCCCGCCTTCCCTTAGGCCTTACCGCCCGCTATAGTATATCTCCCATGGTTGGTCCACGGCTCCCTTGCGTTGCCAGAACGACGGGACTCCCGTGCTAACGCCAAAGAATGAACCAACCGGCCAACCAATCGATCCAGGGCTCCCTACCGTTACCGAAACGACTGGGCTCACGTACGAACACCTACCAATCAATCAATTAATCATCAAACCAACCGCCGAACAAGGAATCAACCATCGGCGACGTGACGTCCATCAACCAGTCAACGGACGAACTCAAGCGAACCAACCAACCAATCAACCGGTCGGCCAACGGTGACGTGGCACACAATCGTTGTCGTGTCTGACACCGCCCTGATGCTCGCGCCATGGCGTCCAAACGACCAAACACCACCACGGAAAAAACCCCAACAATGACAACAACGGCAACAGCAACAACAGCAGTTTTAACATCAACAATGACAACAACTTTTAACAGGTCGACCTTGCCAACGAAGAGGCACAGAGCCAGCAAGTCTTGAGCGCACTTCTCATCATCTTGACGGCGGGCCTGCTCGTCTTGGCGCTCGTGGAATGCCTGTGGGAGGTGCGGCGGTTGTCCAACGGGGGCCGAGAGGACGGCGACGCACACGTGTTCTTGAGGCGCCGGGATCGCAAGCCGAAGGAGAGCGGCGTGAGCGACGACAAGTATAAAACGGGGGGGGCGCTTTACGCGCCGAAGCTGCTGGATGTGCCCGCGAACAGGGTAGGTCCGTTGCTGTAGAGTATCGTTTGTTGTTGTTCGTCAACAGTTGTTTGATAAGTTGGTTGGTTAGTTGGTTGGCTAATTTCCATTCACCATACCTGGACGATGACGTACTTGAATTTACGTAAATAGTTACCAGGTATATTTTTATATGCAAACGCTGCTTGTCCTCCCTTCGCGCCTCGCCTTCTTTGCGTGTTTTCGTTGCTGTCTACAACCTATATGTATATGTTTGGTCCTAGGTAGCGTACACACCACGCGCGGCGGCTTGGGCTTGTTCTGACGCTCAATCAATTTGACGCTGTCGTCCATATGCAAGAGTGTTTGCTTGTTTGCGAGCGGTTCTTAGTAGGATGCAAGCTCGCCCTTGATGCGACTCGCCAAGAGCTCTCGGCGCTTCGCGGTGTGTGCAATCAATGTCCGCCTGGTCGGTAAATATCCGACGTGCTCCGTTCCGGCACTGTAGGGATGCGAAGGTCTATGGTCATACGACGACGGTCATGCATGGCGTGAGTACGACCCCGTCCGGGCATGTAGGAATGCGAGGGTCTATGGTCATACGACTACTAACATGCATGATATGGGTACACCCCCCACCCCATCTAATCGAGCGGCGGTTTGTGGTTGTTCTGACGCCCCCGTCCTCCCACCTCATCTCTCAATCGCGCCCGGACTCGCCTCCACAGGCGTTTGGAGCTTCCAAAAACAACAGCAACGTTTCAGACTCGTTCGAAAACGAAAAGGCGTTGGCGGCAGGCGGTGGCGGGGGAGGGGGCGGGGGGCGGCGGCGCGGCACCCAGATGTTCATGCTCTCGACGCCCGCCGACCCCGACCATAAGGCGCATGTCGCCATCGCGGGGACGAGTAGCCACTTCCACCCTTCGGACAGGGGTGCGGGGAGGCCCTCCTCCCCGTTGTACCGGGGTTCGGGGAGCCTCGGGATTGTGGGCGTCGGGGGCGAGGACATATTGAAGGCCATCCGGTCGTCCTCCGATTCGCACTCCCCTCTTCACGTTCCCAAGGCGCAGGGGGGAGGGGGGCACGTGAGGAGGGACAGCGGAGGAATGGTACCGGCGGAGGCCGAGAGCTCGCCTGTGGGCATGGAGATGGACGATTCCATGCTGATGGCCGGTACATCGACGAGAGCAAGAGCCGACGGTGGTGGCGGTGGTGGTGGTGGTGGCGGCGGCGGCGGCGGCGGCAGCGGTAGGCAAGGGTCGTCTCGATCGAGGAGACCGTCGAGATCGTCTCGCCGCGAGGGGGGAAGGTCTTCGAGGAGGTCTGCGAGGGATGCGGTGAGCGGGGGAATGCGACCGGCCATGCCGGCGGCAGGGCCGACGGATGAGATGAGGCCTTCGCCCGGCCCAGACGATCCCCGCCCCCCCGGCCCGTGGGTTTCCTAATGGTACGTGAAAGTATTTTCCATACGGTGTGGTTTTTGCAACTGAACGAGGCATCGATCAGCCGTGGGGACTGAGTTGGAAGGCAGGAGTTATTGGCGAAACCGATGTATGTGAGAGGGCCGTGGCGGGGGGCGGGCAGAGGGGGGGGGGGGGGGCTAGGACGGGTTCTTGCCGATCGAATTCGGGGAGGCCGGCACATTGTGGAAACGGTCACGCTTTTTGGGGGGGGTTATTTTGGTGCGCCGTTTCTTCATTCTTTCTTTTCTTTCGCCGTCTCCACTCGACAGTACGGTAGGCGTTTTTCTTGTTGTCTTTACCGCCTCCCGGATGGGTGTGGCGAGGGCGTATAATAGCTTTGTCATGTTCATTGTGTACACGTACCAGCAATCGTGAGATCTATGGCATCCTGTACGTAGATTGGCGGCGTTGGTATCGCGACTGGTGGCGTTTTGGCGAAGCACGCCACCGTTCCGACACCAGCCGAACAGTAGTATCCCATCTAAATGTGTGAAGCGGTTAACTGTAGATTTGTGCTATTTTGGTGGGTGTGATATATTTGTTATTTCGTGAACTTGGTACGTGGGCGCGCTGAATACATGCGTTCACCATCTGTTTTTTTTTTTTTTGCGTACATCCGGGAGATTCATTCCCAGCCTACGCATGTTACATATTCCAGCAGGTTTTCGAGAGGTGACAAGGTGTGGCGGCGGTACATGAGTGTTCTGATCCCTACGAGTTTATTTTGATCCTTTTAATTGTTTCACGGCGTCAACGTCAGTTTTGTTTTCCGCTGTTGTTTTCCCCCGTTGTTTTGTGTAGCTTGTGTGTTGGGCGGGCCGTTGTTTTTCCCCGCTCGTTTTCTGTAGCTCTATGTTGGGTGGTCCGTTGTACGGTCGTTTGTGTGCTGTAAGCTGTTCTATGTACGTATCCCTTGCAAGTTTCCGTTGCGTGGCGTGTGGGTGTGTGTCCCTAGTAGTGCCCGGTCTAGAAGAGGTTGGTTTGTTTGTCTTTCCCGTGTGTCGGTTACTTGGGTTACTTGCTTGAGCGTGAGGTGGCTGCCTCCGGGGGTCGAGTGTGCGAAGGGTAAAATAAGTGAAGAAGCCGCGCTCGCATCTATACGCAGGTCGGACAGATCATCTGCAGATAGATCATCTACAGATAGATCATCTATAGATAGATCATCTATCAATAGATCCTAACCTGCCGTTTTGATATGTTGGGCAGGGTCTGTCTGGCACAAATCCGACCCAGGAAATATGCCCCTAGACCATGCAGGTTGTACGGCTTCCACCTGCCAACATGAGTTAGAGCATGCAGATCAGGGATCTATCTTGCCTCTGAAAGGTCTGTTTCATGACGTGCGAATCGATTATCTGTCTGAGGTATGCCTCTGCCTGAACGGAGTGTGGGCCAGGTATTTGCGCGCTTACAAGAAATACGATCTCTAGGTGTCGGTCGGGTTTGTGGAGTGAGAGGGAAGCAGACCTTTCAATTGGTGGACGTAGACGAGTATCATGTACGAAGCATGTATCAAAGCGAACATAGACAAAAGGACGTGTGCTGGGAAGCATGGTGTTAGAGTGTTCGTTGTTTGGAGGCGTCCACGCGGAACCGAGGAGAGGGTGGGGGGAGTTGAGCTATAACCGTGGCAGGCGGCGGGCTTTTGGGGAGTGGGTAGTTCATGCGCACCGCTTATTTTCATAAACTGCGTGCAAGCGCCCTTGAAATGTGGATTTTTTTACCGCGATTTTACTCTGGTGCTGCTGCTGTTGACGGTAATACTTCAGGACGGAGGTGTGTGCGTCGGTTGAGTAGAAAATTAGAGGCCCTCTTCATGCCGGTATGTGTGCTGAAAATGTGCATAAAAATCCGAAAAGGGATCGGTCAAAGGGCATCGCTGCCTCTTCACGCCGCCACCGTGGTGAGCATAGTGCCACAGCCGGAAGGGAACAGTTGTTGGAGGCATCGGTGCTGTATCGCGCCCCTCTTTTTTTTTTTCACGTTTTGGTAGGGCTGCATGCTTGGCTTTTGTCGTGGCTCCGACAGGAATGCGGTTGGAATGCGCGCGACGGCTGTGATCGGAGGCTGGCCGGTAATTGCCGCGATGTACAGCGAACCTACTGGTGCTCAGTGCAGTGGTGTTATGTCCTGAGATTCAGAGTGCCCTCCGTGGCTGCTCCCTCGTGGGGTAGGTTATGGTCGAGAGGGGCGCTCCTCGGTAGAGTGGAGGGCTGCCGGGAGGGGTGCGGGGGACATTGCCCTAAATTTAGTCCAGCCGGGGAATAGTCAGACTTGGTTTACGCCGTGTGTTGCAGTGGTGACGAGGCTACTGGTAGGGCGCAAGCAAGGGTCTGGTTGCTGCGTGGAATTGCTTTTTTTTGTTCACTTTCAATCAACTCAGTCGGTGCTGGTGAAAATTGTCACTATGACATTCAACTCAGTCGGTCATGGTAGAAGTTGACGTTTTTATGGCATTCAACTCAGTCGGTCTTGGCGGAAATTGACGCTGTGAACATCCCACTCAGTCCGACCATCGCATTGTTGTTTTTTGACTGTATCATATGCCGACACAAGCGAGAGCGTATAGAGAGAGAAAGAGAGACGTACGTACGTGCCGACGCACCGGGAGTGGATGGTGAGTCGATCGATCGCCTGGCGCGTTGATATGTAATATCTTGCGGGACCAAAGAGATTAGAGAAGGAGATACGTACGTATGTACGTCCTTTGCGCTTGAAGGCAGTTTTAGAGGACTCGACGGCGTGGTATTTCCCTTTGAAGGCAGAACATTCGGGCTACGTAAAACGCCTTTTGTTTCGGCGATGTTGGGGTTTTCTGCCTCTATTGTACTGCACGTATTGCGCCAGCCTTTTGTTTGTTTGTCGCAATTGGTTTGCATCGACGGGGCGACGGGTGCGGGTGATACTTTTTCGCTTTCCCCATCGAGCCGGTGCGTGTTCATGATTCAGTTCAGTACGGGAAGGAACTGGCGCCTTTCTAACTATTAGTCTGCCCGGATTTGTAAGAACCAATTTGGTGTTGACATTGATACCCAAACCACAGCCCCCCATACATTTCCGGACAGATTTGTGCAATATCGTAGTGGCAGGGTACCTGGGACCAGGTACATGTTTTCAGCAATACCAGGTACTGCGGAGTAATACTATATACATTTTCCGTCGGTAGGTATATGACGTATTCCACTGTGCAGTATGTATTCACTGCGTGCGGCAGAAATGCCATGCCGCCGGCGAGATCTTGGTCGATTAACGACGCTGTTTGTTGTCGGCATTGTCGCTGCTGCTGTGTTGTACGGGCACCAGGTATAGGAGTTTTTATCGCCCAATATTGAAGGACTCCGGCTTGGAGACAACATAGTTGCATCGCTTTCTTCGCGGCACCTCTCTGGGGGACGGTTGATTTCCTATGATGCCCTTTCTCGCGTCATAACGATGCCTCGACCATCGTTATCTGCGTTACCGCCGCCGCCGCCGCGGATGTCTGAGCATGTCCCCTGGTTGTTGGACGTCTGCTGCACTCTCGGTAGTCTGGGACAACCCGCGCTGGCATTCGGCTTCAATTCGTTTCGACTATTCACCGCGGGCCATGTATAGCGGGGAGAACCCACGATGAACCCAAAATCCACGTATCCCCCAATTACCCTCTTCGCCGACCCCCTTATCTACACTTCAGCAGCCCGGATCGTTTCGTGTTGCTGATGCTGTAATCGTCATCTATTCACTTTCGACACCGCCCGCCTCTTCAAGGCTTACGGCATACCTCGAAGCCATCATTAGTAGGTGGCTTTCTTAAACACTGACTGGCTCCCCCCATGAAAATGCTGGAAAAAAATATGGTTGTAACCCGAAATCAATTGAAGGCATGCGGCGCCGCACGACGAAGATCTGCACACGAAGTATGCCCCCCCCACCCCCGCCCCAACTATGGGACTCCTCGGAACGTCAAGACGTCCATCTGCTAGCGTTTCCAATTTGGCCCCGCGTCTATTCTCTTCGAGAGCGACATTTAATCCGACTATTAATAGCTCGCCACATCTTAATTGGTCCAAGGAAGCAGTTAGAATGCGCTTCGAACAACGGAGGCACACTGCCTTCCCCCAATTCCCCTAAAATCGATTGAGTTTTTCCGGCAAACGTTTACGTTTAGTACACCAAAGTCACCTCGGCTGCGTGTGCGCGTTCGCCGGAGACCCTCGATTAGTAGACAACGCTTTTCGCCTTAGGCGGCGTACGCTAGAGCGCTAATTCTATGTAGGTGTCTACCGTCTATAAACCGGTGCACCTCTTATTTGTCGTGGAAATCGCTCAGGTGCTCGCTTCTCTAGCTCTGAATGGCAACGCCGTCGCCGGCGACTGCCTGCTCGATGTACTGAGCCGCGGAGTGTTTTTTTTAAACCCAGACAGTGTTGCCGATCCCAAAAAGGCTACTAACCTTTTCGCTCTTTATCCTCACTGACAACCAGCCGGAACCATCTTCCTCAGTTTTTTTTCTCGTCTCCCCTACTGCTGTAGTCCAGGTTGTTATATAGGCTCTCGAAAGACCTCTCACAGAGAGCCATCACCGCCGACCACCACCTTCCGGGTCCATTTTCCGCTGCCGGTTACGTGTGTCCTCTTCACAACCAGCCCCCCCTCCCCCCACCCCGGCTTACCCGACAACCTCACGGCGCCTCGCGCTTGGTGCAAGCAATATCTGCCTGGTCGGCGAAAAACCGACGTGCTCTGTTTCAGCTTCGTCGGGATGCGAGGCTCTATGGCAATACGACTTCGGCCACGCATGGCAAGCGTACAACCCGCCCCCTCCCCGCCGTCGCCGTCCGCGGGCCGCCGCGACCAGGCTCCCTTGTCTGCCTGAAAAACACACAGTGCCGTCCCACGCCTTTCTGAGCAGCTCATCACGCTGCGGTAGCGGGAAGAGGGGTGCACGTGACGTTTCTGAGGCTTCTCACATTTGAGAACCTCCATAAATACAGCGAGGGTAGGCACATTTCGACGGGAGTCGACGAGGGAAGAAAGTTCTGAATCCTTCCTCGTGATAAAGCTTGTGGGACACGTGCCGTAGGGAGGAGGGGGGGGGGAGAACGAGGCTACTGTGTGTCCCCGGACCCGATTTACGACCAATTAATAGGAGGCAGCAGGAGCAACAAAGGCGAAGATAATTAATGGGATGGGAGAACAAAACAAAAAAGAAAGTCAAGCCAAAACCTGACATCGAGAGAATGTTACACCACTCTGGCCGGAAATATAAGGGAGCATTTTCACATTAACATGAAGACCAATCGACGCTTATATTCACGCCCAGATTGGTACGCTTTTGACCGGATGAACCATGCTGCTCTACGCATACCAGGTATACTATTGTAAAACACCAACGACAAGGCGTGCCTTATAAGGCCCATGCCTTATTGAGTAGTTCCTCAGTCCTATCAGTACTACTGTGGGTGCCCTTAAGGAACCCCGTCAGCCAGATATGTGTTCTGCCCAAAACAAAGGCTGAGCCTATCGTAGCTCGCGATTCCTTGTAAAAACGCCTTGTATAATTGCCTTGAGCCGGCGGGTTTTGTCGCTGTCGCCGCACAAACCACTCTTCCCTCCGCCAAGCCAACGAGATTGGTTCCACTCGCTTCCGTCGACGCGACATTTACATCCTCGACGGGTTCGCTCGCCTGTCCAAACGTTCCCCGGTGTCAGTCTTGGTTACGGAACCCGCCGCCGGCTCTGATGTTTATCTCCGCCTTCGGTCACAGGTTGAGCGGTGTATACAGTAGTACAGTCAGTACAGTCAGTACAGTAGACGCACGTTATTGTAGAGGGGTGGGGACCTGGAAAATCACGAGGCTCCCCACTCAAGGCGTTGTATGCCTGACCTTAAAAAATGACTTAAAGAGAAACATGCCTACTTGAGCCAATGATCAATCCCATATTGGCCTTGGCCTGCAACGAAAAATTATGCAAACACACAAGATGCTTCTAGCTGACATTTCAGCATTGTTCCTCTTTTGAGAAGCCCAATCAGTCCCAGTGACTAACTGCTCGAAAAGTGCTACAGTACTCCCATCGTAGAACACGTCTTCCTGACTGCCACCGCTATCCGATGCCTCTGGACTGCCCTTCCCTAACGCCGGTCGAAAGCCCGTTATCTCTTTTTTTTTTTCACCCTTTTCTACTAATATCATACTCGTAACCCTCCGACGTTCTCGCGCTGGCTCCCAAAATGTGAATGATCACACCTTTTACCAACGACGACATCGTCCCCCTTATTGTACCCTCTCCACTAACAACGGGCTTTCCCCCTATCTCTGTGAACCAACCGACCAACCCACGCACCACCGAAGAACTGTGTGCGTACCTCATGTGTTATGTATGTTCTTCTGCCAATTCGCCTATACATGAACTCCGCACCCGTTCTGTACCACTGCTCCCCACTACCTACGTGTTCTCCTGCTGGTCCTTCATACCCCAACACCTGTCCACTGTTGTTGTGGTACTGGCATCTTCACCCGTGTCTTGTTTACTACCGTTCGACTCGCCGAGCAGGGGCCGAAAGGTGTCCTCCCGGGTACCGATTGCTTGGTCTCCAGAAGGGTGGGGGCTGGCCGAGCGACACACATATACCCGGAAATAATTATTTATCGTCCGACGATTCGCTGTTTTTTTTTTCAAGCTTTCCTTCCTGCCTCGCAACGACCCTCATGTCGCTGCCGTAGTCGGCTGCTTTGACCTTCTACCGACCACACCGCGATTAGGGTTACGGAAGTATTCTTCTTTTCATCAAGCACTTCAGGCCGCGGCACCTGCCCATGCGCTGAGCTCGACGTTCAAGTAAACGCCGTCGGCACTCGCGGCACTTTCAGCACCCCATGCGTTCTTCTGTGGGCCCAACCAGTCTCGTTTTTTTGCGACAACAGACGCATTTCTGCTTTCTGCTCCAATCCCCTCCCCTACCCCTGCGTCTATGGTCATTCCATTACGGCCATGCATGATATCGAGTACCCTTCCCTCCCCCCATATGCAAGACAACCCGCCTCAAAGCGGTTTTTAGTAGGATGCAGCTCGCCCTTCATGCGACCCGCTCGACACCTCACGGCGCTTCGCGCTTGGTGCCCGGAATGTCTGCCTGGTCAGTGAAAACCCAAAATGCTCCGTCCCGGCGTTGTAGAGATGCCAACTTCCATGGCCATATGACTACGGCCCATGCATGATAATGAGTACATCTAATTAGTACCCCCCCCCCCCCCCCCCTACGCCTGCGGGCCCGTGGAAGGCTCGTGACGAAGTGGGCTGTACGTTCCATACGTAGGCTACACGTTGCAGACCAGCGCTTGGGCATTCAGAAGACGATCGCTAGCTCCAACGTGCGAACGTTAGAGACGGCCTAGAGCGCACCGACCACAATGTGACCCACTTTTCAGCGAGATATGTGGTTGTCAACGAAAAAACGGACAGGACGCGCGTTTCTACTGTACAGCATCGCCTTAAACACCGCCGCGAGACTGGCCTACTACGAGTACGGACGGACGACCCAACGCATCTATTAGACTTCCGAGGGCATAAGCACTCCAGGCTCAACGGTCATAAAAATCTCTCAAACCGTGTCGGTGTATTGCACACTGTAACCTCCCCTCCGAGTACTAAAAGTGTTCCTATCAGGAGCGAGAGCATCACACCCTATCCATCTGCTACGTTGTACTGCACTGGGTGTTTCACGTTACCCCCCCCTCTAACGTTTTGAGTAAGTAGTGGTCCCTCGGTAGTGCCGCTTGCCCGCTATGGTGCCTTGTGAAATCGCTCGGCACTGCACTGCAGACAGAATAGATGGGATTCACCGGTGTGGCAGTGTGCTATTAATAGTGCCGGCTGCCGCTATAGTGTCGGTATTGCTCGCATTCCGGCACGATAGAGAGACTTCCACTGTAGCCCTTTTACTGCTGGAAAACTAATCCCACACTGGATCCGAGTAGTTTGTCAATAAATAACGAGGGTGCAGTTCTAAATGGGGCACACCTTGGACTAATCGCGATTGAGATCGTCTAGAGCTTAGTCCGCCGTAGTGAGATGTTGTGCAGAATCTTTAAAGTGCAGATCCAACCCAGGAAACAGTGCTAGATCATGCAGATTACGCAGCTCCCACTCGGCAACATCATCAGCTGGATCATACAGATCAGGAATAACATGTCTTCCCTCTGAAATATCTAGATCGTGAAACGAGAATGATCTGTACATGATCTATCTGATCTGTCCTGTGTGTGACACGGTATAAAAAACCAAGGGTGGGAACAAACTCAACCACTCAACGCTGTCGGTTCAACGTCATCGCCGTCGACGCAGCGAGTTGTCCACATTACAGCAAAAAACGGAGTGACGACGCTCACGGAATGATATAGTGTTTAGGCCTTTACCCCAGTCACCGCGTGCTGCACAGCTGGGTGCGGCAAAATAGAGGCTGAGCGTTGTGGAGTCCACGTGCAGTTCAAGAAACGCTGGTGAAGATAGAGGAGGAAACTCGAGCCATTGGGGGGCGGTAGTATGGGTAACATATACCCGTTGGTACATTAGGTCATTCTCGGGCAGGCTACCGGGGTACCCCACCGTACACACCATACCAAGACTACCCTTAGCAGAATATTGTACGAATACAGAAGAGTGGGGGTGCGGGGCAAGAAAAGGCACCAGGGCTACGATAACGAATGTGTGCCCAGGACTCCACCGTAACGCTTGCGCGTCTTCATTTTCAGGCCCGTGTCTGCGGCATCGACACCAGCAAGAAAAGAGGAAATCGACGAAGGAGATGTGTCGACAGATATTAAAGGTTACTATATTGCCTTCAGTATGCACTTGCCCACCTTTTGAGTCCCATTGTAATTGAATACCCGTCATGATCTGCAATTGTCGATAGGTGCTAACAAGACCTGTTAGCTGTATACGCAAAACCATGGCTGGGCAGGCTCTTAGCTATGAGCCTATTTACCTCTACCACATTTTTAGAAGACCAAGAGAGCAACAAAGTACGCCCAAGACACGCGTCATTGCGGTCTACGTACATAGGGGTGCACGTGAAAACAAAAATCCGACTCCCAAGCACCCAGCTTCGAGACCCGGCCAAGGGGCGGCGGGGGCGAGGGGCGTACTCATTAGTTGCTTGCCTTGGTCTTTTGACCACTGACCACGCACCCCTTTCGAGCGGGGGGGGGGGGGGGGGGGTACTCGATATGGCCGTAGTCGTATGACCATAGACCCTCGCATCACTACAATGCCTGGACGGAGTACGTCGGGTTTTCACAGACCAGGCATATTGGGGGGCGTACTCGATATCATGCGTCGCCGTAGTCATATGACCGTAGGCCCTCATGCCCCAACAATGACGGGGGGGGGGGGGGGTACTCATTTGCTGCTTGCCTTTGTCATTGGACCGTTGACCACGCGTCCCTTTCGACCATAGACCCTCGCATGCCTACAATGCCGGGAGGTGGGGTGGGGGCGTACTCATTTGTTGTTTGCTTGAGTCGTTCAATTATTCACCGCGCACCTCTTTCGAGACGGAGCACCTGGGGGGTACACTAATAATACGAATGAAACCAAGTGAAAAAACTAACACAGTACTCTTTTCCGAAAATCCCACCCCGCTAGTTTGTTTTCCGGTTTGACACTATGACTTTTTCACGAGTGTGGTGACGTTTTGACTTTTTGCCGTGATAGTAAAGCACTCCTGGTCTACGACAGCCTTTAGCGTTTGACTGTTCGAAGCTCACCACTGCCGTCCAGCGAAGCTATCGATAAGCATATTTCTGAAAACCGGCTCGTGGAAATAGGCTGGCGACGGGCTTGTCACTCAGCCTGCGAGCTTAGGCATCGACAAGAGTGGTTGCAGTCACGGCTTCAGTAATTGATGAGTAAAAACCACCCGCACAGCAGTGTGAATATTAACAGCAATATTGAAAAAAATATGTTGAACATTGAAGCACCGCAGCAGCCAGAGTATTTCACTCGTAGACCTTCACGGTCTAGTACAATCTAAACAAGCGAAATCGCTGCTATTACGTACGTCATCGCAATGCCACCATTAGACAGGGCATGGGGGCTCCTCGCTGGTATGACGGGCGGAGGGAGCTACGCCAGACCGAACCGTCAACATCAAAGACAGCACACGCATACCCAAGATTAGGAAAAAATAAGTGCTCACATAACGTAAAATCAATCCAGCTAACAAATTGATAAACCGGGAGAGACAATCATCGGCCAAAACTAATACCTACAGTACCGTCGACAGCAAACCAAGAGCCAATGATTCCTGATGTGCCTTTCTATCGTGCCCATTTCGATCTCGACCTATTGCCGTAGACCCTTCTGGTCGCGTTAGCTTGTCAACCTACCTCAAAACCAAAAGGCCTATCTGTACGCGGCGGCGCGCGAAACAAGCAGGTCCACATACCGCCGAAATCTAAATTGTACCGCCCGTTACGGCGTTGGCGCAGCGCCGTCCTTCGTCGCGGTGACGGGTACTTCTTTCTTCTTGCTCGAGTTTATTTCCGCACCGTCGACCCCCCTCCCCCAGGTCCAGCCCTGGCTCGCTCATCATCCCTCTCCTTCTCTTTCTTGGCAGCGATGACATCCCAATCCACAGACACCTCGTTCGAAGCAAGAACGACACCGAACGACAAAAACAAAAACAAAAAACTCAAGGTGCGTACGCGTTTGCACTTGCAAGCCAACAACTTCTTCGGAGCACATCCATTCGTTTAGATATCCACACTGTAGTAGGACTGACTAAGATGTAACGCGATATATCTCTGCGCCAAAACTTCAACGACGACAATCCAATCTCGCTCGATCGAGTTCCCATCGGCCGGCGCCGAATCCCCTCCTTTCCCTGCGCAAACCCAACGTGCCGTCGGTGTGGTGTAGCACTCCAGTCCTCAGGACTCTCGACAGAAATCGTAGGGTCGAGGTCGGGAAAGCTCGTGTTTTTGCCATCAGACGTATACACGATGAATGTATTACTCACTGTGAACCAGTATTGCCTAGTACAAAATGTCATCACAATCCGTCTCCAAACAATGAATCACCCAACCAGCTTGCCAATAGTTTGCTTCTGACAATATGGCGGCAGGTCTACCGCTGTTTGCAGTGAGATTCCACGGGGTGTGGCCTTCTGTCCGCCATCGGCGGCGCACAATTGGCAGCGCACATTTCGTGCGTGCCGGGATCATTCCCAAGATTGGCTGCCCGATAAAGACACGCTTGATAGAATCGGCCTCCCCACAAAATTTCCGGGAGCATCCGTAGTAGTAGCCCTACCAAATGTCTACGACAATGCACCTCATACCGTACACCTCATAGCATATAACGAAAGAGACGCCACCAAAAAGGGATAGATAGTGTGTGTATGACTTGATCCATCTATCGACGATAGCGCGCTTCCATATCGAGGATTGGGGTCGATCATGGTTTTCCTACCGAGATTTGCGCATCTGATTCCGCCTTGGAGCAAACCCCGTCGGAGCAATATCGGCCCTCACGCCAACCGAGCGTGCATGCGTACGTACGTACATAAGATAGCAGAACGTAACATAACATACGCACATACATACCATACCATAATACATACCTGGTACATACATACATACATACATACACACACATACATGCATACAAAGCAAATACCCTACGAGCGACAAACCCGTCTGATCGGATAAATGGACGCAAAATACAACGGCATCGGCGGTACTATACGGAGTCGCAAACCCCCCCGCCCCCTCCCCAAATTCCTCTCGTTTTACCTCTGAAGCGAACTGTAAAAAACGTTTGTCCGTCTCTCCCTTCCCTGAGGTCTTTAGGTACGCTTGTCGGTAGCCTAATACGGTGTCCACATGTGTTTTGTGCTGTACGGCGAGCTCTAGCGCACGTGACCATCTGAAAAGGCGCATCTGAGGCGAGGGATGTGGGGAGGGGGGGATACTCATGTCATGCACAGCCGTAGTCGTATGAACGATAGACCCTCGCATCCCTGCAGCGCCGGGACGGAGCAAGTCGTTTTTCACCGACGAGGCAGACATTGCTTGGAAGAAGTGTGTATTACGCGCTGGTAGACCAACTACAGGAAGGCCACGCGTATATCCTGTGCCTCGCAGGCAAGTACTGAATTAGTGTAAATTGTTAAATTTTGATTTAGGTATCGATAATATCTGAAAAAAAAGCACTGCTGTAAGTATACTACACGTAATATATCCAATGATTCCATTTGTCCAATGCCGACATTGTATATCGTCGTTGTTCAGCAGTGGTGCTGTCTTCGCGTGCGGGTGTGCTGCTGTGAGGTGCCATCGACTGCATCGACTGGAGAGGGGAGTCGCTTGTTCCTCGTAGGAGGACGGCTAGCTAGAGCAAGAGGGAACGATTCTAGTCCGCCATGGAATGAAAATGCAGCCAACTACCGGTTACTTCGTGATTCAATTTACTGAATGCCATCAAAGCGACTACCCTTCACTAGACTGTTCGTGCATCACGGCACCTCCTTCAATCTGCCCAATCAGTAGCACTATTCACGCAACATTATCCCACCTAATTTCACCGTCAATCGGAGTGGTACTTGACCAAGTAAAAGTTCAGTATTGTATGCTTATATGTAGGTCCAACGCTCACGTTGAGCTTGATGGCGCGGTAGACGAGGGGCGGAGACGTCTGCAGCAGGATTGACTCCGCCTCTTCGGGGGCCTTCCGGTACAAAGCCAATTCCGCGTTCCGACCCTCCTCGCTCGGGACTCGCGATATGTGCTGCACGAATTCGAGTTTGTCCACCTGTTGAAAAGGTAACGCACGCCGGACAGATTGCCCAGATCATGTACAGATATATTAGATAGATCATCTAGATTATAACCTGTCGTTATGGGTTGCTGTGCAAGATCTGTGTGGTAAAGATCCAACCCGGGAAACGTGTCCTAGATCGTGTAGGTTTAGGATACGGCTCCCACCCGGCAACGTGAGCTACATCGTACAGATAGTACGAGTCATACAAATCATACAAATAATACCAATCATGTAAATCAGGGACACATCTCCCCTGAAATGTCTAAACAAGTATGTATTACAGGAATCGATGATCTGTCCAAGGTGTGAAAAGTGCACGGCGGCTAATTGCGTGGGGTCCATCCAAGCTCTATCGGTGTGTACTCCTATATTTGTTGATTGTGAAAGAATGTGTCGGTAGCTGTACGCCCCCTACTGCTGTTGCAATACAATAAGGAGGGCGTTGTTTGTGATGGTATTACTTGACGCATCCAGTAAGAACGGAATACATTTCGAAAAATCGTGCTTGTGGGAACCTACCAAGCCTGCTAAGTTGCCGAGCCAGAGACGACCCATCTGACGAAGAAGGACGCTACTCTCTGGTATTGCGAACCCACAAAAAAACAACAACACGAAAACAGTCCCAACATACTAATATGCGAAACACATGCAACCATTGATGCGGCCCCTAGAACCTACCCAGTGAAGCTATGTTCCCAAGAGCATAAATGCTCTAAAGTCTTACCATAGACAATTATAGTTTATGGTATTATGGTAGCAGGCGCCTGCTTCCACATAGGGGTAGCTCTGTTCGTTCTATGGTTGCTTGCATGTAAGGAGCTTTCTATCTCAAACAGAAAAGGGCAACAGCAAAACAAAATCTAGACGAACAATCCCATTGCCTATATAATACAGGTACGCAATGTAAAATAATGTAAACTATGGATGGAGTTCCAATGATAAGGCGTCCCTTATTAAGGTATGCCTTTTGGGGTAGTTCCTCAGTCCCTTCAACACTTACTTTCAGAAGAGCAGTCCCGGTTTGGGCACAAACCACTCAAATTCAAAGTAGTTTGTCCCCAAACGGGACTGCAGTAGTAACACGGGCAAGGAGCCCTTTCAGTCAGAAAAAAAATGCCCAAAAAGTGCTACCTCTATGACAGCACGGGTCGACAGCATCATGCTATCAGCTCAAACACACACACACTGCAATCGGCCGCACCCCCGTGAAAACCTTCCCATGCCGCTAAGCCAACCCGTACTGCTGTGAGATATTTGGGAGAAGAAATAGTAACGACAGCACTCCCAACAGCAAGCGAAACGCGCATATCGTCCAATCGTGGAGAGTCACCTCGTGTATTGCTGCCAAGGATTCTGCCGCCAGCTTGAGGTTTTTCCCGTCTAGAGCCATACACGCCATACACGCCCACAGCTCGTTGCTTTGCACGAATCTGATCCCAAATCGCGAGGGACCAATAGCACCAGGCAGACAGCGGCAGGCAGAAGTCGTTGTTAGTTGAGGACGGAACATAGGGGGGGAGGGAGGGGGGAGACCCCAACGACTTACCCGCCCCTACAAGTGGGTCTCTACTACGCCAGTGACAGTCTTCCGTAGCGAGGGGGTCACTGTGACCATGCATACCCCCCTTTGCTAGACTTCGTGCACCTGGCAATCGCACGCACTGTTAATAGTCGTGTACACCAGGTGAATAGGCAATAGGTTAAATGTGTTGTCTGGGCCGCAAACGATGCGCCGCTTGCTGATTCGCTACCATAGTAGTTGACGGGGCGGAGCGCGTGAAGGGGTTACCTACTGAGCTATAGGGGTGAAAGATCGATCGATTACCCAGCCCAGGGTAATCCTTAGAACACTCTCCCCCCCTCTGAACGGCGGGATATTTGGGGCGTCGGAACCGTATACCGTCTACGTCCGTACGCTGACCGCTTCGTTTCATTACCTGAGGAACCAGAGAAATGTGATTTTAGGTACGCGCAAGCGTTTCTATAAATAAACGTTCGGAGTGAGGTTCGAACCCGCGACCTGGACGACGTCAAATGTGAAGGTGTTACCTACTGAGCTATAGGGGTAAAAGACCGATCGATTACCCTGCCCAGGGTATTCCTTATAACAATCGCGTAATACATTATACAGAAAGCGCCTGCTGCTTTTCAAAAAGCGAAGACGGCTTGGTACGAGGAGCTTCGAGGTGGTCGAGGACGTCTGCACGCGATGGTTGACACGTCCGCATGCGATGGATGTGATAGTTCGACTCCTGCCAACACTGGACAGCAGTCCTCCACGTTTCAACGCTCCTGAGAGCACCCATCACGGGAGCACCACTTGTTTGCTCCTAAACATAACAGGCAGAGTATAAACAGAACAATCCAGAGAATTACAGTGCGCGATCGACATCGGTATTTTCATCAACCAGACGACAACGCCAAGGCCAATTCAGCTCCGAATACTAAAGGCCTACTGGTACCTTAAACCTTCCTGCAGAACGACGACGTACAAATGTTTGTAATAACGCTCTATCGATGTTTGCACATATGGCAAAGGTGGGCGTAGGCACAGGAATCAGTGCTTTTCGTTTAAGGGCTCACAAGTCAGACACCATCACGATCTATTGTAGTGCAGCTATCATATATCCTAACCTGTCGTTCTGAGATGGTTGTGCAGGGATCTGCAAGGTGCAGGTCTAACCCAGGAAACTTGTCCTACATGATACAGATCAGATCGTATGGCTCCTACCGGGTAACGTGAGCTAGATCATACAGACTAGGAATCTTTCTGTCCCGACAGATCTAGATCATCAAGTGGGAATGATCTGTAGATGATCTGTAGATGATCTGTCCGATGCGAGGAGGGAATTCTGACCTGCAGAGGCGGACAGCCTCTTCCCAACGCTGGCCTCTGACGGAGGCGTATAGCATGGCGGGGTACGGGGCTATAGCCGCACTCAGGAGGGCACCGTCCGCTCTCCTCACCATCACCTTTCCCCCGTAGAAAGACAGGATTCGAGGAGACTAAGCGGCAGATAGCGCGCGCGTCGAGCGATCGGGGGTTGGAGGGAGGGGAGGGAGGGGTTCTCATTAGTTGCTCGCCTTATTCATTTGACCGTTGACCCCGCATCCCATTTGAGGCGGAGCGGGGGGGGGTAAGTTGTGGACGGGGCGGTGTACATGGAGGGGATAGGGGATGGGGGGCGAGGGGGGTGGCGACAAGTTGTGGGCGAGGCGGTGCACATGGTGGAGTGGGGGAAGAGGGGGAGCGCGAAGCTTGTGCGGGACAGTGCATATGGGTGTTAGACACAGTGAGACACCGCACACGCCAAGAGGGGCGTTCAGTATACCAGGAATATCATAATACGCCCAGTGTGCGAGAAAAAAAACGTGCATCAGAGTCCACTGTGGTGATAGTGCATGCGGTTGTGCGTTTGGCGATGTGCTTGGCAATACTGCTGTATATATCGTTTTGCGGGACAGGAGAGTCAGCACAACAAGAAACCTCCAAGAACCCACGCAACGACAGATAGACCGCAACCGCGCTACCTGGTGGAAGCCGACAACCCCCGCACTGAGAGAGTAGTGGGACCGGTGTGGAATTTTGCTCGTTTCCTTGCTTCGAGAGCGTAAGACACACAAGAGTCACGCCAGCTGCGGGCACGCCACCCACCCCCAAACAGCACGAGGAGCGGGTGGGGGGAGGCTTATTTTTCCCCATTCAGGGAAAAGGGGGTCGGTGTCGTACATCGCCCCGTCCGTGGCGACGTTGTGGGCAACTAGATGAATACACGATAAAACCTTCGAGGGGTATCGCGACCCTCGGAGGCAGGGAACAACGGTCAGGTGTCGATTCCCTCCTCATTGTTGAGGAGCTGCAGCCGAGTCAAACTTCGGACATATCAGATCGTTGTAAATATCACACAGATCATTTTCCCGGATCTGCATCATGTGTACAAGTTTTTACGGGACTGATCTATGATGACGATGTTCTCACAATGGCTCATTCCCCTGAATTTATGTCTGTGGTAAAAAAACAGGCTGAAACAAAAACAAAATCTCGATCTATAGGATCTGAACGGTCTGTACGCGTTTCCGGAGTAGTAGTGATCTACAGGTGGTGGTCGTGTTATCATGCGTGTGTGTGTCCGGGTTTGAAAGCACACTGAACTCCGATTTGGTACGATATATGCGATATGTACACATTCCCACGTGACGGTCTCCAGGACATGCATGATATATCAGTATACCTCAACCCACTGATATTTACGACCTAGGTCAGGCAGGTCATGATCTGTTTTTTCACCTTTCCGAACTCTGCCGCGTCCCTGGAGGTAGACGCCAGCCCGAGCAGATCCCTGTCGACGGACACGGCGGTCGGGTAGTACCAAGTGATCAACCTCCCATCTGCTATTGCCGTCAGCACGTCACTCCTATCGTTCCACGCGGCGCTCTCGACCTGGGTGGAGGCACACGCGCAAACAGGGCGAAGCGCGTACAACAACGTCAAATCCCGGAAGATGGGGAGGCCTAGGACACAAAAATAGCATCGCAGAGCCTTACTGGTATCCGCCCGGAGTCACGATGGCGGGGGTGCAGGGGGGCAGTGGGGAGAAGGTCGTGCAGGTTTCCCCGCACTCCAATACGCCAGGGGGCCGAATGAAAGCAGAGCAGCACAGACACACGGTGGAGCTCTCCCGAACGTTACCCATCTGACTCTGCGCTGCGCTGTTCCTTCCAGGGTGGATACTCTGTTATTCTCTATTTCGTTGCATTTCCGTTAGGGGCGATTGGAACCAGGCTGGGTCCCGCAGGAGAACCGAGTCGATTGATTAATGTGGGGCCATTCTTGGAGCTGGGGTGGCTGCCTAAACCTTCCCTCTGACTCGTCGGAATGGACGTTTCTGGAGGCGAGCCAAGGCTGGGTACCCACGAAAATTACAAGGGAATGCTGAGGAGGATTGCTTATAGAAAGAAAACATCGGTAGCGACAACGCTATGCGGGTCCTAACCATTTCCGATGCCGTGAAACGCTCTTCCTTATCATCGATCGATCCCACCATGCACTGCCTACCGCCGCGCGTCCCCTACCTGCGTATGCAGCTTGTACTTGGCCGGCGACGCGCCCTTGGTCTGCGCAGGAAGCACGGGGCATAGCCAAAGCTCTTTGTTTCTGTCTATGAAGGCGAGCCTTCTTTCCGAAAGCCCTTTCGAGAACTGACTCAAGAACACTTCCTCCTGCGACAACAGTACGCGCGGAGGATGTTCGGCGTCGCGCGCGCGATCGATTAGTCTCGCGTCAGTAAGCATGTGTCGAGAGGCTATGGGTGGTTGTTGGTTTTCGGTCTGTTGGGGATCAATTAGTGGTGGCGGTCCTCGCTGGCTGTTTTAGGTCGTGTTGCGATTCGACCACTACGGGATAGGCAGACCACAGCACTGCCAGGATGTCTACACGAAACGGATGCGCGCGGTCACTCGCTCAAAAGAAAAATCGGGACAACGCGCATGCGAGATTAAGACCCGGCGCTGTTTCTCGCGGGAAAGCGAGACATGACTTGCAAGGTAGCGCCTCACGATTGTGTGTGCCCCCTCAAGTAAGTGTCTAAGCGGGATCGATCTTCTTTTCGCACTACCGCTGCCATCGCTCACGTCTCACAGTAGCCTCCTGGGGCTTCGGAGGGCAAATTTGACGATAAGATGTGACGAATATATATCGAATATCACAGCGTAGCTGGGGGGGGATACAAAGTAGTGTCCGAGTTACAATACAAGGACTCCGTACGGTGCGGGGACAAAATCATCCTACCCGTACGGCTGGGCACTCACCAAAGTTACCAACCATTGTACTGTCGCTAGCTAGCTTCAACACCCAAAGGGGGTTACGTGGGCCAGTGGGTTAAGTAGTGCCATAAATCCAACAAAGAACATATAGAAGTATTCCAGTTCGTTGACTCTCGCCGACTTCGTGACATCGATCTCCGGGGAACTCCCCTCGCCACGTACGTACTACTTGTAGTATCCAGGGGCGCACTACCATACCCATTCATAATGTCCTCAGCGCGCTTGCTCGAAAATAACACATCTGAAATCGGCGAGATTCGAACTAAAAAATCCCTAGTTTTGTTGGTTACATGTATAGCACTACCCACCGGCCTACTTAGCCACCTAATTAAGTATGATACGAAGTAGGTATAACGCTATTTACTGGCCTGCGTAATCACGCGACTGAGTATGATAGACAGTGGGTGGAGCTACAAAACCGACACAGCTCAACTTTACACCCTACGTCAACCTCCCCGCAACTTACCACCTCACAGTCGTGCACGGCCTCCGAGGCCTTCCCGTCAGACAGGGGCCGCCCTGTACTGACATCACACACACGGACGGATTTTGGTGACGTCCGGTCCAGGATAGCCACTGCATCTTCGGAAAGAGATATCGCTCGACCACTCAGGTACTCCGGGCGGAGATTTTGGAAACGGGGACTGCTAACTTGCCTTCCCTCGTAAGTCCATATCTGCCGACGAACACGGTGGTGTCGTGAGAGGCCACCCGAGGGTGCGGGAAGCGCGGGGGGGTTGGTGGTGGTCATATAAATACCAGCCACAGTAGTACATACTATACGTTGGGCTATTTCAGGCCCATGGCGTTGATGGTGTCTAGCGTGCAACACTCGAATGCGCTACGAGTAGCGCATGGTACCGTCTGGCAAGGGTCTCTTCATTTCACCGTCCCGTTTTTTCATCGTTGATCGCCGAAACCCTGCCGTTTTCGTTGGTTAGCCGCATTATTGTAATTTGGAGCACCTCGGCTGTCGCAATAGCGGTATCCAACCAGCCAACACGCGGAGCAAGGTGGGACGAGGCGGTGAAGCCGAAAACGGTAACAGCCTCGACCGAAAACAATAATCGAGTCGTCCGCCCGAGTCAGGGCTCGGAAAGTCGCTGGCACCTACTGCACTTCGCGATAGCATGGCGACGAATGCGGGTGGCTGACCTGGACTCCCTGCGCGGTGTCCAGTGTGAGGAAATGTGTTTCCGCCAGTACGATGAGGGAAGCGGCACCTCTCATGTCCAAGATGTGCGGGGTGTTCCAGTTCGCCACGGAATAGATGAACACCTGAAATTTCCGCAAGAAATATCGTCATGGCCTGCCTCGCCGCTCAGTGGTACTCTCGATATCCAGCTGTGCATCAGCAGTCGGCGACTCACGACTCTTCAGCCCATTGCAACACACACGACCGTATAGGTTTAGCATGCGCCACGATGCGCAATCTAGAACTGCGGCAAACGAAAACGCGTGCGGGGGAAATAACACGCTGACGTGTCCCGCCGTCGCCCACAACGAACAAACACTATGTTCACCACGCTCAACGCTGATTTCCGGGAAAAAACGACGAACAATGTGCGCGAAAGTTGGGAGTCCACGGGCTCCCACTGCGGCGGCAGTACAACCTACACAATACTGGAGCACTCCCAAACAAGGCACCGCTAACCCTGCATCTACAGCGGCGCCCTGAACGCTCCCTCTTCTTCTCGCCCAACCCATCGCCTAGCCCTGCACTTACCTGGTTGTGGGTCGCCGCCACCAGATGCCCAAAACCCAGCGACATCTCTATGACTCTGGTACCCGAGAAGTCGAGTTCTTCGACAACCTCGCTGCTGATATCGCTCACGCGAATTTTTCCGGGGGCAACCAACACCGCCTGGCGACGAAAGTCGAACAAAAAACCGTCGATATGAGTCGAATAAGACGACTGCAAGGAAAAATCACTCAAGATCTAAACAAAGACATTATACAAGCAGAGCCCGTCAACCTTTCGAGAAGGGACACGATCAGCGTGAATAAGGGCAAAACTCGTGAAAGTATAGGCCCGCCTTCCTCGCCTCGGGGCATTCTGCCGACCCAAGGACAAAACGGATTAGCAGCATGTCGATACTCGATGAACTGGACTGGATGGAGGTGTTCGCGAGGGCGCGTTGTTTGGCGCGTTACTGCTTGCTGGCTCGTTCTGGCGCGTTGTTCATTCACACCAGAGGCATCACTTAACTATACTGTTCATCGACGGGGCGAGAAAAGTTACGATAACAATACCCTACCCCCGCCCCAATGAAAGATGTTACCTAGGGCGAGACAGACTCTCGACATTTCAGGTCCTTGAGGAGTTTGCTTCCCCAGCTAGAGAAGGGAGTTTTGTTTTAGACGAGGCATCCCTGTTCTTGCCAACGTTGACGACAAAAACAGCATGGACGGCATCCCTTCCACCATTCAGAGAGAGAGATAAAATATTTTTTCGCCCCCCGTCCATATGCAAGTCCGCCTCAAAAGCGATTCTTAGTAGGATGCAGCTCACCCTTCATGCGACTTGCCAGACACCTCACGGCGCTTCGCGCTTGGTGCAAGCAATGTCTGCCTGGTCGGTGAAAACCCGACATGCTCCGTCCCGGCATTGTAGGGATGCGAGGGTGGTCATACGACTACGGCCATGCATGAGATCGAGTACATCTCTCCTATCGAGTACACCCCCCCCTCCCATCTCAACCCTCCGGACCCACCCCGGCACACCCCTTCTTGACAACACAGTAGTAGTAATAGTAGTAATTGTAGTAGTCGTAGTAGTACGAGTAGTAGTAGTAGTACCGTGTTCTGACCTCGAAGGTGTCCCACTCGATGGAGCGTTCAATTACTTGCCCAAACACCACAGACCCGTTGCCCCCGGCTCCTGCAAGCTGTGTGCCGTCCGGCGTCCAGACGAGGCTCGTCAGGCTTCCACTTTGTGGGCTGGGTGTAAAATAAACGAGGAACGGCTTTGTTCCTTCAGAAATGTGATGTACCCGTGTTTCATGCAAAAAATACTGTAAATTAGAGTAGGATCGTTTCGAAGTATTAAAAGTAAACAGTAGCATACGTATTAGCCAAATATGTTTTTGAGATTTTTTCTTTAGTGTAACCACGAAAATGGGAACAGTCTCTGCAGGATTCTAAGGGAGGGGTAAATTGACCACATAGCTTATCATAGTTGAGGGGTAATTGACCACATAGCTTATCATAGTTCCGGCTCTCCACATGCCATGCCTTGTACCAGTAACCCTTGTCGCGTTCCATGTTGTCACGGGCGGAGAGGCCTCATGCATAACCCGGACTAGAACTAGCTCGGGTCTGGTCCAAAGACACAAACATTTCACTCGACGAAACCCTGCAGAAGCTCACACAGGCGTACAGAACACTCACCAGAAAGCACTTAAGACCACTCCCTACTTGGTACGTTCGTGGAATGTGATGCCTGGCGAATATTGACCATAACACGGTGATACCTGGTGAAACATGGACACGGCAGTGGTTATCGTACAGTGGGGGTATAAAGCTACGCCCCCCCTCACGCTCGCCATGAACTCGGTTTTGCTGGCGGCAGCCCTCGAAGGCTTCGCTACGCCCCCCCGCATTGTCAAGTATCCACCCGATAGCGTCCCCAAACGAACCTCGGCGCACCCCACGAAGATAGGCAAGAACGCGAACCCCCCCGTAGCTTTCGCTAAGCCTTCCCCCCCCGCGCCAATCCGGTAGCCCTCCCGTGCATCAATTTGCGATTCCCCCCACAGTTTTGACTACAGTACGTGCCCAGCTGTGCTTGGCACGACCATACATTGTACAGCATACATGGTGCACAGCTGGTGAAGCACACTCGTGATATACCAACTCTCTTAACTGCTTGCGGCGTCGTCGCTCTCTGCGCCGCAAGAGGAGGTTGATGGCACCGACCCACAGCACAAAGCAACGTTATCCCTCGCAATGTGAACGCTATCTACCACACCAGCTACATATTAATAAAATTGCTACTACTGTCCCGCGGTTCCTACCTTCTATGCAGCGTTTGATAATAGGAACCAACCAAGTCCACGCAAACGGCTCGACATCGCGTCTCTGTGCATGAGAAGTCCCTCAGGCGGAAAACATTGTCGTGGTGGCCGTACAGCAAAGGCAGCAGCACTTATAGTCTACTGTAGAGTTCTACACTACTACCACAACGTTACTCTTCAGCGGGCTAGTTATTAAAGGCCTATAGTTAACAGCCCCACTGGTGGGGCTTAATCATGCGGTATTGTGACCCATACCTTTGCTGCACAAACGTCTCGAGCCAATGCGAGTGTCTAATTTACACCGTGCCAAGAAAAGGCACTGTACCCTTTTCGGGCTGTGACTGAAGCCGGGTTGTACGATCGCGACTCTACTACCGACTGCCGATCGAGATACACTAGTCTCCGAATTCTGTAACTAACGCACACAAGTTGGTGACAGTTACAGATATCCCGCTGCGGTGGTTCGTAGTGGCAGCTATGTCATATATATATATATATATATATATCATCAGTAGCGCTGTTCATCTCTCCTGTTTCCGAGCGGCAGCTATACCATACCTGGCACATATTTATCTATACCTAGTACTAGGTATATATTATCAGTAGCGCTGTTTGCCTCACCGGTCCCTAGAGTGGCTCCATCCCGTCTTGTCGCAGAGGCGAAGGGTGTTGAACGCGCCCACTGCGAAGCTCTCGCCGTTTGGACACCACTTGACGGATGTTATCGTGTACCCCAGCCCCCCACTTTGGTACATTTGACGCCCGAAGCTGTCCCACACCTTTTAGAAGTTGAGCGTTGATTGAACGTTGTATGTGTTCGCGTTGCTCATTGCGGTCATGGCGCATGTTGCTTGAGTTTGCTACTACTGCTGTTGATTGTTACAGGCACAATCAGCATCCTGCCGATACTGACTCGAACTTAAAGGCATACCAAGAGAGCATACCGGCATGCTTTGTTGGTGAGAAGGGATACCCTGAGTCAGCGCTGACTGAATAGGCTAAGCAGGTTATTGCTTCCAACCAACAGCTACCAATACAGTACGATCGTACTTGCTACTCGTACGTAGCCAGCTGCATGAATATACCGAGTACACGCGTATCTCTATATATATCTAATACCCATGTGATGTTGGCTCACCCTATAAGAACAGTCCTCGCCTCCCGAGAGCAAAAGATCGTTAACCATATTCCAATCCACAGCCGTAACCAATCCCTCGTGCGCTGGCCAGCGTAGCTGTTTTTGGCCAGCCTGCGAGGAGAGCGATTGAAAAACCAACAAAACAAAAGAAGCGAAATATCGTCACATTATTGATGCTCGTATTAGCAGTCTCCGGTCATGCCACAGACTACATTGCGCGCGAGAGCTTTCAAACGGAAAAAGGAGTGTTGAGAGCGAAATACCCCATTCATAAATACCGTACCAATAGCAGTGTGGTACGCGTACTAACTAAATGCGGGCAATGGAATGGAACTGCAAACACGTTTTTTTCTCTTCCCACTTAATATTTTCCCTTTTGATCCCTTGGCTCCAATAGTCATTGTCCTTCGCTCGTCGAGACTCGAATCCGGGTTTATAGAGCAGCCTCCCTCTCTCTCCCCCCCCCCCCCCCCTCCGTCGCCGCTACGGTGCACGCCTTTGATTTTATCGGCTGATGGGCTCAGCACTTTCATCGCCCGTCGACTCTTGTCGAAGCCTCCTTTACCATGCCAACGCTGTAGGCCCCACTAAATCACACTATTCTTAACGTACCCGGACACACTGTTTATAGCCGTACGGTTTCCGCATGATAGTGGCGACAAAAAAGGGCCGATTTGCACTGTTTCGCCGGTACTCGAATGAAGGGCCTCTCACGAGTACCGCCGCCGTGTGAAGGGGTAGAGAAAAAAGACACCTACTACGCCCCCGAGGCCCTCGTTCCGTGCGCCAATAATGTTGACGGAAAAAATCACGGTACGTACGTTGTGCGCATAAGTTGGGCCGAGGCGTGACGTAGGCGTTGTAAAAAACGACCGCTCATATTCAAGCATGACGACGAGTAGCGGGTAGGTTTATTTACGTTTAGTGTCGTGTACCCAAGTGATTCATGTCAGAGAGCCGAACCAACCCAAAGTTAACCGTCGGCTCAATCAATTTCTGTATTGCTACAGCCTACGGCAACAGAGGGAACGACGGTCTGCCCCCTCTCTCTCTTTTCATGTCTTCAGTCCCGTTTATCGCGTAGATAAAGTGGGTGGAGAGACCGAAAGCGCGGATCACGAACGGAATGGCCGTGGCTGTGTACTGCTGGAGACCTGACACCAAAACTCTATTCGTGCAATACGGCACCGAGATATGCAGACGCCTTTCACCATGACATAAACAACAAGATGACATACCAGTACGTATGTAACAACCCCCAATCCTGTCTCACCCATCAATATGATGAGCCCCTCACGAACTTGATTAACTCGATTATACTGTAGTTCATATGGAAAGCATGCCCAAATTAAGTGACGGCTAGATAATCGGTTATACCTACAGAAAGCAGCCTATGATAGGCTGTTGCAGCTGCCGCAGCAGTTGCAGCAGTACGATAGGGGGTATGTTCTAGTGCTCGTGCTGCAAGTGCAGCGCAAGGATATGCATGACATGCGTACCTGCGTACAGCATGCTGATGCTGATAGTTGCTAATAGTTGTACCTGCTGCGCGTTCGCTCGTCCTAGACGGTTGGTACTATCACATGGTATCACACTATCACACCATCACAAGTCTCATTTCAGGTCGCTAAATCTGGACCCCAAAGTGTTAATAGACACCAGGTAGCTCCTCACTTGCACTCCCTTGATGGCCAAATCACGCCCGGCGCCCACGACGACCGACTCCGAGTCAGGGCTCCACGCCAGGGCATACAGACTGTGGCCGGTTTGCATCAAGGTAGACCGCAAGTTACCAGACCTGGACCAGATCTGGCCGAGTGCACGTCGGGTGCGACGCGCAAGTTGAATATCGTTAATGTAAGTCACGTACAATTTGAAACTACAACGACTGTTTTCGACTAGCCACAGCAACGCTATGCCAACAAAATTCCCGTGATCATTGATGGCAGCTTTGACTGCGTACAGCAGCAGCACATTCGTTTCAACGCTCGCTTAGGGAGGGCGCTGCTTGCTCGTACTTTCTTCGGTTGCCGGAATCGCGTTCGACAGCTTCGATCAAATGCAGCGCGCCTCTGGCAATGGGGTCGACCGGTTAATCCATGCGGACATATACCTGGCACCAGCATGGATTCTCACGTATCGCAACGACTGGCCAGGTTAACTGTGAATCCTTTTTCTAGCGTGGTGAAACCACTATTTTGGTAGTTTGTGGCGGCACCCAGTCAAAGACGCAGCCGGGTGTTCGCATGCTCACACGACTCGTCATCAGGTGGGCCTGCGCTGCTCCCCACTCCGGGTTCAGTGATATATTCGGTAAAGGCGGAGGAGAGCACGGTGTTTGGTCGCCCATCTACAGTGCACAACAAGTCGATACTGAGCAAACCGCAGCGCATCGTTCGAAGGGGCACGAGCATAAAAAACACGCACGTAGATATACGCAGTACGCGTGGTCGCACAGCTGTGTGTAATTGCATTCCAATGCAAAACCGGCAAAAAGGTATGTGGGTGCCCTAGAGGCCTCTGAAACATGAAAGACGGAGTTATACTCGGGTCGGCCGAAACTCCACCAGGCCAGAGGTGGTGGTGGCGGTTGGTCGGCTACACGAGTGTATTCGAGTGCGCAACTACCGTAATTATGTTTTTCTTGCCTTGACATTCCCGTCCTCGCCGCAGGAGCAGAGAGCGCTGCCGTCAGGACTCCAGCGCACGCACACAACCGCTCCAGTGTGCGCCGCCACCTGCACGATAAACATCGAGGAGAGCGCGACGCGATGGCCACCGTAGATGCCGTGGTTAGGTGCAGCGGTGCCACGTTTCAAGAGCGCAAGGGGTTTATGCGCCGCCGGGCGCTAGATTTTTACTGCCCAAACAGGACATAGAAAGAAGGACGAGCACGGCCTTTGAGTCGGAGGGAGAGGGAAGTCGAGATTTCGCCTTAGTCGAACAATGGTTGACTGCGGTCTGCAGCAAACGGCAATGGTGCGACGAGGCGGCGTTTTTATTATACAGCGAGTGCACTCAAGCTCAAGCACGATAAGTGTGCGGACGCGCTCGTACGGGGGGTTGGGCATGCCGGATCGCTATCTCTTGACAAATGGCTCGTTCGTGTTTCCATGCGTCCGAAAAACTCTGCTGCACAGCCAACACGAAATTGATATAACGTAGCGGGTGCAACACTCTTGCGTGACGTCAAAAGGACACGCCTTCATATTGGTATGTACACGCTGTTCACGTAGTCTTACACTTTTCCAAATCTTGACCCACTTCAGGAGTGAAACTTCGCACCCGTACGCAGTGCACAAGTCTTTCCCTCAGACGCTTTGACCCCGGAACCCCGACCCCGGAACCCTGATCCCTCCCTGCAGCGGTATCCTTCGCGAGGGAGTACTCACCTTTTTCTCTTCGCGGCCAGCCCTGGTGATAAGCCGCACGGTCCCGTCGGAGCACGCCGCCGCAAACATCTCCGATGCCTGCTTGCCGGAGCTCGAGAACCAGCTCACCGACGTCACAAACGCGTCCAGCCCAGCCACCTGATGCCAGGAATCGACGGATACGGGCAGGTATTATAGGGTGGGTAAGCATCGGGCGGGAAGGTCCATATCGCTGGACAATCAAACGCCGGCGTTTCAGTTGGATCGGAGCGGGAGGAAAGGGGGGGGGGGCTGAATGACGGCACTGATGGAGCTGCCGATGAAGTTGTGTTTGTTTTGGCGACGCGGCTGTTCCGCGAAAACAGATCGGACAAACACAAGTGCTACTTTCCTGCGGACAGGAGTACAAAATATACCCGGCGCGTATTCATATGTAGACCCCCAAACGTTTTCAGCATGATCGGAGCGCCACCGCACTGTACCGTACAATAGCAGTTCAGCGACAGAGCGATCAATCACCCCCCTCTGCCTCGCCAACCTCACCACCCGCCTGAATCCAGGCTCACCGATCGGTGAACACGACCATTGGAGGCACTGCACCGCTGCCCTCCAGAATCACACTCCCCGAGCGCTCGAACAAAATAGCAATTATATACGTAGCATACTCGTGTACACAGCACCTGTCTTGCTTCGACGGATTCGATTTTGCCGCACGATTCGTAGGAGCAACACGCTTGGCGGAAGCAGCATGTGCCACCACACCACCACCAACTGCTACGTACGAAGGGAGGTTAGACTTGGATCGCCCTCTTCCAGACTCCGTGTTTCGTTTCAGGGTACCTTTGTACTCGTATCAATACAAAACCAGGTGCTAAAGTTAGTATACCAATAGTGTGGAAGGCCTTCGCTGGGATCAAGGTTAGCTATTCCAGCATCGAGGGGCCGTCTTGGTATGACTCGTGTGCGGTCTGTACATACCTGGTACTCGTACGTGGTACGAGTATATTTTCAGAGCGTGTGCACACGAAGCCCTTTCTGTGATCAAGAGCACATGGTAACGACGGGGGCCTTAGGCCTCAGGGTTGCGCCCATCATCGGTATACCAGGAACCAGGAGTACCTGGTTGTTGGCGAAATCCAATACCTGGTACCTGGTACCTGGTACGTATCCAATGTATGCACGAATGAGTATCCTTGCCAACCGAGTCCAGCACACAGGAGATATTTTCCGATTCAACGAGCTTGATTCCAAGTGATTCAACAAGCTATATTATCAAGCCCCCCGACAACTGGTAGGCGCCACCGACAACCAAAACGGTTTTCATCGGAACGTAAAGCTTGACAACTTCGATGCATCAGGATACCGGTACTCGGTTGTGGCAAGCTCTGTCGGTAGGGACGCTGACGCCGTACCAATACGAAATTACGATACGTCGTGACGCGTACATAGAATATGACCGTCGGTCATTCTCCATGTTTGGAAAAAGGGTGAACGTACCCGTTTTTTTGCATTACTCTCTATCGACATGCCACACCTTCCCAGCGGGATCCCCAGATCCGTCCCAGCGGTGTATGGTGTTGTCGTCCGACATGGAGTACAGCTCGTTATCAGGGGTCCATGCCACGGCCGTGACCATCTCTTTGTGCACCCCAGCGGAGCACTTCAGCTTTAGCTTCATGACGGCGGCGTCACTCCTCGTTTGAAAAAATCTTGAATCAAGGCAAAGCTTGAATTGCCTGGATCTAGGTCAGCCCAGATCAGCGATCTCGCCCCTTTCTATCAAGATCTGAGATCTAGAGTATGCTAGAACCCTTGTTGCCGCGTGCTACCTCTCCTACCCTTATGTAGACTTCTCTTACTGGCCGTGTGATCTTGCACAGCAGCATCAAGCAGTGTGCTAAAAAAATGGCTCGTGAAAGTAAATTGGTCAATGGCGATTGGTCAAGCTCAACTGGTCAAAACGTGAAACGGTTTTAGCGGGTCAATTTCTGCTTCGAAAAACATCAACGCGTCCACCCTCCACTTCAATCCCCTGCTCCACCCGTACCAAGCAAGGGCACCGGAAGAGACCTAAGCCGCGTAGCCACAGCGAGGAAGGGAGGGATAATAATAAAGGGAGAAGACATCGTGAGGTTGTTGGCTTGGACGGAGCACACAAGGAGCACCCACATCGTTGTTCTGGGCTTGCGAATCGCGTCCACAATCTGATCGGTGCTTCGCCGGAGATGCAACATATCATACTGCTGTAACACAAGGAGAGAGGGAGAAGCAACTCCCATATTAGCGCTCGAGCAGAAGCAGGGAGCGGCGGGGTCGATCGACCGGGCGGAGAGACGGCGGCAAAGCTTGGTAGCCTCTACCTCTCAGCCTCAAGGTAAGAATTATGTGATCTCGCTGAACTTTGTGTCCCCCGCCAGAGAATGATTCATGGCTGCAATTTAGCTGTGTCTTCAAATTGGTTTGTGGTCGAACTTACGCACACGAGCAAGCAGCAGTCGTAGAGGCTCTACTGCATACCCGGATCGGTCGGTACAGGAGGACATACCCCAATTGCCGCGTATCAGGCGAATGAACCTTACATATTACCAGGGAGGCAGTTTCACGGGCTCCAGCTGTGGAGCTTCCCGGGTCCCGGGTGCTGTCTGCTCCGTAACAAACTAATCCCTGCATTCCTGCTGGTGAACAAAGAACTCCCAGACAAAATACTTCTCGGGTGTACGTACGAGTATTGTATTAGCAAGTGTGGGGAATAAATAGTACCTGGTACCTGATAGCTGATACCAGGTACCTGGTACCTGGTACCAGGTATGAAATGTTACCCTCCTGCTTGCATTGTCTGCGTCTTCGACAGCAGTATCAGGTACTATCGTACCAGGTACCTGTTGTGCATCCAGCAGTGCTGTGCTGCAGAGATAGCCTCAGGAGCAACAGCAGTGCAAGAACAGCGAGATGCCCTTTTTTATTTTTTAATATATATTCTCCACAAGTACCCAACCCTGTCGCCCCGGTGGTTCAAGTGGTTAACTTCGAATTCTACTTGTTTGAGTCCTGGGTTCGAGCCCCAGGAGGGTCGGACTTTGACTTTATGTGCAAAAATCAAAGTAAAAAAGGATTCAATTGTTGCGAGCGCCTTGCAGCGTGGGTAGGCACAATTCGATGCGAGTCGACGAGGGAAGAAAAGGCTGAACTCTTCTCGCGATAAAAATGAAGGCACGTACCGTAGCGGGAAGGGGGGAGAAGAGCCTGCTAAGTGACCCCGGATCTGAGTTACGAGTTGAAAGGAGAGAGAGAAGAAGATGTGCGAAGATAATAAATGGGAGGAGAAAAAAAAAAAAAAAAAAAACCCTTATTGGTTACACACACAGCATACCAAGGTACACATTTTGGGAATGCGACGGGACGTGCTCACCGCGCCCGTGCGCCCGCGTCTGGTGCCTGGCAAGGGCCCGCGCACCATGTTACAGCAGAAGACCATGCACAGAGTGCCAGGTGCAGCAGTAGCATCCGGAGACGACCCCTATGCTCCCACATGGTGTTTGCTGGCAAACTCTGCTACCTATGTCCCGGCGCTACAGTATAGCAGAGGTTGTACTCGTACACCTTGCCTTGCGTTGTACACCCAGTCCTGCTGCTGTGATCACCTTTATAGTGCGGATTAGCGGGTCTGCTTCCCCCTTCTTTGTCCATGTTTCGGTGCTCGCAGCATTGTGCTGGTACCTGGTATGAACCATCCCGGTACTGGAATAAGAAATGCGTACTCGTAATAAACTTAACATTACCACATCTACTGTATATCTGGAATGTTGTAGATTGTGCAGTATCATTACAGTGGTACCAGTACATAACAGGTACGAGTACCAGGTACCTGGTACATGTTTTATTTTCGCACGTCTTGAACCGACCCACACCCCACTCTCTGAGGACTGCAGACGGCCTCGAAAGAGGTAGACCACCTACCAGGCAGGCCTTAGCAACCCCTCAAGGCTACCGTAGTACGATAGCAACCTTGAGTTGATTCCTTAAGCCGCGGTGTTCGATGCCTCGGCATGCGACCTACCGGCTACGTGCGTGCGTTTTTGAAGCATCGCCCGTGATGCTTATTTTTGAGTAGAAGAGTATGGGCTTCGCAATCGAAGGCTTGGGTGCTGCCTGTCAAGGATACGCCCCACTAGCCATTGGGCGAATGCCACGCACACAAACAACAGCAATCTCCTGCATTTTTGGCGTTGGACACAGATAGCACGTCAGGCAGTAAAGCTGTACGCAGAGTTCTTCATAGTATTATAGCGAAAATACCTGAACGTACAGTATTATCTGCTGTACTTGGTGCACATAGTAACTCAGACGAACGGACCGTTTTTGGGCTGGAACGTAGATATGTCTTTTACGTCATTGGTGTTCATGTAGTCACAAGTGATTTATGGTTTGCATGTCTTGTTTTCGTCGTGTTTGTACAGCAATATAATTGGTCGGGGAACACGCCATCACCATAGGGTGCCCCTTGAGTTTTATTATTTTTATTTCCTCCCCACCTTCTGTTGGCTCAAAGCTTGCGTACGTACATAGCTTCCTTGCTTCTGGCACCTTCTCGTGCCCACGGCCTTACAGCGGTGACACTTTGCTATTATCTACATGTACTGGTCATGTGATAACACACATCATCCGTGGTAACACAATAAATTACCGTGTGCTGCTTTACGTACGAGTACACTGAAGGGGTGCATTGCGTCGCCATCCCGAAGGTGCAATTGCTGGTTGGTGCTTGAGGGTCAGGTTTGCGATGGGAGAAGAAGAAGCAGAACGGCGTCTCTCTTCGCATTTCGATTTCATACGAGTACCACTGCTGTGATCTACTGCTGTATTTTGTACTCGTGTATAGCTGGTATGCACGTCACTTCCTTAGTAGCATTCCCTGGGCAAACCCCAGCGTTGATATAACCCCCCTTCTGTTTTTCGCTGGGCGGTGGCGGGAGCCATGTTGCCGCTGTGTTCTAGCCTCGTGTGCTCGTTGGATGGCCGACGCCTATCAATACAGTACTTTACTATTTCGTACTGCTGATTGCTCTTCATCGTATACTCGAGCCTGTTCTTAGACCGCCACGACTGCACTACTTGTCCGAGGCACACGTGCTACAGCAGCAAGCAGTACTTTGTACGAGTACGAGTCCTCAGGGTACCAGAAGCTGATATGACTGAGTCCTCGCGAGCCCCTACGGTACCAGAAACTGAAATGGCTGAGTTCTCGCGAGTTCCCAGGGTACAAGGAGCTGGCATGACTACCTGTATTACTAAGGGCTCGCGAGTCGTCAAGTACCAAACGCTGAAATGACTGAATCCTCGCAAGCCCCAGGGTACAAGGAGCTGAGCTGAATGAGTACTCGCGAGTCCTCAGGGTAAAAGGGGCTGAGATGACTGGGTTTGCGTACGCGCTGCATACAACAACAGTAGTACAGCACAGCACAGCAGCACAATAACCAGTACATGCAGCAACAGTACAGAGCTGCTCGTCCATTGCACAAGAACAGTACTCGAGGTAGCAAGATGCACGGTGGCTCTCGAACATTGGTCTGCTTCTTTGTGATATAATGTGAGCAGAAGTATGGTGGAAATCACCTGTGTTGCAGTCCCCCCACTTTTTTTTTATTGCCGAAAATCTCATGGCAAACAACTCGAACCACCTCTACCCCCGTCTTTTTCCTCGACGACATTCCATTATTCTGCTCTACTCTACGAGCTCCGAAATTTCTCGTTGATCCCTAATTTGGCACGGCAGATGTGGGCTCCTTGGTGCACTCCCTTAAGTCTACCGAAGCGACAGCAGTTTCTGTGCCGTTCCTCGAGTCGGACCTCGGCGCTTAAGTTAGAAAACGGAGTTCCAGGCGCTTGCGAATGCGGTTTCTTGTACTGTAGCCATTTTTTTTTTTCTGCTGTAGAACGAGAAGAGAAGGGTAAACAACAATGTGCTGTATGTACCCTAAGCGGCTGGTGTGCTCTCACTTGCGCCAGTAGAAACATGCCACATGAGTCAATTTCTCTCCCGTTGCTCACACACACAACACGTAGTGCGCTGGCCTTGCTACTGCTGTAGGCTGTTTTCTTTGATAGAGCAGCGAGAGAACAACGGAGCATATTTCCACCCTGGTATGCACGAGTCTAAAGCTCCTCCTGCGTTCGTCCTGCTCGTTCTACGGCAGAAAAAGTAATACTCGACTACGCTTATTACAAGACCCCGCATTCTCAAGCCACAGTTTCACATTTCAGCGCCAAGCAAGGCAAAACGTACTTCGTCTGGAAGCTACCTAGATTATCGGTCGCACGTACCCCACGAGCGGCGTGCGGTACATAGCTGCGGGCGGGCCCAACACTAGCAGGAGGTTGCCCGCGTTGTCTGTCGGTTGTGGGTTTTGGGTGGACATCTTTATTGTTCCATATCGAAAAGCAACAACTCACCAGCAGCAAGCAACAAGCCCAGCAGCATCAGCAGCAGCAGCAGCAGTAGCAAGTATGAATACCCATCAGCAAGGAAAACGACTTTCCACCAATTATAATTGTAGAAATTTGAGATGATTACATCATTGATTCCAGTCGTGACCATCATCGTGTGCAATAATCTACCAGGTATAGTCTACGAGGCATAAAATAAAGATTACGGTAATGATTATATGATTTCTTTGAGCTAAGGAAGCCAGACTTCACGACTTTCCTTCCTATTGTCTTGGAATAGTGACTCTAGTCTTTGATCAGGTGAAAGCACGTTTTTTTTTGTTTGCAGACACGGAGCGCGATATATCGCCGACTCTACCTATTAATAGCAGAACCGCGAGACTTCCTGGGCAGCGGCGGGTGACATGCGTGAAGCAACCGCCGCGAGCGCTTGGCGAGGTTAAATAATCAAATAACCGCGGTCGAAAAAGTGCGGTCAAGAATGTGTAGACTTGCTTTTTAGCCGAAACAGAAACTTAACCCTGAAGGGGTATCGAATTGGCGGAGTCAGGGAGACACAACCGCCATGCAGTACGGTGGTATCACATCATGCGTGTATGGGCCCATGAAGCAAAGCTTGGTACTCGCGTGCCCTGCTGTTGCGTGATGCAATAGGGTGGTGCTGCTCGAAAGGGTTATCTACAAACGTACCAGTACATTAGAGCACGCAGCAGAGGGTGAATGTACCACGTCTACGATAATCGTTTTGTTCCTCTTCCCACAACTTTCGCCACAGAAAACTGGGTAAGAAACTTACATCAGTCGGAAAAATCTCCACCCTCCACTCCGGCCCTGACTCTATGCTCTATACTCATGCAGCGATAGGTGCCTAGTTGAAGCCAAGTTTGGACCGCGCGTATTTTTTTCGAGGTGGCCACCTTCGAAATTTCATCGGATAATGATACTTGAATCGGTGCTTGCGGGAGCACCTTTTTGATTGTGGGTGACGCGCCATGGGGTATCCTTTGACCTATACACACATGCATGTACAACTTCTCGTATATTACCCGTTACGAGTATATTTTAAGTAGTGCAAGAGCAGCGCCACTAACTTTTGCGAACGTTTATGCTCCGTAGGTTTCGGGCACAAGCGACTTGAAGCTGGAGTCGAATCGTTCGTGCAGTTGAAAGCAGGCTTTATACACCTCTGTGATAGGCGCTTTTTTCTTGCGAAGGACGAGCAAGAACGAAGTTGAGCAGCGTCGCGCTTGCGCTCGCCGTATGACCCGCACCGTGTTTTAGCCGAATATTTCCTGCCGAGACAAAACGATCGTCTATGTGCACCGTCCCATGCGGTTACAAACAGCAGGAGCGAGTCATTGGCCCCAGATGGAGATACTCACAGGCACGTTCCGTTTGAGCGCTTCATGTCCGTGCGAATTAATCAAATCCACCGTCTCTCGTTTGTGCGCAAGAAGTACAGGGTCCGTGTCGTACAATAGTTTTGCCGCCAACGTGATTTGCCCTTTGCCCAGACACTCTGCCTTGATGTGTTTCGGTCCCGGCGCCCAGGAGGTTTTATAGGTCGTCTACGGCAGCACCAACCCCCAGTTGCGACGGCGTCGCACCAACGAAGTTTTATAGATGCCAATTTTGCTCACCTTTTCTCGTGATTCCCCCTTTGCTCAAGTTTCTCTTTCCGACTGTCGCGTGTCATGCGCAGGGTAGGGCAGGCCAAGACAGGGTAGGGCAAGGCAGGGCGGCTGTGGCCATGGCTCAGCAGGGGGCCACTCTCCAAAACTACAACAACGAGCTGGTGAAGTGCATAGAAGACTTGAGAGAAAAGCGGGAAGAGGTGAGGGACAAAACCGTGTGCGTTGGGCTCGCAAGGCAGTGCCCCACGGTGCTTGCATCCTGTGAGTGTGTGTCTTCGGTAGGCAGCCCTAGCGTGGTAGACCTTACCCCCACCCCCAGGGAGTTGGTTTCGTACTGTTTTCGCTGTGGTTGGTGCGCCTAGCTGCCTATGCTTTTGCATACCGCCGGATTCGAGACAGTATGCGATCTTGTGGCGTAGCGTCCTTTTTCATGTTGGACGCAGCTCCGCTTCGAGTGGAGTTGCCGCTTGTCCACCGCTGAATGTTCTTGGGTAGGATTTATTTGTGGTTCATTGCGGCATGGTGCAGCGCGGTGCACACGTTCACGGTTGCGGGTACGAGACACAATGGAAACACTTTGTTTTGGTAGTATTCATAATGGAGGTCACGGGAACAAAACAAGGGTTTACAGGGGTCTACCCGACTGCGACACTTTCACGTTGTCGTCCATGCGGCCAGAGTCAGGGATATGGACGCGCGCGAGGTTTGCCCACGCGCCAGACGCAACGCGCACGCGCATCGTGCAGCGTTCGAGGTTGCGTTGGAAGCCTTCGGCATCGGTATTTTCAAAGGGTTTACCTGGCCTACCAAGTGTTCGAGGGCTTCCATGTTATCAGTGACCACCCCGCCGTACGGGATGGACCCGGAGTCAATGGACATCCTACTACGGATTGAACCCTTTCTTGGTCCTTTGATGGGAACGACACTACATGTTTTGAGGTGTTTCCTGAATCACTCTTACCACACGGTCTCTCGCCAACCAGTCCATTGAGCCTTGTACCCCGCGAGCTCCCGCCCCACCCCCGACCTGACGCACACGCCCTCTCATGACAAAGCCCTCGTCGTGGGCCATCGAAGAGGGCATTTACCGAGTTCAAACATAATGCTATCTGTGCCCTGAACCAGACCTGTCGAGGACGTGCGTGTACTTGTTCGCCAATATTTTTTTGCTTGACCAAAGCGGGTTTGACCAACCGCGATTCGACCTTGTGGCCTGTACATTAAAACATCTCAACGTATGCGATTATCGAGGTATATCTACCCACCCTGACCCCCGATCGCCCAGACGCTCACAATATATTATGCAGATCCTAGCAAAACCCAACTGGTTATACCACGGCCATTTGGCAAGCATTTGTTCTTTCCTTGCGTCCCGTCAGCCTATCTCACGGAAGGCAATACCCTGTGGCTCTGAGAGCCAGCTGTTGCCGATGTTGTTGTTGCGGGATGCAAATGTGGACTGTTCCCTGTCCGCCTTTCACTTGTCAAACACTATCGTTTTTGTCGACGCTACTCTCGGCGTTGGCAGGTCAACCGACAGATCTTGAAAGAGGAAGAGGAAAAGGCGAAAATCCAAAAGGACCTAAGCATTTTGACCGACCGCCTCAGCAAAATCAACGAAACTCTAGCGCGGAAGGTTCAGGCACGAAATGAGTACGACCGGACCGTGCAGGAAACAGAGGTGAGGCTGTCCCACGCTTACCACGCCTGGCCTCATTTGTGTTTCTAACTTTAGTGTTGCGACATTGTTTCGAGATTCTGTTTATGGTATTATTATGCCGATGATTAAAGAGGGCTTCGATATTCGGGGAAGGAATTCACGAAGATGTTAGCCGATTTATGGGGGAATGAAGACGTGCGGCGGTAGAAGCGTCTCTCTCCGGCAAACCTTAAGCTTGTGTTCGTTTGTTTTTGAGGCGCGTGCGATTCTGTGCGTTGCGCGATGGCGCGATTGACGCTCCGACCCGACACACAACTACTAATCTATCAAGGAAATACAGCATACGATTTTTTAGCAACCTGTGTGTTGTTGTGGCGTGGAGGAACTCATTTTGAAAGTGAGAGTGGCTTTCCGTCACCCCATGCAGCAGGTCCTGAGCTGGCGGGAGGCCTATGAAATCGTCAATGAAGTGCGGTAGTAGGTAGTGCTGCAGTGGACGGTTACATTTGCCCGAGTAACTGGCCAATCAGTCTTCCCCATTGGGGCTCCGTTCACGCGTATCGTATAGTGTGATAACGGTGGGGTACCCAAGGCGAAGACTGTATTTTCCACACACCACGAACGCAGCATGCCCTACAACCATCCCTTTATAAGCCCCACTTCGCTCAACCCGTTCGCGTGACGCTTGCTTCAGGCGGCGTACATGAAGATCCTAGAAAGCTCGCAGACGTTGTTGCACGTACTGAAGCGCGAAACTGTCAACTTGACCAAGAAGAAGCAGGCGTCGGCGTGACACGGCGCGTCGCGGTGCTTGTGTTTGGGTATCACAGTCAGCTTGCGCTTTGCGGCTGATTGTATTGCACCCCTGGCGTAGTGACCAGCCGGGACGACTTGCTGCTACTCGAACACGCCGGCGGCGTCGCTGCTTTTATTTTGGCGGCGTTTTTCTTATTGCGAAGGGTTAGTACGAAGGGTGGGGGCTTAATGCGGGCAAGATGGAGGTTGATGCATATGACCGTTGATTTTTTTTCGCGCTGGGACGGTTTGAGGAACGTCCTCAACGAACCTGTGACAAGCGCTGTTCTCCGTTTTCTCCTTCCTGGATCGTTAATTCGTCGGAGAGTCGAGTATTGGGGGCATGCTTGGCCGCATCGTTTCTTTCGGTGGAAATAATTGAAGACATTGCACGTGACTGTCGACATGCACGCACACTCTTGGCGGCGGCATGCTCTGTCGCCAGTAGCCAGCCTCCATTTCCCTGGTTAATGGGCGCGGCATCGGGGTGTCCAACTCCCTGGTCGACTGCTGCGGCGCCGGCGTGTAGATTTTCCTTAGCTGGTAGAGGGGCGTACTCGTATCGTATTGTTGATACCCCCGTTCGTCCCTTGTTCGAGGGAGCGTTCTCTTCTTTTGGTGGTGGACGGTCTTGGCTGATGAAGAAGCCCGCGGGGCTCGTAACCTTCCGGTACGTTATCATAGCTAGCAAGCACTGGGCCACAGAAACGGTATTTTGTAATTGTCACCATCTGGGCGCGCCACGGGACGGTGCGAGGAAAAGGTACTGTTGAGGCCTGTGACCGCTCCAAGTTTTATCGGTGTTCGTAACGCGTTGATATGAAGTGCAAAATACAAATATGAACGGGCCTCGTGCGCGTATTCGCCACTGCGTAATAAAACTTCGTAGCTGACGTAGTTTGTGTGGTGTTGTTCGAGCAAGGCTTGATCGTGCTTATTTTATGAAGCGCTAGGTCTTAAACGGCGCAGCGTTCCTCCTGCCTGAAGACTCTCGTATCCAGGCGTACCATCACCTCTCTCATTTCGGTTCCTATACGAACGCCACCACATTTCTGCTTTTGTCCCGATATTTTGCAGGTCAAACTACAGTAGTACTACTCTGTCGCGCGGTTAGTGATGATACCGATGTTGCTGATATTCCCTCTGTTTCGAAATTTTGTGATGCTGCATCACAGAGCTATCATAAAATCATAGTGTGTCTTGCAACCGCATTGGTTCGGGCTGCTGATGTCGTGCTCCGTTATTGCCAGGCATATCATATACCAGGTACCAGGTATCGCACAAGGGCGGCGAATACTGCTGTTGATCCTGTTTTCTGCAAAAATTGGGGTACTCGAATCTCGTGTTTCTTCCACTGCAATTGTGGAAAGTTTCCATGTGGCTTAGCTATTACATCTTGTCTCATTGACGCTTGCGCTTTGCGCTCCACTGCCCCCTCCGCAGGGCGAAAGCAAGGGGTAGCTTGCCGCTCACACAGATCGATGGAAAGGCACGAGCCTCGTCGTGTTATTGCCATTTTATTCTCCTGGAAATAAGAAATTCCGATCGGATTCGGTCTGTACTTCCCTACGTCTATCCATTTTTCGCAACAACTCTACTAGCCCACCCTAATGAGCCGTGCACGTATATCCGCAGTGGATACCAGCGAAAAGTACAGTAGATAAGAGTCGGGGGTTTCTTGCTGTAGGTAAACGGCTAAGCATCGAGCTCTTCTAACTGGCGACACGGAGGAAACAGGATGCACATCGGGGACAGGATAGGGTCTGGATGGTCTGTGTTGCCCCCCCTCCTTACCCGTTTACTTTCCAATTGACCTCAAGGAAATACCGCGATGATCACAACAATGGGACCCGTCATCAAGAAGGCAAGAACAGTACAGTAGACATATCTGCGTCCTCTCGGAGGAGTACACACTAAAACGGCTAGCGGGGTTCCCCCGCAAGGATGAGCGTTTTCACCTTGCGCAGCATCTCTCTCGCCGTCCATTGCTGCTAGTCTAGCAGAAAATCTTGGTGGAGCATAGATAAAGGGAAAACATGCAACAACAGACCAACCAGCTCTTCGTTCTCGGCAGCATGCAAACAAGAAGTCAAAAGCGGGAGCGGACTGTATAACCAAACGGGTTGGGGACATGATGGGAATGCCCTGATGTAAACAACAGGAGGCCGGGCAGGGGTCATGGGAAACACCTACCAGTATGATATACGATAGTAAACAGACCCGGCCCCAGAGGGGCTGGGAAGGAGCTTGGCGACCATAATGTCACTCCAATCCGGCGGCAAAGGCATAAATATATATATTACAATATATATATATATATATATATATATACCAGGTATACCTGATATATGTATGACCGAACCCGGTCGGCGCAAAAAGCGGCACGGAATCTAAGACAAATACTTGCCGAGGTTCGTTCGTGTTCGCCACGGAAAGGGGAGGAACGAAAGGGGGACACGCAACATCTCGGGCGGTGCTTACCGCGCGCAAAGGGATGGACGCGGAAGCGAACTGGGACAATTGGTTGATCCTTTGGGTTGGTACAACCAAGTTCACGCCACTCAGTCCGGTAACAACGGGAGAGCGTGTCGAGAGTAATCGCCAGGCGCGTGCGGTCGTCGCTCCCGCACACTAGCGAGAAGAAGTAATAGAGGCCATTCGAATTACAATTCATGCAAACCCAACGGACTTCCCGGCCAGTCTTGAGGCAAGAAAGGGGAGAGGGGACCAAGGAAAAACAGGAAGGCAATGATAACTCGAACACAGGTTGCATAGGTATTGCCATGGGGTGCTTGTACAGGTATATCTACAGCAGCATTTAATTATTAGTCGTGATAAATTCTTAGATGAGGTGCATAGTAGTTCGTGCCGTCGACGCCAACTCGACGGTAAATTATACCTGGTATACCTGAAAAGGGTATTGTTGACCCGGTATATATGACCAATTGAGCGAACGCGGGGGGGGTATAAGGGGAGTGAAAACTCAAACCGTTTTCTACTTCGAGCGCATGCGTGCAACTGGTATACCAGGAGTACCCAATTGATTGTATATATATATGCATGATTGCATGCGCATCACAAAAGAAGTGTCACAGTATACTCACTCGTGCTACTGCTTGCTGTGGAGTAGAAGTTGCCCAACCTGCTCACCGTGCCATCACCAAAAGAATTAACAACTCGATACCTGGTACCAATTATTATAAATTATTATAATATCTACACAACAACAGCAAGATGATAGTGTATTACTAAGTATTACGCACGAGGAACCCGTGAAAGTGTGCCTGTTTGCCCCTCTGTATGTCTGTAATTAATGTGGAATGCGGATGGATGATGGGTATGAGGAAGAACCCTCTCTGTGCGCTGCTTCGCTCGGAATCGAATTCAGTCCCCCGCCAAAACGTACTGTATAATATAGATAGCCATATTTCGGAGTGCTACGTGGCACCGGTAAGACTGTACCAGGGGGTACGAAACATCAAGCTGTCGCTAGTATTAACATTACTAGCTGCAGATTAATATCATATTATATATTACCGATGGGGAACTCGTGCATTATCAGGATATATATTTGCAATTAATTGTCGTCAACTTGTGTGCGCTAATAAGGCTTATACCTGGTATATATTATTATCATGGATAAAACCCGCAATAAAAGCGCAACCAATCAGACAGATAATTAATATTTATTATTATTTCTCTTGCCATCCGACAATGTGCAGCACATGATCTTCAACATTGATCACTCATAACTTTCCCGAACGAAGAAAACCTCGGTAACAAAAGGAAACCCACGCACCAAGCCTACCTCCCTTCTGTGCCAACTTTCGGCTTGTCTACTCCATTGCTGTCCTTGCTCCTTCCATCTCATTACGTTCTATTCTTAAATCCTACCAGGTATTAAGTTGCATCCAAGCTCCATCCCCACGCCATCGGTGTGGGTCTGTCGTTCCCCCCCCCCCCTGTTCCTTCTTCTTTCTTGGCGGTCCCTAAGCTTGAGCTTGAACCGCGACACCCTCTTCGAAATGGCGACATGGGTGGTCGCCGAGACGATTTTGAGCAGGGGTTCCTTCACCACCTCCTTCCTTGCCATCGACCCACCATCCCTCCCCCCCACGACGCTAGCTGCCGGGTGGTCGATGAAGTTGCTGCCCTCTATTACCCCGAGGCGCCCAAAAGCTTAAGCTTTCCACCGCTAAGGTGGCTAGTTTGTGGCTCCGCTCGTCGAAGGGCACATGCCCCGGACGCGCGTAGTGTTGGTGCTTGCGCGCTTCGGAGGTAGAGGGACAGATAAACGCGATTAGATTCTCTCTACCACCCTGTTTTCCTGTTCATTTGGGTTTGTTTCTGGTCTAATAACGGCGTTATTTTTGGTCACAATAAACAAACTCGAAACACCCCCCCTCTTCGATAAAGGCTTGCTTGCCACACACACACCATACTTTCCTAAAAAGGCTTTTACTGTAGGGCCTATAGTTGGCGATTGATGAATCTTGAATTTCGGCGACGGTCGTAGCCCTGTGTGGTCGGATCCGGCTTCAGTCAGATCGAAAACTTTGATACATACACCACCACAGCCACCAAACTACCTGGGGGTGTGTGTGGACTGACCAGCATCATCAGCAGCAAACACACAGCACTCAGTAGTAGTAGCAGTAGCAGCACGACAATAACAACCAACGCCATCATCCTCTTGTTGTGCTGCAATTATTGTGCATATATATATACCATGGTGCCGCGTGAAAAAAAACTCAGAACCGCGGACACCACTACTATTAATAGTTGTACACTCGTACGATGTTCACACATGAACGAACAATGTCGCCCTTCAACAACAACAGCAATAATAATAGCATACGCGTACTACCTGGTTCCAGGAACAACAGCATACAGCAGCAGCAAGCAGCAGCGGGGGTATATGCTTTCCCGTCGATCGTACCAGGTACACCAGATATAGGTATGGTACCTGGTATGTACGCGCTCACTCGAAGTTCGTTCGAAGTGAAAGTGCAAGCCCGGTCGGTCAACCACTACTACTACTCTCTCCACACTTTTGTGAATCTTGAGTCTTGGCATCCTTCTTCATTGGATTGTTGCACATTGTTGTCTGTCTGTTTGCTGTTGTGTGGTGCTTGTCACGATGGACGATGCTCATACACATCATGGATGGACCCTCGTTGTTCCGTTAATGTTTGTGGACCCGCACGTCGTACGTATCGTTCCTCGAAACACGAAAGGACGGCCGAGAGAGAGGGAGAGACCGAGCCGAACTATCAAACGAAAGATCGAGCACAGCAGGCTGAAAGTGACAACACCGACCCAAAATAGCTCCATCATAGGCAACTCGTACAACAACAAACAGCTATTATTATTATCAGAGCATTTTCATACCTGGTATGTAATAGTATGCGTCACAAGACTTGGTGCAACAACCATGATGTCTACCCTGGTACGTCGTATACAGACAAGGCGATCACGATAATCAGATCGGTGCCCTTCAGAAAAAGTACATCCTCGATTGGAACGAAGAACACACACACAATCTGAGCACCCTCCACAGCCCCAATCTTCCCAAACAAAACAAATAAATACCTGGTACAGCAGTACTACTTACGTCGCCACATACATGCCTTGCTCTGTTCTGTCAGGCGACTTCTGCTGGAGAAGACGAAACGCCCCACCTCACCACACTATAACTACTACCTGGTACTGTACTATGTACGAGTACTCATCACGCGTCGTACTCTCCTTCAAAATTGATCCACAGCTACCTCGAGGCTAGCTTGTTGTAGGTATACAGCAGTAGTAGTGGCTGTGAGTGGAGTTTTTCTTGTTTTACTTGCCGTGCGATGATTCGTCCATTATGATTCCCCGTTGGGTTGTGCGCACACAGCAAAAGCAGCATCGTAACAGCAGCAAGCAGCAGATAGGCCCTTTGATGCGCCGTGGTAGCGTGTGCGGCTGTGCCCCTTGCTCGACAACGTGCACACCGCTCCGGCGTGCTCCACTCAAGCGCGCGTATACGCAGCAGTACACGTGGAGCGCTTCTCAACTTGGGCCTATCAACCTATCCGTGGTCTGCTGTTTTTCCGCGACGACTTCTTCTTTGTGTGTGGATGCGATGGTGGTTCCAATCTTGTTCTGTTTCTACTGCGTTCAGATCCCGTAATGTCGCATCCGAAGAAAACTGTTCAAAATTGACGTGCGTGTTCAAAGTTCAAAAGGCGACACCACAGCACAGAGAGGAGATGCCTCCGTCGGGTCATCAGCGTATACCATCCATCGCTTCCCACAAGGGGGAAAGCCAGAACAGCAGCATGCACTATGCGCCTCCTAGCTTTGGCATCCCTGTCCCGGCTGGATAGCCGGTAATTGTCGAATCATTGTTGGGGGGTCGTCGGCGTGTACGTGTGTGTACCCTGGATTGCTTCGCCATTTGCTGCACGTACGTAGACGTGCACGTTCAAAATATGTTGCTTTTGTTGTGGGCCGTGAGTGCCTCGGTAAACAAGTGAAAATGTGGTCGAAAAAGAAGAAAAATAAAAATGCGGCGTATCCTGCACCTTCCTCCTGCTTCGAAGAGCCTTCTGTTCAGCCACCAACCGGGTTGGTGCGCTTTCAAAAAAAAAGATAAACACCGCCGATAACGACATATCTGATGCTGACACGATGCAACATCAGAGGGGTAGCACACACCACCGTGGCTCAGAGCAGCTGGACACCACGCTACCCTGATCCGGCGCGAGAAGTTTCCGTCGCGAAGAAGGGGTAGGGCCGAGACAAGACGGGACTGTTAGCGGTGCTCATCCCCAGGTCAGCCGGGCGCTCCTCTGAGCTGCTGTGTTTTTTTTTCGGCCGTGTGTTTTGGTTATAAGTTCATCGGGGTGTGTTGAGGAGTGCCTTGAGTCCCGCTGTCGTAATTAATTTTCGCGTTGGTTTCGCGTGCTGGGCTCGTAGGGGCTCGGCCAGACGCACACACCCCGGCAAGAACCCTTCTTTTTGTGGCTCGATCGCCCCTCCTCGCCCCGGGCTTCGCCGTTCGCGCCGAATTGGATTTCTGCGGCCGCGCTCCTCGGCCAGTCGCATACAGCTCTCCGCGACGCCCTCCGGTGCGCCGCCCTGCCCTCCCAAACGCTTTGCCCTTTTGGCCGTGCTTGCCTGCTATATAGCCCTCCCCATACCCCTCTCTGACTTCTATCGTTTTCTGCAGATTTTGAGAGGCAGTGGGGCGGGTGTGGCCCAATGGATTGGGTGCACCCGGAGGCCGCCCCTCGCTTCCCTAGCGAGGTCGCGCCGCTGCGGCCTGTCGAATCGCCCCCGGACTCAGCTTCTTCGGTGCTCATGCCCGCGCAGCAGCGCGCCCTGCCCGAGCTCGATGCCAGCTGGGCCACCCAGGGAGGCTCTTCTAAGGGCCTTGAGTGGCAGGCTCCTTCGTCGAATCTTGCCGGATGGCAAGCAGAAGCGGGATCCCCCCGTGAGGCAGATGGTGGTTCAGGCAACGCCCCGCCGGCTAGGGTCGCGTCGGGCCTAGGCGGGAAAGTTGATGTTGTAAACGCGCAGCAGCTACCGTCGCCCCCACCAGCGGGCTCTCCTCCGGGCAGTCTGTCTTTGCCTCCTGCTGCTGCCGCTGCTGCTGAAGCTGCTCCGACTCACCCTGAGGCCGGGGTTGCTCCCCGACTGGCAGGCCCTCCGTCGTATTCCTCCGTTGCGGTGTTCGGCCCTGCGGGCGGTGGGGTGGGGGGCTTAAGCGTGACGGGGGAGCAGTCGGCGGCGCCTTCTTCTACTGCTACTTCTGCTACTACTGCTGCTGCTGCTGCTGCTCCTGCCTTTACTGCTACTGCAACCACGGCTTCTGCTGCTGGACTGGTAGCAGTTGGAGGAGGTATGGTAGGTGCTGGCCAACAGCAACAGCAGCAGCAGCTGCTTGGGATAGCAGGGAGCGGTTACCCGGCCCACCTTACCGATGCTTCGCCCTCACCAGGAGCAAACACAGCTACTACTACTGCTGCCGCTGCTGGTGGTGCTCGTCCCACGCCGAAAAAGAAACCCAGAGGGCCGCGGGGGCCCAAGAAGAAACCCAAGCCGCCGATGGCGCCTGTGAGGCGGGCCATGAAAGTTAAGAAGCCTCGCCCCCCAGAGGTGCCGTTGGGGGAGAACGGGCGGGAGAGGGCGATGAGCCTCCTGCGCTTACTGGTGGGCAGTCCGCTTTCGGAGGAGTTTCGCAGGCCCGTCGTGCAGCTTCATCCTGAGGTGTGTATAGGTTGTTTTGTTTGGGCGGAAGCGTTGGTTGGGTGGGTTCTGAGATACTACTTATAGTTGCTCGGGAGGGAGGGAGGGGGAGGTGTCTGATTTCGTCATGGTGTACATACGTACCGGGTGTAAGATAAAAGGAGGAGGGGGCGGGAGTTGGCGCAGTCGTGTAATATGTTTGCATGGCTGTGTTGGATGCTACCGTTTAGGCTCGTATGTATTGCTGGTATAGGAAGACAACTTGGGAGAGTGCTGCTGCTTGCTGGGACTCGTTCTGTCATTCGTCCGACAGATACGAATCAGCCTGGCGGGTGTTGCGTGTGGCTTCCGGTATTCCTGGTCTGGGCATTTTTCAGTACAGGGGGTGCTCAACTGCAACCGGGAGTGTCACATTTTCAGCGGCGCATACATGTGTAGAGGCACTCATACACGTAGTATTCCTTCTTCCAAAAGAGTCCTCGCGCGCACCACAATAGTAACTTGTCAGCTCGTCAGGATCAGTACATCAGTACGCACGAGTATTTGGTATTTTACAATCGGTACCAGTACGAGTAGCTAGCACGTACCTGGTACAGTACCAGTAATCTAGACTGCTGTTGTCGCTGCGATCAGGCTGATTCACGAGGTACCAGTACAACGATGGCCGTTATTTAGCGTCACAGCTATTAATGAAGTGTTCGTGTTTTTCTCCTGAGTGTTCGTTGTTGCCGCGGCGATCTTCGGCGTACGTTTGACAGAGTCATGGTTCATGTCGCCCGACGATCTTTCCCCCCGCGCCCTCCCTCCTTTCCTTTTTTTTTGTCAAATTGTGTCGTGTAATTACCACCACCGCCGTATTGATTGCCATACTGATTATACTAACAGCAGTTGTTGTGGTTTTGCTACTGCTACTCGTAACTCTACCGGTGGTCCTGTCTGGCTGCTGCTGTACGTTTACTCCTCGCATACGTTTTACGCCCGGGATCACCAACCAGACAGCAGCAGGGGTATAGCTTTCGTAGTCCGGTAGGTCACTGCCCACCCACCTCCTACTACTCCAGTATAGTACCGCGCTTTTAATAGTGCTGCTGTATAATACGGTACCAGTTGTTGACCGTGGTGTACGGTATCCGTACCAGGTATTCCGGTTCCCGACTACCTGGTATATACGAGTACTCGTATCTGGTAAAAGTGCTACGTAAGCGCTGCTGTGATGTACGTAATGCATTTCATAATATGAATGATAGCCAGTATCGACCCCCTCCTCAATTCCTAGCTCTGCAGGACAGCAGTAGGTTAACTGGGAAGTCATACGTACGTAACTCTTGTTCCTTGGTTTACCAGGTATGCAGTCATGTAGCTTGTACACACCATGACTGTGTCTACAGGAAGGCTCGTCAGTACTTTCTACCTGGGTATCAACGTCGGTGGTATTTGTACTAACGCTTACCGGCTGCGTAACCTTCCCCAGTAAATTATCGACGGTCAACTCTCGGCGCCTAACCCTCAACTCTTGACGCCTAACGCTTAACCCCGTCGTTTCCCCCATTCCAGCTAGCGCAACGGTATACCCTCGTGGTAAGAAGGCCAATCGACCTCGCCACCGTTGCTCGACGCCTTCGCCGGGGTGCTTACGACAACGCTGCGGGCCGGCTGAGGCGAGACACCGTGCGCATTTTCCGCAACTGCGAAAAGTTTAACATCGGCACCAGCCAGCTTTTCGTCGGCATCGCCCGTCACCTGAGGGTGAGAGAGAACGCGCGGGGGCGTGGCATGGGGGGCGGGAGGGGGGGAGGTGCGTCGCCTTGGGGCGGCTACCTACCAGAGGGAGGTCGATCGTTATGGGTAGTCCGTTTTGTGGGTCATGTGTGAAGATCTAGGGGGGCGAAGTCATGGGGGAGGGGTTGTTGTCTATGTGCGTGTCTGTTGGCATGTTTTGTGTTAGCCTTGCGGCTGCAACAAACAGCCTGATGAACCAGTAAGAAGCAGCAGTACCGCAGCGGTACGAGCTGTCTACTGCTGGGGTAACCCGTTACTGCTGCAATACTAAAATCGCGATACGTAGCATCGTTTTTTTTGTCTAGTGTGGTTTGCTCGACCGGTTGTATGTTTCCTTTGGCGCCAATTCAGTGTTTCTACCACAAATCACGAGTGCCTGTATCATACTGATCTCATACGACACGTTGGCACGTGGCCTCCATGTTGTTTTTTTATCTCTCTCTCTCAACGGCAATCCAACCTGATCTAGGGTACCAGACATGACACGCCTTGTGGTTGTTAGCGCTTCTCTTTCGTGCGTTCATGTCTCCGGACGAGCCCGATCCGCCAGCAACTACATTCGCCTCGTCAATACCCTTACCGACCATGACACTATTATCAGCCAATAGCAACACTTGCAAAGATCACAACAACGAGGATAGCGGGGGCCTGGTTTTGGTGGACCCGTCCTCAAAGGTCAAATGCAGAAGTTATGCTCGCTGCGCTGAGCTTCATGATCTCTCTTTTTCTTTTTCCCTCCCTCTCCTTTTTTTTTCTTGTATCCTACCTGTATTCCAGTGCCTAGCCAGCCAGCCCTGGCCTTAAAAATCCTCTATCAACACTTACCTTACCCCCCCCCCCTCCATACGACTACGGCCATGCATGACATGAGTACCCACCCCACCCCGCCCCCTTTTCTCCCTGCCCGCCCCCCCCTCCAGGCGCTATTCGAATCCCAGTGGGCCGAGGCCGACCTTCCCGTTCCGGGAGAGAGCCGCACCGCCGCCCTTCGCCGACGTGCCGCTCTTCGGAGCGTCCGTTACCGACTTGGCTGGCGCACCCAGCTCCGCGGGCCGCTGCGGGAGGCCGCCCGGCAGGCGGTGCAAGCCGCCAGCAAGGCCGCGCTGGCCGCGGGAGGGGCGGGCGCGATCAGCGTCGCCCGGGAGTTCTCTGAAGACATTCTGCCTCAGCTGTCGGGGGATGGGGAGCCGAGTGACGACGAGTGGACGCTCGGGCTGTTTGCGGAGCGGGCGTGCCTGGCGCTGGGGCTGCGTGCTCATCAGCCGCCCCCGCCCTCCCGGGACGACGATAACGCCTCCTCCTCGTCGTCGTCGTCGTCTTCTTCCTCGGGTAACGGCGGAGTGGACGAAGCTATCGCCGCCGTGATTGGCCTGGGAAGCATCGGAGCCTCCCTCGCGCTGAACAACAGCGGGGGCGAGAAGGCCGGGCGCGATGCCTGCGCAGACTGGCTCTTTGGGCCGAGGCAGGGCGCGTGGCTCTCGGCGGAGACGACAGCGGCGGCCGCGGCGGCGGCGCGTACGCCGGCGCAGCAGCCGGCGATGGTGGTGGCGAGCGAGTCGGTTGTTTTGGCGGCGTGGCTTGCGCTGGACGCGGTGTTGTCGCCGGCGACGGTGCTTCTTGCCTTCCACGCGTCGAGGGGCACGGAGTACTCGTCGGTGTGGGCGCGGCCGGACAAGCTGGTTTGGGCGAAGCAGGCGAAGAATTTCTACTGGCCCGCGATGCTGCTCTGGGGCAGCGGCACGTCGACAGCGCTGAAGGAGGTCAACATTGGGAGGGTGCCGCCGGCATTCAGGGATGAGCTCGAGAAGCAGGTGCGTTTTTTCTTCGAATTTGTTTCGGTGGTGTCTTTTACGAGGGAGGTGTCGTAATGCTTTATGTATGACTGCTGTACCTGATGGTGCTTTATGTATCACTGAATGACCGAGTTATCGTCGGGACCATTTTCCCTCCTTTGCTCTTTTTGGTGTCGGTTTGATTTTGCTCTTTTTGGTGTTGTTTTGCCTTTCTTGTACTGTACCGGTACCTTATTTGTCCCCTTAACAATGTACTGCTTGAACTGTGTTTCATTGTATATACTGCTAGCTTTCTTCGTTCCGCCGCCTTCTGTCGTTCATTTTTTTTCTTCGCCAACTACTCGGGGTGCCTCGTACCGTGAGCATGGTATTTGTTTTACACTCCGTGTACTACGTCTTTGGTGTTGGTGGTCGTTTTGCGACGAGCCGCGGTGATCGAGTTCTCGCGCGCGGAGAGTAGCAACGAGCCCTACCGCGTGCTCCGCCCCCGCCCCCTCTCCAATTATCCCCAAGACCCCAAAGTTTCCGTCCCTACATGTTTTGCGTATGCTATGCTTAGTGACGACATACGTAGAACGACTGCCGTCCAAATTGTGGTCAACAAGCGGAGAAAATACCATATACCCTGGTATCACGTATCGCATCATACCAGTACTTCATCGTGATTTTACACATTTACGCATCTATGTACTTGTACTTGTAGTACACCTCGGATAGACCGCAAGCGATATCGGAATTCATCTCAAATCTGAAATGGTAGGTTGTGTAGGCATCACGCCCACACCACGTATCTCAGGACCCTTCCTTCCTTCCTTCCTTCCTTCCTTCCTTTCTTCCGTCCCTTTGTTTGTCATTCGCACGCTGTCTGTGGTCGCGCGAAATGAAACATATTAGGGTTGAGGCGGCGTAACATCCTATCATGCCCTCATATCGTTCGATTCCAATTCCACCGCACTTCCTTTTTTGTAACGGCAGGCGAAAGGGAACAACCGCGGCGGGGCGGTGGTGGAGTTCTTCGGCGCCCACGAGTTCGCTCTGCTGAAGCCAGACGCGTTGAAGCCGCTGTCTACCCTCGACAAGTGCCCCAACAAGTCGGTGCGCGATCGTAGGCTTGAGCCCGGTTGGTGACCTTCTTTGCTTCTTTCGCTGCCTCTCGAGGACATTCTCAAGAAACTAGTCGAGAACAGTCTCGAGAACATTCTCAAGAACATGTTCAAGCGTTTTTTTTCGATGCGTTTCCTGTACTCTCCTCGTACTTGTGTATCATGTATCATGTATTATCTATATACCGGATACGACATCAAGGTATTTTTTGGTTGCCGGATATTTTACACGTATTCAAGTACGGTACACGTCACTTTATCTTACGCACCGGGTACCTTGGTAAATATTTTGTAGCTGATGTTCTAGACAATATTTGGATGTCTGTCTTCCGCGGAGTGCATCGATTCTTCGGAGAGGCGACTCGTGCCCTTGGTATAGATATCACTACAGCAGTCAGTGCTTCTCCGTCTAATGTGGTTTTTCGGGTGGATCATACCATCATGTATATGTACCATGTTTGTATACTTTCATGGGTGTTTTCACCGGAACCATGCGATGGTATACATACGTGCGCAGTTTGCTCGCTTGTGTGTGCTTGTGTGTGCTTGTGTGTGCCTGCGCTACTAAATTCATACTAATGGTACTGATAATACTATTGATACTATTACTACTATTGATGTTGTAGGTATTGTGGCGTCTTTGCTGTAGGTGTTGCTTTGTAGCGTACAGCTCTGCAATTACATACTAGCGCGCCACTGGTTTACATGTTTTGATAGCACTCTGTTGTATACCAGGTATATGAGAGCACACTGAACGGATACCTGGTACGTATTATAGCACGCTTCTGTTTACACGGCTGTGGTTATATTTTGATACCAGGTACTGCTTTACCTGGGAGCGAGGGAAAAGACCACTGAACGTCGAGTGGGCGCGCACGATACGGAGAGCGATGTCCCGGCATAGCTCGCCTTGACCTGATCCTTGTTTTCCCTTTTTCATATGGATAGCTCAGATATCACTTGTACATACCAGTACGTAGCTCAGCTCAAGCCTACAGTTGTAAAAACACACCTCGTACCCCGAGGCTCACTTCTGTCTCCCGTGCTGCCGCCCGTTCCCCTCCGGTGCCCCCCCCCATCAGCTTTCTAAGAACAAAAGATGGGAACCCACGATGCAGGAGGCGAGGCACGCTGTTGTAGGCCTGCTGGGGCTGGACGCGGCCATGTACCAGGCACAGACCGAGTTGCCCCCTTTTTTGGAGGAGATTTTGTCGCCCATAAGCGAAGAGGTGCGCGCGCATTGAGGGAGTTTCCGGTATTGGTGTTGGCGTGGCTGGCTGCGGTTCCTTCCTATTGCGGCTGCCGCTGTTGTTGCTGCTGCTGCTGCTGCTGCTGCTGCTGCTGCTGCTGCTGCTGCTGCTGCTTTTGTCGTTGCTGCTGCTGTCGTTGCTGCTGCTGTCGTTGCTGCCGCCGCTGCTGCTGCTGCTGCTGCTGCTGCTGCTGCTGCTGCTGCTGCTGCTGCTGCTATCGCCTCTGTTGTCATTTCGGCTTCTATTTTTGCTATTATTGCATTTTACTACTGATCGTTGTGCTTGCTATTAATATAACTACTGTTTTTGCTACTGCTACCGGTGTTGCCGTTGCTGTTGCCGTTGCCGTCGATGCAGCTTGAGTCGACCGACCAATCGTTGCACTTGTTGTTGTTGTTGTTGTTGTTGTTGTTGTTGTTGTTGTTGTTGTTGTTGCTGTTTTTGTTTTGTTTTGTTTTTCTGCGTTTTTGGTCCCTGGGTGCCCGCCGGAAACAACGACTTCCTTCCCCCCCCTCTCTTTTTTTTTCTACGAGTACTGCTTTACTGATACTGGTAGTGTTTCCGTTCCCTCTGCGGGTTGGGTCGACACGTGTTCGGAGCCGTAGTTTCAGGCAGCCTCCACACCGTCCACAAGCGTACGTTTTTTCCTTGAATAATTATCTCGTGCGTTGTTCGCAAACATGTAGCGGATTCGGGCTTTAGGCTTTGCTCCGGCAGCATGAGCATTGTCACTACTGTAGTATCGTACGTATTATAGCGTGCAGACGCTCCCAACGTGAACGCTGCGATCCCGAGCAAGGACAGGCCACGTCGCCCCGACCAGGTAGTGTGTTGCTCGCCCGTTACAGAACCTTTTTGTTTTTGTTTCTTCTGATTTTTCTCCCTCTTTTTTTTCCCTTTTCCTTTTCCTTTTTATTCTCCGTCCCCTTTTTTGTTGTTGAGGTGTGTTGGTGTGTTACCCCCATCGCTGGCCACCGCTCCCTTTGTGTTTGTTTTGTTTGTCATGCGTTTGTTTCACCCTCTGTTCGCAACACGGCTTGCCCCCCTCCCCCCCCCCCCCCCCTTCCTCCCTCGGACAACACGCCTCTGCCCTCTCACGCCCCCAGGCGAAAACGGCCGGTACCGACACTGACACCTCAAGCGGCGAGAGCGTGCTTGGATCGGACACCGAGTCCTCCGACCTCGCCTTCACCGTCCCCTCACCCACGGATTCCGCGGCAGGGGCGTTAGTGTCCCAGTACGCCGCGGGGGCGGGGGCGGGCGCTGGAACAGCGGCGGTAGCGGCGGCGGCGGGGGCGGGGGCGGTGGTGGCGGCGGGATCGGGCCAGGCGGCGGACCCCTCGGGAGGGGCGTCATCTTTACCTTCCTCGGCGGCGATGTCGCCTCCGCCGCCACCTCGCCCCAACTTTTCTATTGTGTTTTCGGCGGGGGGGATTGGGGGGACGGGGGTTGCGGGCGCTGCTGCCGTGCGGCCGACCGCGAGTGCATCGGGGGCGAAAGCGGGGGTCGGCGGCGGTGCGAAGCGCAAGCGCAAGCCGTCGGATGAGTCGAAACGGGGTGGTGGAGGTCACGGGGCCGGCGGCGGCGGCGGCGGCGGCGGTGATGGTGGTGGTGGGGTTGGGGGTGGCAAGAAGAAGCTTGCGGTGGGCGCTTCCGCGGCGTCGATGTCGGCCTTGACATTAGCCGCGGCCCCTGGAGGGGCGGGCGCCGCGCCTGAGACGTTCGGTTCGGGCACAATTGCGTCGGGTCGCGAGTTTGCGCATAAAGATCCGGCGCAGGCGGGTGGGGGAGGGCTTGCGACAGCGGATGGTACGGCGGGGGCGGGGGAGGGCGTGGTGAGAGGGGGGGTGGCCGGGGGTGTGGGAGAGGAAGGGTTGGACGGAGTGCCCGCCTGGAGACTGGCTCTGAAGCGGCCGCGGCATGAGCTGACGCCGAAGGAGCGGGCGTTGGAGAAGGTTTCGAGGTACTTGGATAAGTTCGGGGACATGTTTTTACGGCCGGCGCAGCGGAAGGTTCTGGCGGTGGCGAGAGAAAAGGTGTGGGCTGGATGCGCTTTTGACGTTTTTAGGACTGCAGTCCCGTTTTGGGGACACAAAATTAATAGGTAGAATTTGAGTAGTTTGTCCCCGAAAGGGAACTGCTGTATATACACTATTTATAAAAGGGTTACTTTTATCTCTTGATTACATCTCTTGATCACAAGCGAGGCGAGTTTTGCCTAATTTACCCCGCCGCCCAATAAGCACAAACTGGAGATACAGCACTGCCTTGTTTTTTTAGCTGGTTTGGGCCGCAGATCTACGTCATCCGACCGAAATTTCTCATCCGACCGAAATTTCTCCGAAAACATACATAATATATATATATAATATATATATATATATTAGTATACCAGGTACGAAGTATATAATTTAAAGGTATGCGCATCTGGATGCCGTCCGCGAACGCACGTGCACGCACGCAGTTGCCTGCAGTTTCAAATGTCCACTCTAGCGATTTTCTAGCGAAGAAGAGCTACTTACCCTGCCCAAGCGAGCACGATGAGCTTACTCGCCAACCGAACAAACATGGCTGTTTGGATACATCTCCGACGCTTGATGTCTTTGTTCACCCCGAGTAGCAACCTTTAGTAGCAACCTTTAGTAGCAAACTCTAGTATTAATAGCAACCTTCTTTCGTTGCGCTCTCCCCACCTCCCTCCGGCCATGCCCTTCTTTTCCCCCTCGTTTTTCTTCGCCCGTCTTCATCCTCCTCTTAGGCGGCCTTGCTCAAGGCCAGGGACACTCCCTCTGCTCCGGTGGCAGCGGCCGCGGTGCTGGGCCAGACGGGCCTGTGGGGGCGCCTCATGGGCGGGCCCGATGCAACTAAGGTTCAATCGGAGGAGACTGAGACCACTGACGGCGAAGACGAGGTGGGGGGGGGGGAATACACGGAATCGAAAAATAAACACAATACCTGGTATATATATATTGGATGAAGAAAAGAAGGAAGCAGACGTAAAATGTGGGGTTCCTTTGTTTTCGGGGATTTTGTTCTTTCAAGAATATTCTGAGTGATCACGTTGAAGCTCATGCTGCCCATTGTCGGATGGCAAGCTTAGTTATATTGGATGAAAGGTAATTGATAATTTTCTCAAACGAAAAGATAGATAGTACCATAAGTAAGACGCACAGCTAACGTTCATGGCTGACTGTTTTGAGCGTTAACATACTGTATAGCTGCACCCACCTGTGTGTGTGTGGGGGGGGGGGAACTACTCGAAATCAGAGGGGACTGTGTTTTGCAGTAGTAGAGTTTTTATCGTGTCTTGAGGGGCAAGGAAATCGGCTTCAAACGTATTTGTAAGAAAGGTTTGACGTGCTTTCCTGAGGTACCCCTCTTATCCCTTGCGCTATGATGGGTACTGCAATAACGACCCCACGCTAGTCCAAGTAGTCCGCTCTCCTGAAGCGTGTGTGTTGTTCACATTAAACGGTCTTTTCTTCCCATCGACATCCAGCCCAACCAGTGTCCGTGCCGATTCTTCAATCCTACGTGAAGAGATACAGTACAAGCTCTGTGACCACAAAACTACGACACGTAGAGATACTACATTGACGTAGAGCTAAAACATTGTTATTCAGTATGCAGAGTAGACAATGCAATGCCATGTCATCGTTCGTACTGGATACGACCGGCACGACACACACACATTCTATGAAAAAAAGAAAAATAGTGCTGCGCTCGAAATGAGTTGACAGGGGAGAGGGGACACCACACCATCTTCTTAATGGTGGCCTCCCGCCCGCCCTTCCCCCCTCCTTTTGGTGAATTATACTGTAGGACGTCGGAATGATCGACTCCGAGGGCCCCAAGACGAAAGCGGAGCGGAAAGCTGCGCTTAGGCGGCAGCAACAGGTTCTCAGAGAGGACATCGAGAACCTTCACGCCCGCGCCATCCTTCAGGTCAGTTTTTTTTTTCTCGTTTTGCCTTCAAGGTGTTTTTTTTTTGTCAAGTATGGTATATAGGAGGGGATGTTGTTCTTGTGCACGCTTCAAGGGCTCTTGTTGCCTTACTATGTGTACCATTTCTACCATGGGGGGCGGTCGGTCAAGGCTCTTTTTCACGTTACGGGGACCATAGTTAATAGGACCAAACGTTGTTAGTAAAAATTGTTAAATGTATAGATTTTGATGTACCAGGTATATCACGGGTCCTATTAACGATGGCCCCCCATAATAGAGTACTATTTTTGGTGCAGGGGGCAGTCGGTCAAGGCTCTGCGTTTTTTTTTAAAGTATTTCACCATCGCTGTCTTTGGTTTGTTTTTTTTTGTGATTTTCTTGAGGTGCCACTACTGCCACCGCCCACTACTGCCACCGCAGGAGACCGCAAGGCGAGCTGTTACATGATGGGGCTGTCGATTGCTCCAAGACGCCTTCATGTTGGTTACACTTCATAGCCGTTCGATTGTTCAGAGAGCGGAAATTGCCATCGAAAATGACGATCGAAAAGTACCGTTAAAAACGACGAACGAAAATGACTATTATGGCATCGCCAACACGGGGCTGCTGGGTGAGCGGATCGGAGCAGTTTCAGTGTCCGAAGTACAGACAGCAGTACTCGTACGAGTACAACAATGTGCAACAAGTGCCTATACAAGATGAGCAAGATGAGTACGAATGCTCGTGCGGAACCCTCACTGTTTGCAGGATGCCGTATGATGTACCGTATCAGGCGTATCACGATAACACGGGTGAGAAGGCAACACACAGCCTCCGACGAATTTTCGAGACGAGTTTTCTCCGAAACTTGGAACACACGCACTACTAAAGTTGCGACGTTGGGAAGATCTCGTCGAGATTTTTCCATGGACACATCGCTCGGCATTTGCACCCACCCTCCCCGGTGTTGACAGAGATTGATACTCCGTCAGAGGAAGCGTGTTATCCTATCGCACGTGTGCTATTAAATAGTGTACTGTATTACGGGGGACCACAGTAACAAGGACGGGTCCCTCCTACTAGTGGTTTACGATAAACGGATGGGAAGACTGCACTTATCATTTTGTGGATCGCTATACTGCTGCTGGAGCTTGGTGCCGAAAGGATCAAATTGTCATTGTTGTTTTTTGGGGGGGGGGGTGAGGCTGTTAATATACCGCAGGACATATTCTAGATTTTTTTCCTAGTAGTGACGAGGCTGTCATCGCAGGGCAGGCACCCTCAGGCGATTTAAGTTTGTTGCTGCAAGTTATAGCGGGCCATCACCCTAAATAAGTACTGAAGCAGCTGGTAAGGCCCGTCAACTGTTTCTAACCCCCTTGGCATTTGATGAACTTGACTATAGTATAGAGGGGGAAACAGTCGGAAAACAACAACGATTAGATACGTACATCATCGGCGGCAACAAGCAGCCCGGGTAGTGACGTACGGTCGGGTTCAAGACCATCCGGTTTAAGGCCGTGGTAAAGGTTACGACCAGGTCAATCGGCTAGTCGCGAGAATAAAACACTTGGAATTATTACGTAGTATGGAGTACTGTCCCCCCCGGCATTTCAAGATCAAATGACATGATTGAAGATAAGAGACAGCTCGTTTTGGGCTTGTGATGGGATGGTTTTGAAATGGGTACACCACTGCTGTATGCGTGTGGGGCATGTGTCCGATGACTGAAACATAAGAAGCTGCAGGACACAAACGCCGCGGTGTGGTGATTCGCGATATGTGTACGGCTGCACGCTCCTATTGTACTATTAATATCAATAGTATTAGTGGGGACCATGGTAGTGAGGACCCATCATACGCACAAAAAAGCTGCGTATATTCCAGTACTAGAACTACGGTAGGCATATTTCGTCTGCCCGGTTTCGATTCTCTTTCATACGTACGTTAAAAAATATCGGAAATCCCCCTGAAATGGACGCATTTTTCAACGTGCGGCGTGGGGGCAAAATTATCCGATTTGTGCAATATGGGCACATTCATTCGATGTGTAAAAATGAATCAGATTGAACCTCACTTTCGTTGCCGCTTTTTCCAGATATTCAAGGGCCCTAACGTTATTTCAAATAATGTGATTATTTGGTCCTGAGTACTATTAATACTGCTTGTATGATCTCCCCCCGTGTTAGACGGGTGGAAACACATTTCCCCCCGGTTTTTAGGACCTTTTTCTATGGTAGTGTCACAAAAGGGTACCTGGTACGTATTACGGGGGACCACAGTAAATAGGGCCAAACATTGTTGGTAAAAATAGCGAACTATATAGGTTTGTGTGTGTACCGTAGGTCCTATTTAAGATGCCCCCCCGTATAGTGGTGATGGAGGCCATCACGGCCTTACGCCGCTTTTCGTCGCGTGAAAAATAGAGGACACACACCTTTTTTTTGTTTTCGTTTTTTTACTCTCGATACTTAGTTTCTCTGCGTGGTGCTTCGAAGGCGCCAACGCCACGTCTCGAACAAGTTGTCCGTACTTAAATGGGGTTGGCGACAAACAGCAATGTGTCGGTCGTGCAGATAGAAGCGACAATCACCCGAACGTCTTTTGGTGGTGGCGTACATCTGGGGCTGCGTCGTCAAAGGATTGCCTATTTCCGATATTGTCAATAGTTCACGCGTCCGAAAAATGATCGATTTCTACTGGATGATCTGATGATCTATACCTGGTATACATGTTTGAGGGCAGATGTATTCCTGATCTGTATGATCTACAGTAGATCATGTTGCCGGGTGGGAGCCGTACAACTTGCACGATCTACTGTAGGACTTGTGTCGTGCGTTGGATCTGTACTAAATAGCCTGCACAAGATCTCACTCCGGCAGACGAGGATGTACATGATTTATCTGATCTATCTCTAGATTTTCTCCCGATGTGCATATCCTTTCGTTTTTTTTCATGTTTTGCACGTTATATTATCTCGATTTTTTCGATTTTGTCGATATTGCCGGTAATGTGAAGCGGTTACCTCATCACGACCTTTGCGTAGGAGCTGTAGATGTACAGATCCGCAAGGAAAGACAAACACAGGAGTTGGGTACGTATGGGCTTCGCGTCCCATAGAGCGGGGAGACAGATCACTGGAGGAGCGGTCTGGACAAACCTCCGTACCGATGTCATCTGTGGCCATCCACTCTGTTGTGCGCGGCGACGCGCCGACGATGTTTCTTCTTTGTTTTTTTCTCGTGTTTGCCGTGAAAGGCTTGACCGCACCCTCCCCCCTGCCGTACCTCGCGCCTCATCACGTTGTACTCCCCCTTTTGCTTTTGAACCCTTCTCCGACTATACCACACTCCTCGCCACGTTAAACTACTGCTGATTTTGCGTCCCCGAAACCACAGGAGAAGAGGCTGAAGGGGCTGGGCGCGACCATCCCCCCTCATGCTGCGGTGCAAGCCAAGCGCGACCGGGAGTGGAGGGAGTTCCTAGAGAGGAGGACGGGCGACCCGTCCAGTGTGGCGACCGTGCGGAAGGAAAAGCAACGGTTCGGAGACGAGGTTAGTCGTAGGTTTCCGAGGGAATGGGTAATGTTGCGGGTACGCCCGAGGGGGCTGGTGTTTTTCGAGAAAGGTGGTTTGTGGTTTTCTATTCCCTGTTTTTTTTTGTCTTTTGGCAGCTGGAGTGGCCGAAGCGAATCGGGGTTGAGGTGGTTGTTATGGGTTTTGCTGTTGTTGTGGGTGTGGTTGTTGTTGTGTCCGTGGTATTGTCCCCTAGCTCATCGCACTAGTCTAGTTGATGTTGGCGAGAGAGAAGGCAAACTGTTCCTATGAAGGAATAAACAATTATTCGAGAGTACTGGTACCAGGTAACAGGCATTACATAACACTGTTGACCGTGTTACCATGAGCTTTCAACACGTGCCCCCCTCCCTCTCCCTTCCACGCTCCCACTACCGCAGGCATATTGCGCATCATCGCCCCCGCTTCTTACACCTCTAACCCTCCCTCCTCTTTTCGCGCTCGTCCGCGGCGCCTGGTTCTCCACACGCCTGCTCTCCCGCCCACCTGCTCACTTGCTCGGCTGCTCGCCCGCTGGCTTGCTGGCTTGCTCACTCGGCTACTCACCCCACCTAATCACTCTACGTACCCACCAGCGCGACCGAAACGCCTCATCATTGCTCGCCGGAGCAAAGAGACCAGCACCCGACGCCGCCAAGCCGAAGACCACCGGCGCGCCGGCATCCTCTCCGCCCCAGCCCAAAACGGCTTCCGCCACGTCTGCTGGTGCTGGTGGCGCTTCTGCTGTTGTGTCGAAGTCGCCGTCCTCCGCGGCGATGACCTTGAAGGTGGCAGGGGCGGACAAAGCGGTAGGGCAGGCCGCGAAAGCGGCCGCTGCTGTTAGTGGTGTTGGCGGTGGTCGCGGTGTTGCCACGGCGATGTCGGTTACGGGATCGGTGTTGGCCTCGCCCGCTGCGGGTTCTGGGAGCTCCTCTTCTCGGGCCGAGCGGCCGGAGCGCGCCGGCGGAAGCGCGTCTTCGGGCCGCGCGTACGGAAGCTCGTCGTTCCGAGGGGTTAATCTGAACGGAAACCGGTGGCTCGCGCGAATTTCCCAGGTTTGATGAGCTATGAATAGGCAATTGTGGTTGGTCTTGATTGGCGGTGATTACTGTTGTTTGCTCTCGGTTGGTGTTGCTTGGTGTTGATCGACGGATAGTGGGCTTCATTTCCTTCGATCCGGGTTGGTTGAGTGGTATGGTGGTGATTGCGGTTGATTGGCGTCGGTTCGAGGTGTAATAGGCGTTGGTTGACGGGGATTGGGGTTCGATAGCGTTGGTTGGCCGTGGTCGGGGTTACTTGGCGGTGGTTGGCGGTAGGTGACGTAGAATTGAGGTTGGTGGTCTATGATTTTTTGTTGGTTCTCGTTGTTCGGCGTTGTTTAGCAGTCATTGGCGCAGATGGCTTCTCCAGCCAGCGGCGCCGGCCCGGGAACGCCTTGAACTTTTACTAGAAGGAGATCAACAAAAAAAACTTGATTGTTTTTTGTGTCGCTTGGCGCGGGAACGCCTTGAACGTCTACTAGAAGGAGATCAACAAAAAAAAAACTCGACTGTTTTTTGTGTCGTTCGGCCCGTTCGCCTTTGTGGGCGCGGCATCGTGTAGTAGAAGCCGAGCTTGGCCATCGTCGTGTCTCGTCTCGTCGCAATTCAGCTTGACGTGCCCCCGCCCTTACCCGTCTATTTGCGGCGTCCTACCTTTTCTTGCCCTGACGTCAAGCGTTTCCCGAATTCCTCGCCCGGTGCCGTTGCCGCTGCCGCCGCCGCCGCCACCGCCACCGCCGCTGCATACTACTGTCGTCAACAAACGCACCATGCCGAAACCCCTGTAGGATGGGAAGAAGAAGAGCTTAGGCGGTTACGCGACGGAAGCGGAAGCCGCCAAGGCCTACGATCGCGCTGCTTTGCAGCTGTTCGGGCCCAGCGCCGTGACCAACTTCAGGGACGGGAAGCGGGTGCACCCAGAGCGTGGCTCTTCCAAGGGAAGCAGCAGCGGTGCTGGAGGGTCGTGGAAGGCAAGCAGGTTTCGAGTGGATAGACAGGCGTTAATATCAGGGTGGGGGGATATAGGGGTTTCCAACTAAACGAGACGGCTGGCGATGAGTTGGTATTCGGGACACAGAAGACAGTACACTCGAAGTTTTTTTTTTCGAAGTTTGTTTGGTAGTCGATACCTTCAGAGGCAGCGGAGGACAGGCACCCCTTCCTGTCCAGTAACACCCGGTCACCCTGCACGGAGAGTTCATGTGTCTGCCCCCCCCACTCATCCCCTGGTCGCTTCCTATCAATTTGCTCTCTCTCTTTTTTCTTTTGTTTTTTTGTCCCAGCAGGCGAACAGCGATCGAGGGGCGGGGCAGGTGGCACGAGTAAAGTCGTCGACACCGCCGCCGACAGTGGCAACACCCTCTGTAGTGACACCGTCGGCGTTGACACCCCCGACACCTACACCGACTTTGGCACCGCCTACACCCACACCGACATTAGCACCGCCCACAGCGACACGGGCACCACCCACACCGGCTTTGGCATCGGCGACACCGACCTCAACAACGCCGACGCCGACACCAGTAGCAGCCCCGACGCCGATCCTGACCCCGATGACACCGGTGCGGGCTCCACCAACACCGACATTAGCACCGCCAGCACCAGCGCCGACACCGGCAATAGCACCGCCGACACCGGCAATAGTACCGCCGACACCGGCAATAGCACCGCCTACACCGGCATCAGCACCGCCTACACCGGCATCAGCACCGCCTACACCGGCATCAACACCGCCTACACCGGCATTGGCACGGCCTACGCCGACAATGTCGTCGCCAACCCAGACACTGACACTGACGCGTCCGACACCGCCAACACCGACCCAGACACCACCAACGCAGACCCAGGCACCATCAACGCCGACATCAAAGCCGACACTGACACCGCCGGCCCCGGTGCTACTGCCTCCATCACGGGCGCCGGTACAGGCACCAGCTACACTGACGCCGGTGACGCCGTTGCAGGCCCCACCAATACCGGCACCACGGGCACCGGTACAGGCAGTGCTGACGCCGGTAGCATTGCCGTCGGCATCGGTGTCGCCAGCACCCGCAGTGGGTCCCGTAGTTAATGGCGTGAGGGCGGTGGAGCGACCGCGATCGAGTAGCGGGGGCTCGACGAGCGGGAGCTTGACCCCCGCGAAGCGAAGGGTTGCGAGCCCGGGGAATGGTTCGTCGCCGCCGCCACCGGCTAAGCGCGCGGCAGGGGCAAGGTGAGAAGGGAGTTATGGAGTGATGGAGAGCCTGGGTGATCGAGGGACCGAGTGATGGAGTGGTGGCTGTTGTTGTTGTTCTCACCTTAACTCATTCGCCAAAAATCGAGTCCGTGGTCACAGGGCAGGCTTCAAAAACTCTTGAGTGGAACAAGCACCTCAGGAAAAAGGGGAAAAAGTGGTGGGAGTGAGAGAGCGGCGAAATAAGAGAGCGATGGAGTGATGGGGCGATAGAGTGATGGAGCAATCGAGTGGTCAAGCGATCGAGTGCTTGAGTGATCGAGTGGTAGGGCCTTCGAATAGTCTGACTATCGGATGGTCTAATGGTCGTGTGATCGAGCAATCGAATGGCCTAGTGGTGGAGTGGTCAAGTGATGAAATAGTCTACTGGTAGTGGTCAAGCCAGCGAGTGAGCGCGGCACCATGACGGGCTTAAGAGTATAGATAGGAGTGCTATATCGGGTCTTTTGTGATCGTGCCTCGTGTCCGTAGACCGGCCGGGACTAAACACTGCCTGCTCAGTGACCAACCAGGCGCACAGTTTTGCCATTCCCTTTGCCGCTCCTCCCGTAGCTACTACTCGTTCATTATCTTTAACCTCCAGCCGTTGCATCCTCTCTCCTTGCCGGGATTTTCGTGCCTTGTTCCCGCCCCCAGTACGCCTCCTGGTTTCCAAGAAAAACCTGCCGCTCGCGACTTGGTAGCAGACGGCAACGCCACCGCCGCTACCGCAAAAGCTAACGGCACGGCCACTCCCGCCGCCTGTCCGAGTCAGGATGTTCCTCAAGTGCGCCCAGTGTTCGCCGCGCCGGAGATGAAACACTCTCGCGCCGTCGCCGAGAGTGTCGTGGTCGCTGCTCCGCCGGTCGAGATCGAGCACCGCGCGGAGTCTGCCAGGCAGCAGGCGACGGACGTTCTGCCCCCTATTTCGTCCCTCACTGCCCACCAATCGCTACCGCTGGCCGTAGCAGACGCCCCAGCCGAGCTGAGGTCGCTGCTCTCTCGGCACCGCGTTGCACCCGAAGTCGAACCTCCCCTTCGCGTAGAGGTGCATTCACCTGTTTCAACGCCCGCGTCTCTCTCCGCGCGATCGCCTGCTCGGTCTCGGGCGCCGGCACCACTGGCGCCGGTGACAGCAGCGGCGGCAGCAGCGGCGGCAGCAGCGGTGGCGGCGACGTCGGCGGCGTGCGTCAACCCTGCGGCTTCTACCGACGAGGAAGAGAACGGGCACATCACGGTAGACTCAGCTCCGGCATCCGCCGCCTATAGCCACCCAGGATTCCCCGCTGCTGCTGCTGCAGCGACTGTTAACGCCGAGGGCACGATATGGCCCGGGTCTCCCGGTCGGGGCCACCCCCACCCGGTGTACGGCGCTTACAACGGCGCAACGGTTTCGGCGACCGCCGCTTACGGTTACCCTTACAGCCCCTCCACGGGGTACGGACCGACGCCCCACGCCTCCACCCCGGTGTTGACGGCCAGCGAAGGTTTCGCCGGCCATGGCGGACATGCCCACCCGGCTGCCACGGCGGCGGTGGCGACTGTGGCGGCTGTGACAGCTGCACAGCGGAGGGGTCAGGCGCCTCTTCTCGCTCGAAACCAGGGGGGTTCTGGGTGCGTCCCCGCAGCCACATCCCCCGTCGCGGGAGTGCACGGGTACGGAGTGTATGGCGCGCACCCCGCGTTTTCCCGTGGTCAGGGGGGCAGGTCTTCATCGAAGGAGTTGGTGACAAGTCCTGGGTCGGGCAGGTCTTCTTCGGGGGAGATATCTCCGTCGGGGAAGGCGCTGACGCTTGCGCAGGAGGACGGTGGTGGGGGTCTTGGGTTCGACGATGACGGTGGCCGCAGCAGTGGGCGTGTGGTCCCTGTCGTGGGTAGGGATGGAGACCGCCAACAACAGCAGAAGCAGCAGCAACAGAAACTGCTGCTGCAACCGCAGCAGCAGCAAATCTCGACGTCTCCGAGGGGATCTTCTTTGACGAAGGCCCCCCTCGACGATAACAGCTCGCCGGTGCTCGACTCGGCTTACCCCCTGCCGGCTGTGAGGAACATGCAACACGCGAGGCACTCGTACGCGCACAACGCGCACATGCACACGCAGGCGGCCGCTGTCCAGGCAGCATCTGCTGTGGCGGCTGGGGCTAGTGGCGGGGGCGGCGGCGAGAGACTCGTGTACAACCACCACCACCATCCGGCCGGAGAGCTGTATGCCCAGGACGCCCGCATGTCCCAACAGCAGCAGCAGCAGCAGCAGCAGTACCAGAGGGGGGCTGGAGTGCAGGTGGAAGCTTTGTCGCCAACAGTGGGGGGGGGTCGGGGGATAGGGGTGGAGACGGTGGCCACGGCGCAGCAGCAGCAACAGTTGCAGGGACTTGCGCATGCGGCTCAGCAAGAGGCGTACGAGTACCGCATGGCGGCTAGGTTTGAGCCCCACGCGCAAGCTCAGCAGCACGCTGGCGGGGTGGTGGAGGGGCATGGTGCCCTGGGGCAGACATCTGGCCCTGCCATCCCGCCCACCTCTAACCTAGGCTCTTCGGCCGCGATCCCTGAACAAGGGTGGTAGTGGGGGTTACGGGGCGGGAGTAGAGGTGGGATGGAAGCGTGGCGGCGTCGCCTGCGTGCAACAGATCTGGTGGTTCGTTATGTTGCGTGTTTGGAAACTGAGGCAGCGTGGCTCGTTGTTCTTCCCTTCGCCGTGTTGTTTTTTGTTGATTTCAAAGTAACGCGTCGTCCGATGGCTGCCGTCGCCCCGGCTGCTGACTCTGGCTGCTTGTAGTAAAATTCGAGCGACCGCCTCTGAAAATTACCTGAATACATACGTGTGATACGGAAGAAAACGAAAAAAAAAGGCTTAGGGTAGAGAGGGGGGAGGGGGTTGTATGGGGGGAAGGTTTTGCGGTGGCGAGTCACGCGGAAGGCTCCCGGGAGGAACTTAAAAAAGGTAAATTTGGTAGGATGGAAGGATTTCAGCAAGCTTGCGTGCGTGCCACGTCGGTAACGGTTTCGGTTTCAGATGCTGCTGCGATGCGATGCTGCTCTTGTCCGTATTTTGTTTTCGCTTTTGCCTTTTTTCCCACCAGTTACTTGGATGGCTCACTTTCTTTGTGGCAGTGGGAGGGTGGGATGGGATGGGATTTGGGTTGGGTGGGACTGGTTTCGTCCGGTCGGCGCTCGCAACTCGGGGGGGCGAGTGCTTGGGTTTAGAGGGACGATTGAGTCATTTTAGTTGTAGGCGTACTCCTGTAGGGCTTTCGAATCCAGACGCCGCCATTTTGCGCATATAGGGTTGCATGGATGAGGCTATGATTGCTCTAAATATGTCGTCATAGCGTTGTTGTTGGTGTTGTTTTAGACTTCTTTTTATTGTGCAGTACGTACGGGATATCGATCTGGGCCGTAGTCAGAGGGGGTGTGTATCCCTCCCGTTATTTTCAATCGTTTGTTTGTCTTAGCTCTATAGACTACTGCTGTAATGCTCAATTACTTTAAGTTATTGTTCTTTTGTTCGTGCGCAGAAGTACATTAAGTAACCGTACAAGGGAGGGAGGTAATGGGGGAGAAGGCTCACGGTACTACTTATCGTTGGTTTTCTTTCGGGGCTTTTTTGTATGATGAGTGATATTTACCGAGTGAGTGGTGAGCGGGTGATGCTTGTGTGTGGGGGGAGGGATCTAAGTTTGCACACCACGGCTTTCTTCGTATCGACGGCCTCGATAGCGTTACCAATGCCAAGAGCTGCTCGTAACAGCTATAATAGTAAAAAAGCGAAGTTGTTGGTTCATATGTTTTTCGTTGTTTCCTACCAGGTATGTAATGCTATCAGTGCTAGCAGTACTGCAATACATACGTATACATGTCGCAGTGTAAGGAAAGTTCAAAGAAATGTGTCCGTCAGACTGTATATTATAGAAAAACTATCGTAAAATGGGATACCTGGTACAGCAGCACCACCGGTTGTTTCGTCCCCCCCCCCGCTCGAGTTGACGGTATCAGGTGGATGGACGGTTGTACATTAGGCGAGGAAACCCGCCTTAGAAAATAAAGCACAAGGCGTCCCTGATGACTCCTATATCTTCCCGACGGTATACCGTTTTCTGCCTTTTGGCCCATGCCCGAAAAACGCATACTCGTACTTCAACCTAGTACGAACTCGTACGTACTCGTAAGAAGTAAAGGTGCCCACTACTCTGTAGACAACGACTTACCAGGTATTACTTCAAAACCATCGCTCTTTCAATGATTCAGCCGAATGATATTAGGATGTGCACGCAGATAATTGAGGATATTATTCTTCGCAGCAAAGGAGCGATTAGCAGCAGCAAGGACGTAACCACATACAGCAAAACGGTTAACCCGAGCCGTAAGCCTGGGCTGGACCTCAATTAGCTGTGCCTGCTGCAATACTTTTATCCACGGGGAGCATGATCTAATGACCCACGAGTAGAACTTCCCAGTCATCCTCAGGTCGCAGCAGGGGCCATCGTTGAGTTTGCGTCAGTACATTTTGGAGCAAGCCAATCCCCGGCACCAACACCATGGCCGACAGGGAAATAGGTCTGCCTGGTGTACGTTACGTGCACTTCATTCTGTAGCGTGCAGTGCCCCATGCTAGGTGGAGTGCCGTGTGTACTGCTGTACCGCTATCTGGTATGCTGCCACAGGAGGAGTCGAGTTGACTTGGTGGGAGCAAGATCAACAACCAACAACACAAACGGACTACTACTGCTGCTGCTGTACGCGCCACGTACAGTACTCGTACACGAAACAAACTGGGAAAGTGAAACCGCTCAACGTCAACCCCTAACCCCTCACCAGAAAAACAAGAAAAAGGTTTCCATAGGTGCCCCGCACTGCCGCCCTGGCCGCGCGAGGAAAAGCGGGGACACCCGATAAAGCTCTGTTGACAACACAACGGCCGCGCCCTCTCCAGGTGAGGCGGCCAGATGAACCAGATATCGGGCCCTACCCCACCATTCTTTTTATACGCTGCTGTTGCCTTGATTTTATTTCCATCACGGGGACTGAGTTGGGTTGTTTGACACAAGTTCGGGAGTGCATCGGTCCTGCTGGCAACTTCTCTGCTGTTGAGTTGGTTGATTGGTTGTCTCGCAGACTGATGATGATTGCGTCGCAGACTGTGAGTGGTGGCGATGATCGAAATGATTGCATCGCCTGCGTGCCCTGTCGAGGCACGCGGATTATCGTAGAAACGGAGCGTCCCTCTGTTTTGCGGTGGACGCTCGGAGGGTCTATGCTGGGTGCTGGGGGCAGAGCGTTCGTTGGGTTACCGGGTATGGGTAAGTCCGGCAAACGGGCGTGTTTAATCGATTTGTTATGGCTCGTTCTTATCGTTGCCATGATGGGCGTGAGGTTGACATGTGTTTCCTATCTCCACGAACTAGAAGCAAAAGGGGCACGAGCAGCAAGGGCTTCCTTGCCTTTGTGTTTTCGTCGGCATCGGGGCTTGGTGGTGTTGGTGTGCCCTCTGCGACTCCGAGTGCCTTCCTGCCCTTCGCCGGCACGATCAGAAGTTTAAATACCAGTACTACCAGCGTCTACCAGGTACCTGGTATAATTATAGCACTATTCGGACGTAAATATAAGGACAGTTTTAATTTTCACATATATACCCAAACGTCCTTACATTTTCGTACAAAAGAGGTATGATACTGGCAACCGGTGACGTGTCGTGTCGACGCAACTTTTTTTTTTTTTTTTTTTTTTTTCCATCCCATTCATTATCTTCGCACATCTTCTTCTCTCTCTCCTTCCAACTCGTAACTCAGATCCGGGGTCACATAGCAGGCTCTTCTCCCCCCTTCCCGCTACGGTACGTGCCTTCATTTTTATCGCGAGAAGATTTCAGCCTTTTCTTCCCTCGTCGACTCGCATCGAATTGTGCCTACCCACGCTGCAAGGCGCTCTCAACAATTGAATCCCTTTTTTTTTTTTTGCAAATAAATTCAAAGTCCGACCCTCCTAGGGCTCGAACCCAGGACTCAAGCAAGTAGAATTCGAGGTTAACCACTTGAACCACCGGGTCGACCGGGTATGCTACACAGCAGCAGTACGTACGAGGTACCTGGTATATATAATCCAGCAGTTGCAGTGCCCACGAAAGCCTGAAAAAAAAAACTCACGGTCTTTGCTGCTGCCCCAGGCCCTGGTAGTCTTTGTACTCAACGAACTCGCTGCCTACCACTGTGACCCGGTACGTCAACACTCGAATCACACATAATGAATGATTCCGGATCATACATGTGTGAGAAATTATAATACGTCATCCGTGTGCGTAGAGGACTGAAGGGTACAGCAGACGCAACATTCGCATCATCGCGTCCTATTTAATAATCCTATTCCCCAATCATATCTTGAGAGTTTCCTTCACGTACACTGCGGGCTACCAGGTTCGTAGGTACGTGCGGGCGGTACAAGGGACTCCTTCCTGTACCCTGCTGCCTGTGCCACATGTTTGCATGTTTCCGGCTGCACTTTTTTTTGGGGGGTACAGCAGTCAGTCGTACGAGCTGGGCCAGCCAAAAAATGGACAAACCATCCCAAGGTCGTATCTCGTGGCTGCGATTTTTTTTTTTTTTTTTTTTTTTTATCCTCCGACGGATTGGTAAAAATAAAGCTTAAGCTCACCACACTTCCACGTTCGTGTCGTGTGTCAATTTAGCCCAGTTGGGCACGTTGACCCGACCTGACCCCCGAGAGGAGCAGGTGCGGTGGAGATAGCCACCCGGGAGAGTCATCTCTCCCGGGTAGTGTGGGACTTGCGTTTGCTCACCCACCAACAAAAACCAAGGCTATGAGGCCTTCCCGCCGGACTCGGACCAGTTACGGTCCACCCTACCCGTTGGGGCGTTGGTCCTCAGCTGCGAATTTGGACTTGAAATTTGGAGGCACTGACCCTGACTGACACTGCTGTACACGCGCAGAAAAAAAAAAGTTTATTAAAATTAGGGCATTTGTCTATTTCGACTCGATCTCGACGAGATATCGGCGGAAACTCCAAAACGCATTTTTTTCAACACAAATTTCGCAACAAAACTGTCGTTCCCGATCGAGGCGAAAATTGGTGGAGGCGTAGCTGAAGACCCTATTATAGGAGAACATCAATATTACTTTCATTGCCCAATTCGCCACCCTTCAAGAGATATTGCCAACACACGATTTTCGTACATACCTGGTAGGACATGTAACTATTAATATTCATACGAGAAATGTGGGTTTTTCTGCGATGCCCCGCTCAATTTTGCGATTTTCGATCCAAAAATTAAACCTCATATTGGAACCGCATGTGCAAACAAACGGAAAAAACGCCTTATTTGTTTTGTTTTTTCTAGACAAGTTATGGCCGTTTTTGTATTTTTTCGGATCGTTGTATTGGTCATATCCCTCGAACAAATCTAAAAAAATAAAAAGGCGAGTTTTCCGTTTGTTGGTTGGTGCTTGATCAACACGGTGTCAAAAAATCACATCCCAATATGCAATATTGATCGGGGCATCGCCGATCAAACAAAAAATCAGCACCTTGGCGTACGTAGTCAGTGATATTATAAAACAGGCAATATGTTAACCTGGTACCTGATATAACAGGTGTATGACGTACAGCTGTAGGACGTGTTGATGTGTTAACACTTGGTACTGCGAGTACCAAAGTATTCTTGCTGAATTGAGTGTTTTTTGCGTTATTCCTTGTTGTATAATTTGATAATAGGGCGTGTGTGCACTGCTACTGTACACGCATTTACTGGTTGTACACGCACCGTATGATACTGTCGCTGATCAAAGCCCAACATTCGCCTATTCTGTTTTTTTTTCTTTTTTTTCAATCCTCCGACGGATTGGTAAAAATACAGCTTAAGCTCACCACACTTACACGTTCTTGTGCTATTTCGTTGCCCCCGCTACTCAGGCAGCCCCTCTACATACCTACAGTAGTGCACCTGCTGTAAAGGTACCGGCCGGCTAGGCAAGCGCGCTCTCGGCACGCTTGCCGCGACAGTACACGGCAAACAGCGGCCGCAGCAGCAGCAGCAGCAGCAGCAGCAGCAGCAGCAGCAGCAGCAGCAGCAGCAGCAGCAGCAGCAGCAGCGGCAGCAACATCAACATCAACATCAACAGCAGCAACAGCAGCAGCCGCAGCAGCAGCAGCCGCCGCAGCCGCCGCAGCCGCCGCAGCAGCAACCGCCGCAGCCGCAGCAACCAACCGAGCCGCAGCAATAGTAGCGACACCAACTGTAGCACGCACCATCATCAGCAATAGCAGCAGCAGCAGCAATAGCAGCAGCAGCAGCAGCAGCAGGAGCAGGAGCAGTAAAGTCAGCAGCAGTATAACAGGACTAATCTAACCGAAAAACATGGGTCGCCGGAGCCGGAGCCGCAGCCGTAGCCGCTCGCAGGAGCGCAAAGGAAAGACCAACCGCTCTTCGTCTACTTCGGCGCGCGGCAGCAGCAGCAGCAGCAAGAGGAGGGGAAGTGGCCGTAGTGATAAGGATACCGCCGGCAACAGCCACAACAGCAGCAGCAACAGCATCAGCAACAGCCTCAGCGATGTCGGCGATAGGCGTGGTTCGTCGCGTTCCGGCGCGGGCGGCGGCAAGGGGGGAAGCAAGGGCGATAGTCGAAGCCGCTCGGTCGACCGCAAGGGCGACTCGTCCTCCCGGAGACACGACGGTCGGGATAGGGATAGGGACAGGGAAAGGGACACTAGAGATAGGGATCGACTCTACCACCCTCGCGACGCGAGGGGCAGAAGGAACGGGAGTGACCGGGACGGTAGGGATGAGAGGGACCGCAAGCGCTCGAGGGGGAGCGGGAGGCGTGATGACGACGGGGATAGGGATAGAGGTAGGGGGGGCGAAAGGGGCGGGGAAACCCCTGACGACATGTGGAAGCGGAAGCTGAGAGACGAGGACAAGCAGCTGAAGGAACTCGACCTTGACGAGCTCATGGTGGACGAGGAGGAGGAAGAGCGACGCCTTGAAGAGGTGAGGCAGGTTTCCACGCCGTCTTTTGGCTGTTCTAGTTTGCGAAGGGGAGGTGTCTGTCGAGCATGCTCGTGAGTCGGTTTGTTGAAGACTTCGCCCTGTTGGTTTTTGGTAAAGGCTCGCTGTCTTCATACAGACAAGACACCTGGAGATACTTCCGTAGGTATATGGCTACATAGGCAGGTGCCTACCTGGCTTACAAATACTGCTCAAGTAGACACCGGGCACCAGGTCAAAGGACGTTGATCTGATTGACGGGGTGGAGTCTCGTGTCCTTGATCGTTTTTTCTGGGTCTTTTACCAAAATCAGGTATACCTGGCCACTTTTTGGCCAAACTCAGTTACATGCTAAAAACTATTAATAGTACAAAACACACCCCAGGAGCCCTGCTATTGGCCAGGCTGACATGTACCTGATTTTGGCTCGAAAAGGCGAAGGTATACCTGTTTTTTTCTACTGTCTAGCTTTCTACCGATTTTGGCAAACTTTGCACCAATCAGACAGGCCATACGTGCTCTGTTTTTTCTCTCCGAATGCGTCTTCCCTCCCTCGGTTGAAATGTTCTGCTGTATTAACGTATAAACTATGTGCTCGTACGTCGTACGTAAGAGTACGTATTTGTACATGCATACATGCGTACACTGGTTTTCTTCTTTCTGGTGTGCGACGTGCTTCAGTTGTTAAATAGTTGTTGTGATGTTGTACTCTGTTGTTTTCTATGGTCACAGCAGTCCATACAGCACCATCATGGTCTTCGTCTGCACCCCCGGTCGAGATGGTGTCAGGTTTGGTACGGCAAGATAATTTCGTGCCGAGCAGGCGGTTCCGCGAGGGCGGTCTAGAAAATTCAAAGCTATTAATAGCTGTCAACGGGGGGGGGGGCGTCAGAGTAAATACTCTTACTGGCGGCCCCGCCGTGGCGAAACAAACGAAGCTTGTTAATAGTGACTCTCTGCAGGTCCAAGTGGAGCTCGTGGTATCTACGCCCCAAATAAAACAAAACAATTCAGATTTTGGAGGCCATGTGGCACGCTTAATGCTTTAGGCTCATTCTCTTTTTACCGGACTTTCGTCGACAGAACACCGCTCGTGGCGCGCGTTTTTTACTTGGCTTTAGTATGTACCTGATTTTGGCTTTAACGAATCAGGTATACCTGATTTTGGTATTTGCCTTTTTTATTGTTTTTGTTGCACCTCCCCAGCAGACCCCTTTGGCACGGTAGTCATCATCGCTCGTCGCTGGTTTTGTTCTTCGTTTTTCTTGTGCGATGTTGCGCGTTTGTGTCTTTAGTGTAGCTTGGATGGAACGCCTTGTGTTGGGTCGGGTGCTTTACCTTGGTCCACCGTTCGCCGTCAGGATGTCAGTGCCGGCCCCCTCTTGCACGGCGGGAAAAAACGCTCGTGTCTGTTTGCCGTTGAGTTACACGCCCTCCGCCCTTCCCCCGCCGTTTCTACCCCCCATCCTCCCTCTCTCTCCTCCTCTCCCCCCCTTCCCCCCCTCTCACTATGGGCGGCAGCAACGGAGAGAGCGGAGAGAAAAGCTGGAAGCTTTGCAGAAGCGCAAGAAAGACGAGGAGGAGCAGGCACGGAGAGAAGTCGCAGAAGCGGCGGAGGCAGCAGCGGCGGCGGCAGCGGCACCTGCGTTCCCGGCGACAAATGGTGCGAGCGACGCCATCGACAACGAGGCATTGCACCCGGGCGACCGGCAATCGCCACCGAGTCCATCATCTAATGGAGGCCCGGCGATAGAAAACGCCACCTCCATGTTGTCGAACCCCGTCATCAACAGCGGGGATGATTGCGAGGAAGACGATGATGCGGGTCCCATCGAGATCACCAAGCAGGCCGCAGGTTCAGAGGACGGTAGCAACGGAGCCCAGGAGGAGGAGGAGGATGGAAAGTATGACGAATCAGGTGCGCGGAACGGTGCGCCCATCCCTGGTGAGGGCAGGGGCAACGGCAAGGCTGCTAATGGAAGCGGCGGGGTCGGGGCCGGGGCAGGGGGGGGGTTGTCTTCGAGTGAGCTGCGAGCGCAGCAGGGAAAAGAGGACAGACCGGTTTTCGACATGTTTTCGGCGGCGTCTCCGTCGGCGGCGTCGGGGGGGGCTGGGCCCGGGGGGAAGATGGGGGGCAAGGGGGGAGGGCACGGGATGTCGTACTTGGGAGATGATGGCGGCGGGGACCAGGTGAGCGTTAGGGGTGTTAACCATGTAGCTGCTGTGTGTGCCTCTGTGAAAACCCACGTGCTGCGTCTTGGCATTGTAGGGATGCGAGGGTCTATGGTTATACGACTTCTGCCATGCATGCCATGATTACACCCCCCCCCCCTCACTCGGTCTATAGTCCTACGACTACGGCCATGCATGGCATGATTGCATGAGTACACCCTTCCCCCCACTCGGTCCGTTCCTAACGGGTTTCCTGGAATCGATCTGCAAAGGGAAAATTAACAATGTTACTTATTTCTTTGCCGTCGCGCAGGGGGTTGCCGTTGTTGCCTCTTCTCACATTCGTGTGGATGGTTGCCTTGTTTGTTTCTGTCTATCGTGTTCAGCCTTTGTTTTTTGTGAATTGGTGTTATTCGTTCGCTTGTGATTCTGAGACATCTACCGTCAACACCAGCTGTTGTCGGGAAGTGCGGCAGTCCCTTTGCCGCTTGCTTGGAGTTGGATGCACCGGTGTAGGTGTATAGCTCGTGTCCAAATTCTGAGGATACATGTCGCAAAGCGTTCTCAGTTTGGCCTTGTGGAGACATCACGAGCCTTTATTTCAATGTTTGACGAAAGGTCAAGGGGATCTGGGGCCTGATACACCCAACTCCTTTTGTGATTATATTTTGGCTTTTGGCGGGAATGCTGTCGATTATCGCCTTCGTAGCTCGTAAGGTCTGGCGGCTGATGTCTCGTGGCTACTGTGTTGTGGCTACTGTCTTAGGCTGACTACTGTTTTGTGAACACTGTCGTAAGGCTTCTTACGAGCAGCGCTCTTGTAACGCGGGATAGTGCTAAGGGTGTTGCCTCGGCGAGGGACGAACACACTGACGGACATGCGTCGTTTGGTCCGCTTCGACATTTTGACAATCTGACGCTTGAACGCGCATTCCATGCGATGCACGGGCCCGCTCTCCTGGCAGGGCAACTGGACCGACGTGGAGGGTTACTACAAGACACGCGTGGGGGAGGTTATCGGGGGGAGGTACACCGTGCTCGGCTCGGTCGGGCAGGGTGTTTTTAGCACGGTCCTCAAGTGCCTTGACACAAGGTAACTGAAACGGGCTCAAACGAGCCGAGTTAGTTTGGGAGAGGGCGACCTGCTGTCGCTTTGCTCGTGTTATTCGTCCAGTGCTTGTTCTTTTTTGTGTTGTCCTTTTCGGTTTGTTCGTTTTTTTTTTGCGTACTTGTAGTTTTTTTCCCACATTGCTTTCTTTATTTTTTTTTCGATTTGATTTGATTTGGTTTGGTTTGGTTTGGTTTGGTTAGCGTAGGTTTGAACTGGGGTACCTTGCCCTGCCTTATCCTGCCTTGTCTTTCCGTGCGTTGCCTGACCTTGGCTTACCTTGGTTGGAAGGATGTGCCGTTCCGCCTGTGTGAATTGAACGTGGACGCTGTACTTGTATTCCGTCGTCAATTGTTGCGAAAGTAATACTTCAACACGATTAGTCGGTCAGTATTTCGTCGCCCCCCACTCCGTCGAAGGAACCCACCATTCGCACCCACATCAATCCATAGTACTGGCAGCCGCCGGAGAGCGAGACTACAACGCGGCAGTTTTACAGTTTTTATTGGTCGGTGTCCAGTGACTAAGATATCTTAATTGTGTTTTTTACTCATACTTTTTTTATCGGGTGTAGCGCTTACTCCACCGCCGCCGCCGCCGTCGCCGCCGCCGCCACCACCGCTGCCCGCCTTACTCTATTTGCCTTGCCATGCCATGTCTTACCTTGTCGTGCGTTGCTTTGCCTTACCTCACGCTGCCTCTTCGTCGACGTAGCTTTATTTTTCGTGTCAATATCGTGCAGCTCTCCTTATGTAGCCCGTCGTGCGCACCACACGCCCCCCCCTGCCCCCCCCCCCCCCCCCTCTATCGCCACTTTTATTTTCAATCTCCATACTCGTAAAACCTGACGTGTTTTCTTCTGATGGCGACCCAGGGCTTGGTGGCTCCTCGAGGCCAGCCACTTGCTAGTTTTGCTGGAGATGGGACTGCGATGGCGGGGAGGGGACGTGTGAGGTAGCTCCCCCCTCTCGCTCGCTCGAGACTCCTATTTTACTTTTCAAGGGCATGTGGTATTTTACTTCTTGTTGTAATTTTTACTGTCATTTCATTGTATGTTTGTGTATGATGCACGGTTTGTTGCTACTTGTTGTATTCCCTCGCTTTCTCGCTTGTTAGTTCATCCTTCCCCGCTGTCAACTTTTTCGCCCTTCTAATTTCAAGTGTTTTCCCCTAAATGTCGGCGTGATTCAAAGGGGGGTTACGGTACTTTGTCAAGGATGCCCCCCCCCCCCAAACCACCCCCCACGTCTAAGGCATTACGGTAGCCCTGGGTTGGACCTTGTACCTCGTCGATGGTCGAAATAGACCAGAGACGTTTCGTCGCAAGAGGCGCTCTTGTTGGGTTCGTTTTGCGGGTGTTGTGTGTTCGGTATTGTTGTGTGTGTTCGTGTTGTAGTTGGTGTTGGTGTGTGTCTTTGTGTTGGTTTCGGTGCTTGTCAAGTGTTGGTGTTTTTGTGTCTTTCGCGAGTTCGTCACAGTAGGTATCTGCTTTGTTTCGGTATAAGTAAATCAGGGAGTGTGCCCTGAAATTGGGTATAACAATGGGCATGACAATGGGCATGCATGCGCCCACGAGCGGCAAATGCGGTCATCATTTTCTGCTTTTTGGGGAACGAGGGCGGGGGCTGCGTCTATTACGGGGGTCCATAGTTAACAGGATCAAAATTGTTAGTAAAAATGGCTAAATATATAGGTTTTTATGTGTACCTTTGGTTGTATTAACTATGGTCCCCCGTATTAGTAGGATGTGGGTTTATCGGCAATGCCCTGTACGAGCCTTTCTCATGGCGTCAGCTTGCGATGCTGCCGATCGTTAAAGTTGGCTTTGAAACACCACACCGCTTTCCCTGCTGCAACCCGTCGTCAGGTGGTACTATATAGCATCCTTGATAATGGGGTAACATTATTCCGGCAGTGGCGACCATTGCGACAGTTTTTAAGACATAATTAACGCGTAAAGTGGTCACATGATGTTTCCAGCGACCACAGCCACCGGATGCTCGACGAGTAATGGCTCGAGGTTGACTACTAACGCTGTCAAGTCTTTGCCCCGCTGCCCCCCCCCCCCCCCCCCCCCCCCTCCGTGCGCTTTTATTGGCCGGTGCTGTGTCGTGTTTTCTGTTCGTACGCTTCGCTGCTCTGGCCTTCGCTGCTTTGGCCTTCGCTGTGCGGTGCTTTGCTTCGTGCTGCATCCTGTCTCTTCGGTTTGGGATGATTGCTTTTTGCCTTCGTTTCGGATCGTTCTCCGGACGGTTCTTCGAATCGCTCCTTCGAACGCTCTCGGGAACGCTCTTTCAATCGGGGGCTTCGGGTCATTTTCGGATTTTTTTATTTTTCTTCTGGGGACGTTTATCTTGTTTTTCTTCCGAATTTTTCTCCGATCATTCCCCGAATGTTTACTCGGATCGTTCACACGATTTGCATTTCTTTGTTACGATTTTATCGGTTTTCCCTTGTGTGTGATTTTGCGAAGAGCGGGGCCGGCGGCCGTGAGAGGAACATCAGAGGTGGCATTGAAAATGATCCGCAACAATGACACCATGCGCAAGGCCGCTCAGAAGGAGATATCCCTCTTGAAGGAGCTGGCAGAGCACGACCCGACCAACAGGAAGCACTGTATTCGGTGAGTATGCCAAGAGTCCCCCCCCCGAGAATATTCCAATAGTATTCGGAGCAGACCTCTCGTAGATCGTTGGAAGAGTATCCCAAGCGTAATCGGAGACTGTTCCGAGAGTATTCGGTGGGCGTGCGGGTCGGGGGAAGGACCGACCTCTGATCACTGCGCGATCGGTTTGAATTTTGGGACGAAGTTTGCAAAATCTACCGATGTTTCTTTCGGTCATTTTGTACTCCTTGATTTCGCCCCGAGTCCGAACACGACGCCCCTCCCTCGCCGGGCGCTGCCCGTTTTCCCCTCGCTGTGCTGACGATATGCTACCTTTGCCTGGTGCGCCTTACCGCTTACCGTACGGGTTGTATAATTTACGCAGGCTGTTGTGCAGCCTCGAGCACAAGCAGCACGTGGTGATGGTGTTCGAGGCCATGCAAATGAACCTGCGTGAGACCTTGAAGAAATTCGGCCGCAAGGTGAGGAACAGCTCCCCAGAGGGGAATGTCGAGGATGGGGGAGGGGGGGTGGGGTGTACTCGATATCATGCACGGTCGTGGGTGGGGTGTGTGTGGCGCGGGCGTGTGCTCATATCATGCACGGTCAGGGGAGGAGTCAAACGTGCAAAGGTATTTTACACACGAGACACCGGTTTATGTGGTTTAGAGTTGTCAGGGTTGGCCTGCATGATGTTTTATGGGAATAAGGTACGGAAGGAGCCATTGCCGAGGGGGTGAAGAGATGGCACCAGGCATGCAAATTTACAAGCGATGTCACGATTTCTCTTGGAATCGCGTGCGCAAGGACTCTGTCAGACCTCGATTTCCTTTTGATACACCCTGGCATGTCTGGAAATGACGCACATACGCGGGCATGTTTGCGTTTGTCCTCTGACGTGTGGCAATCGTCCGGCACTCCGTTGATCCCGCCTGAGCCGCGTGTGACCCCCGACGCCTTATTTTGGGTGTTTTGGCATGGTTATTTTTACGGCCCATCGGTTTCGCGATACGCCATGTGATTCCTGCTCAGTCCGTGACAGCCCTTGACAGCCTGTGATACCCCCTGTCAGTGCTAGACAGTAGTTGACAGTCCAGTGTCCAGTCTGTGACAATTCTTGGCAGTGCCTGGCAGTCCTTGACATTCCTTTATAGCCTGTGACAGCCCCTGTTGGTTCTTGACAGTCCGTGGCAGCTTCTGACAGTCCCTGGCTCTTCGTAAGTGTCCTGGCTGTCCTTGACTGTCTGGCAGTTGTTCACAGCCTTACCAGTCCTTGCCAGTCCTTGGCTGTCCGTGACAGTTGTTGACAGTCCGTGACAGTCCTTCACAGCCTGTGACAGTCCCTGGCAGTTTTTGATGTTTCTTGACCTCGCCCTCAGCCGTCCGTGATAGTCCTTACTGTCCTTTGGAGTCTCTGACTACAGGTTACAGTCCCTGGCAATTCTGGACGGTCCGTGACATCCTGTGATAGTGCCCGGCAGTCAGTGACATTCCCTGTCAAGCCACTCGCAGTCTGCAGCAGTTATTGACAGTCTTTGCCACCGGCATGGTTGAAAAAAAATGACCCTTTCTGCTGCTTCATAGTCGTTGTTCCTACCGTTGGAATTCCACGTTTAGCGCACTTGAGCAAAATTACTTATTCCCCATTTCCCATTTTTCTCGCACTTACGACGTTCTTCTGCTTGTGTTTTGTTCTTGTTTTTTCACCTCGTTTCGTATATGGTGGTACTGCTGCACGTAAGACCGGCATCAACATACACGCGGTCCAGAAGTATGGCAAGCAGCTCATGGCGGCCCTGAAGCACATGGCGTCTAGGAACCTAGTTCACGCCGACATCAAGCCCGACAACATCCTTGTCGACCAGGGCTTCGGGTCCCTCAAGCTTGCGGACTTCGGGTACGTTAGTCGACCGACGCTAGAAGTGTTTGTGTCTGCATCTGTTCTTGCCGGTAATGACGGTTACGCATGTGAAGGGGCGCATTTTTGACGGGCGGAGAAACGTTTCGGGCGTGGGGGGGCATTATGACGTGTAGCAGTTGTATCGTAGCAGTTGTTGTAGTACCAGTCAGTAGCAGAGTATGTGTTTGATGACGAGGGAATCATCAACATCATTCGTTACCATCATCATCATTCGTCACCATCATCATCATTGCCATGTGTGTCTCGAGCTCCCCCCTCAGTATGCACGCTGTCCCTTTCAATCCCACGAAGGCGCTTGTGTCCACGCCTGCTGTATCTACGCTCCTTCCTCGTCGGTGTTATTCCTGACATCGCAGGTCGGCTTTCCGCGAGAGCGACCCCGACAATGACCCGACACCGTACCTCGTCAGTCGCTGGTACCGAGCCCCTGAAATTGTGATGGGGCTGGAGTACGACAAAGCGATCGACCTGTGGTCGGTCACCGTGACGTTGTTCGAGCTGTACAAGGGGTCGCCGATCTTGCCTGGAGTCAACAACAACGAGGTGCGTTGCTTGGGCTTGCGATACACTTTGTTGTGTTGTTGGTAGTGCTGTTGCCAGTTGCGGTGGCGATGTTGTTGTTGTTGTTGTTGTTGTTGTTGTTGTTGTGGTTGTTGTTGGTGTTGGTGTTGGTGTTGGTGTTGGTGTTTGGTTGGTGTTGGTGTTGGTGTTGGTGTTGGTGTTGGTGTTGGTGGTGTTGGTGTTGTGTTGGTGTTGGTGTTGGTGCCGTTGGTGCCGTTGTTTGTGGTGATGTTTTTGTTGGCGTTAGTGTTTCAGTGGTGGTGTCGGTGGTGTTGATGTTGGTGTTGGTGGTGTTGTTGGCGTTAGTTTAAGTGGATGTGTTGTTCGTGCTTTTTTGGTGTTGCGCTGTTGATGGTGTGGGGTGGTGGTTGTGTTGCCGTTGGTGATGCAGTTGGTTTGGCTAGCTTCCACCATGAGCGTGATACGTCGATATATCGGCCAGACTGTCCTCACCCACCTCACGGTTGTGTGTGCGCCAGAGCCCACGCAAGGGGGGGGGGGCAGTGTAAGGTTCTTTTCGTTTTTTTCTGACTGGGAACTGCAACCTCCCGAAGTTTTCGCTCAGCGGTTGACTCAAGCGAAAGGGAGGAGACAATTTTTTTTTCTCGCGATTCGCCTCTAATTCCACCTTCTGTCCTTTTCGGGTGATGCACGCGAAAGATGCTCAAACGGATGATGGAATTCAAGGGGCCGGTTCCCACGCGCATGATCAAGAGCCACATGCGGGCGTTCGAGACAATGGGAGGCATTCGACCTCATTTTACGGAAGGGGGGCAGTTCATGCAGCAGGAGCCCGACCCAGTGACAGGTGCAGATGGTTGATGGTTGATGGTACTGGAATTTTCTAGCGCGGAGAGAAAGTTGTTAGACACGTCTCGGCTCTGTCGATGCGGGACGATTTTTTATTTCTAATGGTCGTTTTGTTTGCACGCTTTTACGTCCGTAGTACTGTTGTATTGAGCTTCGGTCCGTGGAGAAAATGATGCTCGTCCGTTGAGGCGCTACTTTCGACGACTGTACGAATTGCCGTGCGATGGCGACCTTGGCTCAGGCTTGGGGCTCGAGTTGTAGCGTCGAGTTATGTGTCGCCTACCCTTATAAAACGCTTTGGCTTGTGGGAAAATGATGCCATTTTATTTCCATGCAATCTGCAATCTGCCCTCCAAAGCCCAAAAGCGGAAACGCCGATTTTAAGGTTTCATCGCCAACACTTGCAACATTATGCTCGTGGAGTCAATACTCGTAACGTTAGGGCTTGTAGAGTCAACGCCCGTCAGTACGCTAGAGGTCGATAGTCAATCCTGACTCCAGCACATGTAGAGTTTCCACGTGCCATGGGTATTTTACGACGCCCAGAGATGACCGACGAGCACACGAAGGACGGCACGGTGGCAATAACGTGATACCCGAGAGAAGCAGCTGCTGTCCCTCGGCCTCAGTGTCCCACACTATTAGTGGAACCGGTTTTGTGCTCATGGAGGTAAACCACTGGTTTATCCTTTTTTACGATTTTCCTTTTTTACGTCTCCCTCTTTGATCCTCCTTTCTCCATGGTAAGTAAACCCTTCCGACACCCTTCCAAATCCTTCCCTTTGGTTGCAGGACAAGCGACGGTGCGACTGGTGACGGTTACAGCCCCGTCCCGACCCATCAAGGGCGACATCATGAGGAGCAAAGGCGCCCAAGACAAGAAGGACACCGTCGTCGACCTTGCCGATTTCTTGGACAAGTGCATGTCGTTGGATCCGCGCCAGAGGATGTCTCTCGAGCAGTGCTCTGCTCACAGCTTCTTGCGTCGAATGTGAACAACAGTAGGTGTTGGCGAAAGGCGAGAGGAAGACAAAGAGGCAACCGGAAGACAAAAGGCAGGATCACGACGAAAGGCGAAATAAAGAGTGAATACGGATGAAGGCACAGCAAGAGAGAGGCAAGGTTTATTTAGGGGGAAAAGGCCAGAGAAACACCTCACCGAAAGAACGCGCAGCAAGAGAGGCAAAGAGGGAGATTATCAACACTTTTTTAGGGGGAGGAGGGAGGGCGGTGCTTAGCCCGGGGTACTTGTTTGTGTTCGAGGAGTTCGCGTTCTGGCAAACGTTTGGGCGGCGTTGTTTTGCTCCTATCTCTTCGCCCTTCGTTCTTGTGCGGAGCGAGGATTGCGAGTTTGAAGTTATAGCGCAGTCGCGCAAACGTACAGCGACGCAACTCTGGTGAACGGTACGCACGTACTCATTCTGTGTGGTAGTTATGTCTACGTTATTTTGTCCCCCTGTTGAGCGAGAAAGGTGGTCGGTGTGGCTCTGGCCGTTTCTTTCGCCTTCCCTTTGCGCCGTTATTTTGCGTTTTTTCTTTTTTTCGTGTACACGGTAAAGATGTGCGTACCTCAGCGGTTGAAGCTAGGGAGTGCGCGATTTCAGTGCTGAGGAGAACACGCGCTGAATCGAAGAGTTTCTGCTTTGATATTTTCCCGGAATGTTTTGGGAACAATCTGCTCGTCGTGGGAGATATTTCCCAGAATATTCTGGGAATATGTTACTCGTGAGACATGTGTTCAGAATGTTCTGGACACGGTCTTGATGCTCGTACCCCTAGGGCTATTTCCTGGCCGTTATATTGAGAGATGGAAGAACTGCACCACGGTTTTCTTGCGTATTGTTCGAACGGCACCAGCTTTCGCTTCTGTCGGAGGGCAAATTCGTCAGGCAAATTAGCAATTTGGCGCGATTGGTTAGCCTAGGAGCGAGTGTCGTCCAGATGAACGGGTGTTGGTGAGGAGCGTGGTCGCCCGCTATCGGTCGTGTGGGGGGTGTAAAACAGACGTAATATGTAGTCGTGCCTGGCTCTTAGATTCAGTCGTTACAGACATTAGGAGTTGCTATCATATGTACCAGGAAGAAGAAAACGGTAGAAGTTGAGAAAATCTGAAGGAGTTTTGTTTTTCGTGTTGCAGTCGTTCAGCCTCGCTGCCTGCCTCGCGCTCTCCCCTAGCGAAGGACCGGCGTTGTGGCGTCTTCCGGCTTGTTGACTGCCGTGGTCCTACTGCATCCAACACCTGACCCCTGGCCAATCGATGGGCCAGGCGGTGCTTGCGTACATCGCAATAGACTCAAATAATCATCGCCTACGGTATGATGGCGCACTTAGCCTACCAAGGATCAGGTATTAAACAGGGTGAAACCCAAAATGTGTTGACTGCTGCCATAGCGTGCAGTAGTACAACGTACTCCTTGTACAAGGAGTAGGCGGCACCACGAAGCTGCCCGTAGCCGAAATTCTACAGAAGAGGTATTTCTAGTAGGTACAGTAGTAGATGGCGTGGGGTGTGCAACTCGTTTACGCACCCGTCGTTTGTTTCTTCGAGGGTACAAGCCTGCGGTAGGCCTCTAAACTTGCGCATTGTGAAGTAGTAGCAGAAAATCCTCGAGTACACCAAAACGAGTCGCTGTGTGGTGCTGGCCTTCTTTCCCCAGTTTCTACTGTGGTATCTGTGATGTAATTCGGGCGTTGTCTGTCCCCCTTTCCCCTTTTTCCAGGCTCCTCCAGGCATGACTCGTTTTTTTTGTTTTCCTATTTTGAACGATTTATTTGCAAAAATACTCAACTTCGAGCTTCACCCCATCCCTCTGTGACCGCGACTCATACCCGCCACCACTCTCGCTCACCGGCTCTCGTCCAGCTAATGCCTGGCACGCGCTTTGTCGACAACAATTAATTGTTTTGGGGTTGTCGCGAGAGGAACTTTCAAAATCGCTTGCGTTTCTCAAACGGCATCAAACGACTGCTGCTGCTCGATGCTCCCCATCTATATCAATTTTTCGTAACATATTGTCCTGTTTCGCGACATACATGCCGTGGCATTGCCGTGGAGCGGCAAAACCTTCCGTGGTGGAGCGGCAAAACCTTCCATGGCATCTTCCACGGCATACCACGGAACCTACCATGGAACCCTAACCCTAGGTGTCGTGGACATTGGGGCGCGGCGGGGTTGCCATGGAGCGCCGTGGCGGTTGCCGCGGGGGTTGCCATGGTACCACCCATGGCATGCCACGGCACCCCCCACGGCGTACCATGAAAATCCTATGACGCGTCATGGGACGCCATCGGGAGGCCATGGGTGGTAGGTACCATATGGCAACGCCAGGGTATGCCACCAAAAAGTCAAATAGTGTAGAACCCTGCCGCGACCACGCCTGCCACAACTCTCTTCAACTCTCATCCTCCGGATGCCCGTCACCAAGTTATCGCGGGAAAATAATTGCAAAGCCGGTTGCGAGGCTGCTGCGGCCACCAAGGTCATCGGCCTACGCGTCTCGGTATTTATCACAACAAGATCGACTCTACTTCCGGTAGTGACAGTACATTTATCTGAATAAACCACAAACACCTTCATCATCAGGCGAATTCGCGAGCGGCATAAGCCACGCCTCGCTGCCCAAAGCTCATCCCCGCCACGACAGTCGCTTATTGATTTTCGTTCTGTGGATGCCCGCGCGGTTCCTCGAAGAGAGTCGGTAAGGGTTATCGACGGCAGATCGCTTGCAGAGCCGTTTGCTTGCGTTTCTCAGGCAGGAGTAAACGGCCGGGTGCTGCTTGCTTGCTACCAGGTATGCTGTATATCACATACCAGTGCCTGGAACTACACGCATATAAACCTGGTGCAAGGTTCCCCGGTACCGTGGTTGTGGTTTCTCAAGCTGAAAAGGGAGAGCACAGCAGGCGTTCGTTCCTCGTAGAGTAGAGACAGAAATGAGTGACCACTATGGGTGTCATGTGCACTCACAGAAGCAGCAACCAACTATTAAATACTAATCCATGAAAAAAGCCGATAATATATACCTGGTATATATATATATCCCGAATAGTCATGAAACTGCCAAAATGCTGAACAACCACATCCGAACACATTCCCTGACTTTACAGCGAAACAGCAGTGACGGTAAACGTGGGGGTTGAATATAGGGAGTGTTTTCGGTTTTAATATGTATCACAAGCGATTTTATTTCGGGTAATTTTAGTGCCAGATAAATTCTATCTGAAAAATGATATATTGTACCTGGTATATAATATATTTACCCTGGTATATATTACTTACATGTAGACAGCGTGATGCCCAATTTATAAATTCATCATAGTATTGCGTCTATTAAATGTCAACTTATTTAAAAATATATTCCTCACGCACTTCAAAATCAACTTTTGTAAGCCCCCTTCGTGCAACAACGTAAAAAAAAATGTATCTCTCACATACCTGGTACGTATTACTACGAAATCACCTTTTGCAAGCTACCTTCGTGCAACGTTCCAAGATCTTGTCCTTTGCGACATCATCTTAGAAACACGCATGTGTTCCTGCCCTCCTGCGCTTTGAACATCCGGTCCTCGCCATTTACCGCCGCTTCATCCGAAGTCCATCGATATAAGAGTCTTTCGAGCTACCGAGGGGTTCACGCAATCCTCTCTGTTGTCCTTTGTACCTTGGTACGCTACATACGCCGCGCTGACTATTATTGCAGACAACAAATCAGTGCCTTACTCTATAGCTCTGCGACAACACTCCATTTCCAAATCATCCTCCCTATCTCCTTCTACCGCAGCACACTGCTGTACACACACAATCATGCTCGCTTGACACGAGAAGGTATCTCCCGAGTTTGTCCCACCGCGTTGTTGGTCGAGATCGTACTTTGCCGTTACATATCCAAAACCCGCCGCATTTTTTATTATTTAGCCAATCGACTTCCCCTCCCACCTCCCATATATTGGTAGAGAGGATGAGCGACTCTCGCTACACCGCGTTGTTGGTGGCCCGTGGCGATGACGATGAGTTTCGGCGCGAAGACCTTGTCCCGAGCAAAGACAACTCAACTGCATACAGCAGCGGAAGGAGGAAGCCTGCCTGCAGCACCTGTGGTGAGACAACACAAAACCGCCCATCGCCGCAACGCGGAGACTCACGAACGAACTGGCCGGATGAGTTACTGGTAAAAAAAGTTGACCGAAGGCATACGACACCTACCTGACTATACCTCCAACAACAGGGCGCGAAGTCGGCGAATGGGTTGCCGCGTCTGTCTGTCTGCCTCGCCACTATCAACCCGACCGCGAGAGACGAGTTCACCCGTATTCTTCACATAGTTCTGTACCCATTTATCTCTATTTCACAGCCACTCCGAGTAATTTTCGTACATCGAGTACTACTCCGAGTACTGGGAGTATGAGCAGTACTGAAGGCCCAAAATCTCCGAGTACTGGGAGTATGAGCAATACTTTAAGTCGAGTACAAGTAGTACCCGGAGTACAAACATCTAAATTACTGGGAGTACTCCGAGTATCGCGAGTATTGAACCCAGGAATACTTCATCACCCGAGTTAAATACTCCGAGTAATGCAGCAACCCTGAAATACTCGGAGTATTGGAGTTTTCGCAGTACGAAATGCCCCAAGTACTCCGAGTACTTGAAGTAGGAGCAGTACAAGATCCCCAAATAAATACTTCAAGTACAACGAGGATTCCAGAGTAGTAAACCCCAAAATACTCGGAGTACACCGCAGGATTTCAGAGTATCGAACCCCTAAATACTCCGAGTACAAGCAGTATTGAGAGTGATCATATTATCCGAAATACTCCGAGTACGAGCAGTATCCCGGAGTATCGAGCCCTGAAATAATCCGAGCACACGAAGTACCTGGAGTAAGTTTTCTCCGTAACGTTGCTCGTTACTTTACTCCAAGGTACTCGGAGCATTTATTTATCTGCACCTTCCCATATTGGTATCTTTAACGAGCATCGTCTGTCGTCTGGCCTTTGCTTAGTTAGGAAGACCCAATCCGGCCCACTCTTCGGTCGATGACCACCATAATTACAGCCGTTCTTCGTTCAGATACGTCTCGTGCGGCATTTATATTTTCCGTTACCACTCACTGCTGCTGCTGCCATCTCCATCATCCTCGTGTTTGTGATGAAGTAAGTTCGACATCGTTTTCATTGCATTATCCTACCAGCACGGTCGTCTGACCTCTGTTCTGACACCTCGATTTGACACACCTCATCCTCTCGATTCAAGTGATAATATTGACGACCGTTCATTCGGATATTTCGGCGTCCGATCCTGCGGGCACTCCTTGCACCCGTGGCATTAGGATCTTTAGTACTACTCACACTCGCACTTACTCGCAACATTCAGGCAGTATTTCGAGGGTTTGAAGGTGAGTACTGCTCACACTCCCAGTCACTCGCAATGTTGAGGCCGCAAGCACCCTAATAGTCTCAGCATTCAGAGTACGAAATTTGCTCGATACGGAAACAGTCGATACTCCGAGTGTGGTCCCTCTGCTGTGCGTTTATCATATTACCCGCAGATAGATTGTATTGCATCGTACTGCTGCAGCCAACGACTAATGAAGTTGTAGTGTGAGATTTCAGAGAGGGAGCAAGAACACCAAATAAATATTGCACATACATTTCATAATTTTAACGCAAATTGAGGTCCTACATAAAGTGACTTACAAAGTGGTTTTCAATTTGAAGCACGGGGCAACAATTAATGCCTATTCTATGTATTGGCTCACCTATTATAGCTCCTATATTGTCTACAGGAATCTGGCCCGACCGCCGTGGGGGCGGGAGGGCCTTTTATTCCCTAGTTATATATATTAACCCTGGTATATATTTGGGACCCAAGTAGCTAGCATGGTGCCACCTGGGCAACTTTGCGTGTCTGTATGCTCCAGTGCCTGCCTTTCGTATTTTATTTCCCCCCCGCCCCGGTGGTTCAAGTGGTTAACCTCGAATTCTACTTGTTTGAGTCCTGGGTTCGAGCCCCAGGTGGGTCGGACTTTGACTTTATTTGCAAAAATAAAAAAGGATTCAATTATTGAGAGCGCCTTGCAGCGTGGGTAGGCACAATTCGATGCGAGTCGACGAGGGAAGAAAAGGCTGAAATCTTCTCGCGATAAAAATGAAGGCACGTACCGTAGCGGGAAGGGGGGAGAAGAGCCTGCTATGTGACCCCGGATCTGAGTTACGAGTTGGAAGGAGAGAGAGAAGAATATGTGCGAAGATAATGAATGGGATGAGAAAAAAGAAAGAAAGAGTTATTGGAGCCTGTCCTGCGACCACGGACTGCATTGTATTGTGAGTTAATGTGAGAACAACAACAAGATAGTATGCTGTCTCGCGTTTACCGTTACGATCTGTGTATCTATGGTGGTGGTAGTACGGGGCAAATGAAGGTTTTGGAACCTGGCGATCTCTGGCATGATATGTTTCGGCTTGCAATAGTACTGCTGTACCTGGTAGCTTTTTTTATTTTTCGGCGCGACTACTCTATAATCCTCTCCGTGATTGATTGCAATAGTTTGTGTGGGATTGAGGGAGAGGCTTTTGCTTGTCGGGATGAGTTTCCTCTTGCCATTTTACTGTGGTTGATGTAGGCCAAGGAGTTACGTTCTGGTTATTTTGGTTCGTCGCTGTTATTATGTAAAGAGCCAGGGAGGGTGTTCGTTTGTTCTCTTTCAATATGACAGTTGCGTATCGGATGGTACCAGTGCCTATTTTTTTATTGTGGATTATGTGATTCTTGACATCTGTCTGAGGTTGTACAGTGGTGACGCTCGAGGCTCACTTCTTTGCCCCTTCGTACCCTGTGGGGGGCAAAAATACATGACCTGAAACATCCATCCATAGAATGCCATGCAGTCTGGGCTATACCGTTGCCTGAGGCTACGAACACAGGCGCTGCACTGCAGTTGGCAAAGAAGAAACACCACGGCAAAAAATAAAAGAGTGTATGTATGTATGTATGATCACCGATTTGTGTTCCCAGAAAACGGTTCCGCGTCGCGCCTGCCTCCTTCAAAACGAAGCCAGCGACACCGTTCTACCTTGTGTGCCGTCGTTTTGATACACTTCAGATTTCGCGAGAAACGAATTGAGCACTTAACGAAAGTAATACGAGCATGCTTCGTTGAACATCTAGACTATCTGTACGGAAGGCAAACTAACTACAGTACATATTTCATGCACTGGTACGATAAACAAGAGCACCTGTACAAAATGCTGCGCAATAACACGCGACGAACACGCCTTCTGCAGTGCCTAAACCACCCCCACGATACGCCCAAGGCTCAGTACAGCGACACCAACAACCACGGATATTCTCCATCCTATTCTTCACACAGAGAGAGAGAGAGCCTGAGCCCGGTCAACCATCTATGTGGCTATGCCGTCCTTACGCTGTCTGCTCTGGCCAAACATGAAGAAAAATGCGAGAAAACACGAAAAAAAACGGACCACCAACGAAAACGATGGCACATGTACATCAAAACGGCAGCCTACAACGCTTCAGGTGAAAATCCCGAACTAGCTCTCGTTGCATCCGCTTCAACTCGCACGTATGCGGACGGTGTACACGCGCTTGAAAAACATGTAACACCAAAACTCGTAATTTACATATTGTAATCATGATGTTTTCTTGCAGCCTCAGTCTTCACTACTAGTGATCCTACAGCAGTAGTATCCTACCGGTAATATTTCACATTCCTACAAAATAGAACAGGCCCCAGGTACTACATGTTTTCGCCGTGCGCACAAAAACACAAGCACAACACAACGCACACATTACTCTTGGGATGCCGTCGTTGCCCCAACACCCCACCAGTCCAACCTCACAACAGGAACTCTTGATCTGTCGTATACTGTTGGTACGCACCGTAGCACATGCTCGAGGGTTGTATGTCACCAGCACGAACTAATACTGTATACATCTTCGGCCATGCCCCAGTGCACCGAACATTCTCTATCGTATTGCTTGTTGGTCGCCAAGCTTCCTACCCCCGCTGACTCCGTTGCTGTTACCGTAGGTGCGGCGCCCATACTCCAGCTAGCACAAACCAACCATATCCGGTCACGCGTCCCTACTAACATGTACACGATCTTGGAGTTGCCGCCCGCGCCACCGCCGCAGCACAAGTCTCTTTGTCCGCACAAAACAAACAGTCACGTCGCGACATGTAAGGTAGTCAAGGGCAGGAGGAGGAATGCTGCGCGAACCCGCTCGTTCATGCGTACCGTGCAGCAGTATTGAGCGTTGCCCGAAACATCTTTGGTCCGATAGACGGAGCACGACGATACCGGTCCGTTCCCGAACTTTTCCACTTCGTTGTTTGGGCCGTGTGAGTCCCAGCTTGTCTCGCAAGCAGTACGACCAAGCCACACACAACGCGGTCCGCGAACGCTGCCGAGAGTTCTCAACTGCGTTTTTGTCGTCCACACCTCTTGGACCCCAACGTGTTTCGCGACGGAAAACGGCGACGGATGTACCGTCCACAAAAATCAAAAACGCCCCGGACGGGTAAAACAAAACAAACAAACCATTACTACTGTCTCCTCGCGGCCTTGCAGAGCGCCGGGGTAAGCAACCTCTCCGTCGCCGCTCGTCAAAAACGAGGTTCTACTTTCCAGAGCTCAGACCGATTACTATGCCTTCTTCGGGGGCTTCTTCGGCCACCGCCCTAGGCGCAGCAGGAGTGCCCTTCGGCTCCGGCTCGACGGGGGAGATAACAACGTTCCAGCTTACCACCGTAACGACGACCATGCCGAGGGCCAACAGGTAAAAAATGAGGTGGTAGTCGAACGGGAAGGGGCGGCGGCGGTGGATGGACCAGGCGAAGACGGTGGAGGCAGCAGTCGGGCCGGCTGCTTTCGCCAGCGAGCCCAGGGTCATCGAGAGGCCATTGACGGTGCCGCGTTGAGATGGGTCTACAGCGTTGTTGGTCGCCAGAGCAACGTTAATGAACACCTGTTGTTGCCGGTAGAGGGGGAAAGGGAAGAGCAGAGGAGATGGGCGTATCAGAGGTGCCTTGTTCTTAGGTGCGGGTGGTGCGACGTCGAAATCGAGCTGGCACAGCTCTAGCGAGGATTTTATCCACACACGGACTCGCGTTTGAGATCGAACTGTATCAACCCAGAGAGATACAACATATAGAAGTCAGACAGGAAAACAGACAGACAGACAGGCAGGCATGCAGCAGGCAGACATACAGGCAGATATACAGCCAGACATACTGGTAGACAGGCAGCCAGACAGACATACCGCCAGTTTGTCAGATAGGCAGGCAGGCAGGCAGACAGACATACACGCAGGCAGATATACAGACAAGCAGGCAGGCAGGCAGCGAGACAGCGACAAAGAAGAGGGGGACAAAGGGAGAGAAAAGTAGGGAGGGAGCGAGAGCGAGAGAGGCAGAGAGGAAGAGAAAGGGACACATACAAATACAGATACATACCCAGCGGATCGCATGCAACCCGGCGAAACACCACGCGTATCAACCGCAGCGCCCACGGGGGCTCGAAGTCGATGGTGGTGATGCCTTAATCGAGCGCACCGGGGTGGACAACATAGACCCCCCCCCTCCACATCCAGCCAGCCGGCTTCCGCGGTAAAACCCCCTCATCAAGACGCACACATGAATATAGGGGCAAACCCTTGGTGATCGTCACGCCCGTATAAAAATGACCCTGAGAATGAGGCCTCCTGTTTGTACGAATACGACGCGTGCCCGAACCGACCACAATCCAAACGAGCTTTCAAGAGCCACGAGAAGAACACGGTATCCACTGTTCGAGTTGTCGCGACTACCTGTTCGGCCGACATTGTATCACGATGCCGAGCAGTAGCATAAAGGTACTCAGCATTGCACAGCGCCATCAAACAGCGGCATCAAACTCGTGGACACGTTCCGAAACACCAAGATGGTGGACATCAACATCGTTTAGCGTTAGAAGCATGTGTGGGGTAGAGATACACTGAATGGTTGCAAGGGAGTCACTCACCGCGTTCGAAGCCACGTTGGTGAAGAACAGCAGAACCAGCGAGGCAGCCAGAAGAGTCCGCTCGGAGTCGTGCAGCCGGGAGAGGAAGGGGTAGGCGAGAAATACGGGGACCCCGATGCAGCAGGCCCAGCGCTGGGACGTTTTAGCGCCTATCCTCTTGACAATCCGGGGATAGATCAAGAGCTGGAAGATGAGCATGCCTCCTCCACACGCAGAAAGAGCCTACAGCAGAATAAAGCGGGTAGGTGCAGCATAAAAAGGGGGAGACTATCGGTGCAACCCAAGGGCTACTGACAGATGCAAAAAACGTGCAAAGCCACTCGCGGTATATGAAATCAAGATGCGAGGGTCGGGGTGTGTTGAAGGCATAGTTGGTTCCGGAAGAACCCCAGGAAAATCGTCCATATCAAGCCAAGACAGGAGCCGGCCAACCGCCAGCCAACCGCCAGCCAATCACCGTTTAGCACAATGGAGAGAGTGGTGGTCGACACAAAGTCCGGAGGGCGTTGCCGCCTATACCACCTACTGCTGCGGCGGGAGGTGAGCGCAGCCTGAAATACATGCGTGTTCCGCTGCCCGTTTGGATGGAAGCCGCGGCCAACCATCGAACATTATATGGGGCCTTCCCGGTCGCAATGAGGAGGGCGTGGGAGCAGCAAACCTCACCTCCCTTTGCTCACAAGCAGCGCTACAGTATATTTGCACTGCAATAGCGTAATATATATCGGCTGCGCGCTGGGTGCTAAGCGCGGGTATAGCGCTGACGACCGCTACGAAAACTGTGACCTCGAAAAAAACGACCTCGCAGAAAAACATGTTTCGAATAGGCATGGACCAACTAATAGTAATACGAACTGTAGAAAGAACACACGCAGGTGCGAAAAGCGGAGGGCCATGAATATATGCGAGGGTGCTTGCTTGCTTGAGGCCTGCCATCAGCTGCCCCACACCTGTCCTACTTCTTGGGTCGTCCAATCCAAGCCCCCGCTGCCCGTGCTGCTGATCGCCCACAGAGGGTACGCTTCGTCAAATCCAATGTCAAGAAACTGGAACAATTAACAAGCCGGGGAAGAAGCGAGAAAGCGCACGAAGGCAACGATAAAAACGTGAAAAAATCGTGTGGAGGCGTTCGTTATTACCTGTCCGATCTGTTTCGTCCTCCAATCCAAACCCCCGCTGGCCAAAGTGCTGAGCGCCCATAATGGGTACACCTCCTGCGATCCAATGGATATGAACTGCGATTGAAAGGCGACGCGCGATGAAGGGGGTCCGAGCGAAATTGCGATGCCGTGGTTATTAGCCCTTGCGCACATCGTCTAGTCGCAGAAAAATCGTTTGACCGGACGGAGAGTAGGGGGGTCCCAACAAGAAAACCGTACGCGTCACTAAAAATTTCCACGTTATAATATCTCGGGGAGGCGCACGTACGAAGTGCAATCACAAGGTACAGCGATACGACCACCCCTAATGCACAATCCATCTACCGTATAAGGCGGACAGGAAAACCACTCTTCTCACCGAAAACAAGACGTACACGAACAGGATGGTGCGGACCCGCTTCTCTTCGAGAAGCTTAACCGGCAGTAGACACTCCCGCAGGCAGGCATTCTTCCTCCCCCTCCCCCCTCCCCGACTCTCGCCAACGACAGTGTCGAAATCCCCGCTCTGTCTAATACCGCCCCCTCCCGACCGTGAGCTTCCATAGGCCCTGCCATGGACACTGCTGTGCAACTCCCCTGCCTCCAAATCTTGCGCCCCGCTAGACGATCTCGAGCGTCGCCGAGCAAGAGGTAACCGCTCCTCGGCTCGTGCCTGGGCGCTGCTACCGTTACACCGACCGTTGCTGACGGTTTCACATCCACCTTTATCCACGCTACCCGGCGTCGCCCCCCCCCTGCCGCCGCCGGAGTGCGAACGCACCCGGTCCACTTTCGCGACTTCGGGAACGTACGCGTTGTCGAGATTGGGCACTTCGACCCCTCCCCCCTCGTCCGCTGTCGCCTCCTGACTGTGTAACTCGGCCTCCGACGTCGGGAGGGGCTCGAAGCCATGCCTGCATCCAGACAAGGTGGCCACGCAAAAATATTGAGGCCGACCGTGTACCAGTAAACGTCGTACCTCACAGCATATTCCGCCATGGGGTTGCATACTTTGCCGGCACACCTCACTTCTTGCCCCCTCCGCGGTGAAAATAGATTGAGCACGGCAGACCGTTTCGAATTTCACGTACCGTTATGGAAGGTTGGCGATTAACATTAACACCAGCTCGTCCTGGGGAAACATTTCGGTACACCAACTAACTGGTTCTGGGACGTTTCGTCCGTCATGGGCACACACAATGTTTGTCACTTTACCAGGTATTACTTGTGTTGTAGAAGGATTGCAACTGCGACGCTTTTTTCGAGGGGAGGGATAGGGGTGGACTAGTTCGACCAGACAAAGAAACGCGGTGTTTCCCCAAGCGCACGGTGGGTGTTTTTTTCCCCTTATGGTATTCGGCGAGGCGATAACTTACTAAACCAGGGCTCCGCCCTAACCAGCATTTTAACGTGCCCAAAGTGGGGGTGGGTAACGTTTTTGTAGACCTTCGAAAAAGAAGGGTGAATCACATCAGTTCAATCGTCTGCGTAGCCCCTAATGCGTATAATACCTTCCGCCACGCTCGTGGGTATCCAAGGTCTCTCTGAGGAAGAAATATACCAGAGGCAGGCCTATCAGGGCCAGGCTTGCCCCGAGGATGTTCGGCAGCAAGTACGGGAACCTGGTTTGGTTCGGACGTCGGCACACAGCACAGAGGGGGAACCGAAGAAAAAAAATACGAGAAATGGACCACAACCCCTTTAGAACTACACTAACGTTTCATGGGACACACTACTTAACTTCTTAGCACTAACAAATGGACAATCTCTGCAGTGTCGATCGTACGCGTTCTCGTTTGATGAAGCGCAATGTTTTTCGGCGTGCAACGAAGTAGCGTGTTCTAGCTGTTCTGCGGCACTGCACAGCTATGGTGAGTACAGGCCCGCCGGTGGCGAGTGAGCTGACCGAACGCACAAGCCCTTGCTGCTGGAAAGTTCGCCCTAGGTTGTTTCAGACTCAGCCAACGCCTTTCAAGGAGGCATTTTTACCGTTGGACTCTTTTTCTTGGGCGAAAGAAGGCGGTGGCTCACTCCCCCTCTGGAAGCTGATCTGCGTCGGCGCAAACTGGCGCAGTGGTAACGATCGATGTTAACCTCAAAGCCCACTGGGGGGGGGAGACCCAAAGACGGATTCAACTGCGCAAGGTGTGCATTACGGCTCAACCAAACTTACGGCACAACCAAACCGACGGAGAAGCACCGGCAACAACTGTTGCTGCTGTCGGCCGCAGCTGGCGATGGTTGGTTGGAAGCAACGCCTATCGATAAGATACTACCGTTCGCGCGACGATTACCTTCCGAACAGCCCCGACCCCGAAAACACGCCGGGGTAGTGATTCGCCGGTTCCGCCAGGAGGCCACCAAGGCCGGAACCAAGGACGAGTCCAATCGACCAGCACCCTTGACGGCGAGAAAAGCCCACGGGCCGAGCGAAGGGTTTGCCAATCACATTAAAGCGTTTGCAGACAAAAAGTGTGGGATGTAACAGACAATATGTGTGGGGAGTGATGGAAAACACTTGGTACGACGTTAAGGACAGTATTAATAGCAGGCGGGGGTAATACCAACTGCGCAGTAAAACTAATGCTTTTCAATTCAGGACCGTTTTTGACGGCACTGTGAAAACTTATTGCCAAAAGAGCAAGTTTTTGGAAATTTGGGCTTTCAAGTCTTGCTAAAAACTTGCCAAAATAAAAAGCAAGTCCAAATTTCCAAACATTTGCCAACGAAGGGTTTGGGGAATATCCATACAAAAGCTTGGCAAAAAACTTGCTATTTTGGCGAATCCAAATTTCCAAAAACTTGCTATTTTGGCGAATCCAAATTTCCAAAAACTTGCTATTTTGGCAAAAATCCAAATTTCCAAAAACTTGCTATTTTGGCAAGTCTTCTGCCAAATACGTCTCGTTAGAAACGACCCTCAGAGGGGTCTGGAGCAAGAGGCGAAATGGATGAGAACAGCGTACCTAGCCTTACTTTGTTAAGAATAAACGCTCTTTAATGTCGCTTCTTATCGACCTACAAAACACCTCGAGCCGTCTATGCGGTGTGGCATTTCGGTAGACATTTACAACGCACCTGGTGAGGTCTTCAAAAACCTCATCTGGCGGCAGTTCTTCAATGTACTCGTACTCTAGCTCTATTCATGATGCGATGTGTCGCCACTATAGTAGTTACAAGTCTAGCGGTGACAATTTTGGCCTGTCGGCCAGGTTCTCTCGGCCTTAAGTGTGAACCAGACCGCTTACAGCAGTATGGTAGACACTTCACTGATTGTCATCACCTGTGACAAAACTCATGCCGACCACCTCGTGCTCTCTTCCGCACACCTCGGAGATCATGGTCTTGGCGATGGCTATCAAACCATTCATTGCCCCGAGAAGAAACCTAAGTCGACGCAACGATGCAGGAACCCATCAACAGCGAGCTATGGATGAAGCACTACTCGACGATTTTGTACGTGCCTATAGCAGCACGTAGACTTTGCGCGCGAACTGCTTAAAGCATGTACTGCTGTAGTGAGATTACTTCGCCGACGACGGCGAGAGGACGGCCGGTTTTGTGTTTCTTTACGTAACAACGCACAAGGGTATTGCGTAAAATGGTCGAAGGGGTCGTATACGCAAGGTTCTTCTAGGTTGCATCGCGACCTGTGCTATCGGGTGATGGCAGACGAGCGAATGGGAGATATATTGATGCTCGGCTGAGCTGGAACAAAGGTTGAGCAAATCATGGACACGACAAGGTAAACCCTCCTATAGATTACCGAGACCCTCACCGGCAAGCAACAGCCCAGACAAATGTGGTCGACAAACCGAAAGCGACCGATAGGGACGCTATGGAACACAGCCCCATGTACATGACCGGCAGTCGACCGTAGCGGTCGGCGAAGCGGCCCCAGAAGTACGAGCTCCCGAAGCGCCCGATCATGAAAGCCGACGACAGATAGCCTGCATAAAAACCTGTTTGGGAATTATCACGTTGGTGCACATGCAGCGGTATAAATGCTATTAGCAGTGACAGAGGGTTTCAGCGAGGACTGATAGTCAGAGCAATGGACATTGCGATTTGACGTATCCCAAGATAATGCCAAGCGGCAGCCCTCGCAAAGCGACATGCACAGACCTACGCAAGCACACAGGCAACACAACTACACAGCGATACACTACCAGGGGGGAGAAAGTGAGGTTAAGACCACCGATGTATGGGCTATCGAGGATGGTTCACGCAATGAAGTGACAGCGCGATGCATGTAACATCGCACCGACATGCTCAAGTCGAGACAGCAAGGGACGCATGCGCGCTTCAAGCCCAGACAGCCAGCATTCAGGAGGCAGCGTGGTGTCGACCGGCATCGTTGAATCAATCGCATATTCAGGAACTAAACTGACGCCTCATAGAACGGTTTCGATATCGGAGAATCGCATTTTCGTAATGATAAAACGCGCGTAAACTTGCCGGCCTCATCCTTGTCGTCGGTGACCCCCAGGTATTGCACCATGTAGCCCGCGTAGGGAAACAGGCTGCTCAGGGCGTACGAATGGGCCACAAGGCCCATCGAAATCGCCGCCATAGGCCGCCACGGAAAAGGCGTCTCCATGTCCGTTCGCTCTAGTCGGGTTGGGCGAGCGGCTTCAGGATGCGGCGGAGCCGTAGGAGCTTTATACCATATACCAGGTATACCAGCTACGCTACAAGGAGGCGTGTTACGACCTGTCCCGCCCACCGGAGATGGTTACAAGCGCCGGCAGTTGGACGGAACGCAAGTGATGATTAGAACGGCCGGGCCCAAGTCCGTTGAATGTGAAGATGTTTTGTGGCGTCACAAGCAAAGTGTTACGCAGCGCGCGGGGGGGGGGGGGGGGGGGGGGGTTGTATGACGGCCATCAAAGCCGGGGTACCCTGTGAGGGAGAAAAAGAGGAAGAGGGGGGGGGGGCGACGTGTGGCGTGCAGTCTGGATCCCGCTCTGTCTTTCGGGAAAAACAAACGGCCACCCATTAGGTGCGCACCAGTGGCGTCGAGAGTGATCGCCTCCTTGGCCTGGATAGTGTGCAGTGAGAGCAAGTTTACCTTCAAGTCAGGAGCGTGGCACTAATAGCAGTTTGTGGGGGCTAGGTATGCCGCATATATCGCACAATGCACACCCTAACAATATCGGAAGCGGATTGTAGCGAACATGTGTACTGATTGGCCTGCTGTGCGCTTCCTAGTGCAACGACACGACCTGTGAGCCGGCTTCTCCTACGACGTATTTCGTATATATATATTCCCCGTTTTTTTTACTCGTATGTATCCCAGAAGTAAATTTAGTTGTTTGGAGGCCTACAGGAGAGGGGCAGGATTTTTTATTTTGTATTTTGAAGTTTTTACTCGAACACTGCTGACTGCTGTCTGTGCGTGATCCTTGCTCTGGTACAATAATACCAGGTACCGAATGAGTCCCCATCAACTTGTTCACTACAATATTTTTTTCCTCCAATTTTTCAAATTTCCAATTATTCTTTCGAGACCTTTTTTCCCTTCTTTTTACTACAGTTAGGCCACTTCTTATGCAGTCGGATTTGCAGTCAGTTGGAAATGGTGTTATCAGCACGTTCGCAAGAGCTTTTGCCCCGAAAATGTGCGAAACTGCTGTCTCTCGCCTCAGAATGACTTGGACTTTTCTCCAAGACCTATCTAGAGCTGTTTCCCGCCTCTCCATGCGCCCAGTTGCAGGAAATCACCTTAGGTACTTTTCCGATCCAACTGGGTCAAATACGATTACAATCCCTGATTGGATCGGAAAAAATGGTGATTTCCTGCAACTGGACACCTACCTGGAGAAGCGGAAAACAGCTCTAGATAGGTCTTGGAGAAAAGCCCAAGTCATTCTGAGGCAAGAAACAGCAGTTTCGCACATTTTTGGGGCAAAAGCTCGTGCGAACGTGCCGATAGCACCATTTCCAACTGACTGCAAATCCGACTGCCTAAGAAGTGGCCTTAGTGTCGCAGACCACGGCCAAAGATGTGGAAATTTGGAATTTTGAAAAAAAAAAACAGTGACCAGGTAAAGTACTGTTGCAACTCATGAAGTATCGGCCGACAGCCATGAAAAGTGGATAATCAATGGCCCCTTTCAGTACACCTCCCTCTGCTGTAGCTCCATACCCGGTACATGACAATACAGCAGTACACCTCTGCTGTACGTAGCTCCATACATACATGACGATACAGCAGCGTTAATACACAATATTAAAATAGTACCAGCTACTGCTGTAGTATACCAGGTACTACTGCTGTACGATCGTACAGCAGTATAATGTCGACGAGAGATGAATGGGACTACACACAGGAAAATTGGAGTACCCATTCTCCCAGATTGTTACGAAAAGGTCCTCGAAAAATGACAAGAAAAAGTGACGATTTCAGTAACGGTCACCGCGTGATTTGATGCGATGACACACGACACACACCAGGCATTGGCACCCGAAAGAAGATGCAAGCACAGTCGTGCGGCACGGGTGCGACGAATCCTACCCGTACTTCTGGCCCCTCACGCTGTTCCTGTTCATAAGACCCGATGCATAACGTCCCCGGTGGCTTGGTAGGTGGCCCACGTGCCTCTCAAGATCAATTTCGTGGGTTCAAGTCTCACCGAGTGCATGCTCGTACACCAGTAGGGACTTTTTCTTCCATAAAAAAAACAATTGCGGAAAGCGCGAGAGCGTGAGTTAGCTACATTCGATGAAAATCGACGAGCAGTGGGAATGCTGAACCCTATGCGCGACAAAAACGAAAGGCACGTACCGCGGGGGAGAAGGGACGACACGTGTGACCACGGCTTCTCCAGAAGATCGCTGCGGGTAAAACCTCCTACGAGTTGGGCTGGAAAGTATTATCTCTATTGAGGTCGCTATCTCGAGGTCCCAAAGGGTTTAATTGAAAACACACACAAACACACATGTAGGAGCCCAAGCCGAAAATGACCCAGTACTCGGAGGCTTGGCGGGACAAGCAGTATCGTGTGCGGATACCGTCATGGCTTCCCGAGCTATTATTATTGACATACCCTGGTCCCTGGTACATGTCTCGCGCGAGACATCGCACTGCTGTGTTTGCGGGAGTCACTGCTGTGCGTATGTATGCATGGTTGTTGTATCTTTTGATTCGCCTTCTCTCACCATGTTGCAACCTTGATGTTTCAACTCGTACCGTACATCAGTTACTTAGTATTAATAGTCTAACTTTGCATGTTGATGTTGGCAGCACATGTGAGGACTACTTCGTACAGAGTACCTGGTAGGAGACTACTGTCATACCAGGTACGTCAGAAAAGCGGCGCCACTGGTGCAACTTGATCGAGGTTGCCAAGAACCTTTACGGACTGCATACCGACGCAACGTTCTATGGCCGTGTGACACAATCTCCAGCCGCCGGCTTCAATCTACCAGTCGGGGGTTAGGGCCCGTGCTATCAGGCAGCGACCTTCCCACAGGTACCCAGGTACCCAGGTTTCCAGGAGTTGGCTGCGACGATGAGACGGTTTGCTTGTTTACGTACCGGTACAGCGGCTGTAGCCGGTTGCAACGAAGTACACAGAGGCCAGTCTCACCTGCAATGCCGTACTGCTGTAACCTCGCCCAGATAAGTTCGGACCCAGACCATGTGCGAGTCTAGGGGTAGCACACTCCGGTCTCTGCTTCTTTCGTTGGTGGGATCGTGGCTCGTTCGAGGCCACGACATCCAACTACTCCGGTCCAAGGTGCTCGTGGCGGACGAGCGAGTTCATTCCTGGAAGGCGTTCTGGTTCACCACCTACGTACGGGTGGCCATTGCGCCGCAACGCTGCTGGCTCCTTTCTTGTTCAGTTTGTTCTTTCTGCTCTCGTTTTCTTTCTCTACCCCCAGTCGACAAGCCGAAGAGGGCCTCTCTCGTCGTTCCGCGAAGCGGAGTATCATCCATGTTCTGGTACGTACGATATGTTGTCCCCATGCGCGAGTATGATGAATAGTTACTGCCTTCGCACAGCGCAGTCGATCAAGTTTAGCACCTCAAGAGCTGTACCAGTACGTAGTAGTAAGTAGTAGGAAAGTCGTGCGCGTGTGAAGTTTACTGACTGTAGATCATCTGTGATCCGGCTCTGCTAAAAAAATCGAACGCAATACAAGCTGGTTCCAGCGACAGCCGGCCTCTTCGCACCTTTGCACTTTGATATTATTTTTAATATTATTATTTCTTTTGCCATCCGACAATGTGCAGCATGATCTTCAACATGGATCACTCGTAACTTTCCCGAAAGAAGAAAACCTCGGAAACAAAAGGAAATATTGGAGACTTGGACAATGAAATATTTGGCTGGATATGATTATTTACGGGGGACCATAGTTAACAGGACCAACTATTAATATTGTTAGTAAAAATGGTTAAACATATACCATGGTAGGTTTTTATGTGTACCATAGGTCCTGTTAACTATTATAGTCCCCCGTAATAGATATATTTTTCTGTTTTTTTTTTTCTGTTTTTTTCGGCTTTTAGAACCGCAGTCCCGTTTTGGGGACAAACCAGTCAAGTTTTAAGTAGTTTTCCCCCTAAACGGGACTGCGGTTCTAACTGGGTTAACTCCTCCCTCATTCACGAAGAAAACGCTCAAAACTAAAAAAGGCCACTCGTCAGTTTTTTTTAAATCTCGTCATGACGCATAACCATGCCAAATTTCATTTTGCAACTCTCAAAAACCAAAGTGCAAAAGTTGTTCCCGTGAAGAGTAAATTTATCCCTCAGGGTTGTTAAAAAGCTCGAAAGTTCAATACACTGCTGTTGTTCTATTAATAGTAATACATACCAGTAGTACTTTGGCAGGCGTTGGATATAACAGCCGTGCATGTTTCGCAGAACAAAACAAGTGTCACAGACATCTTCCCCTTGTTGATACGATCATGTCAACACTCCTATTATTAACAGTACGGGGCATAGTAAATAGGACCAAACACATTATTGGTGAAAATAGCGAAATATATAGGTTTTTGTGTGTACCGGTCCTATTTAATATGGTCCCCCGTAAATCGAATTAGTCGACTTATTGGCCGATTTATGGCCTATATATAATACCATGTAGAAAATACCAATAATACGAATTTAGATGCATTTTGGCAATTTTGTAGTAGTGATGAGGCCTGGGAAAAAAAGAAAAAAAGAAAGGAAAAACTCTCAAGACTTGATAAGGCGTTTTCGATACGGGGTTGAGCTTGACGACACTTACTTGTTGACCGTTTTTTTTTTCAAACAAAATTATGCGTTTGCAGCGCCCTGTTCGTTCGTCTGCTTGCCCTCGGGCTACGCACTTCGGCCTCTGTCTTTGTCCACTACCAACCCTTTATTTCTCAACAACTTATGTCGGTACCATGGTGCATGCCGTGGCAAGTGTGATGACGTCGCCATATCAATGACGTGCAGCCATGCCAGTTGACGATGGCAATGCCATGTCATGTCTTGAAAAAAACAAAATATTGTACATCCCTGGAGAAAGAGACCCAACAATAGATTCACAGCAGCGGGGTTCACCGTGTAATCCATGGAGGGGAGCTCGCAGAGGTGCCATGGCGTATATTGGGAGACCACCACGGGTGGGAACGGATAAACAATTCGGCCGGAAGCTTATCAGGTCCAGCAGCCTTGCGGTTCGACATGCACCTGATCGTATCCTTCACCTCAAAGATCAAAGGTCGGCAATCGAGGGGTGTGCACAGGAGCCACACCTTGAGCTTTTCCAGGATGTTCGGGTCGAGCGCTGGCGAGTTAGCATTTCATCAAAACTTGGAAGCCCTGTACCCATCGATCGTAAATGAGTCTCATGTCATGAAGCACTTTGCCCTCTTCATCCCTGATTTATTAAACTCTGTATTCCACATCCTCCTCAAAACTCACCCCCTTGCAGTGTTTTGATAAAACCAGCACAAATCACATTTTGGATGCGCACCTCGAGCTGACTGACGAAGTCGTCCAAGAACCCCTGGACAGCCTCGATCCTCACGCGTTTGAGAGGATTGGCAGCCGTTGGTGTCAAAGTCCTTCTGGATTTGCTGTTGCCTGGATCCGGGAGCAATATCTCTCTCGCGGCTTCCCTATCCTGCCATACTGCAAGCATTTCCGCGGTCTTTTTACCGTTTGCACACCATTCCAAGTCCTGCCTACGGTTTGCACGTGGCGCCTTGTCAGGGATCACCGATAGCATCGCCTCAGTGGACGCCGCTGCTAACATCCGTACCAGGGGGTAGGGGTGTGAACCTCTCGATGAAGGCTCGACGGAGTTAACCCTTTTAGGACTGCAGTTTCGTTTTGGGGGCAATTGGGGACAACTTACTTGGATTTTGAGTGGATTGTCCCCAAAACGGGACTGGAGTTCTAAAGGGGTTAAGGGCTCGCCGTCGGTTGTTGGGCATCGATCGCCTGTGTTCCCTCATATATATATAGATATATTGCGGTGGTTGAGGGACAACGCCCCAACAAGCCGAATGTGTCTTGCGACCAGGTTGAGGTTTGCGTAAAGTTTTTTTTGCCGTTCGGGTGCTAACTTGCGAGATGTATGCTACGATGGCGGTACACCTAATATTTTCCGAGGCTTTTCGCATGAACAGCTCGTGTTTACCCCCACCCGACCACTGACCTTAAGAACTGTGGAAGTGCAACCCGATGAACGATGACATGGCCCACTGTGCTGTAGGTTGTTGACTGATACATCGAAACATTGTGCATATATATCCATGAATGATTCTCCAGCGACATATATATTATCGAATTGAGAATTTCCTTAGTGGGGGAGCCTCGTCAATCAGCAATTACTTGGCCAAAAAGTGAAATTGTATCCTATCGTAGTACGCGTGGTGATGATGGATAGTACTGTAGTCCAGGCAATGACGATATTTTCGCGTGACTTGAGTTTTTGGAAAATATGGGAGAGTTCCCGCTTGGGTGCGCAAGAAGAACGTAATGGCAAGACTTTTAAGTGTAAGTTGCTTTTCTCCTGAGAATGCTGAGAATGCTAGCAGTCGCTGTTCGCTATCAGCCAGCGCATGGTGTTCATGGGCGCCCGGTACCTTGTGGTCGACACCCCCCTTCCCCCTTTTCGCCCGTGTAGTCGATAGCGTCCATCATGACGAGCCCATGCTCCTCTTTCAGCCCTTCGGCAACTATTACATATGTGCTGCATGTAAACAGTGCAGTCCAGAAGCGGTTTTCTTCCCAGGTATGCTAATTTTCAGTTGGAGTGTACGAAACCCCCAAGGAGCTCTCATGGGATTCATCAAGTAAGTTTAGTCGCAGGAATGATGGTGATGTACTCTACAGCCAGTTCACTTTTCTACACACTCACCCTGCAACATCGACTCCTTGATAAGGACTACAGTATTGTAGACCTATTCCGTTCCCACCCGTGGTCTCCCAATATACGCCATGGCACCTCTGCGAGCTCCCCTCCATGGATTACACGGTGAACCCCGCTGCTGTGAATCTATTGTTGGGTCTCTTTCTCCAGGGATGTACAATATTTTGATTTTTTCAAGACATGACATGGCATTGCCATCGTCAACTGGCATGGCTGCACGTCATTGATATGGCGACGTCATCACACTTGCCACGGCATGCACCATGGTACCGACATGAGACTCATTTACGATCGATGGGTACAGGGCTTCCAAGTTTTTATAAAATGCTAACTCGCCAGCGCTCGACCCGAACATCCTGGAAAAGCTCTCAAGGTGTGGCTCCTGTGCACACCCCTCGATTGCCGACCTTTGATCTTTGAGGTGAAGGATACGATCAGGTGCATGTCGAACCGCAAGGCTGCTGGACCTGATAAGCTTCTGGCCGAATTGTTTAACTTCATCCTATGAATAAGTGAATACCACAATGGACACAGTACCAAGTAGCATACGGCACGATGCCACGTCACTATGACCACGGTATGACAGGGCGGGGGCGTATCTCAGGAGTGGAGCTATATCACGATCATAGTGCTGCGCAAGAGGAAGGACATAAAAAGAAGGATCGAACGGCACAGGCTGGCAAGGTTATTTTCATAGTGATCGCTATCCGCTAGAGCAAATACTGCGAGCTGCAGAATATTATACACGGGCAGTAGTTCAACTTTAGGCCTCAACGCTCGACGGTTGACATTGTATAGTTGATCCGATGACTTCACCAACTGGTCCGAATACGGGCGTCCTTCGTTACGTGTGTTTCGTTGACTCACCGATGAGCACGAATCAGTCAACTTGACTCCCCTGTGAGCTGTTTTAGCTCGATTCGGCGTATCACCAAAGGGACTCGCGATTATTCGCCACCTGCACTTCCACGATGGAAGGCGAGCGCGCATCCAGAAGAGCGATGGCGAACGTTCGGATTGGCTCGGCGCAGGGCAGGGCCAACGGCAACGAAGTGCCCTTGTGGTATTGCTGTTGGACATACACTGTACTACGGCGCGATACACCTTTTACTTTCGTGAAAACTCATGAAAGCTTCATTGCGCTTCATGGCACTTCAATGCATTTCCATGGGGATGCAATAGTACCTTTATGGACGTTCACGGTAGTTCCGTGAAGTCTTTGTAGCAATTCAATGAGTATCCATGTGCTTTCATGGCACCTCAAGTTATGTTCATGAACCTTCATGGATTTCCACGGCACGCCTATGCCGCTTTCATGAAATGCATGTGGTTTCTAGAACGTCCGTGCAACCGACTGCTGTCGCAGTTTCATCAAAGCTGCCACATGGAGATTGCCATGACCCTGCCGTGAGGTGCCATGAAGTGCTATGAAAATGGCATGTTTTACCATGGCATGCCATGAAGTTCCATTGCATCCCTGGAGATGCCAAGAGGCGTCATGAATACGCCATGAAAGTGCCATGAAGTGCCATGAGGTTCCACGTCAGTCTCATGGCAGTCTTACAGCACGATCATGGCCCTCTTAAGGCATTCTCATGGCACTGCCGTGTCACTGTCACGGCAGTTGCTTGGTAGGTAATACCCCAATGGCGGTCCCATGCCAGTCCATTGAATGTTTCTGAACGCCCATGAACGTTGATGGACGTCAAATGAATGTTCAGTGCCCTGCAATGCTGTCATGAGCCTGCCATGGAAAATGCAGGCAATGTGCATCTACTTTGAGACGGAGCTGCAACTGATCTGTAGAATGCTGTACGGGGACGACGCAGACGCCGTCTCCAAATCGAGGAGCCGGCTTGTACAAACGATGTTAGGTGTTGCTGCGGTTGACGTTTCTAAGGACTGACAGTTCGGAAGCGAAGACGGAGACGACAAGCTTAATGACAAAATATATGAGCAGAGTCACTTCGGGGCAACCGGCCAGGACAAACCGACGAGTTTGTGCAGCTTGGGGCGACTGTATACTAGGACCGGGACTTTACTTCGAGACCAACCGGCGTGTGCTATTGACCGACCTATGCCCCACCGTTGCACGACCAGTCCACGGAACCCCTATCGCTCAAAAGACAGGTACTCAAGACGACCAGTCCACGGAACCCATACCGCTCAAAGGACGGGTACTCAATGTCTAAACCCTGGGACCACATGCTGTACGGGTGAGTGACGTGGAGCCGAAGCGGGGTCCATATCGCCAAACTGCGCCAGGCTCGCCACCAATTCCTCCTCCGCTGCATCGGATGGAAGAGACAACTTCGCGATGCCTATCACGAGCTATACATTCTACGCAGATTCGCTCTCCATGTCTGACTGTGAGGGCGTCAAAACAATGGTTCGTAAACCGAAGAAACTTTGGGCAGGTTTCGTGAGTCGTATAGGTTACGAGCGATTACCAAAGCGAACGGTGTTTGGGCAAGTGAAGGTGGGTAAGGACTACCGTATAACAAGGAAGAAAACACCCCCCCCTTAGATAACACCCCCCCCCACAGAAGCACACCCGGTGATATATATCTTACTACGTTTTTTCACCGTCACTTTGTCACCGGGGGTACGTGAGATAACACCTACCCCTACGTGTGTACGCCCGAAAACAGCGTCAAACTTCACAATCATCACACCACCTGGTGGATGGATACTATTCACAAATTACAATCAACCTGCACCGGTATGGACACCAGCATGGAGGCAAGTGCTGCGCCCCCTCACAGTGGGCCGAACGAGTCTACGGTTTCGACCCCACCTGTAGCTGCTGCTGCCGCGCCTCGGGCGACGATCATGTCGTTTTTCTCTGGGACCAGCACGCTCACCGGTACTGGCACTAACGTTAACACGTTTCCTACCTCCGCCGTGTACCAGTAGTCGGCGAAGCACCCGAAGTTCTTGCAGCAACACACAACGCGCCAGCCAAAGGGCCCAAGGCCCCGTCGGCAGCAACCGAATCGCCAGCCACTACACTACAGTTTGGCAAGCGACGAGACCATGCTGCCCGGTGAGAGCCACGAGCAGGACAACGACGGGGAAGCCCTCTTCTCAGAGCCCCAGAAGAAAACGGCCAAGATAACACATGGAAAGCTGGAGTTGAAACCCCCCGACTTCCCAATTCCGGAGTTTGGTGGCGGCCTGTACCTTAGGAAGTACCCTATAGGGTTCAAACCGAAGGCGATCGGTTACGCGCAATCTGTAGTCGGGGGTAGAAGGGGGCCCGGAGGCACTGTTGGGTTGACTTCTGCTACCAGGGCGCTGGGAAGTTTGGATAAGGCAATGCTGGCATCTTGGATCAAGAACAGGTCCACGCATGAGAAGGAGGTGCAAGCGGCCGCGGCGGCGTCCGGGACCAAAGACAAGAAAATCGCATGGAAAAAGTTGTCGGTCAACGCCGGGAGAGTTCCCTCTAATTTCGAGATCGAGCACGAGATGGTGGCCTGGATCAACAACGTGCGTTCGGACGAAATCTCGGCCGGTGTGACTACGTCTATGATCAAGCAGAAGGCCGTTGAATTGAACCCAATGTTCTTCGGCCCGATCCCCCCGCCGCACGACCTTGAAGAATCCGAAAGGGACCGCAACATAAAGGTGGCCTGGTGCAAGAGGTTTCTCTGTAGTATTCTGACTCGATGTCCTGGATCATTTGATGTAAGTATTGGATTTTTGGATGAGGCCTCCTGCGCGGCAGGGGTCATCGTCCGGTATTTCGCCCCGCGCTGAGTGGACGAGCGCGTCGCCTGCTCTGCGCGGGGCTAGTACCTTCAAATGATCTAGGAAACCAAGCCTATAAATCCTCCTTCTACTGCGGGGCGAGTGGGAGGCCACCTTCTTTACGCTTGCCTCAACCCTGTCTCGCACATACTGCGAAATCTTTCTCGAACTCGGGCGACAGCGGAAGCCGGCTAGCGTCCGCGTAGCGCTGGCCGCGCTTTCTCTTGCCACCCTGGACTCGGCCACTAGAAGTAGCGCCGATGTAGTGCTTTGTTATTGCCTCCGTCTTCCAACCACCGATTTTCATGACCTCGAGGTGCCGCCTTTCCATTCGGGCGGTCACGCCGAAACAGTAGAACATTTCTCGGGGGTGGGCTGGAACTGCGTCGGGGGCAGTGAAGGTTTTCAGGGCGTGCTTTCATCATTGAGTACCTGTATGGTACCGGTACCAACAACCGGTTCCCGGTATCGTAGCAAGGGATTTTTGTTGTTATCCCCGGGTTTCAAGCGTGTGCCTTACTATCTCAGAAAATACGCGAGAAAGGAAAAACAAACTAGTTTTATACCAAAGCCTCTCATGTGTTAGCACACCCCTTGCTAACGCCCCCCCCTTCTTCTCACACCCCCTGCATTCTGGCCGGGATCTGTTCACACTCACTCCATAGCAATCACTGATATCCCGATATGACACCCTCTCATTACCAGACCCCGGGTTCTGTTAACTCTCCATATCAACCAACAATGCCGTAGCACCCCCCCTCGTTGTTACACCCCCTAGCTGCGGGCTCTTGTGCATGGTGTTTATCAACGGGGATGCGTTAGATAGCACACCCCCCCACAACAGCCCACCCGGTGACAATATTTATAAATGTCAAAATGTTACCACCGGGGCGTGCTTTCTTCCGTGTTATACGGTACTCGCGATGACAATAACGGAACTGGATGGGTTGTTTTGAAAACACCTTTCGCTGATCAAGTTGCCAACCGAAGCCGGGCACTGGACGCTGGCAGCCAGTACACCGGGCAATGGGTACATATCGAAGAAGCAGCAGATAAGTGTATGCTACACTACGTCATTGTGGAGAAGGAGGCAGGAACAAGACTTTGAGTACTTGAACTACAAACTGCGCAGAAATGGAATACTTCGTTGAACGGGGCCGGGGGGTGGGGGGGTAGGAGAAGCCCTGTTGATGGAGACACATCAGCAGCAACTAAACCCAGTCGGGGACACCTACAGCAGTGGAGCTGCAGTCAATGGCAAACACCTTGCTAAACAGTCCTATATCGCGTCGTGGTCGTGCCATCGCACTATTGTCTAGCATGTATTCTGCGTCAAGTGCCAGATGTTCTACATCCCGCAAACCGAGACTTGATCGCTGGATATTGTCAGAAAAGGAGTTCCTGTACCACGCGGCGACGGCAGCAGCCAGATCTCGGATGCAGCCCCGACGCCTGCCGATTACAAACCCGATTGCAATATCTCGGTCGGATGATAGCCTTCGATATCGACGAAGCGAGACGCTCGAGTGGCAGCAGAAACATGCATGGGTGACAACTTGATGTTGAGGTGGACCATAGCCATCAGAGCCCAAACCTCCGGCAGCTTCTCCCTGTTGATGCGTTACGAAACCAGCAACACCAAGTGCGTTGCTTGCGGGGGCAATGGCGTTGCTATCAACAACAAGAGCGGTACCATAGCTCCACTCCCATCTCAGGACACCGCTACCGACCCTCCTCAGGCCCCGGCCGCACCCCCAACCCCGCCGCCTACCGCGGCTTCACCGAAACGGAGAGCGGAGGGCTGTTGGTGGCGGAGGAAACCGCGGCTGTGACGAAACAGTGAGACGAACTGAGCCCGGCTTTGAGAAGCTACATAGGGAGGGTTGCTTTTGGACACGACTTGCCCCCGTCAAGATTGCGAACTGGGTACCCCGCTGCTGAAGGACCAAAGCAGCGACACCGTCCACTGCGCCGGACACGATACGCGAACCCGCGACGGGGACAAAGGGGTCTCGGTTTAAACGCTCCACACGTGGTTGGACACGACTTGCCCCCGCCAATATTTCGAACCAGGTGCTCCCCTGCTGACGGACCGGAGCAGCGGCACCGTCTGCTGCGGCGGATACGACACGGGAACCCGCGACGGCAAGGCAGGAGTTTCGATTGTGAAAGCGACGGCCCACTCTACGGCAACACTGTTGAGGAGGCAGGAGAAAATGCTTGATGTACTGCAGTAGGTATTTGTGGAGAAGGATGGGGTAGTAAGATGACGAGCATTTGAGGTACAAACTGCGCAGCAACTAACTCCTTCGTTGAACGGGTCCGGAGGAGGGGGCTGGAAAATACGGATTAACGTAGCAGGAGCAACTGCTGCTGTAGGGGGATTGAGAAAAGAGAAGAAATTGGTCGAGACGTTCTGTACCGCAGCCCCTGTTCTCTGCTGATATTTTCCCCCATTCCCCGCGATGTAGATGGCGCTCCTGCGTAGTCTGAAACTCTTGGTGCCGCGTCACCCTACTTCTCTACGTCCTTTTCATCATCATCGAACATACGCATCAGTATTCAACTAAGCCTGAGACTGAGATGGTCCTTCGGCTTCCAAATCGCCGGCAGTGAGCGGAACGCGTATACAGGCACGGTGCGTGCGATATATTTTTCTGTGCAGCGCCAAGGCACACCACCGTTGCTTAGACACACCGGGGTGCTCAATACTAAAAACAAGGATGCATGCTGAAAATTAATTAAAGGGAGGAAGACAACATCCAGCATCTCGGCAGAGACACAACGAAAAGCAACGCAAACACACACAAACAACCTGACGTCAGCTTCTCCAAATAGAAAAAAGCTAGCACTCGATCTGGGAGACCTGCCAACTCCAAGACAGTCGATTGCAAGGTGCAGCAGAAGCAACATGAACCCAAGTCAAACGAGATGCGACTCTTGCAACCCACAAGGCACCCACACCACTATCTCCCGGGATCGAGGTAGTTATCTATACTACTGTCCGGGAGATCAACGGCATTTATCTAAGAAGCGGTGCGAGCACAACAGCCGGACACATATAGGTGTACGGCTGCTGTCGGTGTTGTTGTTGGCAATTACGATATTCTGTCGGGAGTGTAGGGTCTGAGCTAACCTGCGCCCTTCCGAACGTTCTTGGGCACCATGACCATGACCCATACATCTCCGATGATGATGTGACGACGATGATGCAAAGCCAGTTGCTGCTGTACTCATGGTTTCACTGTACGTGCACAAAAAAAAGCACGAAACAACGCACACATGCACCTGGTACGCTGTAGTTGCACGATCACTCCACTAGTCTACATCAGGACCTACGCACCGCAGTCCTTACTCAAGTGCTGCATGCCATCAGCACGAACTCTTACGACATATCTCTTCGGCCATGTCCCAGTGCACCAGGCATTTTCCATCGTGTTGACTCCTGGTCGCCTAGCTTCTCGCCCCGCCCCCACTGACTTCGTTGCTGTTACTATAGGTGTGACGGCTATGTTTCGGGCAGCAGAAACCAATCATACCAGTCATGCGTGCCCACGAACATGCCCCCGGTTTCGCTGTTGCCACCGATGCCACCATCGCAGCACAAGTTTCAGTATCCGCACAAAACAGTCACGATTCGGCATGAAAGGTGGGAACGGGCAGGAAGAAAGATGTTGCGCGAACTGGCTTGCCCACGCCTACCGTACAGCAGTGTTGAGGGTAGTCCGAAACATGTTTGTTGTTTACGCCGCTTGAGCCCCAGCTAGTCCCGCAAGCAGCACGACCCAGCCACACACAATTCGGTCCGCGACACGCTGCTGAGAGTTCTAAAAGGTCTTTTTGTTGTTCGCACCTCTTGCGCCCCAGCTTGTTTCGCGACGGAAGACGTCGACGGATACGCCGTCCACAAGAAATGCGCCTTGACGGGAAATAAACAACACACACCATTACCACCTCCCCATCACAGCCTTTCGTGGCGCCGGTCTGGCACCCTCTCCGCCATCGTTCGTTGAAAACGAGATTCTACTTCCCGGAGCTCAGACCGATTCCTATGTTTTCTTCGGGTACTCCTTCGGTCACTACCACAGGCACAGTAGTAGCGCGCTTCGGCTTCTGTTCGAGGGGGGAGATAACGACGTTCCAGCTCACCACCGTGACGACGGCCATGCAAAGGGCCAAGAGGAAGAAAACGAGATGTTGGTCGAATGGGAAAGGGTGGCGGTATTGGATGGACCAGGCAAGTATAGTGGAGGTAGCGATTGGGCCGACTGCTCTCGTCAGCGAGCCCAGCATCATAGAGAGACCATTTACGGTGCCACGTTGAGAGGGGTCCACCGCGTTGTTGGTCGCCAGAGCAACGTTGATGAACACCTGTTGTTGTAGGGAGAGGAGGGACGGGGAGACGGCGTGTCGTCAGGGGTGCCTTGTTTTCGGCACGGATCCTGCGATGTCGAAATCGAGCTGATAGAAGCTACCAGGTACGCTATACCCACATACGTACACCCGAGTGAGGGATGCAAAAAAATAAAAATAACAGTCAGCCACACGGGAAACCGAGAAGGTAGGCAGATAGACAGGCAGTTAGGCCACCATATAGGCAGCTAAATATACAGGCCGACAGGCAGGCAGCAAGACATGCAGCCAGACAGACAGGCAAAAATGCAGATAGACAGAGACAAAAAAAGATTTCAGGGAGAGAAAGGGAACGAGAAAGTGGGAGAAATACAGTAAGAGTGGCAAAATCACGTACAGATACAAAGACAGAGGCAAACCGAAGTGATCGCGTACAACATGATGTACTGTAGCATCACACGCCTCAAACGCGGTCCCCGCAGAGGGCTCGGTTTCGATAGTAAATCTGGTTTTATTGATTGGGCCGGTGTGGACACTATGGACATCGCCCAAACGCAGTGGGCGCCCCCTATTTCTCCCGGAAATGAGGAATCGCAGATATAGACAGGTCATTGGCGCCGGTATGATGAAACGACGTCTCACTACAACTAAATCTAGGTTCGCCGAGAACAATGGGACGTACTTAACACGGGGTGAATGCCATTCGCGGTGCGTCTTGCTCCGCTTGTGTTACGACTCATGGAATATCCATAGCACTACTGCTGAATAAGACACACATGCTAGAATATGCACACGTTGGCAACACGTTTCGTGTCGGATGTCGAGGGATAGAAGTAACGGTTTATTGCGAAGAACACACACACAGCCCCTCTGTTCAGTTAGCCTGTTTCCGGCATAAACCGTCTCATTACGATGCGTCCAGGAATGTGTACCTTTACGTCAGCCCTCCGACATGGACATACCCAAATGATGCTATCCCTGAGGATAAAGGCCTCCTTGTATAAACGCTACAGACGCTCTCACCGATCATACTCCTAACAAACTTCTGAATGCTAGGAAAGGGACGGTAGCCTCCCAGCAACTGATACATATATTTGTTGCGATAACCAAAACGACCGACATGTATAGATATATCGCTGACAACAACGAGAGGGGCGACGACATTGCACTGCAACATTGTACAGCGGCATCGAAATGTTCGGCGCGTCTAGTAGCATCAAGATGGTAGGCATCGTACACCAACATAATTTAGCAACTGAAAGAGGAGCAAGATATACTGAATGGAGGCAAGCGTAGCACCCACCGCATTTGCAGCCACGTTGGTCAAGAACAGCAGGACCAGCGAGGCAGCCAGAAGAGTCGCCCCGAAGTCCCTCAACCAGGAAAGAAAGGGGTAAGCGAGGAAGACGGGGATCGCGACGCAGCAGGCCCAGCGCTGCGATTTTGTCGCACCTACCCGCTTGACAATCCGAGGATAAATCAAGAGCTGGAATATCAGCATACCTCCGCCACACGCAGAAAGGGCCTATATAAGTATACAGCGGGTGGAAGAAACAAACGGGGCGCGAATCGATGCGAATGGAACATCTGGGCAACAAATGAATGCGCAGTGCGCGTGAAGCCGACCGCGGTATATGTACAGGCGTCCAAGAAGTGAAGGTTGGGGGTGCGTGGAATGCATTGTTGGGTACAGGAGGGCCTCGAAAACATTGTTTATTCCAAAACGTGACAGGCGCCGGTGAACCGGCAGCCAACCGCGGTCCAGCACGAGATAGAGGGAGGTCGTCACCATTTCGTTGGCCGAATGACAATGATGCCTACTTCCTACGGCGGCAAGTTGCAAACGCACCCTGAACTCTCGGCTAGTTTCATTGCTGCTTTGAATGGCCGCCGCCGGCAACTATAGGACAACATATAGTTTGTACCGTCCCGGCCAAATCGAGGGGGGCGTGACAGGAGAAAACCCCGGTCTCCTTTGCTTATGACCAGCACTATGTTTGTACTGTCCGTATGCCAGTGTGCCGGTTACCCGCTGGGTACCGGACGTGGGTGCAACGCTGACGACCGTCGAGAACAAAACCACTTCGAACAAAACTGAGAGAAAAAACAGTCTAGCTAGTGCGAGGGAGTATGTACTGAATCAATCTTACGGACGAATGCACGCGGGTGCCGAAAAGTGGAAGGAGTGGAGCATATGCGGGAGTGCTTGCTTGCTTGAGACCAGCCGTCAGGTGCCCCACACCTGTCCTATTTATTTGGTGATCCAATCAAAGCCCCCGACATTGACCACCCACAGAGGGTACGCTTTGTCAAAGCACAACAGTGGAACGATTAAACCGGCGAAGAAGCGAGAAATCGCACGACGGGAACGATAACAATGTGAAAAAGGCGTGTTGAAGGAGGCGTTCGTTACCTGCCCGATCTGTTTTGACGTCCAATCCAGACCGCCGTTGGCCAAAGTGCTGAGCGCCCATAGTGGGTACACCTCCTGGAATCCAAGGGTTACGAACTACGGTTCGCGCGAGGGAAGGGGTCGAAGATATAAAATTTAGCCGTGTCTTTAAGTCGAACGGGGGATGGGGGACACACAAACAATGATAAATGGGACGCGCCACCAAGACTTCCGATATAGTTTCTCAAAGAGGCGCACGAACGAAGATCGGTGACGAAGTAGATCAATACGACCATAGCAAACCCACATTGCGCACCTACCGTATACAGCGGGCCGGAAACTAATCGCTTCGTACCGAAAAAAAGGCGTACACGAACAGGACGGTGCGGACCCTCTTTGCTTCGAGAAGCTTCATCGGCAGAAGACACTCCCGCAAGCAGACGTTCCTTCTCCCCCCCCCCCCCTGCCGACTCTCGCCCCCGCCAGCATCGAAGTCGACCCCCCCTGACCTCGCGCTACCACGAGTACCATCATGGACATATCCGTGCAATTCCCTTCCCTCCAGATCTGACGCCCCGCTGTATGAAAGCGAGCTTGCCCCAGCGAGAGGTAACCGCTCCTCGGCTTGTGCCTGAGCGCTGCTGCCGTTACACCCACCGTTACCGACGGCTTTACCCCCACCTTTACCCGTAAAACGCAACGCCCCCCCCCCCCCACAGGCACCGCCACCGCTGCTGGCGGCATGCGAACACACACGATTATCTTTTGAGAGCTCGAGATCGTATCCGTTGTCGAGATCGGTTACTTTGACCCCTCTCTTTTCGCCCACTGCCGCGTGATGATTGTGAAACTCTGCCTTCGATTCCGGAAGGGGCTCGAAGTCACGCCTGCATTCAGACAAGGTGGCCACGAGAGACCATTGAGACCGTGCATGTGAGGAAATAGGCCATACCTGGTACACGGTTTACCTCACAGTTTTTCCGACTTTGGGTTGGTTACTCTGCCGGTACATCTGAGCATCCCACGCCTCTGCGATGAAACTAGACGGACCGCGGCAGATCGTTTGCATTTCGCTTGCCGGTATGGAAAGCTGGCAATCAACACAGACTGGACCCGGAAGCACATCTCTGTTTAATAATACCCTGTGTTTGGGCCGTTTCGTCCATCACGGGCACACGCAGTGCTGTAGCTGTAGAAGTGTGCTCGGCTGCGGTGTGTTCTCCGGGGGGAGGGATATGGGGGAAGGCGTTCGACGAGGGGAGGAAGCGTAACGTTACCCCGGCGTAGGGTGAGTGCTTTCCATCTACACGGTATTCGGCAAGCGGTACTAAACCCGGGCTTTGACGCTTCAACCGGCTTTTTAACGGATTAGTCTACTCTTAGTGCCTTATGAGGGGTTAGTTGCCTTCAAAATAGCAGGGCGAACCACATTGGTGCAATCACGTCCTTAGCCCTTACTGAATACCTGTGGCCACGCTTATGGTTGTCGGAGGTCTCTTCGAGGAAGAAATAGACCAGAGGGAGGCCTATCAGGGCCAGGCCTGCCCCGAAGATGTTCGGAAGCAAATACGGGAACCTGGTTTGGTTCGGACACCAACATACAGAAATAGAGGAAACAATAGAGCTATTAATAACATTGAACCACAGCCAACTTAGACTGTACCCACGGTTCAGGGGAGAAGCTACTTAGCGTTTGATAATGACATATTCGGCCGTGATAGAAGGTAACAATATGATCAGTATCGATGGCATGCTTTTCGATTGATGAAGCGCAACAATGTTTGGTGAAACCTAGTCGCGTGTTCTGTCTATTCTACGGCGCCCCAAAAATACGGCGAGGACAAGATTATCACTAGTAATAGCCCTTGCTGCCGGAAAACACGTCCTATTACGGGGGACCATAGTAATACGACCAAATAATATTTGGAAAAATAGATAGCTTGAGACCCAGCTAACGCCTTGCATTAAAACAATTAGTTTTGTTGGACCCTTTCTCCTGGGCGCTGGCAGGCAGTGGCTCTTGCGCGGGCGACTGGTCTTAGTCAATGCAGAAGTTGCTGTAGTAACCATCGAGGTCAGTCTGAAAGCGCCCCAGGAGGGCCGGAGAGCGAAGACCCGCCAACGACGCAAGCGTTGGATAAACACAAAACCTAACCGACCAAGAAGTACTAACAACAACTCTAGCTGCTGTCAGCTATAGGCCGCGCCTGGCGACGGTTCGAAGCAACGCCTATCGATGAAACAACACCGTTCACGCGATGCGTACCTTTCGAACAGCCCCGACTCTGAAAATACTCCGGGGTACTGATTGGCCGGTTCCGCCAGGAGGCCACCAAGGCCGGGACCAAGAACGAGCCCAATCGACCAACACCCTTGACGGCGGGAAATGCACGCGGACCGAATGAAGGGTTTGCAAAGGGCATTAACGCATTGGCAGGCAACACGTGTAGGCCGTAACAGCAGCACTTGGTACGGCCTTAAGGTCAACAGCTGGCGGGGTTGAAATACCAACTGTGCAGGAGAAAACAAGGCGGCCCATGGCAAAGGGATCCGCAGCAGGAGGGGGAAAGTGTTAGTACAGCCTAGCCTTACGTTGGGTCGATGGAGTCATGCTAATAAGTGTTCTTCACTACAGCATCGTACCGATCTTCTCAACACCTCGAACAGTTTATGCGGCGTGGTATATCGGTACGCATACCTCTACTATGTATCTGGCATTGCTGTAGATCTATATGCATAGAGCCGGTCGCCCCGGTGGTTCAAGTGGTTAACCTCGAATTCTACTTGTTTGAGTCCTGGGTTCGAGCCCTCGGAGGGTCGGACTTTGACTTTATTTGCAAAAATAAAAAAAAAGGGATTCAATTGTTGAGAGCGCCTTGCAGCGTGGGTAGGCACAATTCGATGCGAGTCGACGAGGGAAGAAAAGGCTGAAATCTTCTCGCGATAAAAATGAAGGCACGTACCGTAGCGGGAAGGGGGGAGAAGAGCCTGCTATGTGACCCCGGATCTGAGTTACGAGTTGGAAGGAGAGAGAGAAGAAGATGTGCGAAGATAATGAATGGGATGGAAAAAAATAAAATAAAAAATACCATAACTTTTTAAGTGCAAAGTGGCGACAGTTTCACGATGCAATCGTTAACCCTAATATTGGTGTATAGTGGCATTATAGTCTGGCCGTCAACATCTGACATGGCGGCCTGATATGCTCGCCCTTGACTGACCCAGATCGCTTAGTATAGGGAGAAACTTCACTGAATGTAGCTCTTCGATCACACCACCTGTGATAACGCTCATGCCGACCACCTCATGCTCTCTTCCGCAAACCTCGGAGATCATAGTCTTGGATACGCTCATCAAGCCGTTCATTGCTCCAAGAAAAAACCTACATCGACGCAACGATAGAGGAATTTGTCCACAAGGAGCGATCGATGAAATGTCAGATTGTGCGATATTATTGCTAGTGTATCCTAATAGTGCTTTTACATCACGTACAGGTTTGTGGGCAAAGGACTATAACACATGCAATTAAATAACTAGCCGACGACGGTGGGACGTCGGCAGATAATGTATTTCTATATTGATGCCTTGCAGAATGATCGATGGTGTTGCAGACCCAACATGTTTGTTACGCTGCAGTGCGACCTGTGGTATCGGACGATGGAGGCTCAGAGAATGGGAAACATATTGATGCTCGACCTACCGGGAGCAAAATCCATGAAAAAGACGAGGCAAACCCTCCTGAAACATGCATACGGCACCCCTCACCGGCAAACAACAGCCCAGACAAATGTGGTTGACAAACCGAACGCGACCGACAGGAACGCTATGGACCACAACCCGATGTACACAACCGGCAGTCGACCGTAGCGGTCCGCGAAGCGGCCCCAGAAATACGAGCTCCCGAAGCGACCGATCATAAGGGCTGATGACAGGTAGCCCGCGTAAAAACCTGTATGGCCAATGTCACGTTGGTGCACACGCATCATTAGCAGAGTTATAGCAGCACTAATGGGGTTCTACGAGCATTATTGTTGATAGTTGTCAAAGAAACGAGCGTTGATTTATAACACCACCCGAACAAAACCAAGCTTACACCTGGGAAAGAGAGCAAGTGAGACCAAATCCATTGGATGTGCTATCTACTGTAGGACAATGCACGGAATAAAATGATACCTAATGCGATGCAGAAGTCATCTCACCGATATTATCAGGTCAAGGGACGCTTGCACCCTTCAATCTCATGCAGCCAGCTGTCAGGAGGCAGCGTGATAGCAACTGGGCATCGTTCAGTTAATCGCATCTTCATAAACCAAACAAACTCATCATGGAACGGTTTCGGTATTCGGGAATTGCAACATCATACCAAAAGCGCGCTTTAACTTGCCGGCCTCATCCTTGTCGTCGGTGACCCCCAGACTTTGCACCATGTAGCCCACATAGGGAAACAGGTTGGTGAGGGCGTACGAATGAACCACAAGGCCCATCGAAATCGCTACCATAGGAAGCCACGGAAAAGGCGTCCCCATGTCCGTTCGCTCGAGTCGGGTAGGCTTATCCATCTGCTAGGGTCCGGTTCGGTGGGCAGCTCCCGGATGCGGCGGATCTGTAGGGGCTAAATACCAGCCTCGATGCAAGGAAGCGTGTTGCGACCCTTCCCGTCCCACGTGCAGCTGGTCTACCGGAGAAGGTTGCAAGCGCCGGAAGTTGGACGGAACACAAGGGGCTAGTTAAAATAGCCAGACCCAGTTCCATTGAAAGTGAAAGAATGAGTGGTGTCACAAGCAATGTATTGGCTCTGGATCGTGTGACTGTTTTTCGCTAGGTATGCTGTATGTATCGCACGATGTACAGGTGCACCCGCACACGAACAAACCGAGTAGACTACACAGCTGCTGGCCGTCTCTGCTGTTCGGGATTGTTTTATTGCTACTGCGATCTGCCTGGATCAGTCGGTTGTTTCCGATCGTCTTCTATAGCTTGCTTTGTGTGTGGTAGATGCTACGCTGCTGCTGCTACGGGGTCAGCAGTGGGATATCCGCAGACGGCCTAGATGGCAGCACTTCCTACGAGTACGTTCCTGTTGTTGGTATCGGTTGCCCACACAACGCACTCTACTGTTTATCTTACCGCGCATTGCCGCGCTGTTGTCGGTATTATTCCGTACCGAAGATGGATCGAAACATTCGTAGTAAGAGTCATTTTAATGACTGACATAGTGGACCCAATAATAGCTGCGGCACAGTCCGAGCAGATACTAGACATAACAGCACTGGTAGTAGTGTAGCATTTTGTTCCGACTGTTGTTCCTTGCCTCTACGCCACACGCGGTGTATATCGTGTGCTGGGAAACGCGTCAGCCCCGGCATTTCCCCGGATCCAACCCGCTTTGGAAGGCGCTACCGGTACATTGTTGTAATCAGATGGCTAAGGGGTCTTAAATTTACGGCCACTATTGGCGATTAGAGCGGCACCATCCACCACCACCACTATCAAGCCTAGGCGGCAGCAGCAGCAGTAACCACCTGCAGAAGAAAAAACACTGTTAGTGACGGTTTCAAGTTAACTTCATTACAAAATGACGAACGTCATATTGCACAGTGAATAGCCAACATGACGGATGCGGAACATCTTTCTGTTTGTGATCATACCACCGTACGTGGTACTCTACCTATTGCAGTACTGTTCGACACCTACCAGCAATATCAGATAGATGTACGTATGTATGCACATATTTATATCATGCGTTACAGCAGTACTTATTTACGTCGGTAAGTACGTACAACAGTTACGTACTGCACCTACCAGGATACCTGCGTACTCTTACTAGATACATGCCCCGAGAAATCCTCTACTTACTGTTGTTGCACCTTCGTTCTGCACCAACTGCTGATGATGTGCGTCTGCACCTGCTACTGTTACTGTTTTGCTCATTGAACCTACCGCTACGTATGTGTACGTTGACATCACGTATAAATTAATGCTGCAGGGTTGTTTGTTCCCAAAATTCCAAAAGCGTCCGAGCGCCCGTTCGATTCGTCAACACAATCGTACCTAGTACGACCTTACCTCTGTAACACATACACGTATTAATTTTACACCTAGGGAACAGCACGGCAACGATTATTATTGTCGTGCTCTACAGCAGTATACCAACCGGGGTGAAAATTACAATTACATATATACATGACATTTCTGCCATAGTGATGGTGTAGTACATTCACGCTGGGAGCGCGGGGTGGTCCGGTTTGGTACTCTTCTCCTTTCACTTCGCAGGGCATTTTCCCAGGCCTTTCTCTTAGCAGACTGAGGTCGTTGGGTTGGCTTCTTACATCTACTCTCTTGTTCCAATATTTTGAAATCCCTCGTAACCGCGTCTGGTTCAATATATTAGACACCCATAGTACTGATAGGTGCTGCCATTGCGCACGCATTTGGTTTGAATGAGACCTCAAGTCGTTGCTGGTGATATCACTCATACTTTTTGTCGGTTGTTTCGACTCTACTTTGATTGTTGTTCTTGCCATGTAGCCCGTCTGTTGCCTAACGTAGCTCGCCCCCCCGTTTTTGTGTGGGCCTCTGTACCCATACTTTGCGCTGAAGGCTATGGTAGCTTAGGTGTAACTTCGTGGAGCAGCTGCTTTTAGTTTTGCAAACTCTTGTAACACGGGCAACTCGTTCGCGTCCATGAACACTCGTTCGTGATGCTTCCGCTTCTTTTCGTCAGCGCGGTGGTTTGGAGTAGATCCGATATACCTCTGACCTACCCCCGCGCATTTCCTACTCACTAGTTAGTGCGTACCTGCGAGTGAACGGCTCAGGACTCCTCCCACTCGAAAGGAGTGCACCGTGTGTTGCGCGCTGACTCTGAGAGCGAGACCACTGCACCCATTCTTCTCATATGTGGTTTGAACTTATTTACTTCGAACGACATCAATAAGGGCTTGCTTTGGATATCCCCTACTAGTTGCTGTCTCTCTGTGACGAACTTACGTTGTATTTGACGCGGGTGCTCTACACCGAGTTCCCGCGGAGCGCTGTGGGGTTCTATTTGTCGTTTCTAAATATCAGCTGCACCTCATAGGCCCTCCCGGCGGCGTGGCGCCTGGAGCTATCTGCGCTGACTTGGCGGATGGGATGAGGTCCACGTTAAACCCTCGAAGATAATGCCACAGGCGTTTGAAACCGATGCGCCGTCTGGCGATTACGTCAGCCACGGCGGTTTCGATTGATGGCATCCGCCGTAGTGACAGCCAGAATTCGTGATGTACCTGTAGTCAGAAAACCTCACTTAACAAGGCGTGAGCTGCCTCTCGCCCGACCCCGCTGGACGGTGTGATACTGATTGGGTGTCTACGCCAAGGACTAAGGGGGCTCGCTGCAGGGAGTCCTATTAATAGCGGTATACGCAAACTTGCTGCAGGGTTCATGCACAGGGGGCATCTCCTCGGTGTAGATGTTTCTCGGAAACCAATTTGGAGGGGAATCTCCGTCATGGTGAAACCTGATGTATCGCCCGAACATCTTTGAGAACCATTTTTTATCTGTGACGCTGGCCACTCGGGCCACTGTGTCTGCAATGAACAACCCTTGCCTGCCGTACGTGTTGAGCGGCGGGGCATCATACATGCGTTTCTGCTCGCTTGAATAGGCTTGCATTAGGCTAGGGTGCGACAGGTTCTGGGCTGCCTGCGCTTCAGCCCGCAAGAGAAGGCATTCCCCCGTGTTGAGGCTACCCAGTTGCGATTTCACGAACGTTTACTACTGCTGGGGGGCCGTGCTCGTGCTTACTTTCCCAGGAACGCATCGACGTTATACGTTCACTCTCGTGATGCCCCTCGAAGGGCAGCTGCGAGAAAATCCAAAACCGGCTCTCCATCGCTAACGTAAAGAGGAGCGTCTCACTTTGGGGGTGATCTTGTAAGAAAATATCTGCCCAACTTGCCGGCGATAGCGAGCCAAACCTGGAGTAGAGTCGCGCCCTTTGACCTCGCTATTTCATATCAAAGGTCTACCAAGGGATTTGGATGGTAGAATCGTTCGGATCGGGACTGGTAGCAGTAGCCACCCACGCTTGGTCTATGATGACGAGCTCTGGTATGCCGAGAAGCATGCCGCAGTACGTACGTTGCCGTGCCGACGTTCGAAAAAGACCGACCAGCTAGCTGCGTACACCTACGTTAGGACGATGCAACCACATACATACGCGACTTTCGACGTTCACCCCACGAGTGAAACACAAAATAATTGACCAATCAGAAAACTGCGGGCACGAAAGCGTTGAAAAGATGCAACGAACTCCAAATGGACCGCCGGGAAAATAAACTGGTCGAGTGGATACGGCAATGCAACCCCGGGCTGGTACCTACCGTAGTACGGCCTGGCCACCGCTCAAATTACTTACAACCTAGCTACGCAATGCATCCGCTACCCTGGTAAAAAACCCTACAAACGGATAAGCCCGTGCATACATATGGAGAACCGAGAACAAGTATTGTGCATCCTCTACAAGGGGAAACATGCAACGTGAATCCGACATATTATGCGTCTCCGAGTCAAAGACGAGCTTTTTTCTCCCCAAATATGTACGATGTGAGTGTTTTAACTGTGAGCGAAGGGCACTCCATGGATAATCTTCCCTGCGAGGAAGGTGCGTCGATCCTCACTGTGCGTCCCTGTGTTCGTGGGAGAGAATACCAATCTAATACAAATACGCTGTAATCATGGTGTATCGCAAGTGGACACTCAGACGACACGATGATAAACCCCGAGAGTGTGAAGGCAAGCTGGGGAGCGTCGAGATAGAAGTATGACCATGGTGTATCGCACATGGACCATCAGGCGATCCTATCACCTCTCTCCGTCGCTGTGAAGTCGCGCGATCATCAACTACTTTGACGTGCTGATGAACGGGAATGTTGTTGTTCCACTGCCTGGGGGGAATTGTCATACGTTTTGCCAAACCCATGCATACACTTTCCTGTGCTCTCTTGTTCTGCAAGACGTGTAGATAATTTCGAGGGTGGATTATCAGACTTGGCAATCGTCTTTTTGCGTCAACCGAATATCTTGGTCGACGTAACACCGTTTTGCTGTGCAAACAAAGGTGCAGGTCATGCGATACAACGCCATGCTTGTATGCCTGCCGCTACGGTCGCTGTTGTAGGCTTGGCTACGACCACCTCGGCCCGGGTCGTTTAGGTGCGCAGATTCCAACTTTGCATTAGCATTGGGTGTACATGCAAGATGAGAATAACTAATTCTCATGACCACACTTTAATCTTGTGTATCACAACTAGTGTCTCCATTTCGGCTTGCTTGTGAAAATCAGGTGGGTCGACAAATTGCGGTCGTCCGGACCTTGTGCAGATATTTGGGTGTGCGAGCGACGCTAGATTGAACCGCACACTATTGAGCAGGAACAATAGAATGCCATGTAAATCAGCGGTATGATACACGAGAAACGGTCTGCTTACGCCACCCGTGTGAGGGCATTGGTCCGAACCAGATGAATTGGCGCACTTCAGTATGCAACGGTGAACTATTGACAAGTGCATTATCTTCACGGAAACGTGCGACTATGGCACGAACAACCCCTTGCTACATGACACTAAAATTATATTCGAATCCTGCTGGGTGCCTGCGCCAGCGACAGGTGATCTCGTCGAATCGAAAGAACAAGTGAAAGACGAACGGATTCGACTCCTATCATATGCTACAACAGCGTGCTAGGGCATGCTTTTCGATATCATGTATTGGAACTCTGTGGCGTGCGATGGTGCTCTGTGTGTCTGGTCTTTGCAGAGACGTGCGAACACGGCCACAACTCCTTCTATATAGCACGAGAGGGCCCGTACACGGACGACACGGGAAGGTGAAGGCTGTGTTCGAAGCCTGGCTAGGTGCATGCGATGTGGTGACCGACAGGGGCGTACGGCAATGGCCAGTAGGGTGATGGCCCGAACCCGGCTGTCGATGTTTGAACCCGACTGGCTGCTGGTGATGGGGTGAGGTCCAGGGGGTCCACCACGTAGTTTCCCTGTTTATATCTAGTTCCTTCCATGGAATATACCACGTTACTTCCATTGGCTTGAAATTTACTTTTATAGAAGCGTAAATTTTACTTCCATAGAAGTACGTGGAAACTTCCACTGTTGGTGAAAATGTAAAAGCTTCCACCAACTACCAACTGAAGGTTCCACGACCACGTCAGATAGAAGCTGCCATTAATTTCCTTGAGGGTCCACCGACTTCCATACACTTCATTACTTCTATCGTTCCTGGGATTAAGGTGACTGGTGGGTCTTAGGTGGCTCCTGCGGAGGGTTGATTTGTTTTGTCCACCTTGTGGGTGGGAGCCGGGTGCCAGATGGGGAGGGCCCACTGCGGGGTCTAGGTACACAGCGGGAGCAGCGCAGTAAGGAAATTGGTGGAACATCCCATGAACGAAGATTCTACGGAAACTTACATAACATCCATCAAAGTAGTTCCAACTTTTATGGGGGTACATTGGCTTCCATGGAAGCCGATATTTTTTCCATGGAAGTTGCTGGAAGGTTCAACCTATTATTTACTTCCATGGAAATAAATAACTTCAAACAAACTTTTTTTATGGCCATGAAAGTGAATTTTACTTCCTTCCATGGAAGTAAAATTTTACTCCCAGAAGCAAAGTTACTTCAATGGAAGTTTTGTGTACGTCCAAGGAGTAAAATTTACTTCCATGAAATTTTTCATGGGGGTTTCTCAAAAGCAAACTGATGTGGGAGATCGAGTCCAGGTGAGGTCTTGACTTCAAGCCCTGCTGTGTGTCTACGTTAGCGACAGGTGATATGCAGTACGAACGAACCTGGCTGTATGCTCCCAATCGATCATCTATGCCAGGTAATACAAAAAACGGCCCTGTCTGTTTACCTACAACTAAACCATAGGGCCGGCCGGACAGCCATATATTGCTTCTAAATTAAGTCGAACACGAGGCAGAGACCCGCACGACAGCGATAGATAGGCGAAGACACGTATTCGAACCTGGCTGTATGCGTGCGATATAGTGCGCAACAGGTGCTATAAAATATAGTGAATTCGGAAGAAACAAAGAAAAACAAAATATACCGGGAAACATGTGTCTTGTCCCCCAGACGGAGATGTGACAGACAACACAAAAACAAGCAAGAGAAACAAAATCACCACATCGACATGTAAACGGAGTATGACCAAAAACCCAAGGGAAAAACAGGAAAACACGAAGCACAACTAACACAGCAAAACAAATATTAAAAAAACACCCTCCAGGCAGTCGCAGCGGTTTGGGGTATGAGTAGCATAGACAGGGTTGACCTACTACTACTGTTGTTGTCGGTCTGGTAGTTTGTTGTCCTGTCTGTCCTCTCCCTCCTGTTTTCGTCTGCCGTGCCCCGTCGCCGGAGATGAAGCGTAAGGGAATCCAAAAATAAATTAAACAGTCTCGTCCTCCACCGAGGAGACAAGAGTTAGTTCCTTTCAAAAGGACAGGAAGGAAGACAGATAGATGAATAATATGAAATAAAAAATAATATAAAAATAAATTCATGTACATTGCACTCGTACAAAACAAGAGTACCTGGAACCGGTTCGTCCAGAGAAAGACGAATGCAGTACGTACCTACAACCGGTTTGTCTAGAGAAGGACGAATGAAACATGTAGTTTTTTCTCCAACGGAAACAACCGCCTGACTATTATCTACTACTACAGCAGTGTTGGTCTTTTGGAAGGCCTGCGGTTGGTCGATACATAGTTTTGCCGCTAACACCAGCCCTAGACCCTAGACAAAAAATGGGTAATAATGCGGGTTATGCCACACCTTTTCGCTGACATTGCGGTCATACGCTGTATAATACCAGTACCAAATACCGGTATTTGACATTCAGGTAACAGTAACTCAGTTACTACTGCTGTATATATATTCCATGCGGCATTATTATTACATAGTGACTGACTCAATTCGAGGTTTTATACTTGAACGAAACCTGTATCCTTCAATCATCATAGATAAATACCGGTATTTCTTGTAACATCTATCTGAATATATGGTAGTGGTAGTGAGGTATACTTAGTGCGGGTGTGTGTCATACACTGCTGTATACTGTATAACACCTTATTATTATGACTCCTTATTGTGTTCTCCAATCTGAACTTTTTGTGCAATAAATATTGATCGGTTTTCACCTTCCACAAGACACTTACTTTGGTAATCTACCATCCTACTATTACTACTACTACTACTACTACTACTACTACTACTACTACTACTACTACTACTACTACTACTACTACTACTACTACTACTACTACTACTACTACTACTACTACTACTACTACTACTACTACTACTACTACTACTACTACTACTACTACTACTACTACTACTACTACTACTACTACTACTACTACTACTACTACTACTACTACTACTACTACTACTACTACTACTACTACTACTACTACTACTACTACTACTACTACTACTACTACTACTACTACTACTACTACTACTACTACTACTACTACTACTACTACTACTACTACTACTACTACTACTACTACTACTACTACTACTACTACTACTACTACTACTACTACTACTACTACTACTACTACTACTACTACTACTACTACTACTACTACTACTACTACTACTACTACTACTACTACTACTACTACTACTACTACTACTACTACTACTACTACTACTACTACTACTACTACTACTACTACTACTACTACTACTACTACTACTACTACTACTACTACTACTACTACTACTACTACTACTACTACTACTACTACTACTACTACTACTACTACTACTACTACTACTACTACTACTACTACTACTACTACTACTACTACTACTACTACTACTACTACTACTACTACTACTACTACTACTACTACTACTACTACTACTACTACTACTACTACTACTACTACTACTACTACTACTACTACTACTACTACTACTACTACTACTACTACTACTACTACTACTACTACTACTACTACTACTACTACTACTACTACTACTACTACTACTACTACTACTACTACTACTACTACTACTACTACTACTACTACTACTACTACTACTACTACTACTACTACTACTACTACTACTACTACTACTACTACTACTACTACTACTACTACTACTACTACTACTACTACTACTACTACTACTACTACTACTACTACTACTACTACTACTACTACTACTACTACTACTACTACTACTACTACTACTACTACTACTACTACTACTACTACTACTACTACTACTACTACTACTACTACTACTACTACTACTACTACTACTACTACTACTACTACTACTACTGCTGTTCCTGCTGCGCATCGAACGCAGCCCTTTGAGCCGCAAAATCGTTTGTTTTATCGCGATTATTCATAGATAGGCGTTCCGGATAGATAGGAGCTTTCGGGGCGGGATCCTACAGGTAGGTGTATACCAGCAGGGCATAAATAATAACTAACTGTTGTTGCGTTGACGCATACTTACGTTTGATTGGAGCTGCGTTTTTTGCGCAACAACCACCGGAAGACGTGGTGCGCGCGGTGCGACACGAGTTTCGGGACAAACAATAGATTTCACCGCGCTGAAAAAAATCTCCTGATGATGTCTTCATTGCCGGAACCAAGAAAATCGTTTGAGGCAATTTATTTCGTTCGCCGTAGCCGAAAAACAGTTTTCACGGGGTCTGAACACACCTTGTCAAGCGGTTACCGGGCATAAAAGGATGTATTTTTATACCGCATTTTTTGGACTCCGGCGCCCCCCCCCCTCGGCCCCCGCGGCGGTCCTCTGAGGGCCGTCCCTGCGGGAGGCTAACACGCCGTGTTGTTGCGCAAATATTCGTCCCGTTTGTGTTGCGGTGCGTGCTACACGCCTTCCAGCTAATGCTCTGGTGTATGTATACTGATTCTTGACTAAACATACAGTTTATGCACAACATGCCGTCTCTATAAATAGCCGAGCTTTTTTTGAGCAATTCGACCTTTTTGGACTTCAAAATGAGGGGTTGATGATGCAAAATAAACGTAAAAACGACGACTACAGCGCCGGCAACGACATTGATTTGCTTGTTTGGGACGTGATACTTTCCGTGTCCTTCTTATTAATATAACGGAAGGAGTCTCGTGACACGGGCATGGCGCAATCCTGCTCGACTGATGCACACTCACATTTCTCGTAGACTGATATCATTAACAACCCAAAGTTATCATCACGTTTTTGGTACTGGTAGCCATTGTCTGGGTCTTGAAATATATTTCGCAGGGTTGATCCCTGTAAAAAATGTGAATTATTTGCAAGTATATCTGAGTATATTGTTCTTCCATTACTACAGCATTATTAACTACCCGACCAAATTAAATCACGTCGGCGACATCTTGCAACCCGCCTCCAGTGTGCGATCCTGCCCCAAAAGTCTTCGTACCCACCGAGAAAAGTCAACCTCTCTGCATCGCGAAAGTCACGCGGGCATGGAGAGCAGCAAGTAAGTGCGTGCAGCAAGTTCAAACCCGCTTCAAGGAAAGTATCAGGCGAATTATGAACATATATATACGATCAAGTACGCGCAGCACGCTGACACCCGCAATGTATAAATAGCAGGGCAACTACTGCTGTAGAGCAAAGAGGGAGCTCGCAGCGGAACTCGTGGTTTTAGTGCTGCGTCGCAAGAAGTCGACCAGAAACAGACAAAACGGAAAAATGGGAACGAAACAAAAAATGGGAACGGACGTTGTTTTTTAGAAAGCAAACCAATTGTGTACAACTCCAAGAAAAAAAGTTGACAGTCCTGTGGGGCTGTACAGCAGCCTTCGAATGAGCTGTCGCTCAGGCTGGAAGTCCTCGGCATCGCCGCGGTAGCCAGCATCTAGAGAAATCACAATAGAGCCAGCGTATATCGCTTTTTGCGCCCACCCGAAGGCACGAGATGGAGCATGACCGTTCTGACGAGCTCCTCTCACAGGGCTGGCCAAGGGGTTTCGCAGGATCATTTTGGTTCTCTGATACACCACATGGTTCTGGAGATACGGCTTGGTTCTCATTTTAGGCTTCGTTCCCATTTTTCCGATTTGTCTGTTCAGAGGACAAACAGGTAGAGGCGGTCTTCACCGGCGTTCGCTTCTGTATACGAATTGAAGATCGAGAATGCTTCTGCGCTTAACTGGCTCGCTTTCAAGACTTACATGTATGTCCTGGATCGGCGTCTCCTCCGACACGAGGAGGGTAGCTGGCGCCGAGATGCTATGAATTGTCCGCTTTGGTACTTTTCCCCTTTCTCCTTGCGCTGTTTTTTCAGGGGCAACAGACAAAACGGAAAAATGGAAACGAAACAAAAAATGGGAACGGACGGTTTTTTTTTGAAAGCAAACCAATTGTGTACAACTCCAAGAAAAAAAGTTGACAGTCCTGTGGGGCTGTACAGCAGCCTTCGAATGAGCTGTCGCTCAGGCTGGAAGTCCTCGGCATCGCCGCGGTAGCCAGCATCTAGAGGAATCACAATAGAGCCAGCGTATATCGCTTTTTGCGCCCACCCGAAGGCACGAGATGGAGCATGACCGTTCTGACGAGCTCCTTTCACAGGGCTGGCCAAGGGGTTTCGCAGGATAATTTTGGTTCTCTGATACACCACATGGTTCTGGAGAGGGCCTTTCTCCAAGCAGGCTTGAAGGGTGTCAGGTGTCAGGTGGCCTTTTCATCCACTCTCTTGTTCCCATGTACCAATCTTTTTTACCCTCTATCCGAGTTAGCTTCCACATGTTGGACACCCTCTAAAACGAGTACGACATGTTTTGTCCAACCATACGGCTGGGATGCACCACGTATCGTGTACTCGCAGCAAGGCGCCATGATTCGCAGCAGCAGCAGCAGATAGATCCCGATGGTTCTCGAGAAAATTAATCGGCGCGCGCATGTATATAAGAGCCTAATCTTTTTTTGTGGTGAGTTTAAAGTTCAAAATTTAATGTCAATATATTTAATACTCCCCTGCAAAAGCTCTGCGCCATACTGGAGCTCATCCGTGGCACTACTCGTGTTCACTGAGCTTGCCGTGCTGACGACATTCACGGTGGTATGCTTTCGTGTTCATCATTTATTTGATGAACAGCAGTGTTGGCTCCAGGGGCGGCGAGGGGTCTATTCAAAAGGAGCAGCAACGGCAAGCAGCACGACGAATTTTGCTTCTCCTGCGTAGGGCTCAGGGCGTCGTCAAACATATAAAACAGTATTTATTTACGTACCTGGTATAATATGTAATTTGCTACGTATACCGTAGGTTAGGTGTCATGAACTTTGAGACACCAAAAAGTCATGCCACTGGGGGATACCCAAAGTTCTCGCGTTCTTTACCTATTATTACACAAGGAACTCTGTAAACCTCCCCCAAACGTTTAATTAATAGAGTAATTTGAGGAAAACTGAACGCCCAAGCCTGCCCAACCCGATGAGCAATGCCGTGGGCTGCGCGTGGGCTGTAGCTAGGCATACTATTTTGGTAGGAGTGAGCCCTTAATTAAGGGAGCCCCATCAGAAACGAAAACAACTGGCCTAGAATTACCCCCCCCCTGTGTGTGTTTTCACCCTTGTCCAGTAATAACTTGTACCCGTCGACATCTAGCACACTCAGCAGTGTCCGTCCCGATTCTTCCTCCTAGAAACATACAAGCTCTTTGGTCGTTGAAGTACGATACATTGTAACACAGAAATTAGAGTACGCAATGCAATGACATGACATACATGACTCATTGCATGACTCAGAATGAATAATTGCAAAGAACAATCGCCTTCGTCGCGCTTATTATCCGGGTGGCACACCCTTGATTGAGAGGTCGATGCAAGGCAGGACGTCAACGACGGGGTTCTTGAGCGCCGCGGTTATAAAGAGTACACGCAAAAAGGTCAAGTAGGATGATCTTGCATGAATGAGTAGGGTCGGATGCAAAAACCAAGCCATAACCGACCTGCTGTGGCCAAAACGCGTTCCACACAACATGTATGTATGTAAATAGCACTAATAATACCTATCTATGTAAAAAATATGCGATACTACTACTACTGCTGTACAGCGCAGCAAAATATGGATACTCTCCCGAGCCCCACCTGCGTTGTTTCCGACTCGCGAGATGACGGTCTGGTGCCTGGCGTCGGATGGAGTGCTGCTGAAGGGAGCGGCTCTCGTAATTTCGCGGAAAGAAAGAAGAACCAACTAACTTCCTTTTTTTGCTTGTTGTGTGCCAACAGACAACTTCCCGAATAAACATCATCATCAGTGATATACCAGGCATGTTCAGTCAAAGTTTAGAACTATCTGACTCAGGAGCACCTGGTAGCACATAACTCATCAAAAACCAGCCAAGTTGGCATTTTTGTTCATGCGACCAGTATATATATTTATTATGCACGCGAATCCGGAAATCGGGGAGTGCCTTGACCCTTTCCAAAGACCATTGGAAGGACCCCAATGTAATATTATTTGCCAAACGAATTTTGATGCTGATTGACCATGAAAAAAGAGCAGATATTCTGTGCAGCCCGACAAAAACATTTTTAATCTGCTTGAAGGAAGTGGAAGAACAGGCCTCCTCCGGCGAGGCGAAGCATGCACAATGTTGTTGCACAATGTTGTTGTCCTTTTTCGTGACATGCCGTGGCACCACCTGCGGCTAAACCTTCCACGGCATCTGCAACGGCATACTTGCCGCGGGGGTTGTCACGGTACCACTCATGGTATGCCACGGCACCCCTCACGGCGCCATGGGATCCTAGGCGACGCCATGGGATGCTGTGGGGATGCCACGGGATGCCATGGGTGGTACCATGGCCATGCCACGAAGAAAAAAAAAATGAACGCTGGAGGCATGCACATTATTACTGCATTCTGTGAAAGGTTTGCCGCAGCACAACCAAGTATCCGTACCGATTCTTCAATCCTAGAGAGATACGAAGTACCTGGTATACTGCTGTACACGTTCTGTGGTCACAAAACTACGCCACAGAGATATACTTCATTCTGCAGTAAATATACAGGGTGGGCAATGCAATGCTACGTCATCGTACTGGATACGACAGGCATGACATACGCATTCTGTGAAAGAGAGAAAACAAACGAAACAAAAGGGGCAAAAACAAATCAAACGAGAAAAAGGAAAAATAGGAGTAGAAACTGTCTTGCCCCCCCGAAGGGTATGTGGCAGACACTATAAGATTAGAAAGAGCTAACGAAACAATGCCACCACGTATAAACAGTCGTAGTAGTACCTGGAGTTAAGATCACGGAGATCAGGACACTTTGTATCCCTGGACAGTCTGCTTATTAAGCCAGCACTCGTTGGTACTCACGTTGCTGTTCGCTTAGACATAGAAGATTTACCTTATTCCTTTCGTGCACGACGGAGACTGAGACCACGCTAGTATCTCTCTGCAAAACCCCTGGTTTTCCACCTAAGATAAGCCTTCCAAGTACTACAACTACGATCCCAGTGCCAGAACCCAGATAATTACCGGGATTTCAACCTCATACAAAGCAGTATCATAACACTAGCCCACTCTGATGAGCCGTATATGTAGAATTATGGGAAATTCATCGAAACCCCGATTCCACAAACTAGAACATGAGTCGAAGGTGCGGCTCCTCAAAACCCGTTCCCACACCTCTGAACGGCAAGGCAACGAAGCCGGCAAAGTACGTCAAACAAAGGAAGGCGTAGCCTTAAGCGGGAGGAGGAAATCGTCAACGCAAAATCATCACCATGTCACCCGCGACGGGGGGCGGGCGAGGAAGATGCAGGGAAAGTGAAAAGTCAATATAAAAAAGACGAGAAGGAAAATATCACGGAAGATGTCAAGAAACACCGAAAACCCAGCCTACAACTCGGGAAACGTGTCTTGCGCCACAAATGAGTGACCCGATTACCCCGACCAGCCCGGACACTGAGCGGGGGGGTAGGCAGGACAAAATACGCGAAAAACCCAACCAAGCCCAAAAACAAACTAACAAACAAACAACCCAGGAACACATCTGCCAGAAAAAAAACCTCGACCCGAAAACTCGGAAAACGTCAGCAAATAGAAAACACCACCGCCTAAAATCCAGGAAAACGCCAAGAAAACAAATCGAGCGCAGCCGAGAAGCGAAAATCAGCTATCCACGGCGGCGCCTCGAAATTCGTCTACGTTACGCTGGACCCCCCTAGCAAACGCGCTAGCCATGTGAAATTTGCAGACACCAAGAGCCGGCGTACAGCTCTCGTCGAAGTCATACAGCGCGCCGGAGAAAGAGGAAGCTTGATCGGTCCCGGGTCGTCCAAAAATCGAACCAAACATACTCCATCCGTGGGCGTAGTCGCGCGGATTTTCCCCAGCTACCACAGCCCGTCGTCGCCCTTGTACCAAAAGTGGGCCCCGTTGGGAAGCACGGTGTTGCAGTATCGGCGGAGCCAGTCAGCGTGCGAGACGCAGCCATAGCCGAGTGCCAGAAAACGCTCGCCGTTACTCCGAGAGAGCTCCCGTTGTGCCGCGCCGATTCTCATTCGACGGTACAGGCGGTTGGTTTGGCGGTGCTGGTTCGGGGTGCCGGCCCAGTAGCGCAAAATTGCCTGACGAGAAAGCCGAAGGCCCATTTCCCGTTCCCAGGACAGACGGGATAGTCCTGTCCAGTACGTCTCGTACATCACCGCGATGACGCCACCTCGACCTCGAACCGATTGGTGTCCGGTAATTTTTTCCACTTCGAGTCGGTGAAGAGGTGTCGAGACGTCGTCCTGGGTGACGTGGTACGGGGGAGATTTCTTGGAGAAGTTGTTGAGCACGTACTGCGTCAACCCCGCTGGCAAATACTTCGGTGTCTCGCCACGCTCGTGGGGGTTGGCAAAGGGCTTGCAGCGTTGAACTGAAACGCGCCGACGAGCATCCGCGTCGGGCATATCGGAGGGAAGATCCAAATACAGGAGCTTTGCCCCAAGAGGAGATCCGTCCGGGGTGTCCGCTGCGGAGCAGGGGCCAACTGCGAGAACTTTGTAGGGGCCTGTCCAGTTGAGTGAGAGTTTGGCCTTGAGGACTTTGGCGTCCGTGTCGGGCTATGCGCCCTGGCGAATGGTGGCCGCCGTATTGTATACCCACGCCCAGCCGCCAACGTCAAATCTGGGGACCGGACGCAGAGCGTCGGCTAGAGCGGAGTTGCGGCGGTTCACGCGGGCAACAGTGAGGGCGTGGTGTTCGCGAACGATATCGTACGCACGCTGCTGGCGATCCATCGCCAAGTCGCAATAGGCGAGGTGGTCGCGGGCCAAGCTTTGGTGGCCGGCGACTCCAGCACGCTCGAAAATCGTGAGGGGGAGGCGTGGCAGCCGATCCATATGTACCTCGTTGGGAGCCAAGCCCGTGGCGGCACTGACCCAATTGTTGTACGCAAATTCGACATGAGGGAGCTGTTCATTCCAGTTGTTCTGGAGATCGTTGACGACCATTGCCAGCATCTGGGCCATCGTGTGGTTTACACGTCCCACCCCTCCGTTGCCGTTTGGGTGGTAGGAGCTGGTAGCAAAGTTTCGAACCCCGAGAAGCTGATATACGACGTGCGAAAGCTTGGAGAAGAACTGGAGGCCGTTGTCCGAGAGGACGCTGCGCGAGCACCCCCAGAGGTGAATATACCTGTTGATGAGAACGTTAGCCGTACCCTCAGCGGTGAACTCTGCCGCAGTGACGGCGTACATGTCGGTTCGGCGGCTGAAACGATCAGTGGTATTTCCTCGAGGCGTCACCGGGAGGGGGCCGAAATAGTTGATACTGACGGCGATGCCGGGCCCTTCTGGCAAGGGCAATGTGATGATGGGCCACCGGACCGTCTGCCGCGACGTTTTCCGTGCTTGGCACTTCAAGTTATTGCGTAACCACCACCGGGTGCAGATGCTCATACCGATCCACCAGTAGAACGTTCGAGCAAACGTAGGGTACGCGTGGTTCCTAGGTGGCAGGAAGCCGTGAAATGGCAAGCCTGCATGACCCAGGGGCGCATGAGGAGCGGCACATAAATGCGAATAGGCTCGTCATTCAATAAACAGGCCGTACGACCCACCGGGCGTTGCGTGCCTGACGCAACGGGGGGGGACGGCTGCCGGACGAGTAGAACGATGGCCGCGTCAGTGATGTGTAAACGGGCTTTGGTATTTGGTAGCCAGCTCCTGAACCTCCGAAAAAAGAGGGCGCTGGTGGGAAGGGAAACACGACAAAAAATCGGCTAGCAAAACTTCCGGCCGGCCAAGGGCTATGTAACGCATGGCGGCGTTGCACGCGGGCTCGACCTGTTGTTCCCGAGCCAAGTCGGTGTGCGAATAGCGCGCTGCAGAACCACCAAACTGAAGTTCGGCAGCTGCGCCGAGAGCGTCCAAGTCATTCGTGGGGACGGGCGGTGCGGGAGTTGGCAGCGGAAGTCGTGAAAGAGGGGTTCCCACGGGCTCGGCGCGGTCGCGTTCGGACGGGATGGGTACCGTCGGGACCAACGAAACGACAGGATCCGGGGTCAAAACGACTGGCGCGGTCGGTCGCGGCCGTGGGGCTCGCGGCGGGGTGATAGCACGCCGGGCTGATGGTCTAGGTGCCCCGCCGGACCCGAAGCCATAATCAACAGCAGGCGGCGCGGAGCCAGCGGCGGCGGCTGTTTGTCGGCGCGTCCGAGTATAGATGCGGCCGGAAGACGGCAAAACGGTCGGATGCGCCGGGGTGCCAGGCGGCGATGGGGTGGACGCGACCGGTCAGTGACCACAGTGGAATCTTCTCCCTGTAAAATGCTCGTCGGAGGAGGAGCGCGCTGGGCGACAATCGGCGCTGCAGCGGGGGCTTTGGCATTGCCCTGGCCGGAGGGGCAGACGCGGCCGGAGCAGTGTTCACGGCGGAATCTTCTTCCTGTAAAGTGCTCGTCCGGGGAGGAGCGCGCTGGACGACAATCGTCGCTACAGCGGGGGCTTCTGCATTGCCCTGGCCTGAAGAGTCAGACGCAGCCGGAGCAGTGCCCACGGCGGAATCTTGTCCCTGTAAAATTCTCGTCGGGGGAGGAGCGCGCTGGGCGACAATCGTCGATGCAGCGGGGGCTTTGGCATTGCCCTGGCCTGAAGGGGCAGACGCGGCCGGAGCAGTGTTCACGGCGGAATCTTGTCCCTGTAAAGTGCTCGTCGGGAGAGAAGCGCGCTGGGCGACAATCGTCGATGCAGCGGGGGCCTTTGCAGAGCCCTGGCCTGAAGAGTCAGACGCGACCGGAGCAGTGCTCACGGCGGAATCTTGTCCCTGTAAAGTGCTCGTCGGAGGAGGAGCGCGCTGGGCAAAAATCGTCGATGCAGCGGGGGCTTCTGCAGAGCCCTGGCCTGAAGAGTCAGACGCGGCCGGAGCAGTGCTCACGGCGGAATCTTGTCCCTGTAAAGTGCTCGTCGGAGGAGGAGCGCGCTGGGCAAAAATCGTCGCTGCAGCGGGGGCTTCTGCAGAGCCCTGGTCGCCCTCGGGGGGTACGACAAAAACCGAAGCTAGAGCGGTGTTGGCGGCGGATGAAAAAATCCTCAAGCCAGGACGGCGATCGACGGTGGCGACGGAAGCAGAGACACGAGCGACGAATCTCCCCGAAGGAGAAGAGAGGTCGTCAATCCTTATACGTGGCCCGTGTGTGCGAAAATCGCGAGACTCCGAAGAGGTGAAAGGCAGCCCACCCAAGACGGCACTTTTGGTGCGGGGCACCAGCCCACCCAAACCTACAGCGGGGGTCGGGAAAGGGCGAGTGCGAAGCCCGCAGGCTCGGATGAGGAAGATACCCCCGTCCTCGACGGGTGTGAGGCTGCTAGACCCACTGCGGTCGTGTTCCGTGGCCGGCTTTGGGGAGCGAGAGAGAAAATCAGCATTGCCGTTGGCGCTGCCCTTGCGGTACTCGAGGGTGTAGTCGAGAGCTGTGGGGAACTGGAGCCATCACTGAACTCGTGTGTGATCCCCTACTTTGCCGATGCTCTCAAGTGCTTTGTGGTCCGAAAATATGCGCACCTTTGTCCCCCATAAGTAGCCTCGGAGTCGTGTGATGGCCCAGACAATGCTGCCAGATTCCAGGCCCAAGAGGATCCAGTGCCTCTCGGAATCGAGCGTAGCGCGGCTGATATAAGCAATGGGCCGTCCCGAGCCGTCCAGTTGTTCTTGTTCGAGCGCGGCACCAAAATCGTCGATGCAGGCGTCACGGTACACGCGAAAGGGGCGGGAGCCGTCGGCTACAGCGTCCCAGTCCGGGAAGACCAAAATTGGCGGAGCAGCGAGGTGGTAGAGAGCGGTAGGAACGGCTATTAAAACGCATCCAGCTGGCGCGTCCCAGGAGTACTGCATGCTGCATGACTGAGGGGGGAACCACGCAGGCCCAAACCGCGAGGGAGCACGTAGGCTCATTTTCTCGAAAAAATTGGACGCTCAGGCTCACACTCGTCGATGTCTTCAGAGGGGTTGATTCGCCAAAACCCCCCAGGAACGAGGGGCGCATTTCTGCTCGCACGCGATGGACGCCGCACTAACCTCGAGCATGCGATCCAAAACATCTCGCCGAATGAAGGACTGTGGGGAACCAGTGTCAAGAAGCGCCACGCAGCCAAAAGGTGCAAGAACGCCAGCTCCGCTGTGGATCGCGATTTTGGTTGTAAAAGAGGCGTCATCGAGGGTGCCCTCGACTAGGCCGGGGCCGTGTTCTGGTTGCGCGAGGGAGGGGTCGACACTAGGTGCGACAGCCAAAACCTCGGGGCTGTGATCAGCAGGCGCGTCAGAAAAATAGGTCGTAAACTCCAAGGGAGGACCTGGGCAAGCGCGGGCCACGGCCAAAGGGCGAGGCGGCGCTGGTGAATCTCATGAATTCTGTCAGTCGTGGCCGGAGTGCAAAATTGATGAGAGGAGGTGGGGTGTGCCAACCCGGCCTCACTTGAACGGAGGGTGTCGCGAACGGCGGAAAGAGCTTTCCGGAGCAATTTTTTCCCACGCCACCGAGAGGGATCTTGAGCCTCGGGGTCGTCTGCCCCGAGACCGATGCCCGACATGGGGTCAAAAGGGCTGGCTTCAGCCGAAACTTTGGTACCAGTGCTCACTAGGTGCTGCTTCATGACCGGATTCTGCGTGAATTGGCAAAGGAACCAGCAAGGGCGGCGTCTTCCCGAACGCAGTCCCAGGTAGCGCAGTCGAAGTTATGCACGCCTCGACCGAGATGTTTTTGTTCGCGAGGGTCTGGCGAGGCCATAATCCGCTCCGCTGTGTCGTGGTCCAGAAAAAGGCGAGCCTTTTCTGCCATCATATACTGCTTCGCGCAGGAATATGGCACTCCGTCAATGACAAAAACCGAGGGGGGCCACTGCGAAAAATAGGAGGGGGGCTGCCAGAAAAGTACCACCCGCTCCGTTGAATACTGGAGAGTAGGGTCAAAGACCGGAGATGTCGAGTCGTCGGTGGCCGCCGTTGCGGTGTGTGTGTGGGGGTGTGTGTTTCTCTGAGAACACTGAGCCCCTGGTGCACGAGACGAATCCGGTTCCACGTATACTGGCTCAGTGTCACCATTGCCCGTAGGCAAAAAATCGCCAGAAGGTTCTATTACTGCGCCCGATGATCTCTGTCCTGGACCAAAGGGGGCAGGGGGCTCTGAGCCCGTTCGGCTTGATGAGAGCTGCGATTCTTCCGAATTTCACGGGTATGCTGTCCGGTTGATCTGACCGGAGGCTGTGGAGTAACCACTGGCCCGACGGGCAGTACCAGGTTTTCCCTGTTCCACTGGAGCCGAAGGAGCGCGGCGCACGTGGAGTGGCGTGCGCGAAGACGAAAGAGGCCCTGCAGACCCTGTAGACGCCTTCGAAAACGGTGCTCCGGTGGGGGGCAACAAAGGGTCCACCGGAGAGAGCTTCCGTCCTGTAGACCTGTTGGGCAAGAGGGACGAGGTAGCTGATTTTGTCGACTCTTCCTTGATATGAAAAAGGATGGAGCGACCACCGTTACTGCGAGGAAATGCCGAGTCGAGCTTCAACCGAGATCTCGGGGTTTCGGTGTTTGCTTTCCCGCACCTCAAGCCGACCGCCGCCGTATGGCCGGGAGGTGAAGGAGGGGGACACCCTCGCTGAAAAGAACGACGCGACGGCGCGACACGCGTGGTGCCGTGCGGTGCGTGGTTCGGGAGAGGGGCGTTTATCTCGCCTGCTCTCGTGCCCAGGGCGAGGGGAGCGGCGTTCGAGGCGCGGGCTCCCGTCGTCGGCGAAACGCCCGGGGACTCCCCGGTAAAACCGGTGGAGCGGAGTCGCTGCGTCGATCCGAAGTACGGAGCAACACGCGGGGGGGGTGGCGCAGGGCGATGCTGAGCACTGAGCGAGCCTGGGACGCGTGCATCTTGTGAAATCAATATTTTCTCCCGGCAATGCTGGCGGCGGGCGGGCAGGAGGGGCCGAATCGCCGTCGACCTGTCAGTTACCGGCGCGGAAGGTGCCTGGATGGCGTCCGTTGGGGTTACCGTCCGAATTATGCGAGGCACCGTAGCGAACCCCCGACGCGGGAGCCGCGGTGGAAGAGGCAGGGGTGGTCGAACCACCACCATCGTAGCCGGAGTTAGACTGTTGGTGCCCTCGTTCCGCGTGTGTGTTGTAGCCGTCACCTTGTCTGTGACCCTGGCCGTGATGCTGCCCACGCGAATGGCCGGAACGACGCCTGTTTTTCTTGTTGTTGTGCTTGTTCGGCCGTGGGTTTTGTTATTGAGGGGGTGTCGGGTCATGCGTTCTTGCCAACGGTGGAACGCCGCCCCGTTGTCGCCGAGAGTTCCGAGGTCGGGGTTGAGAATACCGCTGAGGTTTTGAAAGGGGTGCCTACACTGTCTGAGGGAGTGTGAGTCTTCGGGGCAGTTCAAACAGCGGCCCCTTTTTTCGCTGAGGGCGGGCGCGCGGGTGGACGATGAAAGTAGACCGCTCCAGAGGGGGGGGTCCTCGGTCTGGATGGACATGCAAACAGCGTGAACTTTAGCATAGTGGTGTTCTTCTAGGGGCCAATAGCTGGAAGCGGTGTCAAGCCACGGGTCGAGGCAGTCAGAGATTAATTTGTTTTGTGGATGTTCGTCACAGGCGGATTACTGCGCGACCCCGTCTGCCAAACAGGCGACTGGGGAAGCGTCCGGCCCTGGCCGCGACCATTACCGGCGGTCCGGGGCCCCGACGGCGCGGATGACCGCACACTCGTCGAAGAAGCAGGCAAAGAAAAATATTTTTCGCCGTTGATGGCAAGTGTCTTATTATGCGCGAGAGTCTCAAAAGCCAGCCACATGACGTCCAAAGTACCACACGGCCTCGACACCGTAGCCAAAACTCCCGGGTACAGCATGGGCATCAAGCTGGGGAACTGCTCGTTCACTGCCATCCGAACAACCTCCAAAACAACCTCCACCCCCGGAGCCAAAACACGCTCAGTCCCCGTCGCTGCCGACACCACTCCCCGAAAAGCACGGCTAAAATCGCAAAAGGGGGTCCCGCTTGGTACGCCAAAATTTTGCAACTTGATGTACCTTGCCCCCGTGTCGGTGCGGTCGAAGTGGTTGCTCAGCAGCCTCAGGAGAAGCGTGAACGCTTCCGGTCCCGTCGATCCAGCTGTGAGGGCGCGCGACACCTGCCCAAACAAATCATCCATCAAGGTAGTGAGGGGGCGGTCGTGGGCTTGTCAGGTGCGATGGCGCGCGCGAAGGATTTCTTGAGGGGGGACTCCCAACCGGGAATCCAATTGGTAGAACTGAGGCATTCGTGGCTGCCATCGTTGCACATCATGAAAATATCAGACGTGGAAGCCTTAACCGAACGAGTTAGTTGCTGCGCGGCGTCAGAAGGGTTGATCGAGGAGGGAAAAGCTATAACAGAAATGCGTGAAATATCCTCCAGTCCCAGGTGTTTGTACGCTCGTTGGACGTCTGCGGTGTGCTTTGCCGCGGCGGTGGCGACGGCGGCAGAGTCGATCACCGTCGTGCGAGCGTGGGCAAGGTTAGACGACACGGGTATGGCGTGGTCATCGGACATGGTCAAGCGACCAAGAAGCGCGGCGGAGGATGCAACTTCCGCCAACGAGGGAACCACTTGCCTCTTGGAGCTAGTGGTGACCTCCGGAACGGGGCTGTCGCCGCTGCCGTCCGAGGAGGATCTCGAAGAGGTTGCCTGCGACGCGTCACCTCGCGGGCAGTAGTTCCAGTTTAGCCCGTCGCTCGAGATGTCCTTCCCCTGGCCTCGGTTTCGCCGCCGTCCAGCCCCGAATCGCCGAAATGTGCTCCGGCCGTGATCTGAATCCTGTCCGCGGCGGGCCCTGCCGTCATGGCCTGCCGAGGCTCCCCCCGTGCTTGGGCGCCGCCGATCCCGGGCGTCATCGCGACAGTAGGGGAAGTCGCGGGCCCCAGAGCTATCGGGGACTCCCGGGTGCTCGTGCCCCGCGGGTCGGTGAGCCCGGTCGTCCGGGAGGGGGTTGAAGGGGGCGTGGGCCTGACCCGAGCCCTGTCAGACGTCCGGGAGCCGTTGCCCCTGGGCGCCGAGGTCGGCCTGGCGCTTGCAGTGGCGCCCATACTCCGTTGGGGTCGGCCAAAAAAACGGTGGCGGAGCACAAGTCGTGCGCCTGCCGCAGGCTTATCACGAGAGCCATGGTGTGTTTCCGGCGTTGCTGAGCCTTCCAACTGTCTCCCGCCATGACGAACCAAGCGTCGTGCACGGAGAGGTCGTCCTCGGGCATGTCCAGTCGGAGCTCGTGAGCGGCAGAGACGACCCTCGAAGCCGCCTCAAAGGGAAAGCACGAGTTTGGGCCGGTGCTCATGCAGGCGACACTCCCCTCAAAGAAATTCAGATCCCCGGTACGCTTGATCCGGGCGTCGACCGAGATGGCGCTAGGAGGGAGCGTGGCGGAGGAGCCAAAACCGGGGGCTGGAGTGGCCGTTGTCGCAGCCTCGACGAGGGGAAGGTGCTCCCCTGAGGTTCTTGCTTCGGCAACACGACGGGGCTTCGTGCTGCTGTCCGCCCGCGCCGCCCGCAGAGCTTCCCTGGCGCGGGATATAGTCTCCTGGACGCAGGAGGCGGAGCGCGCAGCGTCCTCCGAGGCCACGACGGCCGCCTTCGAAGCGATGTAGGCGCCCTCCGAAGCAGTGGTAGCGTCGGCTGCGGTGCGAGCAGCCGCTGATGCCTCATTCTCGGCCACCGTGAGCGCCTGCGCCAGGCGGCGAGCGGTTTCCGCCGAGGTCACCCCGAGGGTCTCGGCGGCAGTCAAGGCCCGTTCAGCCGTGGCGACATCGGGGTGATCGTCGGCTGCAGCAAGAGGCCGCTCGGCTGTGGCAGCGTCGGCCCGAGCTGGGGTCGAGCATTGGGCCGTGGTCCCCCCGCCGAGGCCCGGCACGTCTGACCAGCGCCGGACGGTATCCGCCTGGGCCTCGACCGAGAGGGAGGTCCTGGCCTCTGGTAGTAGGGGCGGCGGGGCTTGATTCCCGTCCAGTGCTGTCTCCCTAGCGGCGCCTGGCATCGTCGTCCGCTCTTCGTCCTCGGAACTGAGGGCCTCGTAGTCCGCAGCGTCGTCCAAATCCGTCCGGCCCGGGCGCTGGGATGTCCGCTCTCCCGACGACGGAGAGGAGCCGCAAGTCCTCAAGCCGCTGGCAGACCTGGCAGGGCTGGGGGACTCCTCCTTCGCCTTTGGTGTCCGTGGCAAGCTGAGTCGGGGACGGGCGAAACACATCGGGGCAGGGGAGGGCACCGAGGCTGGGGGGGACACCGGGCCGGGGGGGGCGGCATTCGGCGGAACTCAGGGTCGTGTAGCGAAGGAGCTGCGGTGGCAGTATCCGCGGCTCGTGCTTCAGCAACTTGTCTAGCGGTGATGAGGGCATGGCGAGCCATTCGGCGAGCACTACGAGCGCTTGGGGAGCCAGCATTGATCCGAGAAGGTGGCGCGTCAGATATGCGGTCGTCACGGGGTGTACGTGTACTAACATCCAGCGTGTTTGGTGCAGGTACGTCGCCGGTACCGGGGGGGCTATAATAAGCATCGTCCCTTCCAACAGCAGTATTTTTTTTTTTCTCAGCACGACATTTTCCAGCAGAATCGTCGCGGGTCGCTACAGCAGCGGGTATGGCATGCGCTATACTGAACTCCACGATGCCGTCTTGTGGGCGGGGCGCAGGATTTGTTTTTTGAGCGGCCGTCTCGCCCCCTCTAGCATCAGTCTCAAAACTTGCAGCAGTACTGTAGGTTCCAGCAGAAACGGCGTGGGTGGCTACGGCAGAGGAAGAGGCAGGTGCGCTACTGAAATACAGTGTGCCGTCTTGTGGGCGAGGCGTGGGAAAAATTTAACGAGCGGCCACATCGATCCCTTTAACAGCAGTATCAACACTCGCAGCCGTACTGGAGTTGCCAGGATCTCTGTTTGTTGCTACAAGAGCGAGGGAAGTAGGCTCAATACTGAAATCCAGTGTGCTGCCGTCTTGTGGGCGAGGCGCGGGAAAAATCAAACGAGCGGCCGCATCGCCCCCTCTAACAGCAGTATTAAAACGCGCAGCAGTACGGAATTACCACGCGGAATCGTCGTTTGCAGCTAGAGCAGTGAGGGAAGCGGGCTCAATACTGAAATCCAGTGTGTCATCGTGTGATTCAGGCACGGAAAAAATCAGGGTTCTTTACGATGCGGTTTTTACTATCGGTTCGGTGCGGTTCGGTGCGGTTAACCGCACCGCACCGCACCGTAGGTTTTACGAAATAGGAAAACCGCACCGAACCCCACCGTAGAATTTTAAAAATAACCGAACCGCACCGCACCGTTAGATATCCGAGTTTCTGAAACAGCACCGAACCACACCGTAGCATTTCCGATGATTGAAAACCGCACCGAACCGCACCGTAGGATTTATCACAAAACCGCACCGCACCGTAGGATTCACAATATCTGAAAACCGCACCGAACCGCACCGTAGGATTTCTGATTTTTGAAAACCGCACCGAACCGCACCGTAGGAAATATCACAAAACCGAACCGCACCGTGTGCGTCAAGATTAGAGTGCCTGCGCATAATATTTTGTGTATCAAGGATTTCCGTCGGAACGATAGTCCAATCGAAGGCCTTTTCCGTCATGCGCATAATCGGAGACGAATTTTTGCTTTAATATTGGATTATTATGTATAAAAACTAAACACATGCAGCAGCGGCAGCACTTTTGCAGCATCCAACGAGCAGAACAGAAGGCGTGCAAGCTGCAGATGCAGTAAGCAGCAGCCAGCACCAACAGGCAGACGTGCGATCTAACTTGCGCTCCTCGATACTCGCTGTGCAAGCAACGCCGCCGCAACAAGAATATCGGCCTTCCTTCTTCGTTATCCTCTCTACCCGAGAAGGGATAGGAGCGGCGAAGATCACAGGAGCGTGGCGGCAAGGGTGTGCGCGCTTGCAGCAGCAGCAGCAGCAGCCGCAAACAGTAGCAGCGCCTGCAACAGCGCTTGCAGGAGCGCTTGCTTGAGGTGGCTCTCTTGCATGCACCAGCACTTACTTGCTTGCAGCAGCGTTTACTTGCGGCAGCGCTTGCTTGCAGCAGCGTTTGCTTGCGGCAGCGCTTGCTTGCAGCGGAGCTTGCTTGTGCAGCAGCGCTCGCTTGCGTTACCAAGAGCCCCGAGAAAAAGCGTCAGAAACCGTACGAAACCGCGATTTTGTACGGTTCATTCAAACGGCGCACCATAGAGAAACATCGGTTTCGTTATAGTGCCCCGATAAAAGCCTGAGAACCGTACGAAACCGCGGTTTAGTACGGTTTATATATACGGTGCACCGTAGAGAAAAGCGTGTGTTTGCACAGTTTTCCCTACGGGGATTGGAATCGCACCGTAGAAAAACCGATTCTACGGGGAACCGAACCGAACCGGACCGTATGATATATCACTAAACCGAACCGCACCGTGGGTTTCGGATTCTTTGAAACCGCACCGAACCGCACCGTAGGATTTCCGATTTTTGAAAACCACACCGAACCGCACCGTAGGATTCCGATTTTTGAAAGCCGCACCGAACCGCACCGTAGGATATATCTCAAAACCAAAGCGCACCACAGGATTTACAATACCTGAAAACCTCACCGAACCGCACCGTAAGATTTCCGATTTTTTAAAACCGCACCGAACCGGACCGTGCGATTTCCGATTTGAAAAAACCGCACCGTGCACGGACGGATAACCGTAAAGATCCCTGGAAAAAATCGCATCGTGCGCTCGCGTTGCGGGGAAAAAATCACGAGAGGCAGCATCGCTCGCGGCTAGCGGCTATTCTACGCGTACGAGCGAGGTTGGGCAGCACTGGAATCGTACGAGGCGGAAAAACAGTCTCAATCACTCTCTCATCTCGCCAAGAAGCAGGTAGATCCGACGGCGAAGAGCGCAGCTGGGTGGCGTGAAAAACGCTACGTCCAGGTTTGCCCGGCGCTCTCCGGCCCAGAGAAGAAGCAGCTGGCTCAACGCTCTCAGCGGAGCCAGGTCGCTTGGACATCAGTAAAACGCCACGTCCAGGTTTGTCCGACGCTCTTCGGCCCAAAGAAGTAACGGCTGGTTCCACGCTCTCAGCGGAGCCAGGTGGCTTGGACGGCAGAGGGCACGAGTGGGGAGTCAAAACTGCAAAACCCAAGGTCTGGCTGGTCACGCGCGCCACGCGCTCCGAAGGGTCCGACGCGCTTCGGCCCCGAGCAGAAGAATCTGGCTCAACGCTCTCGGCGGAGTCAGGTGGCTTGGATGGTAAAGCTCGTTCCGGCGAGCGAGAAGGCTTGGAAAAGGTCTTGAACGAGATCCGTCTGCCGGAGGCTGGTCGAGATTCGCCTAGGGGCCCCAGCCCTGGATCCTCAGACGGGCATGTTGTACAAGGCGCGCGATCCACGCCGTCATCATGGGGCTCCTGCCGAGACACGCGCTCCGCTGGGTGGTCTGTTGTACAAGGCGTTCGATCTCCATCAACGAGCTTTGGGCGGTGGGGCACTGGGCGGCTCTGGGCCTCAGTGTTTCGTCCACCACGAGGGGAAGCAGACCCTCCCTCCTTGTGAGTCTCCATCGTGCAGTGGAGCAAAGCGACTCTAAAAATAAACTAAACGAAAGCAAAAACAGAGTGAAAAAAAAACTTGTACCGGCAAAAAGGCGAACAATCCTAAGGGCCCATCTTAAAGGGGTATGCTATATTGGAGTAAAATTTCAAATTCTATGAATTTTAATTTGATTTCGAAAAAAAAACGTGTTTGTGTCCTATCGTGCGACAGCGTACTAGTTGTCATAAAAAAACAATTCGGAAAAAACGCACCGCGTCACACAACGCCCAGCCGACGAACAACGACGCGCGTAGACGAGAGCGAAGGTTTGCGCTGCCGCGTGCGCGCCGCCGCCAGCCTCTTTTTCTTTTCGGTCGCGCAGGATAGGAAGCTACCACTCTCAGGGTGTCTCGGGTGAGCGGAGGGAGCCCTCAAGCGCCACGTACGGAACAGCAGCGGTGATGCAGCTGTCGAGGTCTCGAGCGCATCCTCCGTTTTTTTGCTCGTTTGCCCGGGTTTCGTGATTGTTGGCCGATCGAGCAGGCAGAAAAATTGGGATTGCGGCCGCAATGATTACTTTTGAGGCGCCACTGCCGGGGTACAATGTTCTATGGTCTGTGGGCGTGGGCGCGGCTATATAATATCCGGTCCCCTCTCGTTGAGGGTCGCGTTTTATCACCTCGATCGTGGTCACCGAAGTGGCCAAGAATCGCCCCAGACTCCACCGAAGGTGTTGACCCACCATGAACATGCTACGTCAAGACCACGGACCTCCCAAATTCCAAATTGAAACTAGAAAAAATAACACGAAAAAAGTCCCAAAAAACTTTCCACTCAAATTTGAAATTTCTAATTTGCCTGCTTGGTCGTTGACTCTTCGTCCAATCAGATGCAAATTAAATTTGAAAAAAAAAATCGAATTGAAAAAAATGAAAATCCCCGTTAAGATGGACCCTAAGCCGAAGACGCCACTTGTTAAGATTACGGAGACCGGGACACTTATCCCTGGACAGGCCTGCTTATTAAGCCAGCACTCGTTGGTACTCAAGTTGATGTTCGCTTAGACATAGATGAGTCACCTTATTCCTTTCGTGCACGACGGAGACTGAGACCACGCCAGTGCCTCTCTGGAAAACCCCTGGTTTTCCACCTAAGATACGTCTTCCAAGTACTACAACTACGATCCCAGTGCCAGAACCCAGGTAATTACCGGGCTTTCAACCTCATACAAAGCAGTATCATAACACTGGTACCTGGTACCGAGTACCCTGTTAGTATTGGTATGATCAGTTTATAGCGAGGAGCGCGAGCCTTTTATTCTTGGTTTACCAAGGACAAAAGCCTCTTGCATAACGAATCGTACGAGGAGAGTAGGGTGCCTTGCTTACATTTTTTCTTTGAGGGCGTGTGTGGGTGTGTGCGTCAGGGTGTATCTGATTCAACATTTGTTCCGGCCACGTTCGTTCACCGCGCTCAAAACGCACGCGGAACCAATGCCAATCCCGGTGGGCGCTGTCTGCACGCAATAGCGAAATCTTCTCGTGCCGGTGTGGTTCCCAGTCGCTCAGAGTTGGACGAGCTAGGCGCGGCAACGTGTATAGGCACATGGCTGGGCCATGGTTTGGAAAAAACAGAACTGTCAAGTATCAAAGTCGTGTTTGTTTTTGAGTTACGACCGAACGAAACCTCACTCTACGAGTACTCGTCGAGTACTCGTAGGCAGAATGTGCCTGTCCACAGCATCATCCGGCCCGTGTCCTGAAGACATGCTGCTGGTGGGATAGTTAGGCCCACCCTCCTACTGACGAGGGGACGGAGAAGCAGGAGAAGCTCTGCCGTACAACAGTATTCGTGGTGGCACCTGCTACGAGAAGCTCTGTTGGACACATGTCGGATGCATTTTGTTCGTCTTCAAATCATGTCGAACTTCGAGGTGAGGAACCAGGAAACACACAGGGAAAGCGAGTAGGTGTACAATGGGTTCAAGGGGTATACCGACAAGCCAACCGTGCAGCGACGCTGACCCTGACCCTGTGTGCCCTACTGTTGCTGCCGCCGCCGCGTCTGCTACTGCTGCTGCTGACGAGTTTTTTGCTCTTATAATAATGAGCCCAAGCGGCACGGATGCGTTTTGTATGTAGATGTTCGTTCGTCTTCATTCAGCACAACAATCTGTGTTCGCTCAATATCATGCATCGCAGATTTGACTACTGCAGGTACTGAGGTTGCGCCATATTACCATCAATTTCTAGTAGGAGTAGGGTACGTCGTATCACATGTACTACTACAGGGTTCCCGTTTTAGAGATACCTGGTATTTTTTATAGGTACTGCCGACAGGCATAATGGAAGAACCTCGATTCGCCCACCGCTTGTTTGCAACGATGGTTCTTGAGGATCCCACGACATTGAAATGCGAGTCCCCTTTTCCTCGCATTCGACTACATTTTTTTGTAATACTACACACCTTGAGTAACGTTACACTCGGATAACTCTTATCTACGTCATGGGGCCTGACACAGCGCCACGGCAACGTCCTGACATATTGTTAGCTGTGGAGATGCAATAGCGTAAGCGGCAACAATAATAAGATGCATACAAGCGAATGTTATAGGACATGACCCTTATATTTCTCTCTCTCTCTCTCTCTCTCTCTCTCTCTCTCTCTCTCTCTCTCTCTCTCTCTCTCTCTCTCTCTCTCTCTCTCTCTCTCTCTCTCTCTCTCTCTCTCTCTCTCTCTCTCTCTCTCTCTCTCTCTCTCTCTCTCTCTCTCTCTCTCTCTCTCTCTCTCTCTCTCTCTCTTTCTCTCTCTCTCTCTCTTCCTCTCTCTCTCTCTCTCTCTCTCTCTCTCTCTCTCTCTCTCTCTCTCTCTCTCTCTCTCTCTCTCTCTCTCTCTCTCTCTCTCTCTCTCTCTCTCTCTCTCTCTCTCTCTCTCTCTCTCTCTCTCTCTCTCTCTCTCTCTCTCTCTCTCTCTCTCTCTCTCTCTCTCTCTCTCTCTCTCTCTCTCTCTCTCTCTCTCTCTCTCTCTCTCTCTCTCTCTCTCTCTCTCTCTCTCTCTCTCTCTCTCTCTCTCTCTCTCTCTCTCTCTCTCTCTCTCTCTCTCTCTCTCTCTCTCTCTCTCTCTCTCTCTCTCTCTCTCTCTCTCTTTCTCTTGGCGACTCTGGCACGGTAAGATAGTTTAGAGGGTAGGATTGAACGCGGGAGTAGAGGGTAGGATCCTACGGGGTCGGGTACTGTGGTGCCCCCTCCCTCCCCCTCGATACTGCTGCTTTCTCCCGCTTCGAGTGTTCTCCCGCTTTGACGGGGGAGTATAGAGTAGGGTCCTACGGTGTCTGGGACGGTTGTGCTCCCTCCCTCCCTCTTAAACTGCGGTATTCTCCCGCGTTGACGTAAAATTGGAGGGTATGGTCCTACGGGGTCTGGTACTGTTGTGCCCCCTTCCTCCCGCTTGATACTGCGGCAATCTCTCGGTTTCACGGAGGAGGGGAGGGTAGGACCCTACGGGGGCTGGTACTGTGGTACTCCTCTATTCTCTCTTGAAGGGGGAGGGGAGGGTATGGTCCTCCGGGATCTGGTACTGTGGTGCCCCCTCCCTCCCGCTCGATACTGCTGTATTCTCATTTGGGTCCCCGTATATGTGGGGACACTACGGGTTTCCCCTTTACTTGTGTCTGAGCCGCGTGTGTCATGCTTCGGGGGTGTTCCGGTGGTACATGGCCCAGTCGTCATCGCGGCCTTCGCTTACCTTTCCCTCCCCTCACCCCATGGCCCCGACCGTTGCGTTATCTCGCTACCACGATCGTTGCTTCGGCTAGAGTTCCAGCAGCTTATCGTGGAGATGACCCGGACCTGGAGGAACTCGGCGGGGAGCTACAACTGGTACAATTTCGCACGCAACTTGCGCGCGGCAGCCGTTCTAGCCCAGGACATGGGCCTGAACTCCGAACGGGCGATTTTGGAGCGGACGCTCACACGGGGAGAGTTTGTGCTCAGGCGTTTCAAGTGCCCCGCCGTGACTTTGGGGGTGTTCACGGATAAGCTCCCCAACTCGCGCGGCCTTGCCAGGGCCCAGATCGATCGACCAGAACCTGAAGGACGGGTGGGCCATCCAGAAGGCGCTGGGCGTAGGGTCTACGGCTGGGAAGGCAGCGCCCCATACGCGGGGGGCTTACGGCGCTTCTGCCCCCCACGGCTATTCGACGATCGCGGGTTATACTGCCCAGTGAGCACCGCCGGCTGGCTTCGCCCCGCTAGCGGCAGGGGTGGGGTGCGGGGGTGCGGCAGCCGCGCAGTCGATGGCGCTCCCACTCCCATCGGCAGGGGGGGGGGCGCAAGGAGGAAGCGCGGCAAGGGAAGGCAGGGCGCAGGCAGCGGCGGCCGTGGCAGTGCCCCGCTCCCACCTCTGTCGAACCGTGCTCTGTCGGCCATCGCCAGGTTCAACTCCGTCATGCAGGATGAGCAGCAGCAGTACCAACAGGTTCCGGGCGGTCTCACGTGCGACAAATGCACCGCTGCCGGAAAGAACCCCATTCACGACCACCGAGTCTGTGCATTTATCCGTTGCTCCCGTTGCAGGCGCGGGGGACATCGGGGATCCGCCTGCCCGTGTTAATATGGGTGCTAACCGCAGCCATGGAATGGTCGCCTTGCACGTAGAGTAGCACACGGCGAGGCCCTACACCACGTGCGCCGCAGGAAAGAGTGGCGGGGGGGTGGGGATAGGGCGAATATTGACTGGCGATCCCGGTTCGGTCCCTTAATTGCTCCGGTGGCGAGACGGCCGAGGTAGTTAGGCACTGGGACGCCCGTCTCCGCGCGTGTGACTTGTAGTTTCTGGCGTTCGGTTCCCTTTGACCCAGAAGGATAGTCTTTGGGAGCTGCCGGCGCATACCAGCCAGCCGGTCGCGACAGCGGTTGCCTGCAGAGGCTCCATGGTTTGACGATTGTTTGGCTGGACCCAACCGGGGACTTAGGCGAGGGCGACTCTTGGTCTCGCCGACAACCGTGTCTAGCTGGCGTTTGGTCCGTTCCACTCACGAGTTTAAAGGATCGGGGGCGGCGCACTTACATTAGGAAGCGGCGACCGTGATTTCGGTCATAGACTCTCCGTTGGCTGGGGAGGGACCCGCTTGACTTATACTAATATAAAGATATTCGCGCTCACGGGTGGAGGCGCACCTTTGGGTCTCACGTTCGCTCTCAATACTCCAACACCACGGGTTTGGGGTTTTCATGTTGGTATATGGTTTTATGTATGTAGTTTGTTTCTTGGTTTATTGCAAGTTTCATCTTGTTCGACTGTACTCAGACACCAACACAACTCGTTATCCACACTTTCTGTTACTGTATTAACATCCATGTAGATACGCACGGAGCTGCGTTGCCGGTGTCTGTGCAATCGTCATGTTTAGTCGACGACCCGCCTGGATACACAGCTTCGCTTCGACGCTTGCTTATAAAGACTTGCTTACTTTGTACCATGGGGGCAGAATTCGGCCCCTCGGTGAATCGATTACCTCGTCAACGTTGTCACGCGTGTCTTCGCGGGGTTGCTTATGGCGCGATACAGCATTCCGTATACGATGCTTGCTGGCAAAAATTCACGTACTCCGTACCAGGGTGGCAGAGTTCCACCCCTCGTTGATCCGATTACTCCCATTGAGGATACACGCGCGTCTCGCGCGGTTCCCATTTGCACTATGTGATACTCCGTAAATATATGGGTATCCTCACCGTTGATCCGATTGTTTCCATTAAGGATACACGCGCGTCTCGCGCGGTTCCCTTTTGCACTCCGGAATCATATATAGGCACCCTCACCTCCTTTCCCCCCACGGCGCGCTGTAGGTGGTCGCCGACGGTTGGCTCCGTCGCCTCGATCGACGCCACGAACACGTGTGGCCCGTTCTTCTCCCCACGCCCCTCTTGGATACCGACGAACGCGAGTGAGTGCGCACGGGAGCCCTGCCCGCCTCGGGAGTGGGACCGTCCGTAGCGGACGTCACTCGTGACCCCTTGCAGGGTCTCGTACGGCGTATGCCGTGGGATGCTCCGATATGGAATGCGGGGGGGGATGGGAACCAATTCGTGCCGGGGTTCGTGCGCCGGCATGTAGGCTTTTGGCTCGACACCATCCTCGACGAGCACCCGCTCCGAGACACGCTGGTGGCGTACTTACGCGACGGAGTGGATCTTCACGATCTTCTCCGAAGGGAATACCGGGGTCCATCGAGCGCCTGCCCGTATGACGTCGCCCGTTTTCCCGGAGCGGTGTTCCACAACCGTATCCCGCCAAGGCTCACAAGGTTTGAGGACGACGAGGTACGAGCCCTCGTGGATCGGGGGTGTGTTGCCAAATGGGCGGACGTCCGATCCCCCGGGGGGCCGCAGCGGCCCCGCTTAGTCAGGGCATTGCCAGTTGAGGAGACGAAACCCCGCCTCATCTACGACGCGAGACCATTAAATAAGCTGTGCAAGAAGGTCCATTTTCGACGGATACGGTGGCGCGGGTGGCAAGCGTCGCTTGGAAGGGTTGTTATATGACCTCGCTGGATGACGCTTCCGCCTTTCACCACATCCTCTTGCACCCCTCCGCCTGGCCGCTCTTTTGCTTCTCGTACGGTGGTATTGATTATTGCTGGTGTGTTTTGCCTTTCGGATTCAGTTCAAGTCCATGGTGCTACCATACCCTTAGCGAGGCGAAAGCATCTTACCTTCGTTCCAAAGGGATCCCGGCGTTAGCGTACCTCGACGACTCGTGGTTGAGTATTTTCCGCACATCCCACGGGCAGACGGCGCGGGAGCATAGTGCTGGCAGCCGGGGAGGCCACACACGTGGCGATGCTGGTGTCGTTCCTGTGTGGTCAGTTTCTGTCGGCCAAGAAGTGCGACTTCCGGCCGACTAGACTGCAGCAATATCTAGGGATGTGGTGCGACTCGGGCACCACCACCTTTCGGGTTCCACGAGATAAGCTAGATAAGCTGCAGCAGCTGCTACGAGCAGCCCTTGACGCCGGAGGTCTGTCCTTCCGTACGTTGCAGCGTATCGCGGGCAAGTGCATGAGCATGTCGGTGGCGATTCGGCCGGCACCGCTTTGGACGCATGCTATGTTCGCGGTGCTCGCGGAGCTAGAGAAGTCCGCTCAGTGCATGGTCGACCTTTCGCAAGATTCTAGGGCCGATCGTCTAAGCGAATTCCAGCTGTGGCTTAATTTGTCGGCTACCTCGCAAGAGGGGCCGTGGCAGCGGGCGCGACACTTCGTGGCGGCCCTGACGAAAGGATCGTCGGGTGCATTGTCTGTCGCATGGGGGGGAGTCGTGAACACAGCCTCGGGCACCTTCCCCGCGGGTGGGGTGTTCCCACCGGATTGGTTGTCAAAGCATATGAACCAGAAGGAAATGTATGCCCTCTATCATCTACTGCGGCAATTCTGCACGCGACATCCTGACGTGTTGCGGCGAGCGCAGGTACTCATAGACGTGGACAACCAGTCAGTGGTGGGTGCCTTTAACCGTGGGCGCGCGAAGAACCGCGAGACGCACGCGCTACTAGTGCAGTTGTTCGAGTTGCAAGTGGCGTATGGATTTATGCTATCGTTGAAGTGGATCCCGACGGCGGACAACGAGGGCGCAGATGACATTTCACGGCCGTCACGGGACGCCATCATCCGCATATCGCCGGCATCGTTCCGAGCGGTCTGGGACGCTATGGACCCTTTTAACGTCGACGTCATGGCATGCACGGCGTCGGTGCTGTGCTCCCCATGGGCTGGTGAGGCACTGCCCTTTTTCTCTCAGTACGACTGTGCGGGTTCGGCCGGGACCGACGTGTTCGCGCACGACGTTTCCCTCGTTCCGGATACCAGTGTCCCTGCCGTGGGGTTTTGTTTCCCACCCCCGATCATGGCAGGCCACATTGTGCAACACTTGGCGGAAAGCGAGGCCCGCGCAGTGGTCCTTTTGCGGGATGTGAAGGCGTATTGGTTCCCTTTGGTGCAGCTAGCCGCAGTGAGGTCGATCGAGGTGGCCGCGGTGGCTGAGGGAGGGTGCTTTCAGTGGCCCAGCCCAGACGGTGGTCTCAAGAATTGACGGTACCCTCGCTGAAGGATGATAGCATACGCGTTAGACTTCCGTACCAAAGGGGGACCGGTGCCCAAGCTTCCCGCTACTATCGTGCACGGACGAGCAGCCATCATCTAGTAGCGTGCATATATATTTCGATTTTTCGGGCGTCTTCGAGCCCTCATCGAGGCTTACGTTCTCCTTTCTTTGGTGTCCTCTTCCAAACAGAACAGCACGGGCGGGAATCACGTTCAGGGTGGGCCACCTGTCGGTCGGGCGGCAACGGCCAGGGACTTGGTTCGGTTTGTGTTTTGCTCTATGTGTCAGGAAGAAAATCTTGCACAGGTTAATGTCTGCTGGAAGTGCGGCTCTCAGCCGGCTCGATCATTGCCAGCCCCGCGGTACCCGGAGCGGGTGCCGGTGGTGGTGGATGTTATTAAGATGCAAGCACGGCGACGCCAGGTACTGGCGGCGATGGAAGGGCGCCCCGGACAAGTCCGAAAAAGCAGGGTGGCCGATGACTTTGACGCGTTTGTGCTCGTGTTTTCGGCGGGGTCCCGGGGTTGGCAAACAGCTACCCCAGACGATGTTTTTAATTTCCTCTGCTTCCTTGACACTCAAGGGAAAGGCACCAAGATGGTGCATGAAGCGTCTTGTCCCGGTGTGGGCCATGGGAGCGACGATACGTGCCTGACGGGGTCTTCGTCTTCTAAACGGTATGCTGCCGAGTCTATCCGAAAAGGTTTTGTGTCGAAGCTAAAAATGGTGATGAAAGATTGCGGACAGGGGGAGGAATGGGATCCCGTCCGCCGGGTAGGAAATCCGTGCTCGAGCCCGTTGGTAGATTCGTACGTTACCTTCGTATCTGAGGAACAGAAGCAGGTCGGGGTTCAGGTCAATCAGGCCGCGCCGTTACTGGAACACACACTCATAGAGCTGCTCAGCGACATGCGTTTGCGCGCTCAGGTGGCCAACTCTCTGGCTGAGCGGATTTCACTAAACCGAGATATCGCTTTGTATTCTTTGGCTTTCTATTCGATGCGTAGGAGTAACGATCGTTCCTTTTCCATGGGTTCGCACGTCTTGAGGCTCCCAGCGTCTAAGGGTTTGATCTTCAACTATCAGTCGGGCAAGACGCTGCGGGCCTCTATGGTAGTGTTAGCGGACCGGAGCCGGCCGGCGATTTGCGCTTTTCGGGCGGTTACGGCGTACACCTCGGCCGCACAGCGGATGGGGGGGGACTTAAGCACTGGGCACCTCTTCCCCGTTGCGACGGCAGAAGGTGGCCGGGGCCGTCTCTCTCTATCCGCGACCCGTATGACGGCGAACTTGCAAGTCTATCTGCGAATGGCAGATCTGCCGGACCACTTCACGATGCATTCCTTTCGAGTTGGAGGCTCGCTCAGCAAATCCCTCGTAGGGACGGCTGTGGACGAGATCATGAAAATTGGTGGCTGGAAGACAGAGTCAGTTGCGAAGTACTATGTATGGGCTACCTCGAGCGGACAAGTGCGGGGTAGGAAGAAGAAACGGGGCCAGAGCTATGCGGACGCTAGCGAGCTACCGTTGTCGCCGGAGTTCAGAAAGGATTTTGCGGCGTGTGCGGGTAAGGACTGAGTTCAGCTGATAAAAGCTTGGGTGAGACAGTTCTGCTCGGGACCAGCGATCAACAAAACAAAAGCAATATGAAAGGAGGCGTAACGAAGTATGGGCGGAACCACAGACCGGCGCAGGAGGCCTCATCCAAGCCAATACTTACATAAAATGATCCACGGTAGAGAGCCAGAATACTGCAGTAAAATGGAGATCCAATCCATGGACTAATATTTGGCTCAAATAATGGAACCATTGATTATCTCGAAATGTCTCGGAATTTGTATCGAAGCGAAGTCACTTCTTCCTTTCGCTCCCGAAACCTCGGGAGTAGAGTTGGTCGCGCCATTTCTTGAGACCATCCCACCCACCCGGCAGTAGGGGGAGTATTCTTGGGCTTGTATACCCAGATCATTTACAGGTACTAACCCCGCGCAGAGTTTTGTAATTCGCCACTTTACTCAGCGCGGGGGGAAATACCGGACGGGACCTCCTGCCCGGCGCAGGAGGCCTCATCCAATCCAATACTTACATTAAATGATCCACGGTAGAGAGCTTGAATATTACAGTATTCGAGCGGCATTCAAGCCCTCCTTATTCTTCCATAAGGTCGGATAACGTAACATTTGACGTAAGTTAGGTAACTTACCCTCGGAGCTGGTCGTGATGCAACACTATGTTAGGATGCTACTAAAATGCCCAGGAGTGTACAGCATAATTATTTTAGCATGCTACTCGCATTGAGCTGACTGAAACGTTACGTTTACCACGTTTTACCATAAATGTCAGGTGGATGTAACGTGCGTTACTACGTAACGGTTGGCCCTGATATTGTTGCAACTTAATGTTGCTATGCTACCGGTTTTGTGCTCTTTTAGGTACAGAGCATGTGTTGCTACCGATACGGTTGGACCCGTTATTGCTGCAACATATGTCGGGGACACGCATCATGTACATAAGTATCAGTAGCATCATGTCACGCATTCCCTCTGAGTTCGATTGCAGCAACACAGCAATAATGGCCTGTGTGTACTTCATGTGTTGAGATATTGCGTAGCATGCTGAAGTTTATGTCCGGTAGACGCACATCATGTGGATACTGCTTTCTGGTAGTCCGTGTGAGTAGGATGATTTCTCGAACAGTGTCTAGAACAGTTTCTAGAGCAGTTTCTGGAACCAATTCCAGAAAAACCTTCTAGAACAGTTGTATACTTTATGGAATAGTTCCAGAAGATCTAGAATATGTGGTGTGAATCGTTCCAGAACCGGCAGTTGGTTCCAGAGGACAGCATCTTGGATTTTGGAACATTTCTAGACGAGTCTTCGAGTGTTCTAGACGTCTTCGTTGGAAGGGTGGGCAGAGCGCGCCCTCGTCCGCTTCGTCTTCACTCCACTTCTACACCATCCAACCTGACTTGGGAGTCAGTCAGTAATCATGTACTGGTACCTTTCTTTGCTTCTTCGTTCCGAGGCACACACCAAGTTGTGACCACTCTCGTAGTGTGACCTCTGTGTGTAGGCTGTTGTACCGAGCACAGTCTACGAGGCGACCGCAGCACACAGCACATACATACTCGCTGCTGCTGAGACGTCTCTCTTTGACAACATATTGTTCTTATGTATGTTAGCTACCGTTTTGGACCCTTGGGGTCCATACAGCAGTCGCGGAGTAATGTTCCTATCCATGATAGTTACCGTTTTGGACTCTTGGGGTCCATACAGTCGCGGAGTAACTCAATATTATACCGAATTTGCGATTCAGAAGAGACCCCCATGCAGTTTAACTTCATTCTTAGGGCCCATCTTATCGGAGGCTTTTATTTTCTTCATTTTTCGCTTTTCATTTTTTTTTCTTCTAATTTTTTTTTCTTCTAATTTTAGTTGCATCTGATTGGCCGAAGAGTGAACCACCAAGCAGGCAAATTAGAAAAATTGAATTTATTAAACTATTTTGAGTGAAAGTCTTTTGGGGCCTTTTTCGTGTTTTTTTTTTTAAATTTCAATGTCGAATGTGGGAGTTCTTCGGTCTTGACGTAGCATGTTCGTGGTGGGTCAACACCCTCGGTGGAGTCTTCGGCGATTTTTCATCGCTTCGGTGACCACGATCGAGGCGATAAAACGCGAATCTCAACGGTAGGCGACCGGAGCAATAATAGCCGCGTGCACACCCACACACCATAGCACATCATTCCCCGGCGGTCGCGCCTCAAAAGTAATCATGGCGGCCGAAATCCCAATTTTTTGGCCTGCTCGATCGGCAAACAATCGCGAAAACCGAGCAAACGAGCAAAAAAACGGAGGATACGCTCGAGACCTCGATAGCTGCATCACGGCTGCTGTTCCGCACGTGGCGCTTGAGGGCTTCCTCCGCCCACCCAAGACACCCTGAGAGTGATAGCTTCCTATCCTGCGCGATCAAAAATAAAAGAGGCTGGCCGTGGCGCGCACGCGGCAGCGCAAACCCTCACTCTCGTCTACGCGCGTCGTGGTTTGTGGGCTGGGCGTTGTGTGACACGGTGCTGTTTTTTCCGGATTCTTTTTAGATTATTGACAAAACTAGTACGTTGTTCCCCGATAGGACACAGACACGTTCTTGTTTCGAAATAAAACTAAAATTCATTGAAATTAGAGTTTGACTTCCATATATATAGCGTTCCCCATTAAGATAGGCCCTTATATCATAGCCGCATTAACACGCCAGAGGGGATTCGGAATACGTTGAGATGTGCGATACGCCCTTCACCAGGCACCACCCACTGAGATCCCCCGCATAGATAGGTCTGCACCCCCCGAGATCGACGACGCGTATAGGCTACCGGTATATATTTAATATTTAATTACCGAGAATACGGACGAAACATATCGCTTTTCCGTCAGATAGATCAATTTTTTTGAAGGGCTCTCAGATCTGTTTTTCTTGCCGAAAACCCGTCATTTACTCGACGGGACGGAAAACGCCGGTGGACTCCTCAGGTTGCCTCCTTGTTTTTTCCGAGAGCTTTCTGGAGCAGTTTTCCGTTTCTCTAGAGTCGTAGTTGGACTGTTCGTCCATATCGCCAGTTAGTTCTGAGTACATCATGTCTTTTCATCGAAAATATTCAAAGATCCATTATTTCTGGCCCGTGTTCTGAAAGAGAGCCTACTTTTGACCCTCCGAACAAAACTGATTGGCTGCTCTAAAAAATATACTAGAACTCTCGAGAAACGGGAAACTGGCCCTTAAAGCTCTCGAAAAACTCCTGGGGGCATTCTGAGGAGTTCGCCGGTGTTTTCGGCAGTCCCGCCGAGTTGACCCTTTTAGGACCCCCGTCCCCCGTTTGGGGGGCAGATCACTTGGAGTTAGATTGGTTTGTGCCCTAATCGGGACTGCGGTATACTAAAAAAGGAGTTGAACGCGCATATTCGGCCTAGAAACCCTGTTCTGAAAGCCCAGAAATATTTTCCCGTAACCACACATGAACTACGCGTTATGGTGATCCTGGAACACACACATCAGTGGTTTTCGTCGCTGCTCCGGAGTAACTCGGTTTTCCGACCAAACTTGGTTAAGATTTTGGAGGTCTACACTTACTTACTTACTTACTTACTTGTCACCTTTTTATTTTTACACCGGTTTTGAACGTATCGCGTCCTGGAGAGCAAATTAATGCGTGGAAATAAGATTTTATCTCCAGTTATTGTGAAGCGAGGTACTGCTGTACAGGCGAAAACTCCACTTTTCCCGTCTCCAGCTGTGGAGATTATAGCGCAAAAAAACCTGCATGATGGATGTCGAAAAACTCCTCGGATTCGGATGAATTGGACGTACGTGGACAGCAGCAAATTGCTGCAGTGGATCGTTTTTTTTCTTTTTTCGGAAACACATTTATTTGTGGGCCGAGAAAAGCCTTTTTTTCACGAACCTTCGTAGAAGTACTAAGTAAGTGTATGGACAGATGTGCCCTTGTGGATATGCATATAACACATTTTTTTACCTACTACTCCTGTATACATACATAGTGTCTTCTCGACAAATAAATGGGGTACGCGTTGGGCGTCGTCTCTACTTTTGATTTCGAGTCGGATCATTTTATTGTTGTTTTCAACTCTCAATGGATTTTGTTTTTCAATGCCAGTTAGTTTTGGATTCCTTTAGGCCGCGCGATTCTGGAGCATTTTGTTTCACATACATGTCGATGCTCGAAAATGAAGGAGAAAACACGGGCACCCCCAGTGGAAAAATGATTTGCCTGGACCATACGAGTACTCGTCGTTGCTTCGTTGCTTTCCCCCATTATTATAAATTGAAAACGGTTGATATATTTGTGTTTTACTACGTGTTTCGAGACAATAGTAACGCATGTTGTTGTGATACTTACTACTTACGAAATCGATGCGACGTGATGACCGAATGACAAACACTATTATACTGCTTTACGTAGTATGTTACACCTAAGTGTACGTACGAGCTAACACAGTATCAATCAATGTGTTCACATTCTATTGAGCATGTACGTACGTTATCTGCGTAACGTTTGCTGCGAAAACAAACAGGAATTCCGATAACCCCATATATATATATATACCTTGGCGTTATTCGCTGTGAGCTTCCGACCTTGCTGCATGGCGGAATGTTGTGCGTTACATCTACATTTGAAAACAAGCTAACACAGTAGCATAATGTTAGCGCCACATTGGGTATATATATGCGGTACCCCCCTCTAACGTGAGCTACGAGACCACATAGGGATCCAGCTAGTACTACCGTAACATTTAGATACGCGCAATGGGCTGCCCACCCTAACACAGCAGTGACACTATTATACTGCCGCCAATATCGATGTGACATAATAAACCCTGTAGGTTTTATTAGGCGATCGACGTGCGATTTCGTAACGTACTAACACGATGTCATCACATCACCTACAAATACGATAGCGTACAGTAGTAACGTAATGATACGAAATATTTCCGCTGACGCCTAACGTCAACATCAAACGTTAAGTGTTACATTATCCGATGTGTGAAATAGTATTAGTATAGAAATCGATCATTCCTATCTTTCACCCCCCCGCCTCATGGCGAGCTTGGGATTCACATCATTCAACTGCACCCTGCGCACGAGTTGACCCAGCACCACTCTAGTTAGCCTATCTATGTGGTTAATCGCGTAGCTGCCGCTGGGCCTAGGCAACCACGTCGGATGGTAACTGAAACGCTTTTAGCTTTTTTAACACAGGGGTGGTTTCCTGTGATCGGGTGGTATCTAATGAGCCCCTGTGGTATTGAACATGCTTTGTTCGATTGCTGGTCTATTTATCACCGCGGGCGCTTTCTTGTGGGGGGGAGTGATGTTGAGGGGGGTGATGGCAGTACTATCTGCAATATTTGGTGCACTTATTGAAACACCCACCCAAGCATCATAGACGGGAGTGAAAAAGGGGAGTGGCAGTGCAAGGCGGGATACTTGATACATTTAAACGCGTCTTCTAAGCAGGTGCAGAACAGGGAGGGTTAGCACAATGGGGAGGCAGCATCGCTTAGAAATGCCCGTGGTGTTTTCGTACCGATTGATTGAGAAGAGCCCGAGGGGGGTGGTATCAAGGGGGTGATGCCAAAGCGTAAACGTATCTGTATATTGGTACCCATATATATACCGTTCGTTATTGCTTGATCTGAAATATCATTATTTAATATCCCGTTGCCCTCTTACGTTTACCACACAGAGACGATGCCAATGCCCTCCGTTTGAAACCCGGGGTAGCCAGCAGCCCGAACCTGCTCCGAAAACAACGACTGGGAGGTGGCGCTTCAGAGGCACTCTCCCCGTCCAATCTACATGTATGTATGTTGCTACTACAGTACGTTAAATTCTGTACACATAACTATTCCAAACTACCGTAGGCCCGCCGTTGAGAGAACTCATATCGACTGATATCGTGCGCTACAGTAGCGTGTACCGGGTAGCGCTAGTACCGGAGCTTGAGGCGTGACGGGCGTTGCCGGGCCAGCAGACATTGTGGCAGCCCCAGCACTCACTGCTGTGGTTGGTACGCCATGCCCTGCTGTGGCTAGCTCGACAGACTCTGCTGCCTAGGCTTGAGGCACAAGCTCGCGGCAGGGGCGCTCTGACGACAGGTGAAAAACGATTCGAAGGTGGCATTTACTTGTGGCTTGGAGCACGTCAGCAGATCGATTTGGGGCAGCAGGCTTCGCCGCGGCCACAGGCGCATTCCGCCCACGGTGACGGGCTGCCCTTGCTGAAGGGCTCTGTCTTTCTCCAACGTTGTTCAGCATGATGTGCGGTGACGAAAGCTGTTTTTGTGAGTATCCCGGGTGATACATTTGTTTCTACCCTTTGCAAGGCGTACCGACCCAGGGTATTCTTTTTCATTGCCTCGAAGGCGCATCGGCCCAGGGGGGTGGTATCTAACGAACTCTGGGGATACACCGGATTATATTCTCTGAGATTTTCTTTTTCTATCACCGGGGGGGGTTTCCCGTGGTGGGGTGTGGTATGTAAGAGAAGGGTGATATCTTAGGTAAAATACGGTGCACGTCGGGTCGTGATGGATAGATCGTCCGCTTGCTTCAGCGCATGTGGTGCTCGTGGGTTCAAATTCCGGCAGGACCACATCTTTGCTTGACTGAAAAAGGCTCGAAGGTTCTTGATTTCCCGATAGTGAGTCTGAGGCGAGCGGCGAGCCCCGGATATCCCTGTTTCCAGATCAGCGAGACTAAATGTTTAGTGAGCTCGGAAACACGTATGTTGTTGGTTGTATAGTACTACCCATTGGTCTACAGTCACTCACATGACTCTGTAGGCCAGTAGGTCGTGCCGCACAACCATGATATCCTGGGCGAACCCTAGCCACGCGCTGCTGCTCTGGGAAGTCAAGAACGTTCTAGTATTTTTAAACCTAGAAAACAATTGATCCTGCGGGACTCGAACATGCGCATACAATGCTCAAAATCGCATGATATACTCACCAGGTTAGTCGGCGCTGACTGGTGGTTAAAATGGATACGCACCCTCTTAGACCACTCGGTCAGCGGCTGACTGAGTGGTCCATGAATCGTACGTTTTCCCTTTTAACCGACTGAACATATATTGTGTACTTTGCGAGTTCGATTTACTCTCTCCGCATTGATCTTGGGGGCACTCCCCTCGCCACATGCTACACTCCAGAAAATAGGAATGCACCTTCCGCTTGTTTTCCTCTGTCTGGGAAAATTGAGGATAGCTGACTATCGAACTCACGCATACACTGCACTAGGAAATATACGCCCCCCCCGGCACCGGCCGCAGCGAGGGAATTACTCCAGCTTTTGAGCGAAGGTGGGAGGTCGATAATAAATGAAATGAAGAGGGTTGATGAACAGTTGGAACTACATTTATTTGGGGACATACATGAGTAGTTTTGGGCGTTACAAAACTTTACCCAGGGGTTTTACGTGACAGAAAACATATCTGAAGACAAAAATGAATCTTCAGGTCTCAAAGCCAAGGGGTTCCCATTCAGCGTCCCCGGTCGCATGGTATGTGGTTCCCGCGCCTTACAGTAATATGATTTCCGTGGGTTCGAGTCTCACTGCGTGGTAATAACGTTTTCTTGCTTCAAAATTGGTTGGCAGAAAGAGCGAGAGCGTGAGTTATTAATAGCAACATTCGATGGAAAATCGACGAGAAGTGGGGATGCTGAATCCTATGCGCGATCAAAATGAAGGCACGTACCGGGGGGGAGAAGGGATGGCAGCTGTGACCAAGGCTTTTCCAGACGATCGCTGAAGGTAAAGCCTCCTGGAAAGTAAAAGTGACGATATAATACATATCCACCCAGCAGGAGTAGTGGCAGCTGGGACCGCCCTGGGGAATAGACGATGGTCATCGCAATGACAATATAGTGGCGCAATGGACGAGTCTATTATCGTCGATAAAGGGTATCGATTGACACGTTTCTCAAAGAAAGATTGTAGTCGGTATTGCCTATCGATAGGTTTCTTTTCCAACCGTGCTGAAGCAGCTCGCTTTAAACATACTGTCACCGACAATGGCTATCGATAGACAGCTTGCATACTCTATTGCGGTCGACAATTACCATTATTGACAGAAACCTCAGACAATCTTTTGCGGCTAGCAATGGCCATTGACGGATACGGTTTGCAATCTATTGTGGTCGACAATCCCTATGGATCGACACCACCACCCTACTTCCACGCCTGCGATGTACTCTGCGTAATGAAGCAAACAAATACATTGTGAACCAATGTCATCCATCGTGATAACACCAGTTTTTGATTAGTGCATGGTTTATCGTGATAAAACAGCACTAACTAGAGCGTGGATGGTATATAGTGATGATTTGGTGACACGATATTGAAGGCGGGAGTGCGTGCATAAATGTAATGCGTCAAGCTCTCTGATTATGTGATCATGACATCAGATACCGGCGTGTGTTCTGCACCATAAACCGTTATTTTTACTCGTCGACATCCAGCAATACCCCTGGTACCTGGAACCCGGTATTACATACCTGACATAAATCAGTATATACTAAGTATCTTGTCTTCGTAATTTTTTGAAAAACGTAAATGCGATTGTGCTATTATTGAGGGTCATTCTTATCGGAGAGCTTTTTTTCCAAATTTTCTACCAGGTACATTTTTTATCTCCAATTATTTCCAAACTTTGGAATTTTTGGAAAAAACGCCCTCCGATAAGAATGAGCCTTACACCAACTCCTTAAATTCTGCAGCTTCAGATTTTGTCTTCCTCATATACGGACTTTATACCCTGCATGCGGTCATGAAACACTCGTAGTCACCCGATCGAAGTATAATACACAGCTTGCCAAAATGAGTTTCGACGAAATCCTCGACCTCACAGCTGCTGTTGTTTTTTAATTTTATGAATAAAGTATCCTGGGTAACAATCTATTATACCTATCTATCCACGTACACCACTGACTGGTAGATTTTACCTGACCAGGTATACCGGTATATTTTACATACACGAAGCTACGGCTGTACACGTAGTGAACCATATAAGCATAGCGTAGCGCGACCGCACTGTTTAGTACCTGCGGTCGCGCACACACCAGGTCACAACCCAGCACCCCCCCAAAGCGGCGTGGTATCCACTTTGCTTCATTATTGACGGTGGTCAGCACCAGTCCCTAGGCATCAATGGGGTTGCCGCTGCTGCACCTGCTGCTTCGCCTTCTGCTGAGTTGGTGAAACCTGATCGGCTACATACAGTGGGCACCCGCAGTCAAGAAACATAATGCCAAGAAAACTAGGCTCAGCTCCGCATGAACAACAAGACAATTGGGTTGAGAAACACAGCGCAACAGTGGCACGAACTCTAGATCCTTTTGAATAGAGTTTTGCCAAGGTCGGTCGGAAACATGAGAGATTGAGCCTGGACACCAAATGAACGCTTCTTAACACCGGGCGCCCACTGTACACTACCATTGGGGTCATTGTCGTCCCAAAACACGTGCTTGCCAATGGCCACAGAGCACTGCCGATCACGAAAATGTGCATGCCAATGGCCATTGTCGACCACGGAAATAAACGTAGAACCGTGCTTGCTTGTCAACGGCGAGAGTCGACGACATTATTATTACGGGGGCCCATAGTTAATAGGACCAAATATTGTTAGTAAAAATGGTGAAATATATAGGTTTTTATGTATACCATAGGTCCTATTAACTATGGTCCCCCGTAATAGTCTGGCAACGTTGCCTATCGACTGATATTGTCGGAAGCAATACGTTTTGGTATCTTCGGCTATAGAGGTACAATAGGATCATGTAATAATAGATGATGCATGAAATTGGTTTACACCCTGGACCATAGAAAGCCAATAATACCAGGCAAACCATTGCGGCTACATACAATACACCTGACCTGAAAAAGTGCGCACCAATGAAAATTGTTGGCCACAATATACCGGCTACTCTGTTCATCGATAGGCATTGTCAGTGAGCAACATGTGCCCGGCAATGGACACAACATGCCTTTGTTGTAACAATGGTTTGACGAGGTTGTCTGTAGATGACCACTGCCCTGCAAAATAGATGTCGGGAAAGTAACCGCGACAGACACTGTTTGAACAATAGACGACGCAACTTGCCGACCGATATGTATTGTCCCCAACGACAGACACGCAAGGTGTCCACCAATAGCCATCCTCACCCGCAATGAGTAGGTTTAACAACCTGGGAGAATGGATCTTTAGGGATTCTTTTGACTTGAAAAATGCGTAGCGTGGTCTGCACGTCGGAGTCGTCGTCCGCAACTGAAAAATTTCCTGGTTCGATGAAAACGCGGCGCCGCCGCGTGTATGGCGAGTTTTGGCCCGTTTTGGCTGCGGTTTGGGGTTAGGGTTAGGGTTAGAGTCAGGGGTTGGGTTGGGTCTTCGCCCGTACCTTGATCCCAACAGGAACCAAAACACCTGAACAGCCTACCAACCTAAATATCCCTTCTCCCAGATTGTTAACGGCCCTCCCCGCAATAGATTCTTGAGTGTATTACCACAATAGACTGTTCACTACATTGCATATCGTGGAATGGAGTGTAGATCGAGATGACCATTCATTGTTGATGTTTGCCAACTCCGCCAACAATAGATTTGGAATGGTGTCCATCAATATCCATCGTTACCTACAATATATTCGTCGGCGTGTTTCTACACTATAACTAGACTATTATTTATTGTCTGAATCTATTATTTATTGTAGATCGTGCAATGGTTTTTAAGAGAGCAAGGGAGGGTCTATCATACCGTATTCTCACCATCCAATGGCTAGCAGTAAATTCACTTCTCAATCTATGATGGATGACTATCGCCGTCGACGGACACGGTTTACCACATATATATTGTGTTCGACATAATAAGCCAATCTACAGCCTCACCACCAGTCTGTTGTCGCTGACAATAATATAGAATGTATCGATATATAGCTTGCGCAATGTATTGTCACGTATCTCAATATATATCAATTGATTGGCCCAAATGCACCAAGACCGCGACGACTATCGATGGGTAGCTTGCGCAATCTATTGTAGCCGCAATAATAGTCAACGATGGACATGCCACACATTTTATTGCGGCCGGCAATGACCATCGATGGACTGGGTTCACCATCGTTCGAGTCCGACAATGCCTATCAATCGACAAGAAGTATCACCCGTCTAATGCCACCCGCGAAAGCTATCGATATATACATATTTTCCCTTCCTACATTGTCAAAGCAATATACTGCTGTTGTGTTTTCGAGGGGAAAAAATCAAACATAATGTGTGTACCTGCGCCTTTAAAGCCATTTATTATGGGTACGCGTCGTGTTGCACTCTGGAAAGGACCTATTTGTCCCTTCTGAGAATTAATTGGCTAACGCTCTCTCGTACCGACATATGGCTCAAAAGGCGTAGGTATACTTGTCGACGACTATTCAAGTGGGCCTTCACCTGTTGTTTCTATTTTGAAGTGTACCTGTAAATGTCTCATCGTGCGCCCTTCGCGGGAAGCTTCATAACGACCAGTAGTCCACACGAGATACCGGGACTGTTAGCCAATTCAAACCCACCTCACCTGTCAACACTAACGCGTGCGACGCACTGCGAAGGCAGCTTCCGCCGGAGACAGCAAAGGCCGCGGAAGAAACTGTGCGCAACTGGCCCATCTGAATATATTACGTGGAAATATAAGGCGTGCCACACTAACAATGTTCCTCATTATTTGGTAAATTTAATGTGTGGAAGTAGATGGAAACTTCCATGGAAGCGCATGGAAGTTTCCACTTTGGAAGCTAGTGCAAGCCAGTGGAAGTTTCCCAAGTGGAATCAAAGTGGAAGTCCAGCTTCCACTAAGCTTCCATGCACCTCGATATACTTCCACCTACTACTGCCACCCACTCCCAACCACTCCCACTCAACTTCCTAAACTTCGTTCAACCTTCCACAACTTGCACTCGACTTCTAAAACTTCCCTTTCGCTTTTACCTTTCTGCTTGGCTTTCCTGACCCACCCCGACCTGATGTCACTCTGATGCAATCCCATTTGGCACCCTGCTCCTGCCCACAAGGTACATAAATACGCTTTTCTCTCCACAGGGGCCGCCGGGGCCCGTGAGTGTGACGCGCGAACCGTAAACGGTCAGGAATCGTCGATCGGTCATAAAGCGTCCGATGAAAGTGAATTGAAATTATATTGCATGGAGGAGTGGATGGAAGCGGCTTTGGACGTAAATGAAATTTATCGGTGGATGGAAGCTTCTTTGGACGTAAATGAAATTTATCGCAGGGATGCGCGGAAGTTTATCTGTCATGGACTTCCATTATACTTACATGCACGCTCACATTTGGAAACTTCCATTTAACTTCCATTCAACCTCCAGAACTTCCGTTTGACCTCCAAAACTTCTACGTTGGAAGTCGAATAGAAGTTTTGGAAGCCAAATTTAAATGGAAGTCAAACGAAAGTTTTAGAAGTTAAATGGAAGTCGAGCGGAAGCTTCCACGCATTTACCGCAGAATGAGGTGGAACCCACTCTGAAAACTCCAGTATGACGGCTTCCATAAAACCTTCCAGTCTATGTATCCCAATCTCTTACACTTCTCTGTGAAGCTCAGCCTTCTTGTCTTCTTGCGGTGGCCATGTTCTCAGTACTGGCGAGTACCCTTCTTCTGGTACACTACTCATGATACTGCCCCGTAATTTTCTGAAGCTTTATACTTCCGGCGCTACGCGTCATGCCGTGACCATGACTAACCGGATGGTCTCCTCGCATACTGTGCCCCTCTCTCAACGTTTGACGCGCACGAGCGTAGTTTTGGGGGTATGGCGAGAGACGCAGAACGTTTTGTGGTGGTCCTGATTGATTGTACTCTGGGCGGTGCAAACACAACGCGGTGGATAGTGTCACCATAACAAATCGCACGCCCCTCCCATGTTATTTACTGCTCACTTTGGCCGTCGGTGCACAGCCACTCGTGTGGCTATCCAATATTTACACGGCTACGACAAGCATCCCCACACAGCCAGGAGAAATTTGCGGCAATCCACAAGACGTGGATGATGACATTCTACCCTAGATCGCTACAGGTAGTATTGTTTTCCCGTATACCTGGTATACAATGCTCATGGTTGTTCAACTCAGACCTCCCTACCGAAGGATGATCGTACACATTGCTGTACGGTATTGCCATACTCTGACATAAGGTGAAGTAGATCAGTGGCGGGTCGCTACTCACCGTATGGAGCAGGCGTCGAATGCCATCGAGCACATTCAAAAAGACAAGGAGGCCAGCCCCCCTACGCGTATTATTCGACGTGGTTTCAAGGTTACTACATCACAGAGTACATACATGCGTCTATTTCGATGTAGGAGTTGAGCTGAACAACCATGAGCACTGCAAATATACTGAAGACAAGAGACCAAAATCGGGTATAAACGATGGTTTTGTGGTCAAAATCGGATACCTTTCTATTTCAGTGACCGCGATGGCCCCAGGACGCCATATTATCGGTCAACGCCGGCCACCACCCGATGCTGGCCACATTTGCGCCGGGTAGACGAATACACCCGATTGGGCTACTTACCCCCCAAGAGGTACATACCCGATTATTGTACCCACCTACCCGAAAATGGTTAGACTATTCGACCAGAACGACCAACCACCACCTCGGGGTTCATGCCTCTCGTCCCGACGAAGACGGGCAAGAACCATCTGCGTGATGCCCATGATTAAGTTCGTTCTAGACTAGTTCATTCACTCTCTCTCTGCTGTGGTGCTGAACCAACCACACACAAACCGCCTCTCTCCCTCCCTCTCCTCTGCTCTCCCAGACCAAATTTGCCACAGACCTCTCTCTCCCCTTCTACCGAACCAAAAGCAACCTGAGCACAGCAGTAGTAGTGACGGATTATGGGCGACGCTGCCAACTTCGTGACGCGTAAAGAGGAAGATTGTCGTAGTGGCAACCTGGTGTTTGGGGGGCATCGGGCAGAAAAAATGAACCACTGAAGGAAGGAGATTATTCCGGAGGGTTTCCATATAATAAGAAGGGATATTTGGTATGCAAGTTCCAGATGATTTACGAGGACAGATCAACGCAGTTCAGATGCGAGCAAGCAGCGGTAGAGCGGTGTGAAGCGGGGTCGTCGGTGCAGCGAGTATCCAGGATAGATAGCTCACGGGCAAGGCCCTGAACGAGCTTAACAGAACCGGGCAAGGGACGTTAGGGAGTCGTCGAGTTGCCAGCAGTCGGTGAACCTGTGCGTTGGGAGGGCCGACGAGCGGGATGGGGGAACCTCTTGCCGCGATACAGCAGCAAGACGAGGAGCACGACAATCTTGTGGGAGGCCCGGGCCCAAGGTGGGGGTCGACCCAAGGGAACGGGGCGGCCGGTAACGCGGACGGCGATCAGTCTCCAGCAGGAGGGTCAGGCAACAACGACGACGGTAGAGTGCGAGTAAATACCCTGTGTAGCCGTGGTACGAGTAGGAACGTGCACTTTGAGGGTAGCCAGACAGTACACCAAGGGGCTCACATGCAATCGGGTAGATGGGATAGGGGGGGATACACGTCGCAGAGTAGGGGGCGTGGGAACGGCTCGTATGGAAGCCGCGAGCAGTCCAACTCCATACAGCATGCCCCATCTCCGCAGCGTAACAACCAATTTCCCCCTCAAAACAAGTTTCAAAGCCCCCCATTGTCGACTGGAGGGAGTTCTTGTCATCAGGAGGCGGGGGGGAGGTGGGATAGCCGCCCGCTCACGACCTTTAACGGGCCTTCACAGGCGACCTGGGGCCCGGGAGGCCCGCCACCGCAGCATCAGTAGCAGGGGTGGGCACCGCAGCAGCCACATAGCCGGGGCACGCCACAGCAGCTGCAGCAAGCGTGGGCCCCACCACAAGAAGGGTGGACATACAGGGGGGGGGGGGGGACCACAGCAGCAACAGCAGCAGCAGCAAGGGTGGGCATCAGAGCAACGCGGGAGGGCAAACGCGGGGGGGGGGGGGGGGATAGGTTGGGGCGGGGCAGTACCGAACCCGCGACAGCAGGAACAGCGGTCAAGCATGCAGCTACAGCAGCAACAGCAGCAGTCAGGCTTGAGGGGGTTCGGGGATGTAAGCGAGTGGGAGATAGACGTGTCGGGGTCGCGGCAGCAGCAGATAGGGGCACCCGAGGGACAGTGGGGGTGGGCGGGGGAAGAGACAAGTCCGTGGGATAGGGGAGCACGGAGGTTGCACCGGCAGCCGCAGCACGAAGCAGCCCAGGGGTGGGGGGCAGGCACTCTTGCCTCGTTCAGCACCAGGCCGCAGTGGGGGGAGGGAGGATCATCGAATTTCCCGACCGGGTTGCAAAGTTGTGGGGGAGGGGAGGGACGCGGGTGGGGGGGCGGGAAAGCTGTAACAAACCAACTGTAGCAGAGACGATGTAGCGTAAGGGCAGCCGCTCAGTAGTCGTCTGGTCGTCACTGCGTGCGCATGGGAAACCCCCACCATTTGATTCAGCGGATGCCATGTGCACGATCACGGGGGGTTTTACCGTCAAGGGGGAGGGGGCGCAGCAGGTAGCAGCGCTGAGCAACATCGATGTGCAGAATTTCGCGCAAAAGGACCTTTTTGGCTTCGAGTGAGGGAGAGGGCAGGGGTCGACCACAGGGTGGAGGCAGTGTTTTTTTTTGTTGACGCACCTCATGAAGTACGTGGTGGACGGGAACAAAGCCTTTGGTCAAGCGTCGCTTCGTAGGACGAATAGGCTTGTCGAGCGTTTCAGGGTGGTCGCGCAAGGCGTGAGGACGTTTCACGCGCAAAACACGCAGGTGGTTCTACCTGAGCAGTTTAAAAGGAAGTTCGTGCAATGCTTCAACAAAGACCTCCAGGAGTGGTCGGAGAAGGGGTCCCGGCACGCCCACATGCTCACACAGGAAATCGGGATGTTTCCAGGCCCGAGCGACGTCCACCCGTTGCCCCCACCGCTGTCCTCGCGGACGCATACGTTGGTCACGGCAGCACGCATCTACCTGGGGGACGTAGGGTACGCCGGGGAGCACGCCGCTGGTGGGCACAAGAGGGGAGGGGGGGCGGGGGAGGGACAGGGTGGAGCAAGCGGTAGGACAAGCGGAACCGGGGCCGCAGGGGGGTGGGGTGGAGGTGGGGTCAACAAGCAAGGAGTGGAACGGGGGGCAGTGGGGGTGGGAGGGAGAGGGGGGGCGGATGGGGGGAGGCGGAGGGGACGGGGTGGGAGGAGGGACGGAGCATACGACCAATCCTGCCGTGATTACGAGGAACTCGGTGCGTGCCTCCACGAGCCTAAGAGGGGCTGCCGTGCAGCTACAAAACCCCGAAGGACCCGTTCCTGCCGAGGGACAGAGTCGGGTTGGGGAAGCGTAAGAGGGAGGGCGACGGGGGGGGGGGGTGGGGGAGGAGGGCAGGCGATGGAGAGGGGGGGGAAGGGGAACGACGGGCGGGCAGAGAAATGAGGAAACGGGCGTTGCCGCACAGCGGGGCCAACTAAGCGATCAACCGACACGAGTTCTGAGGCGACTACGACGAGGGCGACGGCGGGGGGTTCGGGTTGGGCGCTTGGCCAAAGGGGGGGTCTGACTCCGGGGTCCGTGGTTTTGTCAGAGACAGGTGCGATATCCGGCCGTCGCGTAGAAGCGCAGAAGCGTTGGGGGGTTGCACAGGGATTGTTGGGAAAGGTGTCGAGGAAATCGGTGAAGGCGGCAAGATTAGTGCGGGTTTTAGCCACGACGGCTGGGGCAGTTTTGTCGCTGGTAACCGGGGGGGGGTATGGGGCGTTGTGCGATGGTTCGGGGGTTCGTTGACAGCACTCCGTATGGACTCGGAGCGCGTACAAGCGTTCTTCGGGGACAAGCCCCAGTTTCCAGAAATCGATAAGTCGAGAGACGTAGTGAGCGTGGGGCTACCGGTAGACGCATATCCAGGGGGGGGGACTTACACAGGAACTCGCATACATAAACCATTCAAGCGCGCAGAAATTTAGCGACGCATCGTGGGAAAAAGCGTTTACGGACGTGGCGGGGGGCACGCGCACGCCTGATCTTATCGATCCCGAGCCCATGCAAAGTCCAATGCCAAAACGAACGCCTTCTACACAGTATGCATGGCCATCTCCACGAGAAAGTGGTCTGATAGATGGTCAAGCAAACTGGCGGCGATACAAAAGGAAATCTACTCACGAGAAATGATTTTTCAGGCGAACGGTCTTCAAACTCCATCCCTTGATCGACACGCGCCCCAGCAGATGATCCGTTGTGAAGAGGGCTTATTGGACGGACCTAAGTATGCGAGTGGAAGTCTATTAACCGGTGCGCGATGATCGCGGGGGAAGCCGCACATAGAGCTGCGTTGTGCGGAGTACCGCAGACGGAGGCTACCGCATGAGCATATCGTATATCGGTTCGGGCAGTTCCCTTGGAGATCAAGTCATGTTGCTCGGAAGAACAAATAACGTACGAGTCACAAGGTGCTCGAAGTCGAACCCGTGGAGAAAAACACAAGTACCAACCACAACTTCTTCCATCCTTGCGTGCCTGAAACTTTAACACAAACAAGGGAAATGTTAGGCAACTCTCGAGGAGAAAACATACACACTTATGTCCGTGGAGCAAATCACCACAACGACTGCCCCTGCCCAGAGTTGCGCGTCTATCTCTCCAGACCCATCGCACATCACCAGGACCTGCAAGGTTTGGGCGCACTTCAGCTCTTGCTCGAGGGCCGGGTGCTAACAGCACGCATTGCTACTGTATATCTAAGTCTCGGCTGTTGCATGGCGTGTTCGTCGCCTCACTCGTTGTCCCTGTGGGTGCCGCTGCTACTACCGTAGGTGCGGCGCTCACGCTTCAACCAGCCGAAACCAACCGTGCCTGTCATATGCCCCTTGATGAATTCCTCGGTCTCGCTTCAGCAGCGACAGCAAGCCTTTTCGTTCGTAGACCAGTACCGGTAGTTTAGGCAAGGTTCCATAGACGAAGCGCGGGAAACGTAGTGAGCATGTGCGAGTCCAACCGTCTATTTCGTTGTTTGCGTCTCTCAAACCCCAGCCTGTTCTCGAATTGAGCGCCGAATACACAAGGTTCGCAATGCTCTGCCCCGAAATCCGACTGCATGATTCCTGTTCGCCCCCATTGAGCTCCAGTTTGTTTCAGCATATATAGCGTCAACTGATACCCCTTCCAAGGATAAGGCACACATTGATAATATCATATCGCCTTAATACCCGGAGGAGACCCGGGCTTGCTGCCACCCACGCCGTTGTTTGTCAAGAATGGGCGTCTACTCTCCAGAGCTCAAACTCCTATCTTTGACCCCTTCGCCGACCTTCTCGGATACCACTTCAGGCGAATCAACAGGGCCCCTCGGCTCCGGCTTGCCGGGAGATATATCGAAGTTCCAGCTCGTTGCCGTGACAACGACCATACCAAGGGCTAAGAGGGTGAAACTAAGATGGTGATCCAACGGGAAAGGGTGGTGGCGGTTGATAGACCAAGCGAAGATGGTGGAAAAGACGGTCGGACCGGTTGCTGTCGCTAGCGATCCCAACATCATCGAGAGGCCGTTGATAGTGCCACGTTGAGAGGGGTCTACTGCGTTGTTGATCGCCAGCGCAAGGTTAATGAACACCTGTTGTCGGGGGGCAGAGGTGAGTACGGGGGACGGGGAAACATCAGAGGAGGGGACAGACACACAGAAAGAATACCGCATGCGGGATTCACTGATCGAGGCGCATGTGCTGCCACGTCAAATCGAGCGGGACACGGCCCTAAGAAATCTATATGGCATGTTCACCGAAAACATACTAAAAAGTGTGTGGTCCGCCTCTACTGCGGTAGGCATGTGTACCCTGGAATCAACGTTCGGCATCGACACATCCGTGTCAACAATCCTGGGGTTGTAGACCTCCTTTTGGCCTACACACTACAGAGCCCCTCACCGCCGACAATCAGAACAAGAGAAACTTGCGGTCTGTCACCCACTGTTTTTTTGTCGCGATGGATAACCGACCCGACGACATTCAGCTATATAGCACAGAAACACCAAGACGACCGACATCGCACGAGAATATCGTAGGGCGGCGTCTACGATGGTCGGCACGGCCAACATCATTAAGATGCTCGACACCGCGAGGGAGACAACAAGTGGATGGAGGCAGGCGTGTTACCCACCGTGTTGGCAGAGGCATTCGTAAAGAACAGCAGGACCAGCGAGGCAGCCATACGAACAGACCCGGAGTCGTGCAATTGGGAGAGGAAGGGGTAAGCGAAGAAGACGGGGATCGCGACTAAGCAGGCACAGCGCTGCGATCTTGTTGGGCTTATCCGCGTAACGATCCGCGGATAGACCAAGAGCTGGAAGATGAGCATGCCTCCGCCACACACAGCAAGGGCCTGCAGCAGGTACAGCCAAATGAAAAGGGTGAAAGCACCAGGGGAAATGGAAGCAGAGGCCGTCACGGATTTACCCGCATGTGTGAATTCGACCACAATATGTTCAAATGCATCGAAGGAGCGGAGGTCGGGGTGTGCATACGGTTGTGTTAGGTTTGAAAGAGCATCGGCAATGTTGCCGACGGAAGCCCTAGACGTATGTCCAATCACCGCCAACCAAAGCCCTATATAAACACACCAAGAGACGGGTCTATACAAGCCTTGCTTTGGATGGCAATAATAGCGATTACCTATTCAATGTTGCAGCGGTAAGATGGACAGCCTGAACAACCGGTGCTGTTCACTCCCCACTTGGAAGCCAAACCAACCTTCTTTGCGCACCAATAGCGCTGTATTGTTACATAATACCGCGCGCAGGCAACCGAAAGACTGCTTGCGCTACAGTAGGTACTGGACACGGGGAAACGCCGGTAAGAACCCGCGAACATAACCAACCCGTAGATAACTCTGAAACATGTACGATCCCGCAAGTCACGGATTAACCGTTTGTACGTACCGAACCACAATTATGAAGAGACGCAAACGAGTGGACGGAGGGATATGTGTGCGAGGGCACAATAGGTGTCCCACACCTGCCCTACTTCTTGGATGGTCCAATCCATGCCTCCGCTGCCCCCGCTGCTGATCGCCCACAGAGGGTACGCTTCATCAAATCCGATGGTGAGGAACTGAAACGAACCAGTCGACGATACACCGAGAACGCGGTCCGACGGAAGGATAGGGTCATGTATACATACACCGGTGCTGAATGACGTAGAGGGGTACTCGGTTTATATATGGGCTGCTTCGGTATGCAAACCAAACCTGCGCTGGCCTAGGTGCTGAGCGCCGACAGCAGTAGGTGCTTTTCGTGGAACTCCAAAAGATACATTAGACGGTTCAAAGGCGACGCGTTGATGAAGGGGGTTGGAGATGAATAGCGATGCTATGCGTTTTAGTCCGTACTCACACCTCCCAGTCGAAGGCGAAACGCTCAACCGAACGAGACACACACCACATGAAATGGTGCAGTACTACTCGCCATACATTCCCCGCCAGAGCTGAGGCAAGAAGAAAACATTCGGAGAACACTCACAAGCTGGAAGAATACAACTTCTAGATGCACGACACACAACCGTCTATAGCGGGCAGGAATTCATTCTTCTCACCGAACACAAGATGCTCACAAACATGACAGTGCGGACCCGCTGCTCCTCCAAAAGCTTCATCGGCAGAAGACACTCTCGTAAGATGGCCGTCCTCCTCCCCCCTCCTTGACGTTCGTCAATGCCAGTTTGGACACTCCGTAACTCCCCAACGTTCAGCTCTCGCCCCCCACTGATCGATCTTGAACGTTGCTGAATGAACGGCAGCCGTTCCTCAGTTTTTTTCTGGACGTTTTTACTGCTATGCCCACCGTTGTAACCGACGCTTACATGTTCTGTTGTGCTACCACTCCCTACCCCCCCCCCGTCCCCGTCCCCGCTCGTCCGCTCGATATCGTAGGTGTTATCTAGGCGAGCCATTTCCACCTCCCCACTCTCGTCAACGGGTGTTTCCTCGCTGCACAATTCCATCTCCGCCGTGGGGATGGGCTCGAAGACGCGCCTGTATCCAGATAACGAAAAACCATGAGCTAGTGTACATGAAGCAATTCGTCAGAAACGGCATACCTCACAGCATGTTTCGTGGTTACTCCGCCGGTACACCTCTCACTGTTCTCCCCTCCGCGATATAGCATACCGACCGATTTAGACTTTTCCGCTTTGTATTGGCTGTTGCTGAAAATTGGCAGACAACACGCAATTGTTCAGGAAACCGCGGTTCAACAATAAGTGTACCCCACGGTCGGGGTATTTGATCAACCATGGACACACGCACAGAATTACGAGTATGGTACTATAGTCTTGTAGAGATGCTTGCGGCAGCGGTGTAGTATTCGGGAGGAAAGGCATCAAATTCGAACCCGTCAGAAGGGCTGGAATTCGGCCGGCGTATGGTATATTTCCTGCACTGCTGTACCGAGCAAGGCGAAGCTTTAACCTGGACCCTGGCACCCGAACCGGCATTTTAATGGACCGGCCCACCGCCCTGCCCTAGATGAGGGTAAGTAGTGTAATCACTGGTATTCAAGCTATCAGGACGAATCACTTCATCTCAATCGTGCTAGTGACCCGTACTTATTACCAGTACCTGTGGCGACCCTTATGGACGTCCAAGGTCTCCTCGAGGAAGAAGAGTACCAGAGGCAGGCCTGCCAGAGCCAGGCTTGCCCCGAGGATGTTTGGAAGCAAATACGGAAACCTGGTCGGCGCGTCGTCGGCAAACATGAAATAGTAAACATCACGAATTATTAACTTGTAGCCCATTCAGTACTGCTCCCACTTTTCGCGGGACACGTTGTTTTTATCGATCCGGTTTTCACTACAGCGGCAGAACACAACAAATACAGCATAAACAAACCGTCCAGTTTCTCGGTTGACGAGACCGAGAGTTAGTTGTTATGGAATAAATACCACTAAATTCGTTGTCCCCCCCCCCAAACAAACGGCGAGGGAAGGTTGGCGAATGGTGAGCTTGAGATGACCAAACGTGAAGGGATGTTGATACAGGAACGCGCGTTCTAGGTGTTTTCAGAATGAGCGTATTCCTTCATCCGCGGATCTCTTCCGCGAGGACGGTGTGTTTGTGGAACCTTGCTGGCTGGATGCGTGCACGGGGTGGGCCACTTCCTAGGGCAGCCGACGTTTGTCGACGCAAGCCGATACAGCTGTAACAATCGAGGTCAACCTCAACCAAGCGGGAAAAGCAGAAAACGAAAGAGCAGAGACAAACTCCCCCGCGCAATCGCGCATTCTGACAAAACCGAAACGACGGAGAAATTGCAGGCAGCGTCGAACAACCATTTGACGCAGTGATCACCAACAAAGTACTCTTACTGGTGTTCGCGTGATCACCTTCCGAACAGCCCCGACTCCGAAAATACGGCGGGGTATTGTTTCGCGGGCTCCGCCAGCAGACCGCCTAAGCCAGAGCCGAGGACAAGCCCAACAGACCAGCACCCTTCATAGCGAGAAATACACGTGGGTCCGGCGATCGTCATCAGAAACAAAACAACACGCAATACTTGCGGGGTGAAATAGGCTGTGTTAGCACGGCGTATGGTAGGGTGTACTCGACATAACTAGCTGGCGGGGTAAACACCTGTATCGCATGATGATAAAAAACGCCCGTTCGTCGATCAAGATAATGGAGCAGGAGGAGGTAGGAGTTTGCGTAGCCTAGCCTCACCTCAGGTTGATCGGATCAAACGAAGCGTTCAGAGATTTCTATACCGTAGATAAAAAAATATCTCAAGCTGCCTGTTTCGGTGGTTGGCTAAAGCTATGCGGTGTATTTTTGTAGCAATGTCGTACAAAGTGTCTTCTAACGTAGTTATACGATATTATACGATACTCGTAGTGCTGTAGACCTATGAAGAGTGCACACGTCGAGAATATATGCTGTTCTGGTTGATCTATTTCGCACATGTCAAGAGGTTGGGACAGAAGTGGGGGCCACGCATGGCCTACAGAGCATCACGTAGAAGCGTGTACCAGATAGAGATTACAAATATCGTACGAGCTCAAAGTACTTTGTGCTTACACACCTGTGAACGCGTATGATATAATTACTGCTCCCTGAAGTTAGTTATAGTAGTACTGCGGAGACGTACACACATATATATTCAAAAGCTGTAGATCTGCGTCGCGGAAACGTTTACAGATGATGCAGATCGGTAAATATCTACGCCACCTGTACAGTGGTCTCCCCTTTCCAACGAGCAAAGTAGTGCGAACGGGTGGCACTCTCTATCAAGTGCCCATTAGGGGTTTAGACATATGTAAGATTCCCGGATGCATGTCATCGCGGAACTGGAATTCCAGGTACTCTTTTTTCGCTTCGAGGTTTATATTTGTATTCTTTTGCTTTTTCCTCCACCGTGCCCACCTGCCTCGACGGCACCCGGGGAGGGCGTGCCCTGCGGCTTCCTCGAGGGCTCGTGCGGTCGGCATCGGCGCAGAAATATGCCATATCGTCGGAACGTCGACCCGCTGGTCGTTTTCAAAACATGAAACGCTCTTTCCCGAAGGCGCGAGGAATCGCAGACACGATGCGAGACCATTATTTTAGGCATTGGATCGATCGTGCTTGGCGAGTGACGCACGTGCAAAAGGTTGTACTGGTACATATATATTTAGGTTTTTTGAACAATTTTTTTTTTTAAATCATCACTTTATTTTCCAGTCTAAGGGTCGATCTTAACGAGGAGTGTTTTTCTGTTTTGTTCCCGAAATTTTGGTATTTAATACCGAAATTTAAATACCGAAATTTCGGGTAAAATACTGAAAAACAAACTGAAAAACAGCCCTCGTTAAGATCGATCCTAACTCGTAGGAGGTTTAACCCTCAACGAGCTTCTGGACAAGTCGTGGTCACAGGTGTATACCCTTTCCCCCCGGTACGTGCCTTTAGTTTTTTAGTATGTTTAGCAATCTGGGAGAAGGGATTTTTAGGGATGTTTTCGACTTGAAAAATGAGGAGCGTGGTCTGCATTTCGGAATCGTCGTCCGCGATTAAAAAAAATTCTGGATCGATGCAAACGCGGCGCAGCAGCCGCGTTTATGGCGAGTTTTGGCCCGTTTTACCTGCGGTTTGGGGTCAGGGTTAGGGTTAAGGTTAGAGTCAGGTGTTGGGTTGGGTCTTCGCCCGTACCTTGATCCCAACAGGAATCAAAGCACCTGAACAGCATACCAACTAAAGATCCCTTCTCCCAGATTGTTAAAGGTCCTCTATTTTTCTGTCGCTCATAGGGTTGGACAAGTACTTATGTAAGTAGATGATTGATTATTGTTTGCTTCTTCCACCGCGCCGTGGCCACCCGCGTCGGCGGCACTGAGGGGGGTGGTGTCGGGCGCAGAAGTGGGCCAAACCCTCAGAATGTCGGCCCGCTAAGTTGTTTTAAAATGTAAATCGCTCTTATCCAAAGGCTCCAGGAATGGCGATATTTTGTCAGCCGTGTCTGATAACTGACGCACGCAGCTGCAAATGGTAGGACAAATCATAACGCCCACTTTTGTAGGTGTTTGGTCACTCGGAAATAACCTGTACGTATGTGACACTGCTCGTAGAAATCAGAGTGCCGCCGCTACTGCTGCGGCTGATGCATTAATTGTGTGCTGCTACACTGCTGCAACAGCAGAGCTGCTGCCGTTTGTGTTCGTACGTTCTGCCGTCCGAGGTGTTTTGAATGCGAACAACAACAACACTTACCGTCCATGTTTCGTCTTGCAAACGAAACTATGTTCGTACGACACCCCTTGGCAGTACGGTCATTTTTCTGGAGCCTCGGCCTACTTTTATTATATATCTCATGCCACGGAGGCCTCTATCATGCAAGTAGGCCAAATATAAGCCCAAGCACCCACGTCGGTGCGTTATATCTCAAGAACTGCTCAAATATCCGGTTGATGATAGGCTTTCCATCGATAATACATACATATTTTGCAGAAATACATTGGGACGCCTCTTTCCCCTCCTTTTGGGCCTATTTATTAGAGACCACCGATTATAGTAAGTACGGGCATGGGCGGAGCCGTTGACAGGCATCAGCCCGCCGCGGCGGAGCCCCCCGTCGCAGATTCTGCGCTCATGCGTATCGTCGCAGCGTTGAGATCCTGAGTCTGCGCGCTTGAAGGCCCTTTTCTCGACGCGAGCTGGACCTTTTCGTTTGCTTCCACTTTCCGCCCCTGTTCCGGCCTGGGTCGGCTTCCTCCGAGTAGGGACTGCGCGGTGGCCTGCCCAAGGGCTCATGCGGCTGGCCTAAGCACAGACGTAGGCCAAACAGTCAAGACGTCGGCACGCATGCCCGACTAGTACTGTCGTTTGAAAATGAAAATATATATATATATTTTGGCCGAGTGGCGAGGCGGACGCCAGCGGGCTCGCTCTGGAAAGGGAAGATTGCTTGGTCCCGGTCGAATTGAATTAGTCAATATACAGAGAAGCTGCAGCATACAACACATAAACGGCAGTACCATAAGTACCAGCACTGCAGTACTGCATTTCATGCATAGCAGGTATACTATACACAGCCACAGCACATATCGCTGCCGCTACATTGAGATGCCAAACAACGTATCACACGAAACATGGGCGTTTTCAATTGAATATATGGTTTTGTAAAAGCAGGTTGAAAAAAACGTCGTTTGGTGTGAGGACACCATGTTTTCTATCGCGTAGTGTTCCGTGGCAACACATAGCCGACCAGTCCGACGCAAGCAATCACCACGCTCACGCGTAGACCTCTCGGCAGTGCTACTAATACCAGTTTCGATTTTATGTGGTAATCTTGGATCTATATCACGAGCTGCATGTACCTGGCATATCTTTCGACATTCGCGGGCATGCGCGGAACAGCGGTGGGCATCAGCCAGCTGTGGCCAGGCCCCCCTCGTGTGATATATTGTATCGATATCTGGTACCAGGTATCTAGTAGCGTGCAAAGTGCTTACTGTAGTGGCACTCACACTCTCAAATACAGCAGTGAACAGGAAACCTGGTTCCTCTTATTATGGACCTCGGCTCCGCCAGACTGCAATATATCCCATGAACTCTACTTGGCGCTGCGGTAGCCGTGCGGTCGCGTCACCTGTGACGAAGCTCATGCCGACCACCACGTGCTCATTTCCGCAAACCTCGGGGATCATGGTCTTGGCTATCGGTACTAGACCGTTCAATGCTCCAAGAAGAAATCTGCCCAGACGCAACGATTGAAGTTTATAATCAAGCAGAGAATTGGTGAACGAACCGACAGGCCTTACTCCCGGTCCGGAGGTGCTCGTCTTCCGGCAGAACGACTTGAAAATGGTTGTATGTCGTACCAGGTATTTTTTTCAACTGATTGTACTAATGAAGTGATCGTAACATGCTCGGATTCCAGTATTTGACCATCCCTTCCGAAGTACTGGTCGAACGTTCGTGTTGATAGTCAAATTCGCGGTATGACAGGTTGTCGATAAATGACTCGAGCGGAGTCACAAAACTAACGAACAAACGCGCCAAAACACTACACACTCGACAAGATAGACTCCCCTGTAGCACGGAATCTGGCCGCTCACCGGAAGGAAAAAGCCCACAAGAAAGTGGTCGACAAGCCGAACGCGATCGAGAGGATCGCTATGGAGCACAACCCCATATATATATATGACCGGCAATCGACCGTAGCGGTCGGCGACCCGCCCCCAAAAGTACGACCCCAAGAAACGCCCGGCCATGAAAGCCGACGACAGGTAACCCGCGTAGAAACCTGTATGTATGTCGTGGTTGTGTTGGGGCGCTCACAGGACCGAGTAACAGCAGTTAGTACAGGAGCCCGATTGAAAGATACAACGAAGGGCGGTGAAGGAACACTCAACGGCAGCTCTTTGACGGAGCCATGTGTGGCGCGTGACACAATATGAGCAGTATCCAGGAGAAACGTTAGCACAGAGGCGCAGTAGCCTATGATGCCTGGAGGTAATCAAGCAAGCCTATGGAATCTCTGGTATGCGAGATATTGAAGCCGATTCATCACGTCGTGGTCAGCACCACTACTGGTTTCCTTGTGTGTTTCTCCTTGTTTTTGATTGGAATCCTGGTATACTCTTCAATCTAGTCCTGCGTAGCTCTCAGCGTGTTTTCGTACATACATACAGTACCCCAACGTATCAAACGACCTCGTTAAGTATTGCTTTCGTTTTTTCCTCGGAGGAGTTTATTACTGAATACCTGGTAGTTGCTTTAATTGTGCCGAATGGGGTTTCCTTCGTTTGCGGGGGAAGTGCCCAAGGGTTTTTTCACGCTTCAAATTTTGGTTGATTTGTGTTCCATAACCAAAGGGCCCGCTAAGCTATTCATGTTTTCAGGCCCCACGTAACTGGCCCAGTCTGTATTATCCATGAATTTGTTGGCGTTCGCATTCATGCGAATAGTTGTCATTGGCTTGGTCTTTCGACGTTTGATACGCAGCCCGACTACTATTCGCAGTTTGGTTTGCGAGTATTCACCCACTTTCTTGAAGATTTCCATTTGAATATCAGTCTACACGATCCAACCACTACAGGGGACCTCTTCTTGGTTCCATTCCGAGGCGTGGGTTGATCAAATTACGTAACATCTTTTTGCTGCTTGGAATAGCCGCATCTTCGATCAACTGTCTGAACTCCGTATACTTCGGAATAATATATGTATAATATGCTATGGGTACGTGAACACCATTTTCGATCTTCGTGCGATGTTTGTTTAAGTATGACTATTAATAACAGGGTGGGCCAATATTTTGAATGTATATCGGTAAATGGTGGGGGTGCAAGTGAGTACACGCAGGGAAGGAGAATTGGTTCGATGAAGTTAGTGGTATTCGATGAATTATGTCAGCTTTTTCATTTTAAATGTTTGAATGAATAACGCCCTGCACATTGTCAGAAGGCAAATTAAAAAAAAAAAAATGCATATCGTATTCCTCACAGAATAAAATTTAAAAATAATATACCGGACATATAAGCAAGGTGAAATGGGACGCCTCGTGCGATTTAAGATACTGTATACGGCACAATAAACTTGGCTGCGTCGCCGTTGACAGGCATGGACTTTTGCGGACGGACTACAACAGCAGTGTATACCAGGTATTGACTACGAGAGTTCATGTAAGTTTCAAGAGCAAGGCGCGACTTCGAAAACGACATACACAAAGACTTCTTCGTGGGACGTATGCTTCTATTCCCGTCGTCTTTGCTCGCTTATCAAATTGATGGGTTTTGCTTGAATCCGATGTGGGCGCATCGATCGAGTTTCTGAACGCCAATAAAAGGTGATATCAACGCCCTTAACCCTTTTCGAACCGCAGCTCCGTTTTGGGGGAAAACCACTTAAATTTCAAGTAGTTTGTCCCCAAAACGGGACGGCGGTTATAAAGGGGTTAAGACCGATACCAATAAGAACGCGACGTATACATTTACATTGGTATATCAAATATACCCACCGGGATATCTCAACACCGCTTGCTACGAGCACGAATATAGAAAGTCCAAACTTTGGAGGCCGATAAAAATAACAGCGACGATGTTGGGCTAAGATCGGCTGAAAAAAAACTCAGCGAAACGTTTTTTTCGAAGCGGCTAGATTCCGAGTCCTCGACAGAACATCGATCGACGAAAAAAACGACTGCGTCATGAACTCTGAACTAAGTGCGCAAGTTAGGGGCTCTAACCCACCCTAGAATCAATGTGATCATGCAGTGGCCGGTGATATGTGGCGGGCGTTGGCCAGAGCGTATGACATTTTGTTTTGACCGCTGGCGTGTAGAAAACAAGCGACAAAAATATCCATCCCTCGCGGATGGCAAAAACTAGACCTGTTTTGGGAGAAGAGCGTAGGACGCCGCCGGCCAATTCTCGCCTCGTAGATTTTGGATCCACCAGATACCCTCGAGACCATCAACCTACATTTGTTAGCCTTGCCCGACACCAATCGGGTTGGCCGTGAGTTGAGTCTATGTCAAGATCGACGGTCTATCATCGCATGGATGAGCTGTTTTCTTCTACAGCGTGTTGATAATAAGCAACAAACTACGCCGCGTACATCCGTGTGAAACATTTTTTTCTGTATCATCAGCGTTTTCGTCTCATTTTTCCCACAGCGGCGGTAAGAGAATATCTTCAGCTACTTCTGCAAATGTTTTATTAGCAATGGTCTCAACAGTGAAAACCAACTTGAGTAGATTCGGATAACGAGTCGATGTACCGTGGGGTTAGTGGTCGGATCATGGCACAGCCGCGCCTTGCTTGGGCAATGAGCGCTGCCAGTATATCGTTATTTCTGTGGTTATTCCCCCCATATCGCGAATTGGCTTTACACAACCTCGGTGTACCGTTAAATGGCAGTTGCATTCTTGGTTGTGCCTACGATGAGGTCACATTGTAATATGAAGATGATTACAGCTGCAACAATATGAGCAGCAACACAGCGATTCAAATCGCACGATCATGTCTAACGCTCGCGAACTTGCCGGCCTCATCCTTGTCGTCCGTAGCCCCCAGATCTTGCACCATGTAGCCCACGTAAGGGAACAGGTTACAGAGGGCGTATGCAACAGTCACAAGACAAACCGCAATCGCCATCATAGGCTGCCACGGAAAAGGAGTCCTCATCTTCGTTTGTTCGGGTCGGGTTGGGTCCGCGGCTCCCGTATGCGTCCGATCTCCTGCGACATCATCGGATCTGGAAGTGGGCATCAGACGACCCGTGTTCCAGGTGCAGCTGGGCCACTTGAGGCGGCTGCAAAGACCGGGAGCGTGAGAAACGAGGCGATATCTGAATTAGAGCAGCCATCGGAGGCAATAATGAAATGATATGCGAGGGGTGGGTGATATTCTTTAATCAGTGCCTTGAACCTGTGACAATAAATCCTGTATAATTTTTAGGGGGACTTTATGGGGAGACGATTTCATTTCCGTGATAGTCACAGCGGAACGTAGTTGATGAAGTTGTTTCCGTCCAACGAAATGGTTTCGATGGAGAACATAAAATTACGCACCAGGGCTTAAACCGAGAAAACAACAGTCAGTCGTAGCCTTAACGGATCGGTCTCAAGCTATGCCCATTGCGCAGTGGCATCGATGTTCATGCACGAAGGATAAAGTGCCATGATCACTGTTGTTTGGGCCTGCGTAAAACGTATACGAGGCCCGAGGGTGTATACACTCGAAGTCTACCAGAAGAGTTCACCACTCTCGATAATTTGTTTGATTGTGTCAGGGTAAGGGTTGCTCTGCTTGGCTCAGACTTAGGGCTAGGGATAGTTATATTCATCTCGTACCTCGTACCACTGTATGTCAACCATTTGTTCGAATATGTTAAGAAACGCAAAAAAAAAATATTGTTGTGCCAACCTACGAGCGCTGCTGCTCAAATATAGTAAGCTAGGTCGCTCGCGTGCTGTTTTTTACTGCGCAAATATACGCTTTTGTAGTGCTTGCGACGACCAAATTCGCATGGAGAGGTTGTACACTTCGCCTTTCCAAATTTCGGACATTAGGCGGCGTGCATGTGAAATACTCGCCCCTCGAGCCTTCTCGATTCAGGCACCAGGTCCTCTCGCAGCACTTATTCACCTTTCCCATCTCATCTCGGTCCTCCTTTCTTCATTTATTTGGAAGTAGTGACGATATATTTCTTCGTGTTGACCACCAAGTGACGTTGGGCTCAAAATAGCTATGCTTCGTCTTCGCTCTGATTGTACTGCCCCCTCGGTTTTGGCTTAGACTCTTACACCTTATCATATGCATCTGATACATACACACCTGGTACATATTATCATCTATCTGGGAACGTCATTTTCGAAAATTTCAGTATGATAAAGTCGGCACGCATCATTTCTTGTTCCCCGCACGTAGTATATAGCACGCTTTGCCTCTAGCGAAATAATGTGGACAGGCATTATGTACGATGCAACCTGAGCATAAGGCTACTCTTCTTGCAGCCTCGTGGCCTCGTTCACTGCCATCGTCCCCACAGCGCAGCACAACACAACAAACTATTGCGTACCATATGCCGAGCGATGATGCGCGTCTCTTTGATACCACATATTCTAGTAACGACTTTGGAAAGCCAACAACATTTATTTACAGAATTTTTTATACGCGTATATTATCCCGCAAATAATGGGTTTTCTTCCTACCCCATATTGTTTTCTACGACTACGTACTACGCACTTCTCCACCCCTGTCCCTTTCGTACCTGTTGCGCGTTCCAACTAGAGGGTGGGTAAGACCGCTATATTTCGGTCTCCAAATAGTTATTTGGTACGACAGTACGTCAGTGTTGGAAATCGTTTCTGCAATCGATGGAGATCGATTTTTCGAAAAGATAGCCCCAAACGAAGGGTTCTCGATCTTTTGGGCGATATCTGGGCAAAGGGGCGACCCCGATTATCACGATCTCGACCATCGATCCTCCCAAAACTCAGCCGGTTTATACGGTATGCCTTTTTATCTTCTCTGGTGTGCTGTTCCGTACGCTGGTGGGAGATACACAAGGTTTTCCTGTGCCATGGTAAGGCGTGTTTAAAGCTGGGAGCGAAAAATCGAAAGAATCGCGATATTCTTCGATCTCTGTCTCGATTCAGGATCGAGAATTAAATGGGGGAATAAAATATCGATCTCGATCTCCGGAAGATCTGGAAAACCGCCAATCGGAATCGGCAAATCGATCTCAACTTCCAACACCACAACTAACTGTACATATATATACGAGTAGTACCGTATTATACGAGTACGACACGTCAAATATTTGAATCGCTTCGTGAGGGGCGCTATTATTGTAAGCGGCAGCAACCTTGTGGTCCATACCGAAACGTAATTAGCCCGCCCCCGTTGGACATATTTACGGATTTAGACGATACATCGCCGAACAAAACCAAAGTATTCACACGCACTACTGTACTATCAACAAGTATTCTTCCGTCCACCCTCTGAAAATATGCAGCGCTTATTCCAATCCAACAATCTGCATATAAAAGGGCAACTAAAACCCAAGGGGTTAAAACACACCGGATTGAAGATGCCGCCAATCAGATCTGAACACTTACTTGACAAAAAGTTGCCAATAATGCTGTTCCCCTTGTGAATCTCTACGTTAATACTGACTCCTAACCGACGTTTCACTTATCAAATCTGATCAAAGTGACGAATCCAGGCAAACTGTGCCCCCTCTGACGGAAGTACAGACACAGAAACGTAATTACACGAAGATGCTTCGCAACGACCGGCCTCAAACTCTCCAAGCAATACTCGTACATGATCAAATTAATTGCGTTCCCCATTCTACAGTAGACATAATATATCATACCTTTTTTAGACATAATCAGTCCAACCCTTCTTATGGTCCCCTACCCAGCATCTATGTGCTAACCCCAGACCGTCGGCATCAGCCCCCCCTGCTCTTTTCTCCTCCCTCTCATCTCTTCTTGACGCCCCCGTAGAGCGAGTTTGTACCGGTGCACTCGGCGCGAGTTCGCAACCTGAGAGGCCACTCAAACTCCCTGTAAAATGTGTTCTTTGCAGATCCCTTCCGTGACCATTGGCCCCCATCGCTTCCTCCGACCACACTCATCACCAGCTCATCGAACAATTCGCTTTCTCCCCTTCCAAGACGCCCAACGATTTCCACAGCAAGGGTTACAACTTTTTTGCTGCGCTCGTCGATTGACACATCTTCAACAACGTGGACTTTCAAGACATTCATTCATCAGTTTTCACCTCCGAGGCACACGACACAACGCTCATATCAATAGTAGCGTCATGTATCTACAGCAGTATACAAGTATGGTGTAAGAGGGTAGTGCGGGGGAACTATAGTTCTGCACTGTCTACGTCAGTCAAAACTGCTGCTGTAGTATGAACAAGTATGTGTCCATCTCCAAGGCACAATATTTTATGCAATACAGACAATAATCAGTAAGCTTCCACCTATTACGAGGCACACGATATGCAAGTACGGTTGGTTGCGTCAAAACCAACGTGCTCCTTCTGGGGGCGTGTCGCTCGTTGGAGTGGCTGGATACGCCGCAAGTGTACTGTAAGACAGAGCAGTTGTTCACAGTCGCGCAAAAGTCTGATGTATTCTGATTGTTTGATCGGTGTGATTTTTGTAGCTGTATATTGTTCAACGGACGTATGCGGTGGGTTTTATGCTTCCCCGAATGGGTTGCATAAAATAGATATTTCGATGTTTTCCAGGGTCACGGGGAAGAGGAATGAGAACCCCCTTGACCTCAGTCTTTTCTGCAACAATCCACAAGAACAACAGGGGACAACTCGTGCACCGGGTGTGGCGCCGCTCAACCTTGCCATGAGGCGCGGGAACAAAATAAGTGAGGGTGTTATGGTATTGTTTATTATGGTGGCAGTCCAGCTGTGTTCTGAGGTCAAAGGGCCTCTCATCCCTGTTCCCCGTGACCCTGGAAAATCATCCAAAAATATATTTTCTGCAACCCAATCGGGAAACACAAATTCCACCGCATATTTCCGTCGGTCAATTTTACATAAATCACACTGCCTGTCCAATCAGACTTGGGTACGAGCAAATCCCACCTCCCCCCTGCCCGTTGCACAGTCATGATCACCTGCATACAAACCCCTCAGCAAGTGTCACACAGCCCACAGATAGATGTCCTGAGGACCAACGCCCCAACGGGTAGGGTGGACCGTAACTGGTCCGAGTCCGGCGGGAAGGCCTCATAGCCTTGGTTTTTGTTGGTGGGTGAGCAAACGCAAGTCCCACACTACCCGGGAGAGATGACTCTCCCGGGTGGCTATCTCCACCGCACCTGCTCCTCTCGGGGGTCAGGTCGGGTCAACGTGCCCAACTGGGCTAAATTGACACACGACACGAACGTGGAAGTGTGGTGAGCTTAAGCTTTATTTTTACCAACCCGCCGGAGGATAAAAATAAAAAAATAAATAAAAAGTGTCTGAGTTTTCCCGAAATTGCTGGCTAGACTACCCAAGTAATTCCCTGATTTGTTGGCCGCCGAGCCAAGCCCCATTCTGGTCCCGTTGGCCAGAAAGTATCGATGAAGATTATCGTTGTCGAACTCAATGGTTTATGTGGTGAGTATTCTGTCCCCGGCACTATGTATCCTTACTAGTACGAGCGAATGCGAGCTTCTCACTAATTTTAATAGGACGGTGCCATAGTTTTAGACCCTTTTCGGGCCGGCTGACCCAAGTTTCTCAAGCGCCCGACGTCGCCCAATGAAGCTATACCGTTTTATGGTATTTTCACATACCAGGTACTCACAAGTTTGAATAAGGGACCCCTGTCCCAGTCGGGCTGATTGAAGCCAACTTTCTGACGTCCATCAACGCAGGTATACCGTTTATTTCAACAGGGTTTTTCGCGGGTCAGGGTAAACCTCACGGGTCGGGTCGGATCGGGTCAGCTGACCCGACGGGCGAAGTTGTTGAGGTGTGTTGACTTGACGCGACCAGACCCGCGAGATTTTGAAAAGTTCTTGACAAGAAGACCCGACTCGACCCGACCCGGCCCGCGAGAGTAGAAACCTTGTTGCCCCGACCCCACCCGATCCGTGAGATTTGAAAATCTCCTGACCCTACCCCACCTGGCTCGCGATATTTGAAAACCGGTTGACCTGGCCTGACCCGGCCCAACTCGCCACCTCCCCATTGATCCGTGAGACACTGGTTTCATGCGGGTCGCCCCATGATATATATATATATATCTCATGGGTCAACGAGGAAAGCTCACGGGTCCAAAGATAGAAACGTTGGTACGTTGGTCGGTTGGCTGGTCCTTGGTCCCTCGAACTTTTTGCGTATTTTTATCTTCATTTTGGTACACCCTGTATTACAGCAGTGCGGCCTGTTTTGATTTTGGAAATTGATGAACGTGAACATGATCCCAATGATTTACTAGGTCTTCGTTTGACCTATGATTGGCGCATGATTATTTCACATATTTTTATGATATTCTCTGGGAGGTCGGCGTATCGGCACGAGAGAGGCCTCTGGCTCGGAAACGGCGAGTATTTATGTTGCACAAATTCGGACCCGCAGGTAGGTCACCAAGGCGGCCTTCCGGCACGCAGCTGCACGTTTGCAAAAAGACGGATCCGTGGGCCAGACCTGTGGGTCCACCAAGAACAATTCGCCGGTCGCGGCGACCCGACTCGCGAATTACCCGTATCTCACGGGTCATGGCCTAAACCGACCCGTGACATTTCGAACACCTCCCTACCGGAACCGACTCGACCCGCGATATTTCAAAACCTCTCGATCTGACCCGACCCGACCCGTGAGACGTCTACAACTCTTGTCCCGACCCGACCCGACTCGACCCCACCCACGAGATTGCAACATTTCTTGACCCGACCCGACCCGCGAAAGTTTGAAAACCTCCACACCCATGAAAAACCACGGGATACGGGATAATCCCGTTATTATCCGTTTCCGTCCAAACTGATCCCGTGGAGTTTTTCGCGATCCAGATCGCGTCCCGCGCAAACTTCAAATCTCGATCTTTTGCAAGCTAGCCACGTTAAATTTAGGCTAACCCCGTGATTTCCGAATCCCGTCCGGTACATTCCTGTGAAATTTGAGATTCCCCGAATCTTGTCCAAACTTGTCTCATGGTTTCGTGTTCCCGCAGGATTCATCCCGTTACTTCTGATTCAACGGGATTTTTTTGTTTAGCTCAGCAGCCGGACGTTCTCACCTCGAAGGCAGGAAGTAGTGCTACCTTGCCATTGTATCCAGTTGTTTAAAAAATGTGCTATAGTTTGTACACCGGTTTCGAATGATTAGAAATGTTTCGTTGCACTAGTCTTCGGACGTCTTTTGTCTGTTTTTGAAGATTTTCCTTTGAAAACTTATTCCCAGTCACTGGGCTCCTGTGGTGCAAAATATTTGAATCCCCAAATCCCCTGCTTTTCAACACTGCTGTCTCGAGGTCTAATTCCATATTTTTTTTAGTATTCCCCTTCTCCTTTTATTCAAGACAAAACGCGATATGGCTCTGTAGCCCATCAACCATCTACCCCAGCTTTCGTCGGGCATAAAAAATCTGGCTCTGTAGCTTTGGGTCACGGATGATACAGTCATTCGATACTCCAGCTGGCATACTAATCCAGGCTCTGGGGCGAGACGTACTCAAGCGTTACATGCCACATAAAATATGGCGACGACATAAACGACGAGGCACAACAGCGCTGACCCGAGCTTGCGACTACGAGGCACAATCGTGTGTTCAGTCGCCGCGAACAATGCGGCGTGGCGTGCTAGTATTTGACGAGATCACGGAGGACACAGACCATTCACGGCGCAACCAATGGGCAGTATTGACCAGACAGAGGTATTTAAATATACATTGCACGTCGACTACACGACGCAAAGCGGGCAGAAGACGAAGCAAGGCACGTCGAGTACACACGATCGATGCGAGTCGTATGCTGCACACTACTACTGTACTAGTAGCCCATGTCGTGTATTCGGCCCCCTAGCCATAGTTATCGATGCGGTCCCCTACTGTACTTGCCCCCTCCTTGTTCGGTCCCCTAGTACACCGGTCAGTATGCTGCTGCTGTTGTTGCGGAACTTCACGCATGCATGAAGCATGCCAAACTCACGTAATGACTTACTTACGGTCGAATATCACTTTGATGTTGTAGATATATTGGATGTAGTATATGCCATATACTAGTCCCCCAGGGGCTGGCATGTCTTGTTGAAATGCCATCATTCAGCGCTTTCAATGATTCGGTACTAGGTACAATGCCCCTACGGATTACGCCTTGTTGACAGGCCATCATTCAGCGCTTCCAGGGATTCGGCCTGTAGAGTAGTGTTTAAGTTGATATTGATATTATTGGCTGGTAAGCACCCTACCGATTCATACAAGGGTACCATCTACGACGCGAATTTTCTGCGCACTACTTTGTCAAGCTCCCTCCCTTAGTAACTCATATCCCGGGTCCTATAGCAGGCACTCCCCTCTCCCTTCCGCACTACCGTGCGTGCCTTCGTTTTAATCGCCAGAAATGTTCGGCGTTTCCTGAATGTTTTGTTCCCTCGCGTCTACCTGCTTCGAACTGTTGTGCATTCAAACCTATATACGAAGTACAGTAGTCTTGTTTCTCCATATGCGCAGCGCTTGCTGCGGTCATACTGATGCGTTTGGTCGGTTCAGGCTTTCGTCTGGAATCTGGACCCGAACCAACACGCGCACAGGATCTCTTTGATACTGGTACACTACCTGTGTTTGTATTCACACGTAATATCGTACCTGGTATCTTTTATCGATGCGATATATCGAAATATCCCGGAAATATTCTCGATATTGATATTGACATATCCCGAAAATATCGCAAAACAAATCGAGAATTATAGATACGATGCCGAACACTAGTACATACTGTATGGGCGGGGCGGGGCGTGGGTCCGGGCTGAGGAGGGGTGCGGGTGGGGGCGCGCGCTGCCTTCGACGTGTGGTGGCCTATGTTGGCTATCGTATCATACTCGTCCAACGTACAATAGAGGACCAATGACATTTATAAGGTGTGGTGTGGACTTCGTTGTCTGTGGTTATTATATGTATTTCGCTGTTCCTTCTGTGTTTCAGAGGTGGTCGGAGTCGATAGCTCAAATCAATGTATTGGCGGGCAGCAGCATGCTGCTGTTGCGACGTAGTAGTTGAAGGCGACAATGAAATAAAGTATGGTAGAGCAGCGTCTCGTTTGACAAGTACTGAAGAACAACAAGACCGCCGTCTAATGCAGCAGCGTCAGCAGCAAGCGACAGAGCTGTTGGCGCTGTCATCGTTATCACCACATACATAGATATTACCAAGGCTTTTCGCGGGTCAGGTCAAACCTCACAGGTTGGGTCGGGTCGGATCAGCTGAGCCGACCCGACCGGCGAAAAGGGTGAGGTGTCTTGACTCGACCGACCCGACCCGCGAGACTTAAAAACCTGCAGACTCGACCCTAACCGTGATATTTGAAAATCTCCTGGCCCGACCCGACGCGACCAACGAGATTTAAAAACCTCTTCACCCGACCCGACCCGACCCGACCCGCCACCTTCGATTGGCCCGTAAGACACGGGTTTCATGCGGGTCGGGTCACCTTGACCGACGAGACCATTCATCTTGACCCGCGGGTTCGATCCGCGGATCCGGCCCATGGGTCGACACTTCCAAAACAATTATATACCTGGTACTCATCTTTGTGTCCCGTAGCGATATGTGGCCTGCCTATAGTGGGTATTGGTGGATGCGGCATGCGTGTATGGATTTGTCGATGTCTTATTGTTTCAATATTATACCAAAGGAGTATTAAGTATTTGTACGAGATAAATATTTGGGGAAGGTAGCGGGAAGTGTTTCAAATGTCGGATCCGAGAGCCGGATGCGCGGATCCAATCCGCGGGTCAGCCAAAAACAACTCGCGCGTCATGCTGCCCCGACCCGTGAGTGACCCGTCTCTCGCGGGTCATAACCTGACCCGATCCGTGAGCTTTTCGTCACCTCTTGACCCGACCTGGCCCGTACCCTGAGTTTTTTTTTGCCCGACCCGACCCGCTAGATTTGAAGAACTCTCGACCCGACCTGACCCGACCCGATCCGTGAGATTTTGAACAATTCCTGACTCGTCCCGACCCGACCGGACCAGACCCGACCTGACCCGACCCGACCCGACCCGTAAAACTAATTGAACACCCTGTGACCCGTGAAAAAAGCCCTGGATATTTCCCACGCGAGAAACGTGCGTGTGACGCAATCCATTTGTGTGTGATAAAGAGACATTTCAATCTTCCCATTGCCTGCCAATCCTACCTGCATAATATGCTTGAATGACTTGCACTTGTATCACCAAGCGTGTCAGACCGTGGGCATGCTTTTATGAATTTTGTATGTAAGTGATTACAACCTCGATGACGGATATAATATTAACGGGCGCGGTCGTGGCTTCGACAACAAATTGACGATAACTCCAACGATACTAAAATATATCTTGTCTTAGGATCGATCTTCGACGAGAGTGTTTTCCAGGGTTTCTTCACTATTTTCCCGAAGTTTGCCGGAGTTTTGTCAAAGTATCGAAACTTCGGGAACATACGAAAATAGTGAAAAAAACAGGGAAAAACCAGAAAATATCGAAACGTCGGGAAAATACTGAAAAAAAATGAACAGTCCTCGTTAAGATCGACCCTTATAGCTACTTGTATCTACTAAGGGTTGTACGTTGTTAGCACCCCCCAACGTCGGCCCAAGACTTTCCACCCGGTCTGGCGACATAAATCCTCTACAATGCTGCTCCCTCTCTGGAATAATAGGGTAGCATTGAGCCTGTCCCCCACTCTTGCTTGATATGTCGGGATCCGCTGCTTGCTGTGCCAGGTCCGCAATACGGCGCTGAGCTGCGGCCACATTTTCCACTACCTTTGTATGAAGCCTTGGATCGCCATTCTAGGTATACTTGCTGCACGGACTTTCGCCCCCATCTGACGGCGCCGCCATAGATTGTCCGAATGGTCGCTCCAGGTAGATGCCGACCCGTACTCATCGTTTTTTGTACAGTGAGACGAGTACCTCATGTTGTGCCCACGCCAGATCCGAGCACAGGCTACGTTGTATGCCTTGCGGGATGATATCCTTGGCATATCCTGGCCTAGCTTCACACTTAACTTGCAGCTGTATGGGGACTTGGTGCCCTCGACTATCGTGCGCGTCTGCATTGGCACCAACATCCGGTGTCTCGCGCTTTATGCTGCTGCTTGGACCCGGTTTTGCTTACCTATTTCTATGAACAGAGCAACACAGGTGTGTAAGGTGTTCGTGTGCGTACGCCGTTAACCCCTTTAGGACCGCAGCCCGTTTTGGGGACAAATCAGTCTAGTTCTAGGTAATTTGTCCCCAAAACGGGACCGTGGTTCTAAAAGGGTAATGCCGTTAATGATGGAGGCAATTGATGCATAACTTCTTGTACGTTAGAAAACCAAACTTACTGCTTGTAGTAGCGTCTGTCTTGTGCCTCCAGAAGTGCATACACTTGATTTGAGTACGAGTATGTAATACAAGGCGCTTCGCTCCGCGGGCGCTCGCTCAGGAAGGAAAAATACACCAAATTTCTATGCAAAGCGGACAGAGGTCCATGATTGAATATAGTTTTTTCATGATTGATCGTAGTTGCAAACTGGTGACTTGATAATGCCAAGAGTCCCGCCGCCACATGCTTCAGGAGAAAACAACTCGAACGCCAAATAATACGCTTCGGGTTGCGGGAGGTTGTCGGACGTACGTGACCCTCTACGCTCGCTCACATGCCGTACGTACGCACATACCCGAGGTAGGGTAATCCTTTTCCTCTTTTGAAATGCTTGCTGTATGTTCTGCTTGTACGAAACACAGCCCTTTCCTTTTTACGCATGGAAAGAGAAAGCACAGCACGGCACAACAGCACCGCTAAAACAATGAAAATGAAACCGAAAAAAACTTGAAGAAAAAAAATCCCCGTCCTCTCACGAAATGATTTCCTGTCTGATTGGAACACCTTGCACCGGTCGAAAAATATTAATAAAAAACGTACAGCAGAGCTACTCTCTCAGCCTTGTACGCCACCCGCCCCTCTCGCGACCACCTTGCCACCGATTCGGTCCGGGGTAATGCTTTACTTACTCTCTGCCACAGTGAGCCCCGTCGCCCGCCTCGCGTTAAGCCTGGTGCTCACGGTGGCCGTCCCTCGCCAGCTAGATAATGTCGTTATTCAGGCTGGGTACCTCCCTCTGTGATTTTCAGCCCGGTCGCAAAAGTAAGCACTGCTTGAATATCATGTTGAATTTTCGAACGACCCTTAAGTACTCGTACATACTCTATCCAAAATCACAAATGGAGGCCAGACAGAGCCCGTTCATGCATCCCTCGTGTCTCGAGGCACACGGGACGCCTAGGCACGAAAGTGGCGACCGCGCTCCTTGCAACCCCCACTCTACCCGCCAGCGCCCGCTGAAACCCGCGACGGCGCTGGGCTCTCCCGCGGTGCCGTGCTCGGAGTAGTACACGCACGCACACGAAACGAAAGAAGAAAAAAAGAAGAAAGGACCGAGAAAACAAAGAATCGCTGGAAAGGTCCGGCAAGTAATAAATAATGGAGGCGGTTTCGAAGAGGGAGCTCTGAGAGGCCAGGGACGTACCAACCGAGCACGCTCAGGGATTGAGATCTAAGTAATTGGTTCTATTGTTTTTGGCCATACCTCGTGATGGGCAACGAATTGCACATTGAAACTGATATCGACATTCTCCTTGTATCCCCAGTACAGTAACGTCTCCACCCAATTTTGCCTTGGATCGGGAACAACGATTTTTTCATTACGGAATTTAAACCAGTAATCTTGCCTTTATATGACTTTTTTCTCGCACATGCACTGATATGCCAGGATCAATACCTCCAAATTTCGAGTCCTAATTCGCCGTGGTTCACGAGATACGAACCCATGAAGGATTGTATACTACTACTGTATCTGGTATGTTTTTTTACACCTCGTCGTACCGGTGCGAGTATACGATTGAGTGATCACGTCTCGAGCTGGGCTTGGAACGCGCGGTTTCTCTTTGATGCGAAACAACAATCTATGGATGAGGCAGTCGCGTCCCACACAAGACCTAGACGTTGCATGATGCACTCCCTTTTCCTCTCAATTTGCATCCTGCATCGTGATCTATAAGGCGAGGTCTCGGTGATGGCGGTGATACGGTGATATCGTACCTATTTGGTGGGACATTACAAATCAGTAGACCCAACAGTGCCGATGTCACTGGGACCCGCGTGGAGAGCAACCCTCTGCGAGATACGTGTGCTATTATTAATAGTATTTATTTGTGATCTAAAACGACATTTGAATACGCCCCCTGGTGAGACACCCCACCCATACATTATGAAGGTCGATCCCGTTCCGTGGAGTGCTGCCCTATTTGTGTACCGTAACATCCCGTCTCCACGGAGTACCATGTTCTTTGCATCTCGTAAAATCCGGTATCAAATAATAGTAGCACCATCCCGTCCCGTGCAATCTCCTGCTATTTGCGAGTGGTCAAAGCCCGTCCCGCGCAAATCCGTATTTTTTTCGCTCCGCAAAACCCCGTCCTGTGCAATCCTGTAATATCTCAACCCCGTCTAAACTGTCGCCTTCAATCCCGTGATTGCTCAATCCCGTTCTGTACTGTACCGTGCTCAAAGTCCCCCTTCTATCCCTTCCCGGAAAATCCCGTGATGGATGGATACGGCAGGATCCCTTCCCAAGAAAAAAAACGTCCCGAGGAAAGACCTGATATCGTTTTGGTTTTGGTTTCGTCTTTTCTCAAACTCACATAGTTGCCCACTGCTGTGTTTACTGCATACGTGCAGCGTAGCTGCGTAGTATCTCTCTGGCGTAGCTTTGTGACCACATAACTTGTATCTCTTCTAGGATTGAAGAATCGGCACGGACACTGGATGTGCTGGATGTTTAGGGGTAGAAGGAACGGTTCAATGTGAAGAACACACACACATATTTGGCCACCCCGTCCGACGCACCCAGCGTCCGCCCAGCCACCTGGAAAACGCAGCGTCGCCATGCGACTGCTGCGTCAAAAACACCGGATGTAACTGCAACAGCTTCGTTTGGGGCTAACTTCCTGAAGCGTACGAAGTCCACTAAACCACCACAGATCGCAAACCCACACCGACAACAAACAGCAGCACATCCCCAGCGTTATAAAACACCCTGACGGTCCGAATTTACGCAGATGCGCGTGAAGGCCAGCAGTGACCGCTGCGGCTGCGACTCCGCAGCTGCATTTGCAACAACAGTAGTCTGCAGTACTACTGCTGCTGCTGCTGCTGCTGCTGCTGCTGCTGCTGCTGCCTGTGCGGCTGCGTTTGGTGCTCGCTGCGCGTTTGTTTAGGGACCCCTTCGTGCTGGCTGACGCTGATCTCCTGAACCGACAACAAACAACAGCATATCACAGGCGCTGGGCAGACCCGGGTGAGCCAAGCTGTTCGCCTTTGACAGCTGCTGCTGTACTGCTGTTGTGTACTACTGATCCGTGTGTTTTTGCTCCTGTGCTGCTGTCTCAGTGTGGCGTTCGTTCGGGGACGGACCCATTTCGAGCTGGCTGACTATCATAGTATTTACTGGAGCCTGTCTCCACGTGACCCGGCGTGACCTTTTATAAAATTTTGGCGACGAAGCAACAACAACAACAAAACAACACCAAGACCACCACCACCAACAACACAACAACAACTGCCTTCCACTACTCGTATACCAGGTATACGCCAACGCACTCAAGTTGGCGACAGTTACAAATGTTTTGCAGCGGCAGTTAGAGACAGATACGCCGAGTACTACTACTGTATATTTCTTGTACGAGTATACGCACGCACGTGGTTGCTCACCTGGAAATACGCGAGGACGTTCCACAAGTGGTCTCAGCTTGTCGGTACAGATGTCAGAGCAGCGTACTTGACACCACAGCTCTACCGGGCAGTATGTATGTGTAATAAGGCTCATTCTTATCGGAGAGCTTTTTCCCCAGAATTTCCAAAGTCTGAAAATAGTTGGAGATATAATTATTAATCAAGATACGGAGGCGTTCTGTCAATATTATTATTTTTCATTTCGCTGAAATTCTCCAGGAGGAGCAAAAAACGGCAAAAAACCCCCGGCAAAAAACCCAGGAAAGTTAATTTTCACGTACCTACGTAAGTCGGCCAAGATATGGGTCAACAAGAAACTGATCCCGCACTTTGTAACGAGCTCGTGCACAAGGAATGACTAGGAATGTGGCATCAAGTCCTTACGTACTGCTGCTTGCTGCACTCTTGTCGATCGGAAAACCTGGGGGCGTCGGGTCTCATACGTACTTGCTCCCACATTGTGTTGCTGGATAGACTGCAATAATACGTTGTTGGCCTTTTTTTCTTGTTTCCTTTCGTTTCGCTATTTATTCAAAAAATATCCACGAGCATGTAATTATGTCGTGCCTGTCGTATCCAGGCTGATGACGTGGCATTGCATTGCCCGCTCTGTGCTTTACTGCATATCTGGTACCAGGTACCTGATACCTGGTACGTGGCAACGTCGTAGTGTACGTGGTAACGACGTAGTATCTCTGTGGCGTACAGCTACCAACTGGTGCAGCTGGCTCGAACGTGGTCTTCCCTTGTCTTCTCTTTTAGTTTTTTTTTTTTTTTTTTTTTTTTTTTTCTTTCTTGCGCTGACTCTCCGTGATTTTCATTTCATTTTTTCTCTTCCTCTTCCTTTTCTGATTGATAAGCCGTACTCAAGGAGCCGTGTGGCGTGGTTGGAAGACGAACCTGCTCTGCTCGGCTCGTATTGTCTGACGCCAAGGGGCTGGGCATAGTTGACGAACGCAGGGCGGAGACGGCAGTCTGGGTAGCAAGGTACCAGGCGGATTAGCAGGGAGAACCTGGCTATACTACTCGTACCACAAGCTGCTGCCGCCACCTAGAAGGTGCTTTGGGCTTTGGTCTGCCTGTTATTTCCCCCTTTGTTATTTTTCCTTGTTACTTTCTCCTTGGTTCTTTGTCTTACTCTGTTCACAAGCAGTGGTGTTTTTTGTTATTTCTTCTTTTTTCCAGCTCGTTCTTTTTCAAGTGTAGGCCACCTCGCCTGCGGGGGGGGGGGCACGACAGATTGTTTCTCTTAGATTTTGCTTTCATTTTTCTTCTTTTTCTTTTTCGACTTGTCTACCTTGTTTTTGTTTTCTCTTTGATTGTTTCTTTTCGTTTCACTATTTCATAGATTGCGTATGTCGTGCCTGTCGTATCTAGTATGATGACATGGCTTTGCATTGCCCACTGCAGTTCACACTGCACACGTGGCAACGTAGTATCTCTGTGGCGTAGCTTTGTGACCACAGAACTTGTATCTCTTCTAGGATGGAAGAATCGGCACGGACACTGGTTGTGCTGGATGTCGACGGGTAGAAAGAACGGTTTAATGTGAAGAACACACACACACACACACAGCGTAGCTTTGTTGTTGTTGTTGTCTTCACATTGAATCGTCTTTTCTACCCAGCTTCATCAGTACATCCAGTGTCAGTCCTGATTCCCTATCCCAGAGAGATACTGATTCTGTTGTCACAGACTGTGAGACAGAGGAAGACCAAAACATTGCATACAGCGTATTTTGTGACCAGATAATTTAATTTGTTTTATCTCTTCTATATTGTTGAGAGCGCCTTGCAGCGTGGGTAGGCACAATTCGATGCGAGTTGACGAGGGAAGAAAAGGCTGAAATCTTCTCGCGATAAAAAATGAAGGCACGTACCGTAGCGGGAAGGGGGGAGAAGAGCCTGCTGTGTGACCCCGGATCTGAGTTACGAGTTGGAAGGAGAGAGAGAAGAAGATGTGCGAAGATAATAAATGGGATGGAAAAAAAAAAAAAAAAAAAAAAAAAAAAAATTGATTGAAGACTCGGCACGGACATTGGTTGTTTGTGCTCGATGTCGACGGGAATGTAGAAAGAAGTGTGAAGAAAACACACACACAGCACATACGTCATCATGCATTTTTAGTTGTACGTGTTTTTTTTTTTTTTTTTTTTCCTCCCATTCATTATCTTCGCACATCTTCTTCTCTCTCTCCTTCCAGCTCGTAACTCAGATCCGGGGTCACATAGCAGACTCTTCTCCCTCCTTCCCGCTACGGTACGTGCCTTCATTTTTATCGCGAGAATATTTCAGCCTTTTCTTCCCTCGTCGACTCGCATCGAATTGTGCCTATACCCACGCTGCAAGGCGCTCTCAACAAATGAAACCTTTTTTTTATTTTTGCAAATAAAGTCAAAGTCCGACCCACCTGGGGCTCGAACCCAGGACTCAAACAAGTAGAATTCGAGGTTAACCACTTGAACCACCGGGGCGACCGGCTCAGATACCGGTAGTTGATAAACTCAATTTTCAATTTTGCAAGCTGCGTAATACAGCTACAACAACTATTAATACCAGTTATTTACTATTACTACTACTCTCCTGTTCCATACGTATTTCATTAATGTAGTGGTACCTATGACTGGTAGTTATTTAGGAATTACTACTTAGTTTTAGAGCTGCTCGATTTTATTTTATTAACTTCGTGATTCGTGGTGGGAATGGATGGGAACAGATGACCACGAATGTATCTCGCAGGGAAGAGGCAAGTTATGTCCGCCGGAAACCATAATATCGCGAGAGGGATTTTATCGGCGGGACGGGACGGTCATTTTTCGGTGTCACGGCGGGACGGGATGGTAATTGTTCGATATCACGGCGGGACGTGACGGTAATTTTCAACGGGGGAGATTTATCGGCGGGACGGGACGGTTTAGCGTGGAAACACGCTAGGTGTTGGGTTCTAGGCTCGACGGCCAGCGAGCCTAGAACTTACTTGAGAAGTGATGAGATGCGCGTGACGCATCTTGCCATGCATCAGATGTCTCGGGGGCAATATTACAAATCGCAGTTCGTCCGTGGACGAATATTGTACCGAGATCTTAATGATGGATCATACGAGATCTGATCTCACAGTTTGTACGATAAGAGACGTAGATCTTATGACAGGGTGAGTTGGTGATATCTGTACGGGAGATCCTTATGGTGGTCTCCGGATATATATGTGCAGGTTGGATGAGGCATGGCCCTCACAATCACACTATTAATATTACGGAGGCCCATAGTATTAAGGCCCAGCGGGTTTACATTTTTTTGGGTCTTTCCGGCATCGTTTTTTTTTCAGGTCATTGTTTTACCTCATTTTGTCGACGAAGCTGATGGACAAAGTTTCGTGTATACCGCGACACACAGGAGAGCTACTAAACAGCAGTAACTGTTTATATCGACGGAAAACTGAGGAAACCAGCGTTCCGACGAGGCTACTTATCGCCGAAAACATGATGTTGCGGACGCGCCAGAGGTAGGGAACGAGGGTAAGGGTGCCGATCTTAAGACGCACGTATCTCACATATACGAGCCTATGAATCTAAAAAAAAATGCGCTAAGCTCGTGCTTTCACACGTGAAATAGCCCGAATCGGAATTTCGACACTCGTTTCTTGAACGCCCAACTCAACGGCCGAGCATGAGACCGGCCACCCCAGCCAATACTCCCCTCACTCTCGCCGCCGTGAGCTGTCGAAAGCCGCGGAGGATGCGGCCTCTCCCGTTTCGGCCAAAGGAGAAGAGGTCGAATCTGAGTGCTGGCATCGTGAACAAAATATTTTTCCCGTCACGAGCGAGCATAGATATCGGCTGACGGCACATTTGCCCCTTGATGGACAGCCGTCAACGACATCCCAATGCTCAAAACTACTACTTTTCAGAAGAAGGCTTGACGGGCCAAAGGTAGGTCATCAACCAAAATCTTTCGCCAGGAGACTGTGCTGAATCAAGTAGAGGACCTTTAAGAATCTGGGAGAAGGGATCTTTAGGTTGGTAGGCTGTTCGGGTGTTTTGGTTCCTGTTGGGATCAGGATACGGGCGAAGACCCAACCCCACCCCTGACTCTAATAACCCTAACCCTAACCCTATAACCCTAACCCTGACCCCAAACCGCAGCCAAAACGGGCCAAAACTCGCCATAAACGCGGCTGCGCCGAGTTTGCATCGAACCTGCTAAACCTACTCATCAAGTATTGTCAACTCTACTGCCGGCAGCGAGGGCACGGAGACTGTAATAAATCGAGTATCGACCACTCAACTGGTCCGACTCACAGCTGACGTGCTCACACCCGGCCAGCCGGCAGCCAGAGCATGGCGCAAGCTCCCCCGAGGCCGACCCCGAGTAGGCCGCCCCCGACACACTCGGGGTCGGAGGTCACGATGAGGCAGTTTCGTCCCGTGAGATGAACCTCATCTAGCGCTAGCACGGACAAGGCAAAAAAATGCGTCTAAGAAACGCTGAGGAGCGCTGAGAGCAGAGGGCCAACAATATCCTATAAATATACGCCAGAATGTAATTCGATAGTGTACATCAATACAAATTAGGGCCTTCCTCGGGTAAATTCCCGCGGGATTTCACGGGAAACGGATATTTTCTACCGTTCCCGTGCAAATATCGTTCCCTGGGTCCTATGCAAACAGTTCCCGAAGGAGCTTTGGTTTACCGATCCCACCCAAACAGTTCCCTTGCAATTACCTGCTTTCCTATGGGTTTTCGTACTCGTGTCGTGCAAACTCGTGGGAATATCGATTTCTCAAGTCCTGTGCAAATCCAAACAATTGAAAAAAACGCCCCGCGGGAAGGATTATCGGGTCCTTACCCTGCAGAGATCGCCAGACGGGACCAGCGATCAGCGCGTACACCGAGCGAAGCTATATACACAAGTATTCATACCTAAACCGTAGGTATGAAGTACCATGGTACCAGTATGATTTAAGATATTCTACTCGTTTTCATACGATCTAGAGTACGCACAGCAGTTCGAGGTCTCGGATATAACCTAAAAGTTACAAACTGTAACTAACTGTGAAAGTTATTTTGAAGATAAAGAAAAGCTGATATAGACATGCCGGGTCCCTGCGACTCATATCCGAGTTGATCGTTGGTTGAGGTGGGTTGCGACGCCATTCGATGTGACCGAAGACCAGACCACTAGTGCACAGTGGATATCAAAGCAGGGTGTGGCGCGCTCACTGATGTCATGGTGCCTCATAGGGGGGAGCACAAAGGGACGTTGATACTGGCCAGCGCAGGTTTTTTCTTGATAAAGTTCTTCTTGTTGCTTATCTCATGGAGAGTTCAATTAGGGTACGTACAGGAACAGAGTGAGACCAGGAGGGGACAGTTAATTAAGTAAGTTCCCGACTGTCCCCTGAACCGTGTGTCCGCGTATCGACGTTTTGATCCATAAATATCTTGATGTGTAGTCATTTTACACGAGCTTACTAAGTATCTTACCTGGTATGATAGATGCGGAGAAATACGATATGCGGCGAGACTTGAGTTTGTTCTTTCTTGCCGACGCACTGTACATTTAACTTAAATCAATTATACTGATCGTAATGCAGGGCAGCTAGCTTACCACCATACGTATCAGGTAACGTTGCATAGAACGTTACGAGTACGGTACATAAAACGTTGCAGGGGCTTTGCTAGGAACGGTTCAGGGAACCTTGACGGGCTGCTGCCCGTGGCATGGGCATTGTCTCGTGATCAGGTGATGGCATGCCCCACCTCGATCACTCCATTCCTCTCTCCACTCCTCTCTCCTCTCTCTCGTTATTTTCCACGTTAGCCACATAAGCGCCCTTTTTTCAAACCATGTTCATTCTTCATCACAAGTGATCTTCACAGACAATTCGGTGCCGCCTCTGCATCTCTTCTCATAGAAGACAGAGCCTCGACACGCATCATTCCTTCGCCGTGTATGTTCATAACCCACAGCGTGCAGTTGCTCTGCACGCGGATCCCAGCGAGATCCTACACACAGCAAACGGGGCTTCGCCGCAGCATGAGCTTCAACGTTGATAACATGTGACCAATCGAAGCATGTCGGTCTATTGAACCTTTCTAAACGATGGGCGAACCAAAGTGAAGATGGGCAACACGGCATTGTGCAGAACAAACGCCAGTACGAATTTAATAAACGAAGTACTGATGTAGAAGGTGCAATACTAAGTACAAGGCGCTTCGCTCCGCAGGCGGCCTACGCCGCCCGCTACGCTCGCTCAGGAATGAAACGTACATCCAAATTATGCGAAGCGGATAGAGGTCGATGATTGAATTTAGTTTTTGATGAAAATAGTTGCAAACTGGCGACTAGAATATGTCAGGAGTCCCGCCGCCATGAAACGGGAAAAAACAGCTCGGACACCACATACTGTTCGCGTCGCGGGCAGTTTCGCCCGCCACGCTCGCTCACATGCCGTACGTGCTTACATACCTCAGGTAGGGCAATCCTTTTCTTGTTTTGATATGCTTGCTGTATGTACGAAAGAGAAAGCACAGCACGGCACAGCAGCACCGCGAAACAATAAAAATAAAACCGAATATATATGAAAGAAAACAAATCTCCGTCTCCTCATGTAGTCATTTTCTGCCTGATAGGAGCGCCTTGCACCGCTCAAAAAAGAAGAAAATCGAACAGCACAACTTCTCTTTCAGTCTGATAACCCCATCTCTCGACCACCTCGGCACCGATTCGGTCAGGGCAACGCTTTCCTCACTCTCTGTCACAGTGAGCCCCGTCGCCCGCCTCGCGTGAAGCCCGGTGCTCACCGTGGCCGTCGTTCGCCAGCTTGACAATGTTGGTGCTCAGACGGCGTAGCTCTCTCTTTGAGCTCCAGCTCGGTCGCAAAAAGAAGCACCGCTTAAACATGAGGATGCAGTCCCGAATGACCCTTTAAAACTCGTACACACTCCACCCAGCACCCATTAATGCTTCCCTCGTGTCTCGTGGCACATGCAACGCCTAGCCACGAAAACGGCGTGCGAGCTCCTTGCAACCCCCTCTCTACCCGCCAGCACCCGCTAACACCCGCGACGGGGCTGAGCTTGCCCGCTGTGCCGTGCCCTATGTACACGCACGAACACGAACCAATTCGGTCCAGGTAAAGTTTTCCGCACTCTCTGCAACCGTCAGCCCCGTCGCCAACCCTAACCCTAAAACTCGTACACACTCCACCCAGCACCCATTAATGCTTCCCTCGTGTCTCGTGGCACATGCAACGCCTAGCCACGAAAACGGCGTGCGAGCTCCTTGCAACCCCCTCTCTACCCGCCAGCACCCGCTAACACCCGCGACGGGGCTGAGCTTGCCCGCTGTGCCGTGCCCTATGTACACGCACGAACACGAACCAATTCGGTCCAGGTAAAGTTTTCCGCACTCTCTGCAACCGTCAGCCCCGTCGCCCGCCTCGCGTGATGCCCGGTGCTCGCCGTGGCCGTCGTTCGCCAGCTTAACAGTATTGGTACTCAGGCTGGGAGCTCCCTCTTTCAACGTCTGGGTGGTTTCAAAATTTTGCACCGCTTGAATCTTGTCTTGCAATTTCGAACGAGCCTTATATCCCGTATATACTCTATCCCAAAATCACAAAGGGAGCCCAAACATAGCCCGTTCATGCATCCCTGGTGTTTCAAAGCAGACGCGACGCCTAGCCACGCAAACGGCGTCCGCGCTCCTTGCAACCCCCTCTCTACCCGCCAGCACCCGCTGACACCCGCGACGGCGCCGGGCTCTCCCGCGGTGGCGTACTCGGAGTGCACGCCCGCACACGAAACGAAAGAAGAAAAAAGGAAGAAATGACTGAGCGTGTCAAGAGAAATGGAGAAAACAAAGAATCGCTGGAAAGGTCCGGCAAGTAATGAATGGATGCGATTTCGAAGTGGGAGCTCTGAGAGGGCAGGGATGTACCAACCGAGCACGCTTAGAGACCCAAGTAAATAGTTCTATATAATAATACCGGCACAACGTGTTACGTCTCTGACTCGTAGCGCTAGCTGGCCTTTGAGCAAAAATTTGGCAGCAGCAAAACCACTCGAACGCATTAAGGGGACACTGGCATCCAAGCATCCCCTGGTTCCCGGGTTTCCGGCCACTATAATATCTACGAGGTACATGTTTTATCGGAACATAAACAAACGTCGCTATCTCAACACGCTGCGCTTAGAACTGCGGCTGATTCGTGCTCACCGGAGAGCGATGGTGACCTGTTAGAGGCTCATCACAGCAGCTGGTTGGGTTTTCCCTGAGAATAACCCCCCGCAGGTCTTCAACAAAGGCCTGCACCTCGACTTAGAGGTCAGAGGTGCTCTTGTGGTCGCAATTGGTCGAAAATTGGGGTCCACAAAATGAGACAAAAAAAAAAACCAACTGAATATTTGCACTTCACTTGCCGACAGCAGCATCAGCCCTTCACAGGAAACAATAGTCCGCGAAATGGAGGGATATGCTCATCATGGGGTCTGTGAGGGCATCGATCGGGTGTGCCAGGCGGCAGTCGTAAACAGCGAGAAGCGACTCACGAGTTGAGTTCGTGTATTCGAAGTTGCGAGTGAGTATTACAAAAGGCTCGCAAAAACGCTTCGAAAAAAAAATCGTTTCCCGCAGGGGAGTATAGCACAATGGCTACATGACCGATGAAGAAATGGCCTTCGTTGGAAGATTGATGTTCTCCATATATATATATATCTTAGGGAGTCGTCGTCGAAGATGCCGCTGGGCGCAACACTACGTTCCCATAATAATGGGTAGTAAGTTATGAGGCAAAAAAATGTGCAAAATTGCCCTGTAAGGCCGTTTCCTATGCGGTTCGATTTTTGAGCTTCAGATTTTGGCCCGATCGCCTTTTCAGATGTGAAGTTGGCAAATCGAAACAGCCTTCCTATGCGGAAAAATCAGATTTATTGTGTGTGTACAGATTTGAGCAAACGCCGAGACCAAGTGCTGTTTTTGTGGTTTGGCGCCGCGAAGAGACGCGCTGGGTGCGCTGCACTGTGCGTAGAACCCAAGCGTCCGAGTCAAGGCTGACCATCTCTGGTCTGGCGGCGAAGAGACGTGGCGAGTGCGCTAGAGCCACCTGTCTTGGTATTTTGGGTTCCATGTTTTGACTGACTGCTGCTGCTGCTGTACAGCAGTGTACGTACAAGTACTCATACGCATCCACGGGGAGGTGCGTGCCGAGTGCGCTTCTCTTGGTCTCTAGGCCCGAGCCCACGCCAGGCGAATGACGTCTGGCCACGGAGGGTCGCGCCGCCCGCCGCCTGAGCGTCGGGCTCGAAGCGACGCCGCTATACAGCGGTGTAACCTTCCAACTCACCGATCGTTCTGCTGCTGTTTGCTGTCATGGATAACATCTTGAATTTAGAGAGCATCCCATTTTTCGATTTGAAAATCTGATGACCCAGGTCGTCGGATTTTGGGTCAAAATCCGACGACTTGGGTCATCGGATTCTCAAATCGAAAAAATTCCGGTCAGATTTTGCATATTTCGACTGCATAATAAGCAGGGTCATTCGTTTTTTAGATCTAAAAATACAAATCTGAAGCTCGAAATCGAACCGCATAGGAAACAGCCTAAAGCTTGGCATTCTCGCATATGTTTTCATCAACCATTTTACAACCACGAAATGCGGGTCTTGGTTGCAAATCCCTTCCTCTAAATCCAAGTCGTATATACGTGACCGAAACGCCTACACGCGGGTACTTGACGACACATTCCTGAGCGTGCCAGCGTCCCCTTAAGGCTTTTGCACCAACGAACAATCAGAGGGTACGGCTGTGGATTGGTTGGTTTGTTGATGCTACACAGCAGTAACTGTACGTACACAGAGTACGTTATAACTTGGTATTCCGTGAGCTACCAGGTATTTATCGATGATCAGAAGCAACGGTCGTTTCAGCGTTGTTTTTATAAAGTTATGAAATACGGAGGACCTTTAACAATCTGGGAGAAGGGATCTTTAGTTTTGAGCAGGGAAATACGTCTGGTGTGATTTCGACTGGTTAAATAGTTGATGCTCAACTTTGCAAGCTGCGTAATACGTCTCGTCTATACCCCATTTATTTTCTGACTGAATTTTCAAATTATTTTCCAATCGATGAATATATCGAGCGGCGTAATTTGTACGGTATGATTCTGTTTTGGTTTGGCATTACATTTCAGTTAGACCGCACACCTGGGATTCTGGTATCTCTGGATTCTGGACGATCCTCGATCGTCCACTCTCGTTCCGTTTCTCTCACGGCACTTGCGTACTCGTTGTGTTAATATCTACAGGATGTGTGGGACGGGAGAGCGCCTGTTAAACCTATCTGCGGTTACGGGGGAATATATTAAATCATTGCCCTCGATGAAATGCGTTCGAGCGCTGCTCTCAGTTTGCTTGTATTTTTTTTTTGAAGACGCAGTAGGAGTTGGTGCGAGTGTGGAGAGAGACAAGTCGGCACCGGTACAGACGGCATCTTGGCTCTCACACTGAACGTCTGTTTTTCTTCCTTAAAACCAAGAACAAAAAGCTCGCGCTTCGCGCTCACTCGCCTTATAGTGAAGTACGGTCACTATCGTGCGGGACAGAATGGTATGCCCGTACAGCAGTACGATAGCACGGCGAGAGCAGGACGCCTGACCCCCCAACAGCCATCAATAGGTTGTGGCTTGCCTGGTCCATACGGCGGTGGTGTATACGCGAAAGCACGTCTGCCGATATCTGTATATCGCAGAATGTCCCCCCTCGCCTCTAAGAAGATTCCACACGGCTCAACAGTTTAAGCGTGACAATCACACCAAGACACTGAAAAGTGTTTGAAATACTCCCTGTAAATGTTGCAGCCGATGTTGACGTACCATCACATACATGATGAGTAGGTATGTACGTGTTTGTTGGTGAGTCTCACGATGACATTCGTGCGTGTTCTAGGCCTCTCTTCTGCTCTTGATATATGGAAAACGCAGTATGCACACCCCTGTAAAATTGCAGAGGAGGTCCCACAGCGCAGGAGGTGATGTCCGTGATTTCTGTAGTTTCTTACATCTGGGGGACGAAATGTACGAGGGTAACCAAGCGATTGACACAAAGATGAGAACATATTACATGTATGTCCTTACTACACAGAGGGTTGAAAAGTAAAAGCGAACTACTAACATTTTTAGTCCTAAAGTTGGTGCGCATTATACTTTTTCGTGCTGCTAGACTACTGAAGTAGTGATGATGCACCCTCTTTTACAGCCTATTATGACGGGGGATCATAGTAAATAGGACCAAATACTGTTGGTAAAAATAGGGAAATACAAGGCGCTTCGCTCCGCGGGCGGCCTACGCCGCCCGCTACGCTCGCTCAGAAAGGAAAAAAATACATCAAATTATGCGAAGCGAACAGAGGTCCACGATTGAGTTAATTTTTTTCAAGGATCGTACTTGCAAACCGGCGACTTGATAATGCCAAGAGTCGCGCCGCCATGCTTCAGGGAAAAAACAGCTCCGACGTCAGCTTGGATGCCACATATACGCTTCGCGTCGCGGATGTCGTACGTACGTACATACCCCAGGTAGGGTACTACTGTCTGTACTTGTTTTCTTCTTTCGATATGCTCTATGTCTGTACTGTATGCACGAAGAAAACGAAAGCACAGCACGGCACAGTAGCAAAAACAATGAAAATGAAACCGAAAAATCGGAAAGGAAAAAGAATCCCCGTCCCCTCTTGTGTAATATTTTTCTGCCTGATTGGAACACCTTACACCCGGTCGAAAGTCGAAAAGAAGAAAAGAAACAATCGCACATAATAAGAGCTTCTCTCTCAGCTTCGTACGCCGCCCGCCCGTCTCGCGACCACCTCTCTACCGATTCGGTCCGGGTAAAGCTTTTGTCACTCTCTGCCACAATCAGCCCGGTCGCCCGCCTCGCGTGAAGCCCGGTGCTCACCGTGGCCGTCGTTTGCCAGCTCGATAACCTTGGTGTTCAAACTGCACACCTCCCTCTTTCAACTTTAGCGTGGTCGCAAAAATAAGCACCGCTTGAATATTTTCTTGCCCTCCCGAACGACCTTCATAACTCGTACGTACTCTATCAACAATCATAAATCGAAGCCAGACAAAGTCCGTTCATGCATCCCTCGGGCCTCGAGGCACACGTGACGCCTAGGCACGAAAGCGGCGACCGCGATCCTTGCAACCCCCCCTCTACCCGCCAGCGCCCGCTGACACCCGCGACGGTGCCGGGTCCTCCGGCGATGCCGTGCTCGGAGAACACGCACGCACGCGAAACGAAAAAAGAAAAAAGGAAGGAAGGACCGAGAAAACAAAGAACTGCTGGAAAGGTCCGGCAAGTAATGAAAGGAGGCGGTTTGGAAGTGGGAGCTCTGAGAGGCCAGGGATGCACCAACCGAGCACGCTCAGGGGTTGTGATCTAAGTATTTCAAGGCGCTTCGCTCCGCGGGCGGCCTACGCCGCCCGCTACGCTTGCTCAGAAAGGAAAAAAATACATCAAATTATGCGAAGCGAACAGAGGCCCACGATTGAGTTTAGTGTTTTCAAGGATCGTAATTGCAACCCGGGGACTTGATAATGCCAAGAGTCCCGCCGCCATGCTTCAGGAAAAAACAGCTCCGACGTCAGCTTGGAGCCACATATACGCTTCGCGTCGCGGATGTCGTACGTACGTACATACCCCAGGTAGGGTACTACTGTCTGTACTTGTTTTCTTCTTTCGATTTGCTCTTATGTCTGCACTGTATGTACGAAGACAACGAAAGCACAGCACGGCACAGTAGCAAAAACAATGAAAATGAAACAAAAAAATCGGAAAGGAAAAAGAATCCCCGTCCCCTCTTGTGTAATATTTTTCTGCCTAATTGGAACACCTTACACCCGGTCGAAAGTCGAAAAGAAGAAAAGAAAAAATCGCCCATAAGAACTTCTCTCTCAGCCTCGTACGCCGCCCGCCCCTCTCGCGACCACCTCGCTACCGATTCGGTCCGGGTAAAGCTTTTATCACTCTCTGCCACAATCAGCCCCGTCGCCCGCCCCGCGTGAAGCCCGGTGCTCACCGTGGCCGTCGTTCGCCAGCTCGATAACCTTGGTGTTCAAACTGCACACCTCCCTCTTTCAACTTTAGCGTGGTCGCAAAAATAAGCACCGCTTGAATATTTTCTTGCCCTCCCGAACGACCTTTATAAAGTCGTACATACTCTATCAACAATCATAAATCGAAGCCAGACAAAAGCCCGTTCATGCATCCCTCGTGTCTCGAGGCACACGCGATGCCTAGACACGAAAGCGGCGACCGCGCTCCTTGCAACCCCCCCTCTACCCGCCAGCGCCCGCTGGCACCCGCGACGGTGCCGGGTCCTCCGGCGATGCCGTGCTCGGAGAACACGCACGCACCCGCGACGGTGCCGGGTTCTCCGGCGATGCCGTGCTCGGAGAACACGCACGCACACGAAACGAAAGAAGAAAAAGGAAGAAATGGCCGAGAAAACAAAACAATGCTGGAAAGGTTCGGCAAGTAATGAAAGGAGGCGGTTTGGAAGTAAGTGGGAGCTCTGAGAGGCCAGGGATGCACCAACCGAGCACGCTCAGGGGTTGTGATCTAAGTATGTAGTTCTATACAGGCTTTTGTATTTACTGTATGTCCTATTTAATATGGTCCCCCGTGGTATTGTTAGACTAGAAGAGTGGGAATTTGACGAAAGTGACAGAAATATATACCGTGATTGTTATTCCCATTGGCGACGCACCAACAGCGGTGGTTTGCGGCGGGGTTTCTTGACATGTAGTATTGCGCTTGTACGCACGACAGTTACAAAGTAATCAACACTATAATACTCGTGGTCGTGCTATCATAAATAATAATAGGTAGCCGACAGCCTCTCGTATTATTAATAGTAACAAGTATAGCGAATTACTTTTTTCCGTCTTGAGGTTGATGCGAATTAAACTTTATACGTAGTTGGCCAGTGAAAAACATGTATGTGGTGGGTTGTTCACGGTGCACACTTCATTCGACAGATTGACACTTTTTTTCAACTGTCGGATTTTTTACGAGTACCGAAACATACTACAAGGATCGCAAGACATTAATATGGGCAAAGTAAAAAGTATTCCACTGCTGCTGTCCCCGTACCGCCGCTGGTTTCAGCTACTGGCGGCGCAATTTGTTTCTTCTCGTCGCTAGGTGTCAACACGCTGCTGGTAAAGATCAGCTCATGCGACGATAGACGCTTGAAAACGACAAAGACTCAGTCAGCCCACGACCAACTCGCTTCGTGGCGGGCAAGGGCTCGAAAAATAGATGGCGGTCTCGAAGAAATCAGGTGGATCGATGCTCTAGGGGGCAAGAGCTTGCCGGCGGCCTCCTACGATATCCTCCCAAACCTGAAAAACGTCTATTCTTCGCGCCATTCGAGACGGATACGTGAAGAGTTTTTTCACCCATCTTCTCCCCGAATTACCTCTATTTCCAGTACAATTTCATTTAAACTAGCTCTCGTACTGTAGTACTACTATTAATACAACTGCTGCCGCTACTGCTGCTACTTCTACTACTACTACTACTACTACTACTACTACTACTACTACTACTCCTACTACTACTACTACTACTACTACTACGACTACTGCTACTGCTACTGCTACTGCTACTATTACAGCAACTACTACTATTAATACTAGAGCGGCCAATTTTTTATCATACCTCTGACCAGAGCCCGCCACACGTTACTGGCCATTGTGTGTTGTTGTTGTTGCTCGGATTTACTGGGCGCGCACAGACGCGAGCAAACGCCGTGACCAACTCTCCTGTTGTTGTGGTCTGGTGCCGCGAAGAGACCCGCTGGACGTTCTGCACTGCGCGTAGGACCCAAACGTCCGAGCCAACTATGACTGCCTTTCTTTGGTCTTGGTATTTTGTACTTCACAATATGAATAACTGCTGCTGCTGCTTCTACTGCTGTGCCGCTTCTGCTGTAGTCTACGAGTACGTATCCACCGAGAGGTGCGCGCCGCTTGCGCTTCTCTTGGTACCCAAACCCGCGCCAGCCGAGTGTTGTAGTGGCCACGAAGAGATGCGCCCCCCGCTGACCGCGCGTCGGGCGCGAAGCAACGATGTTTGTGGTATGCGGTAGCTTGATACGGGTCTGCGGATATTGGGGGTTTCATATGTTGTGGGGTCTCGTATTATGTATCGGGGCATTATTTAGTATGCCCCGTGGATGGAGAGATGGAGCTGCTCCTCCGGGAGCAGTCGATGATGTTAATGATACGGCCCAGGCTTTGATGTTAATGATACTGCCTGTCTATATGTGAGTGGTGCAGCCGGTGGCAATCTTGGTGCGGCTTACCTCCTGTGTGTGGTTTATGTGGTGGGGTCTCTGACAGAAAGGTATTGATCCACCGGGTGTGTGTTGTGTTTGGCTTATTGTACAAGTATTTTGATTTCTGTGGCGTAGGTCGAGGAGAGAAAACAAAATACTTGTGTTTGCCGGCCCGGAGTTTGCTGAAGGGTTGCTGTTATGGCCGAGGAGATCGAGCTGCTTCGGCAGCAACGTGCGGAGGTGACGACTAATCTGGCTGAGCGAGACGCGACGTTGGCTGACCGAGACGCGACGGTGGCAACGGAGAGAGCGTTAAGGATGTCAGCCGAGGCAGCGGCTGAGGGGGATACCGCTTGAAGGCGCGGGCGACCCATACAGCAGACAGGGGCGCAGGCAAGTGTTGGGCAGCCTGTGTCGGAGCCAGACTACTGTCACCAGACCCCTCCGGCGCTCATATTGTCGTCGCAAAATATAATGCGGGTACCCAAGTTTGATGGGCGCGGTCAGCTGCATTTGTAGTCACACAGATTCCAAACGTTTTTGACGGCGCGGGGTCTGATCGGTGCACTTGAGCCCACGAGCGACCCCATTCGGATAGCCGGAGGGTTGGGAGGGATGGAGGAGCGAAACCGATAGATTTACCTCCATGGGCAGCAGATAGTCGAGAAGTGCGAGAAGGCATGGGAATTTCTTATGGAAGCCATGCAAGGACAGCCTGTGGAAGAACGCATGCATGCCGCTGGGTCGGTGGAGGGAGCATGGAAGGCTGTGATGGATTGGTATCAGCCACAGGGTGATGCCGAGAGGGATCAGCTCGAAAAAGAGTTCGAGAATATCGGAATGCAGGGAGATGAGGACCCAAAGCTGTTCTTCGCCCGTGCTGAGGGGAAACTCAATGTCTTGTCTGCATTGGGTATCCGCAAGTTGGACTGCGAGGTTACTCGCATACTCACACGTCGTCTTCCGTCCGAGTTTTACGACGTGGAGCAGCGTACTAGTTTGCTTCGGCCCGGTATCACGCGACCGGAGATGGAGGAAATCGTCCGCACTTCCCACGCTAACCGCAAGACGAAGGAGTTGGAGGAGCGGAAGTTAGCGGCGGTCGCGTCAATGGCTCCAGCGCTGTTGGCGGATCCCCACGCCCTCGCCAGTGGTGGGGGGTTTCAGGGCAGGTATGGAGGCGGCGGGCCACAGCAGCAGCAGCAAAGGCAGTATGGACAGCAGCAGCAGCAGCGGTCGTATGGACAGCAACAGCCACAGCAGCAGCAGCGGCGGCAGTATGAACAACAGCAGCAGCAGCAGCAGCAGCGGTCGTATGGACAACAACAGCCACAGCAACAGCGTCAGCGGCAATACAGTGGCACCGCGCAGCAGCAGCAGCAGCAGCAGCAGCAGCAGCAGCAGCAGCAGCAGCGTCAGCTGGGGGGAGGCCAACAGCAGCAACGTGAGGGTGAAGGCGATAGGTACCAGCAGCCGCACCCACCTCATCCGCACCAGCAGCAACTGCAGCCGCAGAGGCCGGGGGGCACTTCTGGGGCAGGTAACACCGGAAGGGGGTGGTATCAGCCCGAATCCCTTACGCCTCCAGGAGCGTTCATGGGAGAAACGTACAAGTGCGACCGGTGTGGCACTTTCGGACAAAATCCGCGATTTGTCGAGCGCCGAACGTCTTTTCGGGGGTCTGCAGCACTTGTGACGCTTTCGGTCATATGGCCAGGCAATGCCGCACTGCCCCGCCTACCCGTATGCATGCAAACATTGTCGCGGCCCCTCCGTATGGCCCTCCGGCACCTCAGGACCACTACAGCAGTGCACCATCACCACCGGGAGCTTGGCCTCTGCACCAAACTGGCTTCGTAATTCATGGCGACGAATTGGACGGGGGCGGTGTGGGCGGAGGCGTACAGCAGTGGGACGGGGGCGGTGTGGGCGGCGGCAACCCAAAATGGGGCGTGGCCGGTATGTGCGGCGGCGAACTAAAGTGGGGCGGGGGCGGTATGGGCGGTGGCGAACCGAAATGAGGCGAGGGCGGTGTGGGCGGCGGCGAACCGTACCGGGATGGGGGCGGTATGGGCGGCGGCGAATCTTACTTGGAACGGGGGCGTTGTGGGCGGCGGAGTGCAAGGTCAGCCAGAGCCAAGTGGTGTAGCCGGGAAAGCTTACGAGGGCGGACCGCTTTCCTCGACTATCGAAAGCCAAGCGACGTCCTGCAGCGATCAGAAGGTCAAGTGGCCCACTCTCCTCGTGGCGCATTTGACGTCTTCAGGCAAGTGGTATGCTCTTTCTGTTGGTGGTGGTCTTGTGAGAAAAAATTGTTGTCATACCAGTGGCCTGGGAGTAAGATTCTGATTGGAGATAGTGCTGCGTCCATCAATTGCACTGGTGATTGTACATTCTTCTATAACAAGAGACCTCCTACCCCCGATGATACGTTTTTGATCATAGGCGATGGAAAGGAAATGAAGGTAAAGTTTTTCGGTTGTGTCGATTTAGTGATGCACTGTACGGAGGACGTAACCGTGACTCTGAGGAATGTGGCGTATGTGCCTGGGGTCCCCTTCGACCTTTGCTCGTTCAACGTGATTCAAGAGGAACACGTCATCACCCTTGACCAAAACGGGGCACACATGCTTAACGGACGCGTGTTTTTCCGCAAGGAGAAGTTCGGTAACTACGTCGACGCCACTCGAGTAGCGAGGCACGAGACACCCCCCGCACTTGCTGCTGCAGTGTTTAGGCCTGGTGGGCAGAGACGGATAGACGTCAGCGACCTGCACTGTTCACTTGGCCACGCCCACGATGCTGTTTTACGCGAGACTGCTCGTCAAATGGGCATCAAGGGGACGGGACGTTTGGGGTATTGCGATGGGTGCGCGGGGGGAAGGGGAAGCCGCAAAGCCATCGCAAAATCCACATCCTCCCGTGCTGAGAAGCGGATGCAGCGCCTGTTCGCCGACCTCGCAGGACCCATGCCGACGTCATCGGGCGGCGCTCGGTACTGTTTGATGATCGTGGACGACGCCACCAACATGGGCTGGCCGGTATTTCTGCCGGACAAGAGTGCGGCCACCGTTACCCTCGGTTTCCGCACTTTCATGGCCGCCGTAAATGCCTACGGGAAGCCTGGATGCCTTCGCACGGATAACGCGTCCGAATTCACCAGCGCCGAGTTCCAAAGGCTGATGACCGAGAACGACATCCGTCGCGAGTTCACCTCCGTCGACGGTCCGAAGCGCAACGGGCGGGCGGAGCGCAAACTAGCTCTTGTTGCCGAAGGAGGCCAGGCTGCATTCTTGGAATTCCAGACCATGTTCGATGGGGTGGAGTTTCCGGCCAAGGCGCTCAACTACGATCGCAGGTGGCCGGAAGCATGGACGTGGATGTGCGACGCGCTCAACCTCATGGCGCGAGTGGATGACAAGCCCGACATGAGGTGCTCGTTCGAGAAGTTCCACGAGAGGCCTTGCAGGGGCCCGGTGCTTCCATACATGATGCCGGGACGCCACAAGGCCAAGCGGGCGGCCAAGTCAGAGCCGAAGGGCGAGCCATGCTTCTACCTGAACTCCGGCAACGACCACGCCTCGGATTGCAGCAAGATCATGTTGTCGCCATCCGGCATCGCGAGCTACTCGACCGATGTGACGTGGGGCTACCGGCGCGCACCGTTCGATGGAGGGACCGCAATAACAGGGTCCCCGCCACCGGCCAGGGGGGGGGCTGTCGGTGACCCAGCTCAGCAACCGCAAGCGCCGCGGGGCTTCGAGGTGTGGTACCAGCCGTCGACGCCATCGCCTAGTGGAACGCCAGAGTCTTCGCCCACGCCCCTGCTGCGTCGTCCGTAGGGCAGCAGCAGGAGCTGACGCCAGCGACCGTTGCATCGACGGAGTCCTTGCCCGTGTCCCTTCCCCCTGCGCCACCCGCAACCATTGCATCGCCAGACTCCTCGCCCGCACCTCCGCCCACTGTGTCGGAGATGCCGGTGCAGCAGCAGCAGCGACCGCGGGTATCGCCGGCGGTGACGCGGTCGGCGTCGCGGCAACAGGGGGGCCTGGGTACGCAGTATGGCTTCGTTTCGATGCTAGCTGCGCGGGAGAATATCGCAATGGTCATCGCCGATCAGTCTCCGCCACACATACCCGCCCCTGAACTGCCTTCATGCCCTGCGAGTGAGTTGGTAACGCCCGACTCATATCGCGAAGCGTGCGAGGATGAACACGGAGACGTGTGGTTCCACGCCATGGACACTGAATTCGACGGTCTGTACCGCGCGAAGACGTTCGGTGCTGTGATGGATGAGAAGGATAGAGGCATATAGCAACGAAACGGAATCAACGTGATCTCTGCTAAGTGGGTTTATTCTTGGAAGGTTAACGAATTTGTCAGAGTAGTGCGGGCAAAGGCCAGGTTGGTAGCGAGGGGCTTTGGACAGCGTGCAGGAGTTGACTATTTCGAGACCTATTCCCCGTGCCCATCCGTTGCGAGCATTCGTTTGCTCGCTGCCGTCGCGTGTGAGTTGGGATTGGATTTATGCCATTTTGATGCCAAGCAGGCGTTTGTCCAGTCAGAGTTGAGCGAGGACGTCTATATGCGCCTCCCCAAGGGGTGCGGGTCGATGTCCAGCAAAGTGGTCAAGTTATGTCGCAGCCTGTTTGGTTTGAAGCAGGCGTCGCGGCAATGGCATCATCACTTGGTACGTGGTATGAGGGGGCTTGGTTTTGAGCAGTGTGAGGCTTATGCGTGTGTCATGCGTTTGGTGGAGGCGGGGGCCGTTTTTATCGTAGTAGTAGAGTGTTTGCGATAAGAGGTGAAAAAAAAAAAACTTTACTTGCGCTAAAAAAAGTGAATTTCCTTCCCTTCCTGATTTCTGTGTGTTTGCGAGTGAGGTAAATCAAATCCTGCAGGCGACGCCTCCGAAAATAAGAAGGGAAGGGGGGAGGTGAGGCAAACGCGCCGAAAAATAGAACGAAAAACTAAACAACAGCTTGGGAGTAGCAACGGCGGCCCAACAACGTTTCGGTGGCAGAGTTGACAGCGGTGCCACCACTGCCAGCCCACGACTGCAAGCAGCAGCACAGCAAGCGGCAGCTAGCAAGCGCCAGCCGCAGCTAGAGGCAGCTTGAGCAACAAAAATAAACAGCGTCAGCACCAGCACCAGCAAGCACCAGCACCAGCACCAGCCAGCTTCCCTTTTTGGATTGCCTGTTGCTGCTGCTGCTGCTGCTGCGCTCAGCCTACGCACGCCACAGCGCCGGCGGGCTCCGCTCCGCCGCCACTGTCGCGGCCACTGCTGCCGCCGCCGCTGCTGCTGCTGGTGCTGCTGCTGCAGTGTGGTGGAATCGAAATGATACACAAGCTGTCGCGCTCTGTGCGAGCACGAGTACGAGTACGAGTGTGATGCGAGTCCTTTTTTGGAACGAATCATCCTCCACGTCGTCACCAAGTAGGCGAAAGCGTGTACCCTGCGTAGCAGCGGCGGCGGCCCGATGGCACAATCCAACGCCGCTCGTGCGCGCTATACTCAAGCTACACCTCGAGCCTCTGTGCTCCCAGCGGTTGTTGTGATGCGTACAGCAAGCAGCATGGTGGCATGGAAGATGCTCGGTGTTTTGATCCTCCGAGATTTGAGATGATGCGTTTTGCGTCGGGATAATGCTCGGTGCGTGTAGGCCAATGAGACAGAGAGCCAAAAGTTACCGCAACTTTTGATGAATTCCTGACTTCGCTGAAGTACTTTTCCGCGTTTTTTTCAGAAATTTACCTCAAAAAGTTACCTCGGGAGAATTTTTGGAGAAGTAAAAGTTAAAAAACAAAAAATCGCAAACACTCTAGTGGTGCATGTGGATGACATATTTGCGATGGGGCTTAAGAGTAGGTGTGACCAGTTTTGTGAGGACCTGAACCAGTTCGTTCCTATCAACAACCTGGGGGAGTTGCGATGGTATGCAGGTTGCCGATTCTCTCGAGACTGGGATGCAGGGAAATTGACGATATCACAGCAGGTTTTCGCTGAAAGTACCGTAGCGAAGTTCGGTGTCACCCGCAAGTGCATTCCTGCGGTGGTTGACCTAAAGCTTGAGGTGTTTGACAAGGATGAACCACACGTTGATGAGCCTTTTCGGTCTTTAGTAGGTCATTTGATGTGGCTGGCGAATCAGACCCGCCCGGACATCCTTCACGCGGTTCGGGCGGTGGTAAGATACTCGGCAGCACCAGAGTTATTACATTGGCAGGCAGATTTGCACATCCTTATGTACATCAAATCTACGAGTACGCACGGTATTACTTTCCAAAGGGGTCTGAGTAATGCAGTTCAGTTGGAGTTGTACGTGGATGCGGACTACGCGCACGAGGCCAATAACCGGAGGTCTGTCTCTGGTGGAGTTATCATGTGCGCTGGTGCCTGCGTATCGTTCCACTCTAGGACGCAGAAATCCATTACCCTCTCGTCCACGGAGGCAGAGTATGTGGCGATGGCCACCGGTTTCCGCGAGGCGGTTGTCATGCGTTATCTCTGGAGTTTTATTTTTCCGGACCGCGATGTTGGACATACCACGGTGAAGGAAGATAATCAGGGGGCGATACATTAGGCGAAAAACCCTGTGACCACTCCGAACAGTAAGCACATTGATGTCCGCCATCACTTCCTTCGGGAACGTGTTGCTAAGCCTGAGGAGGTGGAGCTTGGTGTTGCTTTGTTCGACATGGTGGAGCTCGGTGATGCTAAGCCCGAGGTGGAGCTTGGTGTTGCCGTGTCCGAGGTGGTGGAGTTTGGTCTTGCTGTGTCCGAGGTGGAGCTTGGTGTTGCTTTGTCCGACGTGGTGGATCTCGGTGATGCAAAGCCTGAGGTGGTGGAGCTTGGTGTTGCCGCGTCCGAGGTGATGGAGCTTGGTCTTGCTGTGTCCGCGGTAGAGCTTGGTGTTGCTGTGTCCGAAGTGCTGGAGCTCGGTGATGCTGAGCCTGAGGTCGTGAAGCTTGGTGTTACTGTGTCCGAGGTGGTGGGCCTTGGTTATGCTGAGTATTAGGTCGTGAAGCTTGGTGTTACTGTTTCCGAGGTGGTGGGCCTTGGTTATGCTGAGCCTGAGGTGGTGGAGCTTGGTGTTGCTGTGTCCGAGGTGCGCAACTCCGGTCAGAAGGGGGGGTCAACGTACCTGTTCGACCGGGGGAAACTCATATGGGCGAGGCTGGCACCGAGTGGCTGGGAATACGGATCTGGCTCGGTTTGGGGGGGGTATGGTGGCGGATGGGGAGACGGGGATCACGAGGGGGCGGGGACTAGCAGCGGCAGCAGCAGCGGCAAGCGAGATTTCCCGTTCGACCCTGGGAAACAGGCCTGTAATATTTTTCCAGTGTCGCCCATTTTAGTTTTGGTGGACTGGATATTTTTTGTTTGTGCTTTTTTGTTGTGTTTGTCCTTTTTTGTTTGTCCTTTTCTGTGCTTTCTTTGGGTTTGCCTGGTATGTTCTCAAATGAAGTGTGCAATATTGCGGAAGGTGTGGTGTACCTGGTACCTGGTATGTCTTTTATGACAGAACCACTTCCACCGCAGCTGCTGTTCACGTAATCGTATATTAACCAGAGGGTATGAGGGAACCGTACCACGTCTGCTACCTGATTCCATACTGCTGTGTCTACCCAGGCCGCGAGTTGTAATGGCAAAACGGACGTACCTGCGTTGCCAATTACCCACTTGAATATGAGGAAGACCAACTATGAATAGAAATCGGTACTGACGTTGTCTTGTCACTATTGTTTTGAGTGAAATCATGGACGGGGGCTTGATGGCATGATTCTACTCGTAGATATAGTGCATAATGCTGTGACTCGTTGTCTAACGAGTAACCTCGGTTTCTGGCACGAACTGGCTTGATTTCTGACGCTGACCAACCGGATACTGCCCACTGCACCCTGCGGCTTTGCGACATGTAGTCCATGTCGTGGCAATATGGAGCCGCGGCGGAAGACAAGTGTCGCATCCGTATTGTTGGGAGCAGGAGACGGAGGTTGAGAGGTGGGGTTGTGGGGTGTTTGGACGTGAGTTCGTTTCTTTTGATTTTATGGTTGAGGTATTTTGGAGTCGTAATGACATCGCAACATTTTTATGATGAGTGCTTTGTCGTCTACCGAGCAGGGGGGGAATATTAGCTGTACTCGGTAACACGACAAAGCCTTTCTATCGCAGATAGTGGAGTTCATTTGGAGTGTCAGAGTAGCTGTACTCGGTAACACGACGAAGACTTTCTATCCCAGATAGTGGGCTTCAGTTGGAGTAAGCTCATAAGTGGATGCGGACCATGCATGCAAGGGTACTGACCGGAGGTCTGTCTCTGGTGGAGTGATTTTGTGCGCGGATGTCTGTTCATCATTTTCCTCTACTGGATGTAGATGTCTAAGGCATGTGTTTAACGTGGAGTCTGAGATCAACACGTACGGTCGGCAGAGCAGCATGCCGATTTTCTCATCAAACCGTTGCCCGCTTAGATGTTTCGTTTTGGGCTTGACTTTAAGATGAATTTGTGGTGATTTCTTTCGTTTATTTCTTGGTTTCGATTTTGTTTGGGTAGTGGGTGATGAGAACGGAGAAGATTGATTTTTAGGTAATTGGAGAAAATATTGGGGAATACCCATGCATTGAGTAATGTTATTACGCCAATAGGGTATGCCGATGGTCTTGATGAATCGTGCCGTACCCGTTGGCTATTGATTAAGTATGCACAACGTACAGGGGACCCAAAATTACTAGTATCCATAGTACTTTTAAAATAAGATGCAGTATGTTGTTGACGTTTGCATACTCCCGGAGTGAGCACCTACTAATAACAGGAGGGCTACTATAGTTTAATTTGATATGTACTACATCAGAGACGTTCTGTTGTTCTGCCCTTCTAGAGTGCAAAACAGGGGGGCCGATGCTATCGGGCGGTACGATATCTATGTGAAGGCGATGCCATTGATTTTGTTTGAAGGTTTTACCAACATACTTACGTTTGTAGGATTTTTTCCCTTCTCATAGTTCATGTCTTGATATATTTTAGGAGGTCTCCACTGGAATCGAGATTGAGAGATTTGGTATCGGGAAGGCCGTTTTACATTGATTGGCGATTCTGAAGGGTGGACTTTGGGATTGCCGTTTTACCTTGGCAACGATGAAGGATGGAATTTGGGGCTGCCGTTTTACCTGGCAATTGGTGATAAGATATTCGAGACCTATCGTATCGAGCACCGAATAGGGGGGCTGTTCGTGGTATGCGGTAGCTTGATACGGGTCTGCGGATATTGGGGGTTTCTTATGTTGTGGGGTTTCGTATTATGTATCGGGGCATTATTTAGTATGCCTCGTGGATGGAGAGATGGAGCTGCTCCTCCGGGAGCAGTCGATAATGTTAATGTGGCTTTGATGTTAATGATACTGCCTGTCTATATATATATGTGAGTGGTGCAGCCGGTGACAATCTTGGTGCGGCTTACCTCCTGTGTGTGGTTTATGTGGTGGGGTCTCTGACAGAAAGGTATTGATCCACCTGGTGTGTGCTGTGTTTGGCTTATTGTACAAGTATTTTGTTTTCTCTCCTCGACCTATGCCATAGGGGCACGCCGCGCAGTTACATAGACCACGTTATACAGCAAGCGTATTCAAACAAGCGACGCTATACAGTTATGTCCCCATCCAACTCATCGATCGTTCTGCTGCTGCTCGTTGTCGTGGAGAACATCTTGGATTCAGAGAGCTTGCTCTTCTTGTGTACCCACCTGGTTTGATATCATAATATGTTGTTGGTACACGGTATGATGATACAACGCGGCTTGATATATACTATATGGAATAAACACGGTTTGGGATATGGGATATGTTGGTGGTGTGTTATATGGCAATATGGGAAAAACACCGTATGTATGTGGTATGGTATGTGTTGGCGGTATGGGACGGGAAAAACACAGTATATTATATGGTACGTTTGCGGTATGGTACCGTGGTTCGATGTTGCGGATATATTATATGGCTAAACTTGTCTGGTGGTATGGTATGCTTCAGCATATAAGGTCCGTAAGGGTCGAATAGATCGTACGAATATCATCTTTAACGAGCTTATATATCGGCCATTGGAAAGTGTTCGAAAATATATGCGTTGCGGACAGACAGACAGACAGACAGACAGACAGACATATTTGCATTTATTTACCGAAACAGAGACTCAGTTCTACAAACTGAGCATAGGACCTACGGTACATACAAAAAACTATATATTCCGCCATTTTTACTATCAATAACAATATTTGGCCTTATTTACAATGTTCCCCCGCACGTCTTGTGCGAATCTGGTCGGTCATACATGGGACCTATGTGGCATCATTGCGGATCAGCCTAACAGCTGTTCCGCCGCTCCCTAAGATCGATATCCACCGGTCGTAAAAACAGCCAAACTACAACCGATGACGCATCCGACTATCGGTAGATTGGTATCATCAGCCATGCCAGTCAGTCACATTCCGGCATACTCTACTCGTCAAGTATTATAGTAGCGGTACATAGCGTTGCCTCCACAAAGGGTTCAGTAGATATACTCAGTCAGTGCGACAAGTGCGTCATACTCGTGTTCCGCTGTTTGTTGTTGTACCAAGCACGATAGTGATACACAGCCGTAGTATTAATAGTAGTAGCGGGCGATCATACAACTAAATCCTGAATAGGCACGCAACACAGCAATGGACCCGACAAACTGAAGCAGCAGTTGAGACAAGCCCATATACCCGTATATATTATTATTCCTCTTGCCATCTGACAATGTGCAGCATGATCTTCAACATGGATCACTCATAACTTTCCCGAAAGAAGAAAACCTCGGAAACAAAAAGAAACCCATGCACCAAGTCTACCTCCCTTCCGTGCCAACTTTCAGCTTGTCTACTCTATTTGCTGTATTTATTTGCTCCTTCCTTCTCATTACGTTCTATCCTTAAATCCTAAACTGCATCCAAGCTCCATCCCCACGCCATCGGTGTGAGTCTGTCGTCCCTCCCTCCCCTGTTCCTTCTTCCTTCTTGGCGGTCCCTAAGCTAGCTGAAGCTTGAACCTCGACACCCTCCTCGAAATGGCGACCTGAGCGGTCACCGAGACGATTTGGAGCAGGCGTTCCTTCACTATATATTATCATACACCGCTACGGACAGCATGCCGAATGGTCTGTTGATGATGCTGTTGCTCGAAAACTTGCGATGTCACGAGTCAGGAGTCATGAGACGGCACAATCATACCTTCATAGATCGAGGACAGAGGGCTACAACTAACTGCTGCAGTACGTATTTTTCGTTATTTAGTCGTTGACCGACGCGAAACTACCCCTTTTGTTGGAGTGTGGGACACCCGCGGCCTATGTACCTTACAGTATGCGGTTGACCGGCGGTGCACGTTTGTCTTTGATTGGCCGTTTTCTGACAGGTACCAGGCCTCTGGTATACGCTGACTGGTATCGCCGAAAGCTGCCACCTGGGCGACCTGGTGTAAGTGCGTGTGGGTGCTGACAAACTGTCGAATTTCTCGGCGACATTTTTTCGAAAACTCAATTAAAATTGAAAAATGTTAGCTGTGACAACGACCGATTGAGTGATTGGATTGCTGCCTGCCATTGACTACGGAGGGATTTTATTGCAGCTAGCTGCTGGTGCTTCAGGAGCTCGCTGCTGCAGAGGTTTGGTCGCCGAGAGTTTCGGTCGCCGAGTGCTTTGGCCGCGATCGACACAACATTTACTGGTATTTATAAACATTATAAATATACAGATATATACTATATGCTTCTTCTATTAATAATAGAGTTGCCGCGACGGCAGATACATAAGCGACCGAGAGGGACAGCCACCACTACCACAACAAACAAGTAGCTAAAATATCTGCTGTGCAGTTGCTGCTCCTGAGCCAGCAGCAGCGGTGCAGCAGCTCCTCCTGACCTAGCAGCAGTTCCTCCTGAGCAGCAGCTTTTGACTGCTGCTGCCTGCCGCTGACTTGAGAGATTTGTTTTTTGCGATTAGCTGCTGCTGCTGCTTCTGCTACTGAGCTTTGGCCGCCGAGAGGATAGGCCGCCTGCAGATACGTGAGCGACTACAGAGAGAGGCACCACCACCACATCAAGTAGCTGTTGCTGTCGTTGCGACCACAGACAGCTGGTATAGATTGTCTGGTACCTACTGGTACGATGGTGATAGCTTCCGACAGGCCGACTGAAGTGTATGACATTTGCTTCAAAATTCAAAGACATTACTGACCTCGCAGACTAAAAAGAGTCATAAATTATATCTTGAATGTATGGGTCGGTAAAATCCTGGCGACGTTCTGTTATTTAACTACTTGGCTAGAACATCGCTTTGACGGTTGATTAGGCGACAGAACCATAATATATATCATGATTCACTAGGATAAAGTAGGAAATTCTAGGGAAGGGATGGCTAAAAATACTGTATTTAGGCCTATCTATGTATGCCAATGGGACAGCGAAGTTTCAATAAAAAGTTTAATTTCAAACATCCCCGGCAAAAAAAATAAGAACACGCTTCCTACGGGCCACGTAAAAAAAATAAAAGTTCCTAACTTTTGGAAAAGCCCGAAAAAAGCAAATCTGGGGCCGATGTTGGGCCAACATCGGCTTGGGAAAATCTCAGGCCGATCGTTGGTTCGAAGCGGCGGGATTCCGAGTCCTCGACAGACATCGATCAACAAAACCAACGATTGCGTCATGAATTCTGAACAAAGTGCCCTCGTTAGGGGCTCCGACCCACCCTAGGGTCACCATCTTCACACCATGGCCGGTGTCATGTGGCGGGAGCAGACCAGGCGTGTGATAAAAACCATTTGGCCGCTGGTTTGCACAAAACAGAAGACAAAAGTTCTCCATCCGTCTCGAAGGGCAAAAAATAGTTTTTTTTTCAGGTTTGGGAGGATACCGTAGGGCGCCGCCGGCAAGCTCTCGCCCCCTAGACCATGGATCCACCTGATATCGTCGAGGCCGTTATCTATATTCATTGGCGTTGCCAGATACCGAGCGGGTTGGCCGTGGGCTGAGTCTATGTCGAGATCGAGCGTCGATCGTCGCACGAGCTGGTTTCGATCATCTTGTTGACAATTTGCAAGCAGAAAAAACAAATTGTGCCGCCTGCAGCCGTTGGGGGGGGGGGGGGGGAAACAAAACTTTTTTCTCTTTTTTTCCTCCAGCGGCGGTCCGAGAAAGTGTTCGGCTGCTTTTTTAAAGCAATCTATTTGAAAAAAACTTTTGAACTTCGCGTTTCCATTGGCATAGGTCTAAAAATAGCCTTGAAAAAAGCGAACGAAAGGAGGGGGTTTGTGGATCGTAAATGATTATTGGCTGAGAGTCCATTTACTGCGTCATTGGGAATTCATGCATCATTTACCGAGACGTTTCCGTTACTAGCACGTCTCGTGATCTGCGTGTAGCACGTAGTTGCCTATCTTCTCATACTGGTACGTATTGCATCCCCTCATAGCTACGTGATACCATATGATTAGCCCACCCTGAATAGTCGTAGATGTAGATCACACGACGATCAAAGGATGGTGGCCATATCATCCCAGGATTCGGAAAGGGAGGTCGAAGGTGCGGCCTTTCAAAAACAAAAAATATGTGAGGCTATATTTATACCCCACACCTCGTAATGAGGCTCGGAGAAGAAGTCCAAGAGGTACCAATGCAAACCGTGGGACGAAGGTTCTCGGGGAAGTTGGCCGAACTGCAGTTCCGGACGTAGACACGCTGCAGTGTGCTACCGGGCAGGGATAGGACGCGGCGGTCGCTTGGACTGTCGCTGGCACCCACGGAAGAGAGACGGGGTCATTGAGCCCGGCTGCGCTCCCAGTGTCGCGGAGGAAAAGGTCGGAATGGACGCAATTCAGGGAGGGTCCACGGGGATAGCGGATATACCCGTTGGGATCCCCGCTCGAGTCTCTGACGACGTACTTCATTGTTTTGTTCTGTCTTTCTTCCGCACGGTCAACGTTAAAACAGCAGTAAGCCCGAGTCTTCTCTTCTGGTTGGCTACGTTCCTGATTTGTTTTTTGACAAGCATCGCTCAAACGCTTAGAAGGGAGACACCATCCATACTCCCCGCAGATATCTCGCCCTTTACTGATGCTGGAACCAGATGCATCAAAGATGAAAACCGATAGGTGACGTTTGCACAGGTGCCATGTTAATAATGCGCACGCATTGTTGCATTACGGTAACAGTAGAGTGGTTTCAGACGGGTTCAATATATACTTTGTATTTTCGTTCATTCCCGTAGACGCAGAGTGGGATCGGGACAAATGTATACTGTATGGTATGGTGGTATTCTCTCGGAAGGTTAGGATTTACGCTAGCTTCCACCCTTCCCGGAGTTCTTTGGCCCCATGCCTCTAACCGATGCATCCAAGATGACGCATAACCGGGTGACGTTGTACCCATGGTTTTGCTGTTCGCACAAAACAAAACTCGAGCACAATACAACACATACTCCACCTGGTACGTTACAGTTGCACGGCCAGTCCACTAGTCCAACTACGCAACAGAACCTACGCTCCACACCTCTTTCTGGAGGACTGCATGCCACCAGCACGAGAGCATTCTGTATCGTACTGCTTCCTGTTCGTCATACACCAACCATCACGGCCACGCATCCGTACGAAAATATCCTCGTTACCGCTGAAGCCGTCGTAGCCCCCGTCGCCGCAGCAGCAGCACACGTATCTTCGTGCACCGAAACCAGTCACGTCGCGGCATGCAAGGTGGTCTAGGGCAGGATACTGCGCGAACCCGCTTGCCCACAAGTACCATAGAGAGCGGTATTGAGGGTAGTCGGAAACATCTTTGGTTTGATAGACGAAGCGCGACAACACCGGCCAGTTCGGAACGTTCCACTTCGTGGTTTGCGCAGTTCGAGCCCCAACTTATCCCGCTGGCAGCAAAACCGAGCCATACGCAATGCGGTTCGCGAACGCTGCTGAGCTTTCTCGACTGTTTTTTTGTTGTTCGCACATTTTGAACCCCTATTTGTTTGGCGGCAGGAGACGGCGACCAATCCACCGTCCGCAAGAATCTAGAATCCTCCGGGCGGAAGTACATTACACACATAACCACCCCGTCGCGGCCTTGTGGAGCGCCGGCGTGGAACCCTCTCCGCCATCGTTCATCGAAAACGAGGCTCTACTTTCCAGAGCTCAGACCTACTCCTCTGTCATCTCCGGGGGTATCTTTGGCCACCACCGCAGGCATAGCTGCAACACCTGTCGGCTCCTGTTCGACGGGAGAGATGACGAGATTCCAGCTCAACACCGTGATGACGACCATGCCAAGGGCCAAGAGGCAGAAAACGAGGTATTGGTCGAACGGGAAAGGGTGGCGGTATTGGATGGACCAGGCAAAGGTAGTAGAGGCAGTGATCGGGCCGGCTGCCCTCGCCAGTGAGCCCAGCATAATCGAGAAACCATTGACGGTGCCGCGCTGCGAAGGGTCTACAGCATTGTTTATCGCCAAAGCCACGTTATTGAACACCTGCCGTTGGGGTGAGACGGGGGACGGGGAGACGGCGTGCCGCGTCAGCGGTGCGTTGTTCTCTGCGCGGGTGCGGCGATGTCGAAATCGAGCTGATAGAAGCTACCAGGTACGCTTTACCCATATACGGACACCCAGGCGAAGGGGGCAGAGAAAGAAAAACAACAGCCAGCCAGACAGGTAACCTAGACGATAGGAAGCTAGACAGATGGACCACCAAATAGGTCGTCATAAATATGGGCTAAGATACATGCAGCAAGACAAACAGGCAGACAGTCACAAAGCCAGATTAAGAACGGCAACTATTATTTCAAGGAGAAAAAGAGAGCGATGACGTGTGAGCGATAGACAAGAAGCGAGAGAGGAATAAGTCAGATACAAATCAAACGACAGAGGCACACCCAAATGATCGCATGAAGCATGATGTAGCACCACGGGACTCGAAAGCAGCGTTCACAGCGTGGTCGGCATCGACGTCGGTGATGCATTATTGAACGGGCCAGAAAGGATACCATAAGCATCGCCCACACGTAGTGAGCACCACCCCTTTCTTCTGGAGATGAGGAATGCTAATTATACTTAGCTCATTAGTGCCGGTATGATGACACATAGTCTTATTCCAACTAAACTTGTGTTCATTGAAAACAATGGGACGATGTCACCCCGGGGGGAATGCCACTCACGGTGGGTCTTGCTCGACTTGCGTTACGACACAAGGAATATTGATAGCAAAGCTCTATAATAAAACCACACATGCTAGAATATGTACACATTGGCGACAGGTTCCATAGCCACCCCCACCTCGTCCATTCAGGCTGTTTCCGACAGAATCCGTCTCATCACGAGGCATCCAGCATTGTGTACCTGTGGGCCAGCCCTTCGACATGGACACACTCGTATCGTGTCATCCCTGATGATAGAGGCCTCCTTGTATGAACGAAACCGAGGACTCACCGATCACAATCCGACTTCCAAATGCAAAGGAAAAATATCGTAGCGTCCTATAAACGTAACAGAGGACCTCACCGATTACAATCCGAACAAGCTTCCAAATCCAAAGGAAGTAGGCCGTAGCGCTCTAGCCACTGATGGATTTCCCGCCATTGCCAAAACGGCCGACAGTGTACAGCATCGAGTCACCCCACGGTAGGGGTTGCACGTTTCGGGCCAAAGGTTCCTGACTAATTGAGTTCCTTAAGTGAGGAACTACCAGTTAGGAAGAAAAGTTACGCGTATATTAGTTTTAAGACTAGCGCATACAAGCACCGGTCGGGTGGCACGAGCGAATTTCTTCCAGGTATTGTATCGGGTGAGATATTGAGCTCCTAACGTGAGGGGTTCAGGAACTTCTGGTACATCCCTACTACTGTGGGATGGCTCCATCGCATATAAACACCAAGATGGGCGACCACATCGCACTGTAACATTGTACAGCGGCATTCAAACGTTCGGCACGCCCAATAACATTAATACGGTGGCCATCGTATACCAACATCGTGTAGCGATAGGTACATGCTCGAAATATAGACTGAATGGAGGCAACCGTGGAACCCACCGCGCTTGAGGCCACGTTGGTCAAGAACAGCAGGACCAGTGAGGCAGCCCAAAGCGCCGCCCCCGAGTTGTGTAGCCGAGAGAGTAAGGGGTAGGCGAGGAAGACGGGGATCGAGACGCAGCAGGCCCAACGTTGTGACGTTCTCGCTCCTATCCGCTTGACAATCCGAGGATAAATCAAGAGCTGGAATACCAGCATACCTCCGCCACACGCAGAAAGGGCCTAAAGCAGTATACAGCGAGTGGAAAGATATCAAAAGGGCGTGAACCGATGCGAAGCAACGATGAGGTTGTAAATGAAAGCACGGTGTTAGGCAATAGCAGAGCCTAGTGTCGCGATAGATGTTCAGCAGCGACTACCAGTACAGCAGTCCACGTAGTTAGCACTCAGTAGCATATAGTACTAAAATACTGAAGCAGTAGAAGCATAAAAGTCCGAGTATTATCAAGAGGCAGCTCTTCACAACATGGAAGATAGCGGCACCAACAACGTAGCAACAATGGCAAAACGCCCACTGCGGTTGCGACGGGGAGGATAAGCACGCCTATTGCGGTCGGAAGGCATGGGCCTAACCCCACGTCAATGCAGCTGCTCTTTCCATCTACAACATCATACTCACGGGGTAGGAGGAGTACAACTCCAACGCCGGTGGCGATCTGAATCAAAGTGCCAGTACATCAACAACAATCTGTTTTCTGCACTATTCCTATCTACCGGCTGGGGCATCACTACAGCAGTGTGGTACGGCGCCACGAGGGTAAAATTCAGGACGACAGGCGGATTGGAATGCGCTCGAGGAGACGTATGCCCCCCTGAACACCACCACTCGGCAGAAGCTTTATGGCGAATTGGCCGAGACCGTACAGGCTACACTTGCTACATCATGAAGACAACCCAAGATCGTCCTCACAAAATTGGGGGGTATCTGTTTTCCTGAAGGATTCGCGACATTTGCACTATTGGGGCAGATCCCCGACGGCTAAAAAGCGTTCGAAAGGGGCAAAAGTAGGGATAAGTTCGAACGCCTTTCAAAAGCTATGGCACTACCGGAGGCGGCACATTCGAAGGAAACATCCACAAGGGCGCGGGAGCCTGGAGCAGAAGTACGACTGCGGCTATACTTTCTCCGAAGAAACTTACCTCTGAGGCTACTACAGCTACACCGCATTTGACGGATACTTCTAATCGTCCCATCAGCTACATATCCACCGCAGCGCCACCATCGTCACCCTCTCCAACGTCTCAACGACTAACTCTCCAACGTCTCAACGAACTGGTAGCTTCTTAGGACGGCATCATAGCTGGGGCATAGAGCATATTCATCGGGGCGGTTAAGAATACACGGAACGATTTAAGCCACAACATGTGTGGCATTCATGTAGAAGTTGTCTCACCTGTTTTCGAGTTCAGTGCAACACATGATAGACTTTTCGAGCCTCAAGGTTGTCATGAATAGGCATGCACAACAACTTACCTGGAATGTTTAAATAAGTCATTGGTGCTGTTCGACTGACGTTTAATGATTTTAAAGCAACTTGGTAGCGCACACCTGCATTCGCATACCTTCGATTGAGTTCACAACAGCTTAACAGTTAAAGAGCATACCAGTTGCAACTTCATGTCACTGAACAAACCATAAGTTAATACCTGGTATGATTCAAGTACAGCAACTTTTCCGAAGGGGATACTGTTTTTTTTTACCGTTACTTTTGATAATTGACACGTGGAACAAAGTGCTTCAGAATCGCGCGGCAGAGAGGAATTCAAAACCGGTCTAAAAACAAAACTATGAACAATGGCCATCTTTTTACTTTTTGGGAAAATTTCACCGAAAGTATACCTGGTATCCCGAAATGGTTAAAAGAAAAGGTCCGAATCGAAAAATAGACTGGAGACGACGCCCAACGTATTCCTGAATTGTCTAGAAGACATATATATATATATATACGTATGCATACAGGAGTATGTAAAATAAACTATTTTACGTCGTATATCCTGATACATCTGTCCGTACAGACGTGGGTACGAGACTACTCTGTACTCCTCTGTCCTATAGCAGGCTCTTCTCCCCCCTTCCCGCTACGCCACTGCAGGTACTCGGTACATTCTCTGCCTGCTTCGGCCTGCCCCGTCCTTGGGGTGGGCCGAGGAAGTCTGCCAGGACCTGCAGCGGTCTAGCGACAGTCACACGAACATCGAGCTTCGGACTACGTAGGTAGGGAACCTTGCGCGGTCCGGCTGGTGGCCTGCTCGCTTTAAGGACCGCGTGGGGTGGTGGTGATGTTTTTTCTTCTTAACCCCGACGCCGAGGAGTTCATCCCTCAGGCGGGACGGGTACATCACCACAGCAGAGAGCGCTACGTGGGCAGCCGGTGGAGTGGAGAGGCTGGCCACAGCGTGGGTATGCATGCACGACAGGAAGGATGGGATTGTCGGCGTGGGTTGGGACGGCTGCACCCAGCCAACGGGAACCAAGGCGCGTACCGGGCTACGAAACGGAGAGCCACTTTCGCCATAGCGAAAAAAAAGAAACAAAAAAAGAAAAAAAGAAGGCGGGGACGAGCCTCACGTCGGCTGGCAAAGAAAGCAGCACGCGAGGCTCGTAAGAGACAGAAGGAGGCACTTGTGACGGTAGCGACCTACAATGTGCGCACCCTGGCTGTAAAGGGGAAGAACGGGTACGGACATGACGAGCGGGTACTGGCGAAGGGACGGCAACTCGGCTGTGACTTCATTGGCCTGCAAGAAACTCGGAGGTCCGGCAGCACGACGTTCCGTGCGGCAGGGTATCGTGTTTTCTGTTCAGGACAGGAAACAACAGCCACCAGGCAAGGGCTGTACGGAGTAGGCCTAGCTGTCAAGGAATCGTTGTGCAGTAAGTCTGTGTATACTCATCAGTTCGTTGACGAGCGGCTAATGTCTATGCGCTTTGAGCTGGCTGGCAAATGCGAGGCAGTCAATTTCGTCGTTGCGTATGCTCCAATTGATTGTACCAAGGACGCCGAACTGAAAGGTATCTTCTGGCAGAAGCTGGAGTACTTGGTGAAAAAAATCCCGACGAAAGAGTGTCTGTTTGTACTGATGGATGCCAACGCGCGAACTGGACAGAGGAAGGAAGGGTGCGGTGATGATGAAAGCAGAGTGCTGGGAGCGTATGGACGTGATGTTCGTAACGATAATGGCAGACGGCTCCTGTCGTTCGCCACCAATTGCAAGTTGGCTCTCACCAACACGTTTTTCAGCACGCGCAAGGGTGGGATATCGCATACTTACAACGGCACCGGCCCGAATGACCGTAAGCGGATTGACTACATCCTAACCCGTCAAGTCCATCGACCTAGAGTACAAGATGCGAAAGTCGTCCCACAGCCTCCTGCCCCAGCTAAGGCTGACTCAGACCACAACATCTTGTATATCAAAGTCCGACTCGGTGGTCGTTTTGCGCCCAACAGACAAATACGTAGACCGACGAAACGCCGAGAGTTCGACAGGCAGCTTTTTATGTCCGATGGAAATTGTCGTGAACGAGTAGTCTCCAGGATCATCTCCACTCTCAACCAGCCTATCCAGCCCCGTAATACGTCTGGTATGGTTGAGATTTTCACTGCGGCTGTTATTGATGCGGTCGAAAAAGAGGTACCACCCCCTGCACGTCGCCACCGCAGACATGGATGGTGTGAGTCTGCCGAAACCTCGGCCGCATTCATGCCAGCATGGACAGCGAGGGAGGATGCACGACAATTCTTGCGTGCCCACCCCCGGGACAGAACCGCGTGGAAGACCCTGAGATCTGCGTGTGCGAACCTGCAGAAGGTGATTGCCGCAGGACTGCATGCGTACTTCGAAGCGTACCTTGCCGAAACCGAACGACTCCTAGCGAACAACGACCAAAGAGGCTTTTACAAGCACCTTAAGAGTACGGTAGGATTGGAAGGGACTAAAGCGAGGAGCGAACAGTTCATTAGGGACGAGGATGGCACGATCCTACGGGATAAGGTGCGAATTCGTGAACGATGGGCGGGGTTTTATCACAAACTCTTGAACACGAAGTCGCTGAAACTCGATCCCACGATCATCGACCTCTTGCCACCGCGACCGCCTAAACTGTCGCTTGAAGATGAACCATCCATAGACGAGATGACCGAAGCACTGAAGGGGATGTCGAATTGGAAAGCTGTCGGGCCAGATGGTCTCCCGGTCGAACTCCTAAAAATCGACCACCCGGCATTCGCCCAGCGCTTTCACAACATCCTTGTCAATGTTTGGTTAACAGGAGAAGTCCCTCAGCAATGGAAAGATGCGATCATCAAGGTCCTTCACAAAAAGAAGGATCGAACTGACTGCAACAACTATAGAGGGATTTCGCTTGTTGCCCACGCAGGCAAAGTGTTGTTGAAAATCGTCGCGTCCCGCCTCAGCAACTACTGCGAGACCGAGGAACTACTCCCCGAGGAACAGTGCGGCTTCCGCCCCGCACGATCAACGATTGATATGTTGTTCGTCGTGCGCCGGCTGCAAGAGCTCGGACGACAGAGGAAAATCCCCTTATACGTGTGCTTCATCGATCTGCAGAAAGCGTACGACTCTGTCGACCGAGAGCTGTTATGGAAGGTACTCACACGCTTTGGCGTACCAACCAAGATGCTGAGAATTATCCGTAATTTCCACGATGGCATGCGGGCTCGCGTGCGTACTGATGACGGCGAGCTCTCGGAATGGTTTGATGTCACGCAGGGGCTGCGGCAAGGCTGTGTACTGTCACCGTTACTGTTCAACGTGTTCTTCGCTGCTGCGTTACACGTCGTACTAGTACGCTTCAGCCAAGACGAAGCCATTGTAAGGGATTTGGTCCAACTCTTGGAAGCTGGAGTAGTTCGAACAGGGAAGGAGGAGCCATTGGCGTGCGTGCGAAGGTCTGTATGGGGCATGTTGTACGCCGACGATGCAGGAATTGTCTCGAAGTCGGCTGAAGGGCTCGCAAAAATGATGACAGTCATCGTGACTGTCTTCGAAGCAGCAGGCCTCACGGTGTCGGAAAAGAAGACTGAGACAATGGTCCTACAAACACCAGACCGGACAACCCTCGCACCACCGCTCGTCATCGAAGCGGCAGGTCAGAGGTATAAGCAGACGACCCAGTTCTTATACCTAGGCGGCGTTATCCACGAAAACGCTGACCTCTCGCTCGAAATCGACCGACGGATCCGCCTCATGCGAGCATGCTTCAAACGGTTCGGCCCGGAGTTGTATGATAGGACGACCGCCCCCCATAGCCTTAAAGTCCGAATGCTGAAGGCCGAGGTGATTGAGACCCTGCTGTACGGGTGTGTGACGTGGACCCTCAGAGCGGAACACTTTGCCAAGCTTCGAACGGCTCACCACCAAGTCCTGTTGCGAGTCATTGGCTTCCAGCGCCGACTTCGTACTGACCATGCCACCCTCTCGTACGCGAAGGCCCTCAAGATGACACGTTGCGAGAGCATCGAAACGACCATTCGCAAACGGCGGCTCTTCTTTGCGGGGGGCGTGGCACGGCAAAGCAAGGAGCGATTACCCAATCGGGTAATGCTCGGGACGATAGCTGGTGGGGAGAACCCGAGACCAGGCGGACAGTGTAAGACTTGGCATAGATGCATAGTCGAAGACCTTAGGGAGTTCCGAGCCACCGAAGGGTCAACGGAAGTTGCCCCCTTGGTGTTTGGAGTTGAGACCGCGTTGTGGTCCACTGCAGCCAAAAAGGTGGGGAAGTGGTACCGGGGGATCCTTGAAGCAGCCGAACGGTTCATGGTGAGGTGGCACGAGGCTGAGGCTGAGATGAGTAGACAGCGCCGCGCATCCGCCGTGGATGGTGCCCAAAGGAACGGGGGGGGAGGGGGCAACAGGAGAAGTGGCATAAAGCCCGACCGAGTGAATGCGGAGAGGGGGGGGAACAGGAGGGGTAGAAGGGAAACGGCGGTAGACGAAAGTAGGAAGGAGATGGCAGACAGGGTAGCAAGGCACCAAGTCGACTAGGAAGTAGAATATGACCATACTACTAGTGCTACCAACTGGTGCAGCTGGCTCGAACGTGGTCTTCCCTTGTCTTCTCTTTTAGTTTCGTTTTTTTTTTTTTTTTGTTTGTTTGTTTTTTTTTTTTTTTTCTTTCTTGCGCTGACTCTCCGTGATTTTCATTTCATTTTTTCTCTTCCTCTTCCTTTTCTGATTGATAAGCCGTACTCAAGGAGCCGTGTGGCGTGGTTGGAAGACGAACCTGCTCTGCTCGGCTCGTATTGTCTGACGCCAAGGGGCTGGGCATAGTTGACGAACGCAGGGCGGAGACGGCAGTCTGGGTAGCAAGGTACCAGGCGGATTAGCAGGGAGAACCTGGCTATACTACTCGTACCACAAGCTGCTGCCGCCACCTAGAAGGTGCTTTGGGCTTTGGTCTGCCTGTTATTTCCCCTTTGTTATTTTTCCTTGTTACTTTCTCCTTGGTTCTTTGTCTTACTCTGTTCACAAGCAGTGGTGTCTTTTGTTATTTCTTCTTTTTTCCAGCTCGTTCTTTTTCAAGTGTAGGCCACCTCGCCTGCGGGGGGGGGGGCACGACAGATTGTTTCTCTTAGATTTTGCTTTCATTTTTCTTCTTTTTCTTTTTCGACTTGTCTACCTTGTTTTTGTTTTCTCTTTGATTGTTTCTTTTCGTTTCACTATTTCATAGATTGCGTATGTCGTGCCTGTCGTATCTAGTATGATGACATGGCTTTGCATTGCCCACTGCAGTTCACACTGCACACGTGGCAACGTAGTATCTCTGTGGCGTAGCTTTGTGACCACAGAACTTGTATCTCTTCTAGGATGGAAGAATCGGCACGGACACTGGTTGTGCTGGATGTCGACGGGTAGAAAGAACGGTTTAATGTGAAGAACACACACACACACACACACACACACAAAATAATATGCATGTCAGAACATACAATATTATGAAGGTTCATGAAAAGGCTTTTCTCCGCCCACATAGTTTTTTTCGGAACAACAACAAAAACGGTCCTGGGTCCAGGTCCAAAGTTCATCCGAATCCAAGGAGTTTTCGACATCCATCGTGCCAGTTTTGCGCGAACGTCTCCAGGTCCAAAATTCATCCGAATCCAAGGAGTTTTCGACATCCATCGTGCCAGTTTTGCGCGAACGTCTCCAGCTAGCGCCGGGAAACAAGTGGGGTTTTCGCTTATATCTCGCTTCAAAATAGGTAATTCTAAAATCTGCATGCACAGGAATTTGCCCCCGAACAGGATACGTTCAGAGCCGGCGCGAATTTGTTTTTAACAACTGCTGTGTTGACTCCTAAAATCTCAAACAAGTTCTGTCTGAAAACGAATTACTCCCACGCAACGACGAAAACAAATCATTCGACAATAGGTTTATGTCTTCTTAAGACAAGTGACCACACCGCAAACAGTTTAATTTATGAATGTCGAATTTCTTGGAAAAAATGTTCTGCCTGGACTATACGAGCTGGGCTGGCCAAGACGAGCTTTTATATTCGTCCTGCGCTTTCGCAACCACTTGGAAGTAGTATGCCTCCAAATTTGACAGCAACCGTGTTACTGGGCCGGCAGAGCATTTGCCGACCTGGATTTGTTTTGAAATCCGATTTGATTTCGTCGAGAAATTGATAAAGCGTATATTCCTCGTCATATTTCAACACTAAATTCTACCAGGTATACGTGAGCCCGACAACCGATGCCGCTGGTACTCGGTGTGAACATTCTTTGAGGCATGTCCCAAGTACAGAAACCCTTGAAAATGCCTAATTCAATTTACATCAGAGATATTATGGCGTGTATACGATATCCTATGCAAAGTCAAGATATTACGATGAGATCCACCAAATCTGCTATTCTCACACCGTTTTTTTTTTTAGGCCTCGATTATTTTTCACGCCCTTCTTCCGGGCAAGCCAAAGAGATTCATTACTGCACCCCTGTTTTTTGCTTGTTTTGGTCAGTTTTGGTCATAGTCATTTTTTGGTTATTTCAAAACGTGCCTTAGCTCCCGAAAGGTAAAACGAGCGGTGCAGTACTTAGTCCCTCGTGAAGACTATGATGAGGCACGTGCGAAATCTCAGATCAAACTTCGCAAAAACGGACTGAGAAAGTGCGGGGAACCCAAAAAAGCTGGTCTCGGCAAGCTCAACAACGAGAAAAGAGATACCTGGTATGTTTCAAGGATATTTCACTGCACAAGCTTGAAGCTAGGAGATAACCACGGCGTAGGATTTTCGAGTACCATTAGGAATAGGTTTGGTTTGCTACGTTTCTCGTAGCATTATTCGTAGACGCGACCTCCATTCTAAGCGAGTGTGATAAATAGGCAACAGGAGCGCCTATTGCCGTGATGAATGATCAATGGCTTCCACAGAACGGCAGCCCACCTACTGTAGTCAGCACTCAGTGGCATTGAACACTACAGTATCGAAGAAGCATAGCAGTCTGATTGTTGTGAGGTCGATGAAAGTACTGCTTTGAAGTCGTAATACGAGTCGTACGTACGAGCACTGCCAATAATTATGCGGCGGAACTGCGTACAAGCAATGCGGTATATCCACGTTCAACGCAGGCGGTGCAATAGCCACAACGTACATACGCACGAACAAGTTACGAGAAAACAATGTTTGGTTGATGATCGGGAGGTTAGATTGGGTGAGGTTCTACGAGTAAGCATCAAGAAACGAGGCAGTAGATCGCCCAGTACAAGCACACGCGGACAGTCTACGTAGCGGTAGATGTGAGCTGATCGAGGACGGCCGTGCAAGCGCACATCTGCACACTCTTGTTTTCGCCCTCTGTTTATCCTCTCTTCTTCCACCTTTCGCCCACATGGGGCAATGTTCAACATCAAACATCTTCATTAATTTCCGAACGCCAGCCACGTATTGTATAGTTTAAACACTACCAACGCAAGCCTGTGCTTCCACCTGCCAAGGGTGTATCGACAAGATACCCGAATACACAGGGCGCGTGAAGACGACCGCGATATACTCGAAGGTTTCCAAGAAGCGAAGGTCCGGGTGCGGGATATATTTTGTTGGTAACGGAAGGGCCTCGTGAATATCGACGATTTCAGGCTAAGGCGGACACCAGAGGTACGGACGCACTGCTATAGTACCAGGGAATGCTTCTGAACCCGTTTTATGGAAGAATGGATGCGGGTGCCGAAACGCGAAAGGAGAGGAGAGCCTTTACGGCGGCCTTTGCTTGCTCGGGGCCAGCCGTTAGGCGCCTGTCTTACGTATTTGATGAATCCAACCAAGCCTTCGATGACGATAATCTAAAGAGGATATCCTCCGTTAAATCCAACTTCAAGAAAGTGGAACGATTATGTTGGCGAAAAAGCGAAACATCGCATAACGGAAACGATAATATGATGGAAAAGGCGAGTCGAGAGAGGCGCTCAATACCTGCCCGATCTGTTTTGACGTCCAATTCAAACCGCCGTTGGCCAAGGTGCTGATCGCCCATAGCGGGTACACCTCCCTGTATCCGCTGAATATGAACTGTGGTTTGCAGGAGACGCGGTGGAGGAGGTCAGAGAGAAACGGCGGTACCGTGCGTTTTAGCTCGTGCGAGCATCGCCTAGTCGAATACAAAGCGCTTGGCCGAACAGGGGGCGAGGGACACCCTACATATTGAAAACTGGTACCCGATGCTAATATTCTCCGTCAGAACGTACGGACGAAGAGCAACTACAAGGTACCGTATTGCGACCATCAAATGTGCAACGCACCTACCTTATACGTACAGCGGACGGAAAACACATTTCTCACCGAAAAAACAACCAGCACGGACAGCATGGTGCGGACCCGCTTCTCTTTAAGGAGAGCAAACGGCAGAAGACACTCCCGCACGTAAGCGTTCTTCTTCATCTTCCCCCAATCCCACTTTCCGCCACCGGAAGCCTCAAAACCCCCGCCCTGTCTCATGCCGACCCCCGCTGACCGAGAGCTTCCAGAATCCCCGCCATAGACACTGTCGTGCAAGTCATCGCCCTCCAGATCTTGAGCTACGCTGTACGATATCGATCTTCGCCCAGCGAGAGGTATTCGCTCCTCAGCTCGTTCCTGGGCGCTGCTGCCGTTACGCCCGCCGTTACTGACGGCTTCACACTCAGTTTTATCCGCACACCCCGGCGTCACCCGCCCCCATACGCGGCCGCCACCACCGACGGATTGTGAACGCGCCCGGTCCGCTTTTGCGAGCTCGCGATCGTATTCGTTCTCGGTTTCAATTGTTTTGATGCCCTCCCCCTCGTCCACTGCCGCGATCTGGCTATTCAACTTTTCCTCCGACGTCGGAAGGGATTCGAAGGCAGGCCTGCATTCAAACAAGGTGACCACGAAAAACCTATTGATGTCGGGCACATAAGACAATAGGCCATACTTGTGATACCAGGTATCTCACAGCATTGTACGGCAACGGGTTGATTTCTTCGCCGGTGCATGCGGCTATTTTCCATTTTTCTCCTCGGCGGTGACGGTACACCACCCGCAGAAGACATCTCCGAATTGGACTGGCCGTTGAAGACAGGCAAATGATCAACCCTGACTGGACCTAGGAGGACCTTTAACCATCTGGTAGAAGGGGTTTTCAGGTTGGTACGCTGTTCGGATGTTTTGGTTCCTGCTGGGATCAAGGTACGGGCGAAGACCCAACCCAACCCCCAACTCTAACCCTAACCCTAACCCTGACCCCAAACCGCAGCCGAAACGGGCCAGAACTCGCCATAAACGCGGCTACACCGAGTTTGCATCGAACCAGGAAAATTTCTCAGATGCGGACGACGATTCCGAAGTGCAGACCACGTTACACAGTTTTCAAATAAAAAACATCCCTAAAGATCCCTTCTCCCAGAACGCTAAACCTACTCGGACCTAGAGATTTTTATCTTGAGTTGGCAAAGCCTGTTCATAAGACGGGTCGTCAATCATAGGCACGCACATGAAGGGATGCACCTGATACTACAGTAGAGTTGTTCGCAGTTGTATTTGTCTGGGGATGGAGGTAGGGGTGGAGGAGTTCGACGAGGAGCGGAATCATGGCGTTACCCAGATGCAAGATGGGGAACGTTTCCTCGCATGATATTTGTCAAGGCGGTACAGAAGCCGGGCTATGATGTTTCAAACGGAATCTGAATGGAATGGTCTACTCGTTGGTGGTCTCCAAAATGGCAGGGTAAGCCGTATTGAATCAATCGTGTTTGTAGTTCCGAATGCATACCTATTGCCACGCTTGTGCACTTCCAAGGTCTCCTTGAGGAATAGATAGACCAAAGACAGACCAATCAGGGCCAGGCCTGACCCGAGGGCATTCGGAAGCAAGTACGGAAACCTGATTGGTTCGGACGTTTGGAGCCAGCAAAGAGGGGCAGCAGAGAAAAGAGTATGTGCACCACAGATCCTTTAGAAACCCACGATTAAGGAGACAAACTACTTGACATTAAATATGGACAAGGTCTGCAGTGGTAACAGCTAAAACCCCTACCAGTGTCGATCTTACGCTTTCTCAGTTGACAAAGTGTACCATGTTTTGGTCTGAAAAGAAAACGCTTATTTTGCCTGTTGTTCGGCCTCTCGAAGATACGACGAGGACACCCTGGCCGGCGGCATCTGCGAGATGGCCGAACGAAAATTGTCACTGGCGCTGTAAACCACGTCCTAGGTTGTTTTCAGAATAAGCAAACGCCTTCCACAGAGACAGTGTTTCCGTTATATAGACCCTTCCTGTCGGGCCGTTGGAAAACGGTGATTCACTCGCTCTGGAGGCCGATCTTCGTCTGGGCAAACTGGTGCAGTGGGAACAATCGAGAGCAACACCTACGTACTCCAGGGCGTTCGACAGGGTCACCCACAGACGGAGTCAACGGCGCAAGTGGTGCATGGTGACATAGCTAAACCGACGAAGCAGCGCTCGTAAAAAACAATTGCTGTTGTAACCAGGTCTGGCGACTGCTGGAAGCAACGCTTGTCGACGAAACACTACCGTGCGGGCGACGATTACCTTCCGAACAGCCCCGACTTCGAAAACATGCTGGGGTAGTGATTCGCCGGTTCCGCCAGGAGGCCACCAAGCCCGGAACCGAGCACGAGTCCAAGTGACCAGCATCCTTGATGGCGGGAAAGCCACACAAACGAGCGAAGGATTTGTAAAGAGTAATACAGCGTTTGCAAACAACACGTGTGGGGTGTATTAGGCAACGGTTGGAATGGCGTTGATGCTGGGGCTAAACACCAAATGTGCAGTAGAAAACAAAGTGCTTCATTGCGTAGGGGCCTAGAGCAAGAGAAGGAAAAAGTTAGAGCAGCCTAGCCATAATGTGGATTGACGGTGTCGTCACAAGTGCTAGTTTAAGTACTTCAGTATCGACCTTCGAAACACCTCGAACAGTCTATGCGGCGAGGTGGAATTTTTGGTAAGAAGATCCCCACACTCCATCTGGTGCTGCTCTAGCTTTACATATATAGTGTAGAGTTGGTGGCGACAATTCCTTAATACACCGATTTAGCCTTATTTATGGTGTTGGGTGGCATCATGTAAGCTACAAGTCTAGGAGTGGAAATATGACATGGTGGCCTGCGGTTCTCGCCCATGGCCCCACTAGATCGCTTAGTATGGTAGAAACGCCACCGATTGTTGCTTTTTGATCACACCACCTGTGATAAAGCACATGCCGACCACCTCATGCTCTATTCCGCAAACCTCGGAGATCATAGTCATGAATACGCCCATCAGGCCGTTCATTGCTCCAAGAAGAAACCTACATCGACGCAACGATGGAGGACAAGGTCAACAAAGAGCGATGAATGATACCAAATTGGCCGGGGTTGTGCGTGTCTAGCAACACGCAATATTTGCGGGTGAAACACTTAAAACCATGTGACTACACGACTAGGCCGATGACGGCAGAAGGGGCGGCGGGCACGGTGTTCGTGTATTGATGCACTACAGAATGATCGACAGGGACGTAGAAGCGAAGTGTCATTTGCAACTTGGGCTATTCGAAAACCGTAGATCAGTGATTGAGCGATATATTGATGCTGGGCGCAGTTGGCACAAAGGTCGAAAAAAATCAATAGAGGCACGACAAGGTAAACGGTCTTGAAAAATGTAGACCACGACCCTCACCGGCAAGCAACAGCCCAGACAAACGTGGTCGACAAGCCGAAAGCGACCGAAAGGAACGCTATGGAATACAGCCCGATGTACACGACGGGCAGCCGACCGTAGCGGTCTGTGATGCGGCCCCAGAAATACGAGCTCCCGAAGCGCCCTGCCATGAAGGCTGACGACAGATAACCCGCATAAAAACCTGGATAAATATTATCCCGTTGGTACACACGGCAGCAGTAGCATCATTAGAAGCAATATAGAGGTTCAACGAGCACCAATTAGTAGAGAAACGAGCTTTGGTTTCGAACAGCACCCGTACTAAGGCCGAGAGGCTGCCGTTGCAACTCGTTACGCTTATCAAGCACACATGCAACACAACCACAAAGCCATGCATTACCTGGGGGGAGCCAGTGAGGGTAAACCAACTGATGTTATGGCTATTGAGGACGATTCACGCAATATAATGATACCAGGATGCAGGTGGCGTCACACTAATATGCTCAGGTCGAGAGAGCAAGAGAAGCATACACCCTTCAATCCCAGACAGCCAGCAACAAGAAGGCAGCGTGGTGCTGGCTGGCATAATCTTATCAATCCCGTTTTTCAGAAACCAAAAATCCGCCTCTTTCTCGGTATCGGAGAATCGCATTTCACACTGCTAACACGCGCGTAAACTTGCCGGCCTCGTCCTTGTCGTCGGCGACCCCCAGATATTGCACCATGTAGCCCGCGTAAGGAAACAGGCTGCTGAGGGCGTACGAATGGGCCACAAGGCCCATCGAAATCGCCGCCATAGGCCGCCACGGAAAAGGCATCTCCATGTCCGTTCGCTCGGGTTGGGTGAGCGGCGTCTGGATGCGGCGGAGCTGCAGGAGCTATACCATACACCAGGTATACCAGCTGCAATGCAATCAGGCGTGATGCGACCTGTGCCGTCCCACGCGAGCTGGGCCACCGTAGACGGTCGCAGGCGCCAGTAGTCGGACGGGACACAAGGAATGCATAGAACAGCCGGACACGAGTCCGTCGAATGTGAAATAGTTGGTGGCGTCACGAGCAACGTGATCTATAGCTCGAGCGATTTAAGTAGTGGCGCACCCGTACATCAACGAAAACGGTCTGGAGCGAATACATGCATTGATGGGTACGCATTGCGCCTCTGGGAGTAACGTCATGGGTTGTGAGTTGCCTTCTCCTACGATGAATAGAAGCGTGCATCGATAAGTGCGTTCTCTTGTGAGTCCTTTTTTTTCAGCCGACGAGAGCCACACGGTCGAGTGACCACCTTATTTTTTGCCAGTCATAAGTCTTCAACTTTTTTCCATCGCGATATGTACCGCCATGGCATCATATGCCGCTCTGCGACAACAACGTCTGATTGCGTCCAATTTCGAGAGAGGGGCAAAGCCACTCGCTCGGGTGACGCACTCGCGGTAGTAAAAATGGCGACACTCTCCCGAACGTAGCACGAGTCAATATATTTATGACAACTTGTTTTTTGTTTTGGGGGGGAAGGGGTTCGGGGGATTCGAACAATACAGCCCGCGTGTGATTATAGCATCATGACACTACTGGTAGGATATATAAACACAATTGCCCATAGTCCGTTCAAATTTGTCCGGAAAGCGCCGGTTAGCCGTTGTGGCGGTAGTTGCTGGTCTTTGTCAGGATAGTTAAATCAAAATATTTAAAGCGGTATTGTAAACTACTACCCTGCTATTGCAGCATGCTGTGTTTTTTTCAGGAAATCATACGTATACAGTCTGGGGCGGGGCGGGCATGGGGAACGAGGGAGGGCTCCCCTCGCTCCCCGCTCCGTTGGCGACCCCGCGCGTGCAAATGCTAGCGCGTTCGAAGCTCATTGGAGGGATACTAATTGCACCGGCGAGTTCGAGGCTTATTGGAGAGATACTAATTGTACCGGCGGGCAGAACAACCCCTCTAAACACTATTATATATCATGTGCACAAACAAGAACTCAATAACGTTCGTGTACGTACTGAAAATATGTCTCTGGTAAACTTTCTGGTGTATAATTCGCTCTGTGTTATCAATATCGTTTTTTTCTGTTACGGAGCCTCATAACTAGATACTAGTTAGCACCGCGAGGGAAAACCTGCCGCGATAAACAAAACGAGTACCGGCACCAGACCAGCACAGCAGCAGCAGCGCACCAAGTGTGTGAGATTACCACACCCGTTCGTATGAAGACCAGCAGCATCGAGGTGGAGGAGGTGCAGAGCCGTAGTGCAAGCGTGGTCCATCGCATGGGCAACACATGTCTGCGGTTCTGACGACTGCTGCAGTTCCAGGCTCGATCGCGTCTTTTTTATACCGTCATGAACAATCAAACACGCGCCTCCCGGGGCCGAGCTTTCACAGCAGGGCCTGCCGACATTCCAGCCACTGCGACTGCTGCTTCGGTCCGCACAACAATGCGGGCGTTGGTACACTCAGATATGCCAGTCACGGCGTCTGATGCTGAGGCCATGCATTGCGGAGTCGGGGCAAACTACCACCGGCATGCCCAAATCCTGCCTCCTGTATTCGTGGTCCGGCGACATCGATGCCAAGAAGACCGTCTGCACAATATGCCGCAGCAAGAACGCGTTTGTAGCCACTATCATCACGCACCCGAGTTGCCACACCTATTTGTTGCAGTGTACCGCCCGGGGTGGCGATTAATCTAAAGTCTCAAACGACCACCCACTTGTTCACCGAGGGTACGGTGTATACCACCCCCCCCACGGTATGCCACCCACCCCGAGTGATAAAAACTCCAAAGCCCAAAACTTTATCGCCGAGGGTGTGGTGTACACTGCTGTCATATACGGCACGACCCCCCTGTATAACACTGCTGTTATATATTAGCAGCATTAATAGTAACATGGCCGCAATTGTATATGCTATAGTATACCAGGTACCTGGTAAATAATATTTTCGTGCATGGGTCGGCTGAATTCGACGTGGGCCGACGGGGGGAGATAGGGCTGCAGCCTTCTCGCGACAAAAGGGCGAGGCACAAACCGCCGGATAGAGTGCATGCGCGACTGGTGACGTATATCAGCCATGCACTTAAGTATTTTAATCCCAAAACGAGAGGACAATGACGACCCTTTGGAATATATCCTCGAACTAACCAGTCATATATTGCAGTACAGTACGCGACAGCACTTAATACCTTCCTATTTCAACTCAGCCTCGAGTCTTATTTCCTTTCCAATTTCAGCAGAAATGCTTAAATCTAAATTCTTATTGGGCGAAGAGGTGCAAAACGCCAGATTCTTAAATTTCAAATTATTATTTTGCAAAGGGGTTCAATGCGACCTTTGTTTTTCTTGAGCGGCTATCAGCATATTTTTTCCCACATGGCATCGATATCTCATAATTCACAGGATATTTACTAGAAACAATGCTCTACAGGACTGCAGGCATCAAAAATCATCTTGGCCACCTTCGACGACTCTGCTGTAGTACTACTCGTACATGGGGGTCATAGCCACTCCATCGACCTGGTCTACGTTACGCACGTTGGGCGTCAATGCTCTCCCCCTACTAACTGCCGATTTTTCTCCGCCTGATGGTGAATCTCCCAGCTGACTGTTCTGTCCGCCCACTCCGACTGCCGCCCCCGTCTGCACTTTGTCGTTACGCTCTATTAATACCCACGCACCCACCGCCGCGCTTGTTTCCGTGTTGGATGCAGATAAGGGTAGCTTCGTGCTCCGCACGCTTTGGTTTTCTTTAAGATGCAGACGGTAGGCGTACACTCCTTTCGTGCACTCCTATATCTTGCGAGTGACCAGCCACCAAGCCACCCCATGCTTAGTCTAACTAACACACCACGTTTCACTATAGAGTTGTCTATAGAGCAGGTGGTCTCGACTCTTGAAGACGAAATCCGTCCGGAATAACCATCCCGATTGCCTCATCTTCCGGTGACATGTCGTCTTCGTCGTCCAGCATAGTCAGCGGCTCTTTCCCGTTGTCAGAGACATCTGCATGTCATACGACGGGAGTGTGGGGGCGAACGAAAATGAAAAGAGGGTCGTATTTCACATTGTTCAAGGGTTAAACTCTGGGACTATTCCCGAGAAGAGAACCACACAGTACAACACGTACTGCTGTAAGTCACAAGTCAGGAAACGTCTTGCCAAGTACCCACTGAACACTGGTAATACTGCATATAGTTACCTGTACAGTAAACCACCTTAAAGAGAACCAAACGAGACTAGATGCAACAAAACAAAAACATGAAACCCGTCTACAATCACCTTCCAAGCTGTCCTCGTTTTCCTCCTCGCTGTCCTCGTCCTCACTGTGCTCGTCAACCTCGTCCCTGTCCCCGCTGCCCTCGTCCTGCTCCCCTTCTCCTTGCTTTTGACCCTCGTCCCCTGACCCATCCGCTTCCTCTCCACTCTCATCACCCCCCCCCCCCCCCCCCCCTCCCGCGGCCATCCCCGTCACTTTCTCCATCAGCTCCTTGCCCGTCGGTTTCCTCCCCACTGCTCCCACCTCCCCCCCCCCCCACCCCCGGCCCCTACCACGTCGTCGTCGCATGCATCGTCCATGAACGCCAAAGGCTCCGTCAGCCCCTCCAGGTTGATTTGTTCGACACTTGTCCCGTCTGCCGTCATCAGGCTCCCTGTATTCTCGAACAGGCGAAACCTGTGGCCAGCGCGGGTGTCGACGGTGCCCACGGCTGTTGCGACCCACTTGGTGAGCAAAACGCGTCGATCGGAGGCAGATAGCGCGTTGCTCTCCCACAGTTCCAGATTGTCCCCATTCTCAAGCCATAGGTCGAGTTGCTTCCCAACCTCGACCTTGATGAAATGGCCCAAGAACTGCATCGATGGGCTGCAGTGCGTCCGTGCACCCTCCAGGGTAAAACCACACCATCGAGTTGCACTCCCTGATGTATGCCTCATAGACTTGACCGTTGTCTGTCCGTGCAAGTTATCCAGAGTCAGCAGCCATTGCTCCGCGGGCACCCTACCCCCTTTCCAGAGGGGGGGGATGGGGGTACTATGGAAAATAAAGCTAGAAGCCCCCAAGAATTATCTCGCTACTCAACGACCCATGTCGCGTCCCCCCATACTAAAAACAGTAGAATAGTGACCCCACACTAAAAACAAGACACTTGGTGGTTCCACACTAACACCAAGACACTTGGTGGGCCCACACTAAAGCCAAGACACTTGCGGGGCAAACCAAACACCAGTAGGGCCCTATCCCAACACCCACGTATCCATGTCGCTTCCCACTATACCAAAACCAGTATAATATTGACCCCACACTAAACCCAAGACACTTGGGGTCCTACACTACAACCAACACTAAACCCAAGACACGTGAGGGACCACACTAAAACCAAGAGACTTGTGGGGTAGGTTTGGGGTGGTAATCACGAATTATCACAAGAATTCTCATGAAAATTCTCGAAAAAGTTTTCGAAAATATTCTAAAAAAAGGGCCCGAATGGGTATATTTTGACTTTATTTTAGTATGGAGAACTTTTTTTTTTTTTTTTTTGCATCAGCTTTGTTGGCGCTTCTCCTTTCCAACGAACGCAACTATGGGATAATCGGAATAGTATGCGTACGCGAACAATTAAAAGCCCATAGGTACCCAGACTTATGAGACAGAGGATGTATACTGATCCGATGGAGCTCAAATCAGGTAAAACAAAGTAGAAAACGCGCGCCACGAGCGGTGTTGTGTCCATGAACATACGGTAAGAAAAGAATGCGCCTAAAGCATTAGGCGTGCCACATAGCCTACAAAATCTGAATGGTTTAGTTTTATTTAGGGTGTACATTTTAGTTTTATTTAGGGTGTACATACCGCCGTAGATACCACGGGCTCCATTTGGACCTGCAGAGAGTCACTATTTATGGGCTTCGTTTTCGTTTGCTTCGCCACGACGGCGGGAGCGCCAAGAGTATCTACTATGGCCCAACCCCCGCCGTTGAATGCCTGAAAGCTTCTAGACCGGCCTCGCGGAACCGCCTGCTTGGCGCAAAAGTTTCTTGCGGTACCTAACCTGAGACCACCTCGACGCGGGGTGGTGCAGACGAAATGCCGTGTGACCATGGTGCTGTATACCTGATATGTATATGTATACCTGGTATGTATATGTTGTTGTTGTTCTCTCATTAACTCTTAGACGAAGGAGTCGGTGGTCACACAAAAGTGCTGGAACCCTAGGAAGATCCGAGAAACCATAAAAAATCGAAATTAGGCTGCCTAAAAATACACGCGACGAAGAAAGCGCACACAAGATAAAACCAATGTGCAAACTGAACTAACATGGCCACGGGTATATCCTCTCAACTACAACATAGAGCTCCCCCGTTCCCGCCACTAACCAAGTTGTGGCTGCTGACTGCAGCGGCTGCTGTCTGGAGTGTTTTCTGCACCGTACGAAACGCACGGTATTTAGTCGTGGCAAGAGAGGAATACACCTGCCTGCTATCTGGAGTGCTGTCAGAGTGAAGACTCGCGGATATACAGTGAAAAAGGCGCAATCGAACCTTACTCCCACACGAATATCAACGATCACCGTCTCTTCCTGGGCTGTCTGACACAAAACGGTGCAGCACGGCTATGATATCACGTCCCTGATAATTGCGGGGGTTGTTGTTGTTGTTGTTGTTGTTGTTGTTGTTGTTGTTGTTGTTGTTGCTGTTGTTGTTTTCACATTAACTCACAATACAATGCAGTCCGTGGTCGCAGGACAGGCTCCAATAACTCTGGAGTGGAAGAAATACCTCAAGTAAAACAGAGGCAAAAACAAAAAACAAGCATACGCACTCCACCACTGCGGACACCAGGGAAGCAAAAAGGAGACTATTAATAGTAGACAAAAACCTAGAAAAAAAGATGAAGCGAAGCCAAAAAACAAAACTAAACAAAAACAGAAGCAGATAACAAAACGCAAAAAAAAAGCAAAACGGGGGTTATGCCCCATGAAGGGTATACAACTCCTTGAACTACAAATACCAGTGACGTTAATGACAAGTAAATACTATTCTGCCCCGTGAAAAACAAAACCAGGAAAACACAAACAAACTACGACTGTTTCTCTCGTGATGATGGTGTGCGCGCCGGTAATATGTGTCTCCGTCCACCGTATTGCTGCCGCTCTTCATGGCTCTTCATGGCTCTTCATGGCCACCTCATCGCCTGAGCCCTATCCGCTTGCTCCTTTGCACGTGCTCTCGTTGACGCTCCCTTCCAATCGGTTCCCTTTCTCCGCCATCCCGAAAAAAACAAAACGCTCCTCGCACTTGCGGTTCTGATCTGAAAAATGAAAATTCTCGAGCAGGGGGGGTTCAATCCGCCTCTTCCCCGCTGGTCGACGCTCAGTCTCCCTCCTTCATCGTCGTCGAATCCAGCCTCCTACCGGCGCAATAGACTGTGCCGTAGTCTGGCCTGTGGAGGCGCCTGCCTCCGCTCACGGACACCCCGATTGAGCATTGCTGCTCTACCGCAGCTGCGCAAAAGAAGACGAGCGAATCGTAGGTCTCCGTGCCTGACGCAACACGTACGACCCAACTCTACTGCCGCCTGAACCTCGCCGCCACACGCAGCAACAAGAAGGTATCACTGCTTAAGGGTTAGTCCGGCCTTACACCCGCCAGAAAGACCTACCCCACTCGCTATGAGCCTGATCGGATGGCTCGGAGCATTCCTTGCCGAGGCAGCGAGGCGAACGGAAGTGAATATATATATATATATATATATTCTCATCCCATTCATTATCTTCGCACATCTTCTCTCTCTCCTTCTAACTCATTACTCAGATCCGTGGTCACAGAGCAGGCTCTTCTCCCCCCTTCCCGCTACGGTACGTGCCTACATCTTTTATCGCGAGAAGATTTCAGCCTTTTCTTCCCTCGTCGACTCGCATCGAATTGTGCCTACCCACGCTGCAAGGCGCTCTCAACAATTGAATCCCTTTTTTTATTTTTGGAAATAGAGTCAAAGTCCGACCCTCCTGGGGCTCGAACCCAGGACTCAAACAAGTAGAATTCGAGGTCAATTAACCACTTGAACCACCGGGGCGACCTAGACTGCTGTGACCATAGAAAACAACAGAGTACGCATCACGCATCACAACAACTATTTTATAACTGAAGCATACCGCACACCTCCGAGAAGAAAAAGTGAAACCAGCGTATGCATGCATGCTATTAATAGTATAAATACGTACTTTTACGTGTGTGTACTTTTAGTTACGACGTATGTACGACTACAGAGTTTACAGAAGAATTTCAACCGAGGGAGGGCAGACGAATACGGAGCGAACACACAAACAGTCTACGTATGGCCTCTCTGATTGGGTCAACTTGGCCAAAGTCAGTCGAAAGTTGAAAGCTAGACAAAGTCGGAAAAGCCAGGTATATTTTCGAGCTGAAATCAGTTACGACGTCAGCTGGGCTATTCTATTAGGTTGGAAGACGAACCTGCTCTGCTCGTTTCGTATTGTCTGACGACAAGGGGCTGGGCATAGTTGACGAACGCAGGGCGGAGACGGCAGTCTGGGTAGCAAGGTACCAGGCGGATTAGCAGGGAGAACCTGGCTATACTACTCGTACCACAAGCTGCTGCCGCCACCTGGAAGGTGCTTTGGGCTTTGGTCTGCCAGTTATTTCCCCTTTGTTATTTTTCCTTGTTACTTCCTCCTTGGTTCTTTGTCTTACTCTCTGTTCACAAGCAGTGGTGTTTTTTGTTATTTTTTATTTTCTCCAGCTCGTTCTTTTTCAAGTGTTGGCCACCTCGCCTGCGAGGGGGGGGCACGACAGATTGTTTCTCCTAGATTATGCTTTCATTTTTTTTCTTCTTCTCTTTCGATTTGTCTACCTTGTTTTTGTTTTCTCTTTGATTGTTTCTTTTCGTTTCACTATTTCAAAGATTGCGTATGTCGTGCCTGTCGTATCTGGTATTATGACATGGCTTTGCATTGCCCACTGCAGTGTGTGTGTGTTCTTCACATTAAGCCGTTCTTTCTACCCGTCGACATCCAGCACAACCAGTGTCCGTGCCGATTCTTCAATCCTAGAAGAGATACAAGTTCTGTGGTCACAAAGCTACGCCACAGAGATACTACGTTGCCACGTGTGCAGTGTGAACTGCAGTGGGCAATGCAAAGCCATGTCATACTAGATACGACAGGCACGACATACGCAATCTATGAAATAGTGAAACGAAAAGAAACAATCAAAGAGAAAACAAAAACAAGGTAGACAAATCGAAAAAGAAAAAGAAAAAAAATGAAAGCAAAATCTAAGATAAACAATCTGTCGTGCCCCCCCCCCCGCAAGCGAGGTGGCCAACACTTGAAAAAAAACGAGCTGGAAAAAAGAAGGAGTTACAAAAAACACCACTGCTTGTGAACAGAGAGTAAGACAAAGAACCAAGGAGGAAGTAACAAGGAAAAATAACAAAGGGGAAATAACAGGCAGACCAAAGCCCAAAGCACCTTCCAGGTGGCGGCAGCAGCTTGTGGTACGAGTAGTATAGCCAGGTTCTCCCTGCTAATCCGCCTGGTACCTTGCTACCCAGACTGCCGTCTCCGCCCTGCGTTCGTCAACTATGCCCAGCCCCTTGGCGTCAGACAATACGAGCCGAGCAGAGCAGGTTCGTCTTCCAACCACGCCACACGGCTCCTTGGGTACGGCTTATCAATCAGAAAAGGAAGAGGAAGAGAAAAAATGAAATGAAAATCACGGAGAGTCAGCGCAAGAAAGAAAAGGAAAAAAAAAAAAAACTAAAAGAGAAGACAAGGGAAGACCACGTTCGAGCCAGCTGCACCAGTTTGTAGCACTAGTAGTATGGTCATATTCTACTTCCTAGTCGACTTGGTGCCTTGCTACCCTGTCTGCCATCTCCTTCCTACTTTCGTCTACCGCCGTTTCCCTTCTACCCCTCCTGTTCCCCCCCCTCTCCGCATTCCCTCGGTCGGGCTTTATGCCACTTCTCCTGTTGCCCCCTCCCCCCCCGTTCCTTTGGGCACCATCTGCACACTGCACACGTGGCAACGTAGTATCTCTGTGGCGTAGCTTTGTGACCACAGAACATGTATCTCTTCTAGGATTAAAGAATCGGCACGGACACTGCTTGTGCTGGATGTCGACGGGTAGAAAGAACGGTTTAATGTGAAGAACACACACACATTAGGCTCATTCTTAAGAACGTTTTTTCCAAAATTTCCAAAGTTTGGAAATAATTGGAGATATGTATCGACATGCGGAGGCGTTCTGTCACTTTTCGTGAAATTCTCCAAAGCAAAAATATCAAGTTCGTCAACATTCCAATATTTGGAAAAAAAACAGGAAAATATGGAAGATTGAAAAATTGCGCGAAAAAAATGTCAGAAATATGGACAAAGAGCTCTCCGACAAGAAAGAATGGCTCCTGGGGTGAGTTATGTACTCGTTTTTAGTATGTACCAGGTAGCTGATTTTGAACGATATTTTTTTTTTTTTTTTTTTTTTTTTTTTTTTTTTTTTTTCCATCCCATTCATTATCTTCGCACATCTTCTTCTCTCTCTCCTTCCAACTCGTAACTCAGATCCGGGGTCACATAGCAGGCTCTTCTCCCCCCTTCCCGCTACGGTACGTGCCTTCATTTTTTATCGCGAGAAGATTTCAGCCTTTTCTTCCCTCGTCGACTCGCATCGAATTGTGCCTACCCACGCTGCAAGGCGCTCTCAACAATTGAATCCCTTTTTTTTTTTTTTTTTTGCAAATAAAGTCAAAGTCCGACCCTCCTAGGGCTCGAACCCAGGACTCAAACAAGTAGAATTCGAGGTTAACCACTTGAACCACCGGGGCGACCGGCCATATACCTGATTTTGGCTAAAACCCGATTCGAAAAGTGCTCGAGAAAGCTCTCGGATAACTATGGGGAAGGGGAGGCTCCTGCCTGAGGAGTACCGGTGTTATTGACAACTTTTAATACCTGGTTGTCCCGTCGAGTAAATCGTGGGTTTCGGGAAAAAACAGTTCTGAGAGAGCCCTTCGAAAATATCCCATAAACATACTAGTTATCTTCGAAAATGTCTGGTTGTTTAGACAGGTGAATCACAAGTTGCTCCGTTTGCTGACCAATAGTCCGGTTACCTCAACCCAAGCATACCTGAGCCACATACCCTCATTTTGGTCACTCTGTCCCACTGCAATATGTTTTCGATGGCTCGGATTGGTACAATGGAGGAAACAGACTGCAAACACCCCAAGCCGATTTTTGCTATTCATGATAACCCCCCATTATTTTAAATTAATTCCGGTTGTTTCCGTGATGCCCTCACTGCCGGTTGTTGCCGTGATGTCCCCACGGCTCGCTGCGGAATTGAGAGCGCCCTACGAAAGACTCCCTGCTAAGCCTCGCCTGTTCTTTTTGCAAGACGAAGATGTGTTCGACGCAAGATACCCTGGTAGCAAGCAAGACGGGCCTCTCCCTGAAAAACATTTAGGACCGCAGTCCCGTTGTAGGGGCAAACTTCTTCAATGTAGTATGTCCCCAAAACAGGACTGCAGTCCCAAGTTTGGCGCATGACAAGGCCCGTTAGACGGTTAATGTGAAGAACACACACACGGTGATGATGTGCGATGACCAAATGAAGTGAATAAGAGTCAGTTTTTTCGTGAGTCACGTCGAAAGGTCTCTGCAGGTTCGCAGAAGATGAGGGTAAAGGAGGAACCGACAAGCGGGGGGAGGGGCGACCTCTCCCACTTTGCTCTTCTCGCTTTCCCAATTACTCCGAGTATTCCCTTTCGATTGTATTGTATCCATCCGTGCTCGTGGGAAGAGCTGATCTGCCTACAGCTATTAGCAGCTGTTGTCCAACGTCCCCTCCGCGCCGAGAGGCAGAACAGAGCAGCACTCGACCAGTCTACCCTCTCCAGTTCCGATATCACCCAGAAATCTATCCTACCCGCATTTCTCGGCACAGATTACGTACATTCCTTCCAGGTGCTGCTGTGGATTAGTCTACGAGTAAGTGCGCTTAATTTATTGGTACCATTTCTCATATTTACTTTTTTCTTATCGCTCACATTCAAACCCAGAGAGAAGCCGTGTACACGTACTTGTGGTCTAGAAGCACCGCGACCACCTCGACACTTAGAGCGAAAACTGCAAGTACCCTTATTTAAACATCCTCACAATCCACATTGAAACCCTCACTCACTTTTTTTTTTTTTCTTTTTTTTTTTTTCTCATCCCTCATCCCATTCATTATCTTCGCACATCTTATCCTTTCTCCTTCCAACTCGTAACTCAGATCCGGGGTCACATAGCAGGCTCTTCTCCCCCCTTCCCGCTACGGTACGTGCCTTCATTTTCCTGTGTTTGTTTTCCAAATATTAGAGTGTTAAAGAACTTGATTTTTGCTTCTGGAGAATTGCACGAATCGTGACAGAACGCTTCCGTATATCGATGCATATCTTCAATTATTTCCAAACTTTAGAATTTTTTGAAAATACGGTCTCCGATAAGAATGAGCCGCGAGTACGTACCGTAGCGGGAAGGGGGGAGGAGAGCCTGCTATGTGACCCCGGATCTGAGTTACGAGTTGGAAGGAGAGAGAGAAGAAGATGTGCGAAGATAATGAATGGGATGGAAAAAAAAAAAAAAAAAAAAAAAAAATAAAAAAAAAATAACAGCTCTCGGTCGACAGAGTCGTACGCTTCCTGCAGGTCGATGAAGCACACGTACAAGGGGATTTCCCTCTGTCGTCCGAGCTCTTGCAACCGGCGCACGACGAACAACATATCAATCGTTGATCGTGCGGGGCGGAAGCCGCACTGTTTCTCAGGGAGTAAATAGTTCCTCGGTCTCGCAGTAGTTGCTGAGGCGGGACGCGACGATTTTCAACAACATTTTGCCTGCGTAGGCAACAAGCGAAATCCCTCTGTAGTTGTTGCAGTCAGTTTGGTCCTTCTTTTTGTGAAGGACCTCGATGATCGCATCTTTCCATTGCTGAGGGGCTTCTCCTGTTGACTAAACATTGACAAGGATGTTGTGAAAGCACTGAGCTTATTATGCCGGGAGGTCTATTTTTAGGAGCCCGACCGGGAGACCATCTGGCCCAACAGCTTTCCAATTTGACATCTCGGCTATGGATGGTTCATCTTCAAGCGATAGGTAAGGCGGTCGGGGTGACAAGAGGTCGATGATCGTGGGATCGAGTTTCAGCGACTTCGTGTTCAAGAGTTTGTGGTAAAACCCCGCCCATCGTTCACGAATTCGCACCATATCCCGTAAGAGCGTTTCATCCTCGTCCCTAATGAACTGTTCGCTCCTCACTTTAGTCGCTTCCACTACCATACCCTTTTAAAACCGCAGTCTCGTTTTGGGGACAAACCATTCAAACTTCAAGTAGTTTGTCCCCAAAACGGGACTGCGGTTCTGTTAAGGTCCTTGGAAAAGCCTCTCTGGTCGTTGTTCGCTAGGAATCCTTCGGTTTCGGCAAGGTACGCTTCGAAATACGCATGCAGTCCTGCGGCAATCACCTTCTACAGGTTCGCACACGCAGGTCTCAGGGTCTTCCACGCGGTTCTATCTCGGGGGTGGGCACGCAAGAATTGTCGTGCATCCTACCTCGCTGCCCATGCTGGTATGAGTGCGGCCAAGGTTTCGGCAGACTCACACCATCCATGTCTGCGGTGGCGACGTGCAGGGGGGGGTACCTATTTTTCGACCGCATCAATAACAACAACAGCCGTAGTGAAAAACTCAACCATACCAGACGTATTTCGGGGCTGGATAGGCTGGTTGAGAGGGGAGATGACCCTGGCGACTACTCGTTCACGACAATTTCCATCGGACATAAAAAGTTGTCTGTCGGACTCTCGGCGTTTAGTCGATCTACGTATTCGTCTGTTGGGCGCAAAGTGACCACCGAGTCGGACTTTGATATACAAGATGTTGTGGTCTGAGTCAGCCCTAGCTGGTGTCATCAACTGCTGCAGCTGGTTCGAACGTGGTCTTCCCTTGTCTTCTCTTGTTGTTTTGTTTTTATCTTTCCTGCGCTGATTCTCCGTGATGTTCAGTTTATTTATTTATCTTCCTTTTCTGATTGATAAGCCGTACTGAAGGAGACCTGTGGCGTGGTTGGATGACGAACCTGCTCTGCTCATTTGGTATTGTCTGACGCCAAGGGTCTGGGCATAGTTGACGATCGCGGGGCGGAGACGGCAGTCTGAGTAGCAAGGTACCAGGCGGATTAGCAGGGAGAACCTGGCTATACTACTCGTACCACAAACTGCTGCCGCCACCTGGAGGGTGCTTCGGGCTTTGGTCTGCCTGTTATTTTCCCTTTGTTATTTTTTCCTCGGTTCTTTGTCGTTCCCTTTGTGTTTACAAGCGGTGGTGTTTTTTTTTTTTTTTTCATTTTTTCCCGGCTCGTTCTTTTTCGAGTACGTGTTGACCATCTCGCCTGCGAGGGGGAGCACGACAGATTTTTCTTCTAGTGTTTTCTTTCATTGTTTTTCTTTTTCTCTTTCGATTTGACTACCTGGTACTTTGTTTTTGTTTTTATTTTGATTGTTTCCTTTCGTTTCTCTATTTCATAGAATGTGTATGTCATGCCTGTCGTATCTATGAGTAGTATCATGACATGACGACATGGCATTGCATTGCCGCCCACTGCTGTGCTTACTGCATACCAGGTACGTGGCAACCTAGCATCTCTGTGGCGTACCTTTGTGACGACGGAACTTGCATCTCTTCTAGGGTTGAAGAATCGGCACGGACACTGATCGTACTGGATGTCGATGGGTAGAGAGAACGGTTTAATGTTAAGAACACACACACACAGTCGAAACCGGAAAACAGAAGAGTATTTCCCCGGGGGACATCGGAACTCGAAAGTGGAGAGGGTAGTATGATGACATGGCTTTGCATTGCCCACTGCAGTGCACACTGCACACGTGCCAACGTAGTATCTCTGTGGCGTAGCTTTGTGACCACAGAACTTGTATCTCTTCTAGGATTGAAGAATCGGCATGGACACTGGTTGTGCTGGATATCGACGGGTAGAAAGAACTTAATGTGAAGAACACACACGCACACACACACACACACTCGGCGAGTGCTCGTACGTACGTCGTACGTAAAAGTACGTATTCATACTAGCATGTATGCATGCATACGCTGGTTTCGCTTTTTCTTCTTTGAGGTGTGCGATGTGCTTCCGTAAGTTGTTGTGATGTGTATGTTTTCTATGGTCACAGCAGTCTACCAGGTATACAGGACCATGGTCACACGGCATTTCGTCTGCCCCACCCCGCGTCGAGTTGGTCTCAGGTTTGGTACCGCAAGGTAATTTCGCGACAAGCAGGCGGTCTAGAAGCTTTCAAGCTGTCAAGGGAGGGGGGTGAGCCAGAGTAGATGCTCTTGGCGCTCCCGCCGTTGTGGCGTAACATACGAAGCCCACATATAGCGACTCTCTGCAGGTCCAAATGGAGCCCGTGGTATCTACAGCCCGATGGTCCCCCGGAAGTACTCATGAAGATCGACCACCCGGCATTCGCTCAGTGCTTTCACAACATCCTTGTCGCTGTTACGTCCCCCAGCAATGGAAATATGCGATCATCAAGGTCCTTGACAAAAAGAAGGACCAAACTGACTGCAACAACTACAGAGGGATTTCGCTTGTTGCCCACGCAGGCAAAGTGTTGTTGAAAATCGTCGCGTCCCTCCTCAGCAACTACTGCGAGACCGAGGAACTACTTACTCCCTGAGAAACAGTGCGGCTTCCGCCCCGCACGAGCAACGATTGATATGTTGTTCGTCGTGCGCCGGTTGCAAAAGAGCTCGGACGACAGAGGGAAATCCCCTTGTACGTGTGCTTCATCGATCTGCAGAAAGTGTACGACTCCGTCGACCGAGAGCTGTTAAGGAAGGTACTCACACGCTTTAGCGTACCAACCAAGATGCTGAGAATTATCCGTAATTTCCACGATGACCTGCGGGCTCGCGTGCGTACTGATTACTGATGACGGCGAGCACTCGACTGCGGCAAGGCTGTGTACTATCACCGTTACTGTTCAACGTGTTATTCGCTGCTGCGTTACACGTCGTACTAGTACGCTTCAGCCAAGACGAAGCCATCGTAAGGGATGTGGTCCAACTCAGTGAAGCTGGAGTAGTTCGAACAGAGAAACAGGAGCCATTGGCGTGCGTGCGAAGGGCTGTACGGGGCATGTTGTACGCCGTTGATGCAGAAATTGTCTCGAAGTCGGCTGAAGGGCTCAAAATGGAGACAATCCTCGTGACTGTCTTCGAAAACGCAGGCCTCACGATGTCGGAAAGAAGACAGAGACAATGGTCCTACAAACGCCAGACCAGACAACCCTCGCACCACCGCTCGCCATCGAAGCGGCAGGCCAGAGGTATAAGCAGACGACCCAGTTCCTATACCTAGGCGGCGTTAACCTCGAAAACGCTGCCCTCTCGCTCGGAATCGACCGGCGCATCCTCCTCATGCCAGCATGCCTGAAACGCTTCGGCCCGGAGTTGTATGATAAGACGACCGCCCCCCTTAGCCTTAAAGTCCGAATGCTGAAGGCCGAGGTGATTGAGACCCTGCTGTACGGGTGTGTGACGTGGACCCTCAGAGCGGAGCACTTTGCCACGCTTCAAACGGCTTACCACCAAGTCCTGTTGCGAGTCATTGGCTTCCAGCGCCTACTTCGTACTGACCATGCCACCCTCTCGTACGCGAAGGCCCTCAAGATCACACGTTGCGAGAGCATCGAAACGACCATTCGTAAACGGCGACTCTTCTTTGCGGGGGGCGTGGCACGGCAAAGCAAGGAGCGACTACCCAGTCGGGTAATGTTCGGGACGACAGCTGGTGGGGAGAACCCGAGACCAGGCGGGCAGTGTAAGACTTGGCATAGATGCATAGTCGAAGACCTTAGGGAGTTCCGAGCCACCGAAGGGTCAACGGAAGTTGCCCCCTTGGTGTTTGCAGTTGAGACCGTGTTGTGGTCCACTGCAGCCAAAAAGGCGGGGAAGTGGTACCGGGGGATCCTCTAAAGCAGCCGACCGGTTCATGGTGAGGTGGCACGAGGCTGAGGCTGAAATGAGTAGGCAGCGCCGCGCATCCGCCGTGGATGGTCTCCAAGGGAATGGGTGCGGAGGGGGCAACAGGAGAAGAAGTGGCAGAAACCCCGACCAAGGGACTGCGGAGAGGGGGGGGAACAGGAGGGGTAGAAGGGAAATTGCGTTAGACGAAAGTAGGAAGGCGGTGGCAGACAGGGTAGCAAGGCACCAGGCAGACTTGGAAGTAGAACATGACCATGCTACTAGTGCCACCAACTGGTGCAGCTGGTTCGAACGTGGTCTTCCCTTGTCTTTTCTTTTGTTTTGTTTTTTTCTCCCTTGCGCTGATTCTCCGTGATTTTCATTTTGTTTCTTTCTCTTCCTTTTCTGATTGATAAGCCGTACTGAAGGAGTCGTGTGGCGTGGTTGGATGACGAACCTGCTCTGCTCGTTTCGTATTGTCTGACGCAAAGGGGCTAGGCATAGTTGACGAACGCAGGGCGGAGACAGCAGTCTGGGTAGCAAGGTACCAGGCGGATTAGCAGGGAGGGCCTGGCTATACTACTTGTACCACAAACTGCTGCCGCCACCTGGGTGGGTGGCTTTGGGATTTGGTCTGCCTGTTATTTTCCCTTTGTTATTTTTCAGTTATTTTACTCTTGTTATTTATTTATTTTTTCCTTGGTTTTCCGTCTTACTCTGTTTACAAGCAACAGGACTTGGTGGTGAGCCGTTCGAAGCTTGGCAAAGTGTTCCGCTCTGAGGGTCCACGTCACACACCCGTACAGCAGGGTCTCAATCACCTCGGCCTTCAGCATTCGGACTTTAAGGCTATGGGGGGCGGTCGTCCTATAATACAACTCCGGGCCGAAGCGTTTCAGGCATGCTCGCATGAGGCGGATCCGTCGGTCGATTTCGAGCGTGAGGTCAGCGTTTTCGTGGATAATGCCACCTAGGTGTAAGAACTGGGTCGTCTGCTTATACCTCTGGCCTGCCGCTTCGATGGCGAGCGGTGGTGCGAGGGTTGTCTGGTCTGGCGTTTGTAGTACAATTGTCTCTGTCTTCTTTTCCGACACCGTAAGGCCTGCTGCTTCGAAGACAGTCACGAGGATGGTCATCATTTTCGTGAGCCCTTCAGCCGACTTCGAGACAATTCCTGCATCATCGGCGTAGAACATGCCCCATACAGCCCTTCGCACGCACGCCAATGGCTCCTGTTTCTATGTTCGAACTACTCCAGCTTCACTGAGTTGGACCATATCCCTTACGATGGCTCCGTCTTGGCTGAAGCGTACAAGTACGACGTGTAACGCAGCAGCGAATAACACGCTGAACAGTAACGGTGATAGTACACAGCCTTGCCGCAGCCCCTGCGTTACATCAAACCATTCCGAGTGCTCGCCGTCACCAGTACGCACGCGAGTCCGCAGGCCATCGTTGAAATTACGGATAATTCACGTATAATGCAGCAGCGAAGAACACGTTGAACAGTAACGGTGATAGTACACAGCCTTGCCGTAGACCCTGCGTGACATCAAACCATTCTGAGTGCTCGCCGTCATCCGTACGCACGCGAGCCCGCATGCCGTCCTGGAAACTACGGATAATTCTCAGCATCTTGTTGGTACGACAAAGCTTGTGAGTACCTTCCATAACAGCTCTCGGTCGACAGAGTCGTACGCTTCCTGCAGGTCGATGAAGCACACGTACAAGGGGATTTCCCTCTGTCGTCCAAGCTCTTGCAACCGGCGCACGACGAACAACATATCAATCGTTGCTCGTGCGGGGCGGAAGCAGCACTGTTTCTCAGGGAGTAAATAGTTCCTCGGTCTCGCAGTAGTTGCTGAGGCGGGACGCGACGATTTTACAACAACACTTTGCCTGCGTGGGCAACAAGCGAAATCCCTCTGTAGTTGTTGCAGTCAGTTCGGTTTTTCTTTTTGTCAAGGACCTCGATGATCGCATCTTTCCATTGCTGAGGGACTTCTCCTGTTGACTAAACATTGACAAGGATGTTGTGAAAGCACTGAGCTTATGCCGGGTGGTCTATTTTTAGGAGCCCGACCGGGAGACCATCTGGCCCTACAGCTTTCCAATTTGACATCCTCTTAAGTGCTTCTGTCATCTCGTCTATGGATGGTTCATCTTCAAGCGATACTTAAGGCGGTCGCGGTGACAAGAGGTCGATGATCGTGGGATCGAGTTTCAGCGACTTCGCTAGGAGTCGTTCGGTTTCGGCAAGATACTGTATGCATGCATGTATAATTACGTACTTTTTCGTACGACGTACGAGTACATAATTTATACCTTAATAACATGCAGAAGAATTTCAACCGAGGAAGGCAGACGCATACGGCGAGAAAAAACAGTGTACGTATGGCCTCTCTGATTGATCCAAAGTTAGCCAAATCAGTTGAAAGCTAGACAGAGTAGAAAATACTGGTGTATACCTTGGCGTTTTCGAGCCAAAATCAGCTGTGATTTGTGAAGTCAGCCCGGCCAATAGCAGGGCTCCTGGGGTGTGTTTTGCCCTTGTTTTTAGCATGTAGCTGATTTTGTCTGAAAGGTGGCCAGGTATACCTGATTTGAGCAAAAACCATTTTTTTTATGTTTTTAGGAAGTGATCGGAAAGGGCCCATGTCTACCGACGGCACTACCCTGGGGTTGCTATTGATAGAAGGAAGACTTGACACCCTGGACAATAGACAACAGTCCAATAGTCTATTAATAGCTTCTTCAATTAATTGTTGGTCTCTAGTTCCAGTAAATTGAAAGGCGTCGAGCTCTATCATCCAGACAAGTTCTGCTAAATGACCCCTACCTGGCCCTAGTATTGTCCAGACGATATCACTCTATAAGCAGTCTCCGGAATCAATGGTCCGAACAATTCCTTCTCCGAAATATATTTGCCGGTCAAATGTAATTGACAGACTGTCTCCTGAATCAATTGTCCCGACAGTTTGTTCCAATTTGAAATAGGCCCCCCGAAATAGGTGTCCGGACAATTTTAATTAGTAGACTGACGCCAAGAATATTTGTCCCGATAACTCCAATTAATAGACAGTGTCCCAGATCAATTGCCTCGACAATTCCAATTTGTAAACAGTCTCCAAAATCTATTGTCCGGACAATTTCAATTAGTAGACTGCTTTCTAAATCAATTGCCCGGGCAATTCCTATTAATAATGCACGATATACAAAATCAATCTTCCAGAAAATTTCGACTAATATCCAATCTCCAAAACTACTTCAGACAACAATGGCATTGGTGGGCAGTCTCCTAAATCAACTATCATCGTGACATTTCAAAATAACAGCAGTGCAGACGGGTTATTTCGTTTCGTGAACCTATTTTGTTACCAGTATGATTTACATCTATCTGAGCACATGGGTTAGGCGGTATCGAAACCTCTTCTTCTACGTGCGGACATGAAATAAAAGTCTATAGTTGAGGTGCCCCGCCCTCTTCTGCTTATTATGCCTTGGACAATAGACCTATCAATAGACCTATTAATAGACTATTGTCCCTACAGCAGAGTCACGAAGTTGTCTATTAATTTGAATTATCCTGGCAAGTCTGATGTCACATAGACTGCTGTCTAGCAATTAAAATTGTTAAATAATTGATCTTGGATGGATCCTGTCTATTAAACGGATTTATTCGGGCAGTTGATCGTATCGGGGACTACTACTACTACTGTCTAACTGTCTACCAAATTTAATTATCCGGGCAAATAGTTTTGGAGACTCTCTATGAATTGAAGTTGCCCTGACTATTGATTCCAGAGACTGCCCATTGATTGGATTTGTCTGAACAATTGGTGGTTGGTGTTTAATGCAATTGGAGACCGCTTATCGACTAAATTAATTGTTGTGTTGGCAAATTATTTCACAGGCTGCTTGAACACTTTATTTCAGGCGATTTACATGACATGAATTATTGGACGTGTCGGTGTAACTGCTTCGAGAGACCGCGTCTATTAATTGGAATTGTCCGGACAATGGGTTTCACGAGCGACCTACTAGGTGGGATTGTAATGGCTGTCGACTTTAGGGCTCTCTTTTTTTCAAGCTGGCATCTACTTGTAGAGCTACATATGATTTGGTCAGTACACAACAACAGCACCACCACAATGCTACTATTAATAACATTATTGCCTCTACAACAGGATCGGGAACTTCCCTGTATACCAGGTATAATTGCCTGAACAATTCAAATTTTTGGATCAGCACCCGAAACCAATTTCCTGAATAATTTCAAGTAATTAGCAGTCTCCGCAACAAATTATGTGGACAATTATTCCATTATTTCAAAAACACTCGAAGCCTTTATCTCACACAATTCCAACTAGTAGATGGTATTCAAAATCAATTGCCTGGATAATTCCAATTCATAGACAATCGACGAAAACAATTGTGTGTCTGGCCAATTTCAATTAATGGGCAATCGTTGAAATCAATTATTTGGACAACTTTAACTCTTAATAGACAGCAGTCGCCAAACACAATTGCCAAAACAAAGCCAATTATTACACACATCCTCCTGAAACAATCACTGCTACTGCTGTAGACACAATAGAGTAATTGTCCAGGGTTGGTCTTCTACACGCTGAAGGGAAATCCTGTTTTGTTTTCCGGTTTCGGTTTTCCCATCAGATTCAGTCTCCCTCTCGATGACACTGGAGTAAACGGTTTCGAGAACACCGATCTCAACACATACTGTATCTGGATATGAATATATATCTGGATAGGAAAACACCTCGAAACGGCAGTCTCCACCGGAGGAGATGCGACAAGTAATGCGCAGTACCAGGTACTACTCGTACGCACTAGTACGTCGATAATCGATGAACAAAAAACATGGTTTATAACTTCCACATGCTCCAACGAACGGTACCGTTCCACGATGGTAGATACCGTTACCGGTATGTTGTTATATTGCATGCAAACTACGTACCAAATATATATTTGTTTACCAGGGTACGCAGTACGGGTACGACTGCAGTACCTCGTAAACCTGACACTTGCAGCTTCATCATCGTGCGGGGGTGGTATGTGCAGGGGTGGCACGTGCGGGGGTGGTACGTTTTTTCTTGTTGTATTCTTGGTGAGTTTATTAGGATACATTGGAAAAAGTTGCGATGGTTAATTTTCCCCGGGTTTGGAGGTACCAGCCCTACCTGGTACTACTGTAAGGGATTTGATCCAACTCTGGGAAGCTGGAGTAGTTCGAACAGGGAAGGAGGAGCCATTGGCGTGCGTGCGAAGGTCTGTATGGGGCATGTTGTACGCAGACGATGCAGGAATTGTCTCGAAGTCGGCTGAAGGGCTCGCAAAAATGATGACAGTCATCGTGACTGTCTTCGAAGCAGCAGGCCTCACGGTGTCGTTAAAGAAGACTGAGACAATGGTCCTACAAACACCAGACCGGACAACCCTCGCACCACCGCTCGCCATCGAAGCGGCAGGTCAGAGGTATAAGCAGACGACCCAGTTCTTATACCTAGGCGGCGTTATCCACGAAAACGCTGACCTCTCGCTCGAAATCGACCGACGGATCCGCCTCATGCGAGCATGCCTCAAACGGTTCGGCCCGGAGTTGTATGATAGGACGACCGCCCCCCTTAGCCTTAAAGTCCGAATGCTGAAGGCCGAGGTGATTGAGACCCTGCTGTACGGGTGTGTGACGTGGACCCTCAGAGCGGAACACTTTGCCAAGCTTCGAACGGCTCACCACCAAGTCCTGTTGCGAGTCATTGGCTTCCAGCGCCGACTTCATACTGACCATGCCACCCTCTCGTACGCGAAGGCCCTCAAGATGACACGTTGCGAGAGCATCGAAACGACCATTCGTAAACGGCGGCTCTTCTTTGCGGGGGGCGTGGCACGGCAAAGCAAGGAGCGATTACCCAATCGGGTAATGCTCGGGACGATAGCTGGTGGGGAGAACCCGAGACCAGGCGGACAGTGTAAGACTTGGCATAGATGCATAGTCGAAGACCTTAGGGAGTTCCGAGCCACCGAAGGGTCAACGGAAGTTGCCCCCTTGGTGTTTGGAGTTGAGACCGCGTTGTGGTCCACTGCAGCCAAAAAGGTGGGGAAGTGGTACCGGGGGATCCTTGAAGAAGCCGAACGGTTCATGGTGAGGTGGCACGAGGCTGAGGCTGAGATGAGTAGACAGCGCCGCGCATCCGCCGTGGATGGTGCCCAAAGGAACGGGGGGGGAGGGGGCAACAGGAGAAGTGGCATAAAGCCCGACCGAGGGAATGCGGAGAGGGGGGGGAACAGGAGGGGTAGAAGGGAAACGGCGGTAGACGAAAGTAGGAAGGAAATGGCAGACAGGGTAGCAAGGCACCAAGTCGACTAGGAAGTAGAATATGACCATACTACTAGAGCTACTACCAACTGGTGCAGCTGGCTCGAACGTGGTCTTCCCTTGTCTTCTCTTTTAGTTTTTTTTTTTTTCTTTCTTGCGCTGACTCTCCGTGATTTTCATTTCATTTTTTCTCTTCCTCTTCCTTTTCTGATTGATAAGCCGTACTCAAGGAGTCGTGTGGCGTGGTTGAAAGACGAACCTGCTCTGCTCGGCTCGTATTGTCTGACGCCAAGGGGCTGGGCATAGTTGACGAACGCAGGGCGGAGACGGCAGTCTGGGTAGCAAGGTACCAGGCGGATTAGCAGAGAGAACCTGGCTATACTACTCGTACCACAAGCTGCTGCCGCCACCTGGAAGGTGCTTTGGGCTTTGGTCTGCCTGTTATTTCCCCTTTGTTATTTTTCCTTGTTACTTTCTTCTTGGTTCTTCGTCTTACTCTGTTCACAAGCAGTGGTGTTTTTTGTTATTTCTTCTTTTTTCTAGCTTGTTCTTTTTCAAGTGTTGGCCACCTCGCCTGCGGGGGGGGGGGCACGACAGATTGTTTCTCTTAGATTTTGCTTTCATTTTTCTTCTTTTTCTTTTTCGATTTGTCTACCTTATTTTTGTTTTCTCTTTGATTGTTTTTTTTCGTTTCACTATTTCATAGATTGCGTATGTCGTGCCTGTCGTATCTAGTTGTTGTTGTTCTCACATTAACTCTCTGACGAAGGAGTCCGTGGTCACACAAAAGGTGCTGGAGCCCTAGGAAGATCCGAAAAACGAAAAAAAACGAAAATTCGGCTGCCTCAAAATACACGAGACGAAGAAAGCGCACACGAGCTAAAACCAATGTGCAAACTGAACTAACATGGCCACGGGTATATCCTCTCAACTACAACATAGAAGAGTACCCCCGTTCCCACCACTAACCAACTCGTGGCTGCTGACTACAGCGGATGCTGTCTGAAGTGCTGCCTGCACCGTACGAAACGCACGGTAGTCGTGAAAACGAAAGAAGATTACCTGCCTGCTATCTGGAGTGCTGTCAGAGGGAAGACTCGCGGATATGCAGTGAAAAAAGGAGCAATCGAACCTTACTACCTCACGAATATCAACGATCGCTATCTCTTCCTGGATTGTCTGACACGAAAGGGTGCAGCACAGTTATGATACCACGTCCCTGATAATTGCGTAGGTTATTCCTCATGAAGGGTATACAACTCGTTAAACTACAAAGACCAGTGACGACGTTAATAACAAGTACCGGTAGATACTATTCTGCCTCGTGAAAAACAATACCAGGAAAAAACAAACTATGACCGCTTCTTTTGTGATGATGGTGTGCGCGCAGATCATGGGTCTCCGTGCGCCGTCTTCCTGCCGCTCTTCATGGCCGCCTCATCGCCTTGGCCCAATCCACCCGCTCCTTTGCGCGTGCACTCGTTGCCATTCCCTTCCAGTCGATTTCCTTTCTCCGTCATCCTGAAAAACAAAATGTTCCTCGCACTTGCGGTGCTGATCTGAAAAATAAAAATTCTCGCGCAGGGGGAGGTCAATCCGTCTCTTCCCCGCACGTCGACGCTCAGTCTCCCTCCTCCCTCGTCGTCGAATCCAGCCTCCTACCGGCGCAATAGACTGTGCCGTAGTGTGGCCTGTGGTGGCGCCTGCCTCCGCGTACGGACACCCCGATTGAGCATTGCTGCTCTGCCGCAGCTGCCTAAAAAAGACGCGCGAATCGTAGGTCTCCGTGCCTGACGCACCACGTACGACCCAACTCTACTGCCGCCTGAGCCTCGCGGCCACAGGCAGCAGCAAGAAGGTATCACTCCTTGAGGGTGAGTCCGGCCTTACACCCGCCAGAAAGACCTACCCCACTCGCTATAAGCCTGATAGGGCATGCCTCGCAGCATTCCTTGCCGAGGCAGCGAGGGGAACGGAGAGTATGATGACATGGCTTTGCATTGCCCACTGCAGTTCACACTGCACACGTGGCAACGTAGTATCTCTGTGGCGTAGCTTTGTGACCACAGAACTTGTATCTCTTCTAGGATTGAAGAATCGGCACGGACACTGGTTGTGCTGGATGTCGACGGGTAGAAAGAACGGTTTAATGTGAAGAACACACACAGTGTCCGTCCTGATTCCCTATCCTCAACCTAGAGAGGTATTGAGTCTGTGGTCACAGACTGTGAGACAGAGGAAGAAGACCAGAAATAAAACTAAATCGCAAATTCAAGTGTCAAGCAAGTAAGTGAAGTGTCAGCGTACCGGGTACGAGGACACAACAACACAAGCAAGGCCGGAAAAATAAGAGACAAAAAAAGACTATGCCGGTCGCCCCGGTGGCTCAATTGGTTAACCTCGAATTCTCCTTGTGTTTGAATTATGGGTTCGAGCCCCAGGTGGGTCGGACTTTTTACTTAATTTGCAAAAATAAAAAAAAAAGGATTCAATTGTTGAGAGCGCCTTGCAGCGTGGGCACAATTCGATGTGAGTCGACGAGGGGAGAAAAGGCTGAAATATTCTCGCGATAAAAATGAAGGCACGTACCGTAGCGGGAAGGGGGTAGAAGAGCCTGCTATGTGGCCCCGGATCTGAGTTACGAGTTGGAAGGAGGGACAGGAGAAGAGGTGCGAAGATAATAAATGGGATTAGAAAAAAAAAACAAAAAGGGGTGCCGAAAACAAAATAAATGATGTATCCTATCTTTGGGTGACGAAGAGGTGGGCAGAATGGTTGCATAGATTTAGATAGGTGAAATACCAAAAAGTCGGAAGGGAGCAAACAAACAAAAAACTTGAATAAAAAACGAGATAACGAAAAGACGAAAGAGCGACCGCAGGCGCAGTGAAATCCAAGGGACGGAATCGGCATGCGAAAGGTGACACATACATATAACCTAAAACGTTTGAAAGCAAGCGAAATGAATGCAAATATCATTACCAAGTAGTTGTTGTTGTCTTCACATTAAACCGTCGTTTCTACCAGATTCATCAGTACACCCAGTGTCCGTCCTGATTCTCTATCCTCATCCTAGAGAGGTTTTGAGTCTGTGGTCACAGACTGTGAGACAGAGGAAGAAGACCAGAAATAAAACTAAATCGCAAATTCAAGTGTCAAGCAAGTAAGTGAAGTGTCAGCGTACCGGGTACGAGGACACAACAACACAAGCAAGGCCGGAAAAATAAGAGACAAAAATGACTATGCCGGTCGCCCCGGTGGTTCAAGTGGTTAACCTCGAATTATCCTTGTGTTTGAATCCTGGGTTTGAGCCCCAGGTGGGTCGGACTTTTTACATAATTTGCAAATAAAAAAAATAAGGATTCAATTGTTGAGAGCGCCTTGCAGCGTGGGCACAATTCGATGCGAGTCGACGAGGGACGAAAAGGCTGAAATATTATCGCGATGAAAATGAAGGCACGTACCGTAGCGAGAAGGGGGGAGAAGAGCCTGCTATGTGACCCCGGATCTGAGTTACGAGTTGGAAGGAGAGAGAGAAGAAGATGTGCGAAGATAATAAATGGGATGAGCAAAAAAAACAAAAAAAGGGGTGCCGAAAACAAAATAAATGATGTATCGTATCTTTGGGTAACGAAGAGGTGGGCAGAATGGTTGCATAGATTTAGATAGGTGAAATACCAAAAAGTCGGAAGGGAACGAACAAACAAAAAACTTGAATAAGAAACGAGAAAACGAAAAGACGAAAGAGCGACCGCAGGCGCAGTGAACATCCAAGGGACGGAATCGGCATGCGACAGGTGACACATACATATAACCTAAAACGTTTGAAAGCAAGCGAAATGGATGAAAATATCATTACCAAGTAGTTGTTGTTGTCTTCACATTAAACCGTCGTTTCTACCAGCTTCATCAGTACACCCAGTGTCCGTCCTGATTCCCTATCCTCATCCTAGAGAGGTACCTGGTATTGAGTCTGTGGTCACAGACTGTGAGACAGAGGAAGAAGACCAGAAATAAAACTAAATCGCAAATTCAAGTGTCAAGCAAGTAAGTGAAGTGTCAGCGTACCGGGTACGAGGACACAACAACACAAGCAAGGCCGGAAAAATAAGAGCAAAAAAAGACTATGCCGGTCGCCCCGGTGGTTCAAGTGGTTAACCTCGAATTATCCTTGTGTTTGAATCCTGGGTTCGAGCCCCAGGTGGGTCGGACTTTTTACTTAATTTGCCAAAAAAAAAAAATAAGGATTCAATTGTTGAGAGCGCCTTGCAGCGTGGGCACAATTCGATGCGAGTCGACGAGGGGAGAAAAGGCTGAAATATTCTCGCGATAAAAATGAAGGCACGTACCGTAGCGGGAAGGGGGTAGAAGAGCCTGCTCTGTGGCCCCGGATCTGAGTTACGAGTTGGAAGGAGAGAGAGGAGAAGATGTGCGAAGATAATAAATGGGATGAGCAAAAAAAACAAAAAAAGGGGTGCCGAAAACAAAATACATGATGTATCCTATCTTTGCGTAACGAAGAGGTGGGCAGAATGGTTGCATAGATTTAGATAGGTGAAATACCAAAAAGTCGGAAGGGAACGAACAAACAAAAAACTTGAATAAAAAAGGAGAAAACGAAAAGACGAAAGAGCGACCGCAGGCGCAGTGAAATCCAAGGGACGGAATCGGCAAGCGACAAGTGACACACACATAGAACTACATACTTAGATCACAACCCCTGAGCGTGCTCGGTTGGTGCATCTCTGGCCTCTCAGAGCTCCCACTTCCAAACCGCCTCCTTTCATTACTTCCCGGACCTTTCCAGCAGTTCTTTGTTTTCTCGGCCATTTCTTCCTTTTTTCGTCTTTCGTTTCGTGTGCGTGCGTGTACTCCGAGTACGGCACGGCGGGAGAGCCCGACGCCGTCGCGGGTGTCAGCGGGTGCTAGCGGGTAGAGGGGGGTTGCAAGGAGCGCGGTCGCCGCTTTTGTGCCTAGGCGTCGTGTGTGCCTCGAGACACGAGGGATGCATGAACGGCCTTTCTTTGTCTGGCTTCGATTTATGATTGTTGATAGAGTATGTACGAGTTTATAAAGGTCGTTCAGGAGGGCAAGATACTATTCGAGCGGTGCTTATTTTTGCGACCACGCTGAAGTTGAAAGAAGGAGGTGTGCAGTTTGAACACCAGCGTTATCTAGCTGGCGAACGACGGCCACGGTGAGCACCGGGCTTCACGCGAGGCGGGCGACGGGACTGATTGTGGCAGAGAGGGATAAAAGCTTTACCCGGACCGAATCGGTAGCGAGGTGGTCGCGAGAGGGGCAGACGGCGTACGAGGCTGAGAGAGAAGCTCTTCAGAATTCTGTGCGGTGTTTTTCTATTCTTTTTTTTGACCGGGTGCAAGGTGTTCCAATCAGGCAGAAAGCAGAAAATTATTACACGAGAGGGGACGGGGATTTTTTTCCCTTTCCGAGTTTTCGGTTTCATTTTCATTTTTTCGCTGCTGTGCCGTGGTGTGCTTTCGCCTTCTTCCTACATACGAGTACAGACATAAGAGTATATCGAAAGAAAAAAATAAGTACAGACAGCAGTATCCTACCTGGGGTATGTACGTACGTACGACATCCCCGACGCGAAGCGCATAACATATGTGTGGCATTCGAGCTGGCGTCGGAGCTGTTTGTTCCTGAAGCATGGCGGCGGGACTCTTGGCATTATCAAGTCCCCGGTTTGCAATTACGACCTAAACTCAATCGTGGATCTCTGTCACTTCGCATAATTTGATATATATTTTTTCCTTCCAGAGCGAGCGTAGCGGGCGGCGTAGGCCGCCCGCGGAGCGAAGCGCCTTGTATAACCTAAAACGTTTGAAAGCAAGCGAAATGGTTGAAAATATCATTACCAAGTATACATTTTTTTATGTGTCCAATAAATATAGATGTAGACGCTGGAGAATGTTGTTGTTGTTGTTGTTGTTGTTCTCACATTAACTCTCTGACGAAGGAGTCCGTGGTCACACAAAAGGTGGAGAATATCCCTCAAGAGCTCAACAACAAGAGCAGATAGATGGTATGATACCAGGTACGATCTTTACTTGACAAATCGCGACCCGCAACCTATATCTATCTCCTGTCGTGCCAACCAGGGGCTGGTCAGGGGTACTCTCATATAGCCATACACTTGTGGAAAAGAAGGATAGAAAGGTCTCATATATTATAGTGTCGTCCCGTAGAAAGAAGGAAGGATGGCCGAGAAGGTGGCTACAAGCGGAAGACTTCAAAGAAGCATTTACATCAAGAAATTGGACCCCCCCCCGAATATCGAATGTATCCGACGACCGAGTACGAGAGCACCCTCAGCACGCACCCTGCTCTCATGCACGATAGGCGGGATAATAGGAAGGTATCGCCCACCATACCACGGGAGTTCACGTCACATACATTCTCAAATTCATGACACACATGTCGTAAAAAAAACACATCTAAATAAATATCAAAAACACGGAAATTCAGATTTAATGTTGAATTTCAAATTTCTAATCTTAAGTACAACACTAAGACATGGAAAATCAATCTCAACATCGAAAACTCAAATTCAATCTGAAATTGGCAAAACTAATCTCAATCTCACCAATCAAATCTCAACCTCAAGCTCAACAATCGAATCTCAATCTCAAAAAAACTAAACTCAACATCGACCCGGTAATCAACACTCAGCCTTCCCGTGGCGGTCGATCCAACGGTCATTAGCAGAGTGAATTAGGGTCGAAACGAGCGTTGAAGTGCTGTAGTAGAACATATCAACCAAATATATATATACAAATCAAGTTCAACAGCGGAATCCCAAATTCCAAAGCTGAAAATCTAGTTCGATGCGTTCTACGATAATAGAGGCAGCACATTTCCGCTGTACTGATTTCTGAATGATGGGGCTCATTCACCCAAAATCGTCGCAATGTCAATATTTGTTTTTTAATTTGACGTTTTTATGTGCTTGGGCCATGGGATTATTCATCGGGATGTATTTCGATTTTTGCTGAACTCGGTTCTCGGGTGATTTCCATTGGCATGGAGCTCCTCAAGTGAGGAGCATCAGAAAAAATAGGGTGAACCTCTATCGTCGAACGCCCCTTTCAAGAAGGGTACATCAGAGTCCAAACTCGACCAAAAACCTGAATCTCAATTTCTAAAGATCTAAATATATGTGGTCTCAGGTAGAAGTCTACACTTCCTCTCAATCCCATATCCAACTCATCAATTTATCATAACAACAGCAGTGAAGTACTACCGAATCCAAGAAAGTTTCCTATGAAAAAACTCTGCCCACAAATCTACGCTTCTCCGTCCAGAACAAAACTCATTTATGTATCATACGTGGTAAAGGTTACGATATCCAAGAAAACCTCCACCCAAACAAAACTCTCAGTTCAAATATCAACTCATATTCGTGATGAGTTTTTTGTTGAAACGGAAGGCATCCTTGGCAAGGATTTTTGTCAAGAAATCAGCGTCCTGGTAGTTCGACTGCACGTGTGAGATCTTCAGCTCTCCGTTCTCGACATGCCCTCGCAGGAAGTCGTGGCGAACGTCGGTGTGTTTCAAGTTCGAGTTCGTTACAGGGTTAAACCACCAACTGGGTCGCACCGTTGTTGTCTTCAAAAACTTGAAACCTGAATACACGAATCCTCAACATCAGGCAAGAGAAAGCGCCACACGGACTGCAGGAAAAGTGCCTCCTTAAAGCTATCTCTCAATGCGACGTACTGAGTGGGGTGTGTCAGCCGACGGTGCCGAAGTGAACGCCTGGTGATACGCCCTCGTCCTCGAATGTGTCTGCCCCGGCTGCAGGAGCTGGTTATCCGGGAGCCCCCCGTCGACCTGGGGGGTTTCGGTCTCCGGCGGAGATGACGGCGACATCACCCCCAGCGGCGGTGGCACCATCGGTGGCGCCGGCGTCATCGCGGGCGTCATCGGAAGGGGGGGCGCCAGCACCGACGTCACTGGCAGCAAGTAGCTGATATGCAAATTGCCGTCCCACGTGCCCGGTCTGGTGTATGCCATCGTGTCCGGCTTAGGGAGGGGTGGGGGAGGCGGTGATCGGCGTGCGCTCCGCCCCCAAGGTGACGTCCCGCGTGTCGTTCGTCGGACCAGACGACGTGACGACCTTCACGCAGTCCCGCGCGTGGTTCGCCCGTGGTGAGGTAGAAGCACTTATCAGCCTTGACCTCCGACTTGTGGGTGCAGTGTATGCGGAGGAATCCGGGCTCCATGAAGGTGAGGGTGTAGGCCGGCGGTAGTCTCCCAAAACACATCTCGTATGGCGACTTGTGGTGGGCGTTGGCCGAGGTCACAGCAGTCTCCAGGCAGTCGTTCGTATAGACGGCCGCTACCCCCCAGTGGCGGTCTAGGTTCGGGATCTGCCCAGGGAGCAGCCGGGGGGCTCTAGAAAGGCGGTCATGTCGTCTTCCTGAATCTGTCTAAGCCCGTGCTCAACAACCCCGTTGTGCTTGATCCCCGTGTGCCCATGGCGGATCTTCTCGTCGCCGCAAAGCCCCACGAACGTCTCATTAACGAACTCGGTGCCCTTGTCCGTCCAGAAGCACTTGACGTCGCCATTGGCGTTGGCCAGGAATATACCTTCGTCGCCGCAACGACGTCGACTGCGCTCGTGCTCTCAAGAGGGTAGAGCCATCCTATGCGTGTCGCATCACCCTTGAACAGGACCAGGTACAGGGCCGCCCCTGCGGATGCGATGTTCCTGGAGCCGGCAAGGTCTAAAAAAACGCGGTGCAGTCGAAGTTCTGTCCAAGAGGAAGTCGTCGATGGCACCGACGCACGCCTTCCCTTCGCTTGTACGCACCCACTGGACGTAGCCAGGGTCCCCGTGAGCTTGACGCTCTGCTGCCTGGTCGGCTCGCGCAGAGGCTTTCGTGAGCGTGACCATTCCATACTGGGTAGACGTTGATGTCCGCCTGCGTGAGGCGCCAGACGCCGGGAACGAGTACAGCAGCAACAATCGCCGGGCGGAACGCGCGGGTTGAAGGAGGAGGGGGGGGGGGGGAGTGAGCCGCTATAATAGGGTCTTCTCTTGCTATACTTACCATCACTTTCCGGTGCCGGCGTCATCGAGAACACAGCCGACGTCCTCAACCAGTGCATTGTTGCAGGCACTGACGCACGGGGAGGAGGGAGGGGGGAATCGTTAGCCTCCATCAAAGGGCCTAGCTCTGGTGAGGGTGCTACATCTATCATCACCCCCAGTGACGGCGTCATTGAGGACACAGCCGGTGTCCTCACCGTAGGTGCATCACCGCAGGCACCGACGCACGAGGGGGAGAGGGGGGGGGGGGGTTAGCCGCTATTTAAGGGCCTGGTCCTGCTACACCTACCATCACCCCCGGTGACGGCGTCATTGGACACAGCCAGAGTCCTCACCGAGTTCATCATCGCAGGCACCGACGCACGGGGGGGAGGAGATCGGGGGGGGGGTTAGCCGCCGTCGAAGGGCCTAGTCCTGCTATACCTACCATCCCCCCCGGTGACGGCGTCATTGAGGACACAGCCGCGTCCTCACCTAGTGCATCATCGCAGGCACCGACGCACGGGGGGGAGTGGGTAGGGGGGGGGTGATTAGCCGCTATCAACGGGCCTACCGCTGCCGTCAATGCCGGCGCAACCGAAAAGGGGGGGACACCGGCGCAAGGAGGGAACGGGCGGCGTGTTGCATTCATGCGTGAACTAGGGCGGGGTCTCGGGGGAAACCTCATCGGCCACCCATTGCGTGGGTGCCTTTGCTGTCGAGGGAAACTGGTTCCTGTGCCTGGATAGTGTGCAAAGACAGTAGGTTAACCTTCAGCTGTGAAAGGACGCGCTTCGAGCGCCACGGGCACATCTCCCGTTTTTGCTATAGAAACTCATATCCAGACTCCCTTCGTACGTATTATATCTTCAATATGGTACCGTGACGCGTTCTACAATAGAGGTTGCACATTTTCGCTAGACCCGCTTCTGAGGGACGATGCTTCTTAGCCCAAAGTCTTCGGAATGCCAACTCGAAAATGACGTTTTCGTGTTCTTGGTCCTTGAGATTATTCGTCGGGGTGCAATTTCATTTCTGCTGAAGTCAGTGTTCGGGTGAGGTATGGTGCTCCTCTAGTGAGGAGCTTCAGAAAAAGTATGGTGAACTGCTATCGTAGAATGCGTCCCGTCTCCAATATGAACCTGGGTATTCTCGGGAGACGGGGGGCGTCTGTTTTACAGGTGGTTCGGGTTAAAGGTCATGTGCTGCGACGCGCCGTTGTCGGTGACCCAGCTCTCTACCCCCCCGTTTATGATGAGACACTGACCAAATAGGCCGCTCATCGGCGTACACGGCGCCGTCAGGAGATGTGATGGCCATTTTGACGGCTCGTCGGTAGCCGGGTACTGTGCTGCTGCTGTTGAAAGTGGTGTTGCGACCGGTCATGTGACTATTGCTCCTGTTGCTGCTAAAGTTCAAGCTACTGTTGCTGATATTACTGCTGTTAATGGTACTGTGACTGCGGCTCCTGTTGCTGCTACTGTTGAAGGTATTGTGACAGTTGCTCCTCTTGCTGTTGCTGTTGAAGCTGCTGTGGCTACTCTGCTGCTGTTTCTGACGATACTGCGGCTCCTGCTCCTGTTGCTGCGGCTGGTACTGTGACTGTTGCATCGGTTGTGGCACCTCCGGTTGTGGGGAATTGGTGCCGCAGTTGTCGCCAGGTTGACCATGGTTGATGTACTCGATGCAGGGTGGGTTGGGGTTCGGCGGGGTGGGAGAATTGCGTGACAGTCGGCTGCAAAATATCCGGGCCGATCGCACCTAAAACAGCGTCGGTGGGGGTTGGATTCATGAAATGCCAGTTCGGCACGGTCGACGTGGGTCGGGGGCTACCAGGCAGCGGCGTAGATACCGTCAGTATTTGGAGGGTTTCAATTGCGCCCTACGAAGCGAGTTGCGTCGCGCCTCTGTGGCGGCAACCAGCCGTCGCCGTCGACGCGTGCGTACTGCTTCGACTTATTCCTAGACTTTCCGCGGTTATGCCCGTGGTTACTCCCGCTTTGGCCATGATGTTGCTGCTGCCCTTCCGCCCAGTTTTGACCATATTGCTGTTGCTGCTGCTGTCCGGCTTCCCAGCGTTGATGATGGTTCTGCTGCTGCTGCTGCTGCGGTGGCGGCGGCCCGGCTCCCCATCGTCCATTTCCGCCGCTCGTGGCTCCTCTCCCGTCGCCCGTGTGGTGCCCGGGGGTCGGGAGAGCCCCGTGTGGACCAGGATCATCGCCGCCAGTCGCGACCAAAGCACGAGCTGTGTTACCTGCTCCCGTCGTCTTGCGCTCTAGCTCCCAGAACGTCGCTCGTACCCGGTCCTCAATCATGGTCATGGCCAAAGTGCGGTCAATATCCTGCAACATCTTCTTGTCGATTTCATGGTCCGACGAAAGGCATTGTGGCCTGTGTAAGTTGATACCTGGTATCACGCTCTGTTTTAATGATCCCTACTTCGGGCAATTTCTCGAGGATTATGCAAATCCGCTCGACGTACAACGCAAGTTGTTCGCCCTCGGTCATCTCTATGTTGATGCACTCACGGGTGTATGTGTGTTTGTCGAATTCATCGCTGGGGACGTAAGGCTTGCGTGTCACGGGCATGGCGCGGCTTGGGCTAACAAGATTCCAATTTTTGCGCAGCAGTGACTGGTCGGTAATTACATGGTTTATGCCGTCGTAGGCTCTGCGTGCCGCATCTACCTCATTGCGCTCGTGGAGGTTGATCAATTACTCCTCGTGTTTCCGTTTGGACCCTTTAAAGTAATTGGGTGAGGCGTCTCTTTCAGGGCGTTCGCGCATCTGCTACTATTGGCCCATGACGTGAACTGTTTTCCCATGCAAAGGCATCTACGTTTCCCGTGTTAGCATCTAGCTTTAGGGCAGGCTTTTTATGGCTCACCATGAACATCCACGGGTGAACACGCTGCTGAAGTGCTCCTACCACCCCTGCGCATTGCTAGAGTCTCGCGAGCTTCTCCGCCTGGGCTTATTCCGCCCGATGTATCTCCTCTGCTTGTACCTCCATCCGAATTCGCATTCTGAACAGTTCGTGTTGCAGATGGTATACTCTGTTGTCCTCTCTCAGTCTGACGCCCTCAGACGGGGGCTGCCTATGCAAGCGCATTGAGCCAATGCCACGGCTCCTGCCGCAGCATTGTCTGCCACCATTCTTGTGGCGGCGCTGTTCGTGTCGTCCGCGGCCTGGGCCGTGTCGAGCCTCGGGTCCTGTCCCGAGTCACCCATAAACCAGAATCGCTCACACGCCCCTGCGTGAGACTCCCCGGCTAATCCAGAATCAGCTTTGCAGCAGAGAGAAAGACGCTAGCGTGCCTCCCGTCGTGCCAACCGGAGGCTTGTCAGGGGTGCCCTCCAGGCCATGCACTGATAGAAAAGAAAGATATAAAGGTATCGTATGTACATTACAGTATCGTCCCGTAGAAGGAAAGGTAGCCGGGCAGGTGGCCACACAGGGAAGGCTTCACAGAAACATCCCCATGAAAAATATGGATACCCCCCGAATATCGTTACATAGCTGTATCCGACGAGCGAGTACGAGAGCATCCTCCACACAACTTGTTCGTTTGGGTCGTTCCACCAGCGACGGTTACAAGTTGTAGAGGGTTGCGTATATCTTCGCAGGCGTTATTGTGAATTTTGCCTTGTGTTCATGAGGAGAGTTTGAGCACTCCGTTCTCCGTTCTCCGTTCTCCGCTCCGAACTGCGAGCTAGGCTCCGCTCTCTCTCTCCTCCTCTGCCCTCTAATGCAACGACTATGAACAATCTCATCAGGCCACGTGGTCGTCAGGGCTTCTAAGTTTGGACTCTACGAACACACTAGTGCAATTGAACGTTTAAGGTCTGGTACCAGAAGCCAAGATACCTTCGAAGAGGTCGGCTCACGTGGAGCACGATTCTCCGCGTGAAGTTCAAGATCTGAGGCGCGAGGTAAAGCTGGCGATTGAGCACAGTCAGGCGTCGATGATGAACGCCATGAGGGGCATGATGGTCGAGTTGACGAGGAACAACGGCCGATCGGAGTCCGGCAACGCTGAGGGCAGCGCTGCTGTTGGGCAGATCCCGCGTGGGATAGTGCCCGCTGCTGTAGGAGAAACCCCTGCTGCTGCTGTAGGCATGGCACGGGATATTGCAGCAAAACATCAGACAAATTTGCGTGAGGGCGCCTCGCCAGATTTGGGAGCAACTGGACGCGGAGGAACTGCGTTGCCTGTCGAGGTTGGCCCACCGAGGGGTCAGCCAGACCAGCCTCGGAGGACTGGAGAATGGGGTGCATACTCTGGCGGTGAGTTGGGTGGTGGATTTGATCTATCTCTCTCGCGTCATTTGGCATTTAAACATACTCCTGTCCCATCGTTTAGTGGGCTGAAGCTTGAGGTCAACTCCTGGACGAGAGACGCCAGGTATTACGTCAAAGGAGTTGGTTTCTTGTCTGCCTTCGTGTCCGATCCACCGCAGTACATTCCAGTAGGGGAATTGGACACTGAGAACTCGATGCTTGTCGCAAGGGGGTTTAGCCGCGTAAGTGTGCACATGCATACTCTGGCGTGGAATTTCCTGTCGACTGCGCTCAAAAGCAAGATCGACAAGAGCATTTCACACAGGTGCACCTCGCCGAGGCAAGCGTGGGACGCTCTCCTCGCGTGGTACGGCCCTCAAACGACGGGGGCCAAGTCGGACCTCTCGAGACACTTGAATAGCTTTATGATAGCGCGGGGGAGCAACGCGCTCGAGTAGATGGGCAGGATCGAGGATCTTGCCGCGGAAATGCGGGCAGCAGGAATGTCAGTAGACGACCACATGCTGTACACCATATTTATTGACGCTCTGCCTGCTGAATACGAGGTGTAGGCTCGGAACCTGGCATCACGTGACAGCGTCGGCCGTGATGACATCATCAAGGCTGTTCGAGAACGGCATCACCGACTTTCTGGAAACAGGAAGAAGGGGTCCAACGGTGGCCACGCAGGCCGTGCTATGTACGTCGGCGGCGGTGGCGGTAGTCGCGGACAAGGTGGAGGCAATGGCAGAGAAAACGGCGGACGGCGACGACAGCCTGGACGAGGTGGAAAAGGCACCAACGAGGCCGGTGGTGGCTCGGCCGCGGCTGCTGGTGGCAATGGCGTCAGCGCCAAAGCCACCAGCGGAAGTACTCCAGTAGGCAAGTGTCATTGGTGTGGCAAGAAGGGTCATTGGAGGAGCGACTGCACGGCGAAGCTATGCAGCTGATGCCAAGGACGGGGGCACTCTGCCGATGCCTGTCCCACGTCCATGGACCGATGTAGTCTATGCAACAGGCGGGGGCACGCTGCTGATGTCTGCCCCTCATCGAAAGAAGAAGCTGTCATGGCGGTGGCGAGCGAGGTTGGGGCAAGGGACGACGGCCAAAAGAAAGGTACGGTCCAGGCCTCAGCTTTCAAGGCCGAGGAGACAGGCCAGAGCGGTGATGGTTCGGGGGAAGGGGAGCCTGCTTGGCAGGTAGGACCCGAGGCATGGATATGTGATAGTGGTGCGTCTACTCAAATGACGCCCTCTGCGTATTGCATGATCAACTATAGAGAATGCAACCTTAAACTGCGAATCACCGATGGATCCACTCGATCGGTCGAAGGTTACGGTGACATACGCGTTGTCTTTCGGTCCAGAAGCGGTCTCGTGCAAGTGCTGCTTACGAAAGTTGCGCACGTGCCGGATCTCCGCTACCACCTATTTTCCCTGCCCACTCTCGTCAAAAACGGTCACACTTTCGAAGGGTGCCCCACGGGGGTTATAGTCAGGCTCACGTCAGAGCGTTCGATCGTGTTTCCGCTGAGTGGGACCCTCTACAGCCTGTACGGCTACCGGGTCGACCGCAGTTGTGGGGAAACTGCCTGTGCTGTACTCGCCCCGGGGCAACCGCCCCACAAGTCTGCGATTAACATCAATGGCTTCCACTACGCTGCTGGACACTCCCACGAGGTACTACTCCGCAAGACCGCGGAGCAGCAAGGGATTGCCCTCGAGGGGGAGCTGCTGGAGTGTCGAGGGTGCTCCATGGCGAAGGGTCTACGCAAAGGCATCAAGCAGGGTACACACACGAGCAGACAAGAAGCTTGGGAGGGTTTTTGTGGATTTGAGTGGACCTAAGGTGGTGGAGTCTTTCGGAAGGAAGCGGTATACTCTCGTAGTGCGCGACGATTGTTCACGGTATACGTGGGTGTACTTTATGCGCCACAAGTCAGACGCCACGGAATTGTTAGAGCGGTTCCTTGCGGATTCTCGTGCAGACGGTGTCCCTTCTACGGTGGTAATCGTCCGATCTGATGGAGGTGGCGAATTCCGCGGGGGCAAGTTTGGCGACCTGTGTAGATCACGAGGGATCAAGCAGGAATTCACGACAGCCGGCAGTCCCCAATTCAAGGCAGTAGCAGAGCGCGGGCTAGGTTTGATCGAGATGGCCGCAATGGCGGGCCAAATCCAGGCTAAAGAGCTTTTTCCCGGCGCGCAACTCCCGGCCACTGCGTCATTGTTGGCGGAAGCGTCCCACTGGGAGTGAGACGCCTTGAACCGCACAGCAACGACAGCTAACCCTGAGAGCAAGTCACCGCATGAGATGTGGCACGGTAGCCCCCCCCCGGTAGTATTACTACCTTTCCTCAAGCCTGGCTACTGCAAGGTGAAGAGGGAAAACAAGTCACAGGCGAAAGCACAAGAGTGTTTTTACCTTGGCCCTGAACCCAACTACCCCCGAGACTCAGTACGAATATTGACGAGGCAACGCACTGTGCTAACCACGCGAAATGTCACTTGGCAACGCGTGTCGCCTGCACCACCTGTACCTGCCTAGGCGAATGACGCCCTGTCTATGGAAGAGGAGGGGTCCGAGGCGGACGACATGGGCACGTCGGATCGAGGTGGTGGGGGGGTGGTGGATGAGCTGGACGACGGTCTGGCTCACTTGAACGACCTCGATTTGACGTGTGGTTTTGACCTGGACGCGTTTATGCGAGAGCGCATACATCAGGTACCTGCCGCCGGCGAGGCCGGCGCGAAACACCCCAGCCGATGAGTTCGTCTCAAGGGGGCGCCGTGGACGCCTCCTCGGTCCCGGCAGAGAGGACCGAAACTGACCCGGGTGCAGCATCAGCCTCCGACACTGGCCAAGGGGACGGTGAGGGCCCCCCCGCGATCCTGTCGGGCAGGACAGCACACGAGCTCAGCAGCTGGGGACGGCTCCCTCCAACAGTACGGGGCCGGACCCGGGGTCAGAGTCAACGCCTGGAGGGTGAACCTGCCGTGAACCAGCTAAGGATGGTTAAAGGAACCGCAGACGCGCTGCTTGCGGCAGCGTAAAAGTGCTCGACGACGCCTGGGAGTATCCTGAATTGTACGTCATGGACGACGGAGGACGCAGTGGCCTTGATGGCCGGAGGACCTGCAGTGGAGAATAAAGGGGAGTTAAGCGTGTGCATGCCGAGTGGTTTCCCGGAAGACGTAGAACCGCCCCCGCAGTCCGTAGGAGATGTAGAGCGTTCCCGATACAAAGCGGCGTGGAACGAGGCAATGCAAATTGAGTTGGACGGTCACAAAACGACCGGTACATACGAAGCTGCGACACCGCCACGAGGGTGGAAACCTGTAGGCGCGAAGTGGGTGTTCACCTACAAGACTGATAAGGATGGCATGATAGCGAAGACTAAGGCCAGACTTGTGGCTAAGGGGTTTAGCCAGGTGCAGGATGTAGATTACTTCCAAACGTTTGCACCAACTCCTTCGTCAGCGTCAGTTAAAATTCTGGCGGCTGTTGTCAACGAATATGGTCTGAAGATTTTTCGTCTAGACGTCGCACAAGCTTTTGTTCGCGCGAAACTCGACGACGAGATATACATGAAACTACCCGGTGGGTGTGGTGACATGTCAGGAAGGATCGTCCGCTTGAACAGATCACAGTATGATTTAAAGCAGAGCGGACGGCAGTGGGCCGGATTATTGGTAGAGACCGTGGTAGAGTACGGTATGGAGCAGTGTAGGTCTGACCCGTGTGTTTTTCGCATGGTTGTGGACGGCAAGGTAGAACTGATCATGGCCGTCCATGTAGATGACATCGTGATCGCAGGATCGGACGGAGGCGTTCGACGATAGAGGTTCACCCTGAATTTTCTGAGGCTCCTCACTTAAGGAGCTCCATATACCTCACCCGAACACTGAACTTCAACAAAACCAAATTGCATCCCGAACAGTAATACCATAGACCAAGTAACAAAAAGGTCAAGTTTCGAATCTAGATTCGCATTCCGACGATTTTGGGTTAAGGAACCACGTTATTCAGAAAGCATTTAGTGGAAATGTGCTACCTCTATCGTAGAACGCGTCGACGAGACATGCAGAGATGTCCGTGCCGCGCTAGTTACGAAACTCCCCACAAATAGCCTCGGTGAACTGACTTGGTATACTGGCTGTGTTTTCAAACGCGACTGGGAATTGGGAGCATTGGAGATTACGCAGAAGGCGTTTATTGAGAGCATGCTGAGTCGTGTTGGTGTTAACTCACCCTCTGACATCCCCGCGACCCCGGCTGTTGTCAACGAATATGGTCTGAAGATTTTTCGTCTAGACGTCGCACAAGCTTTTGTTCGCGCGAAACTCGACGACGAGATATACATGAAACTACCCGGTGGGTGTGGTGACATGTCAGGAAGGATCGTCCGCTTGAACAGATCACAGTATGATTTAAAGCAGAGCGGACGGCAGTGGGCCGGATTATTGGTAGAGACCGTGGTAGAGTACGGTATGGAGCAGTGTAGGTCTGACCCGTGTGTTTTTCGCATGGTTGTGGACGGCAAGGTAGAACTGATCATGGCCGTCCATGTAGATGACATCGTGATCGCAGGATCGGACGGAGGCGTTCGACGATAGAGGTTCACCCTGAATTTTCTGAGGCTCCTCACTTAAGGAGCTCCATATACCTCACCCGAACACTGAACTTCAACAAAACCAAATTGCATCCCGAACAGTAATACCATAGACCAAGTAACAAAAAGGTCAAGTTTCGAATCTAGATTCGCATTCCGACGATTTTGGGTTAAGGAACCACGTTATTCAGAAAGCATTTAGTGGAAATGTGCTACCTCTATCGTAGAACGCGTCGACGAGACATGCAGAGATGTCCGTGCCGCGCTAGTTACGAAACTCCCCACAAATAGCCTCGGTGAACTGACTTGGTATACTGGCTGTGTTTTCAAACGCGACTGGGAATTGGGAGCATTGGAGATTACGCAGAAGGCGTTTATTGAGAGCATGCTGAGTCGTGTTGGTGTTAACTCACCCTCTGACATCCCCGCGACCCCCGGTGTGTAACCAGGTCAAAGAGAGGAGGGCGAAATTGGAGGAGACTGGCCGTACAAGGAGGCTGTCGCCAGCTTCATATGGCTGTCGACCATGACGAGGCCGGACATCTCGAACGCTGTGCGTGCTGTGGCGCGTCACTCCCACAACCCAACGGAGAGGCACTAGAAAGCAGCTTTGAAGATTGGGACCAGGTTTATGGGATTGACTTTTGTGCGGGGTTCGGGATTGGATTTGACAGCGTATAGTGATGCGGATTATGCTGGTAAGTCGAACGATAGGCGCTCGGTATCGGGGGTGGTAACTACCCTGGGGGGTGCGGCCGTCAGTTGGGCAAGTAGCACGCAGAGGTGGGTCACGTTGTCGACAGCAGAAGCAGAGTATGTCGCCCTGAGTGAACGGGTGAATGAAGCTTTGTTTACGGGCGCGGTGTTGTCGTGTATTTGTGCAGAGCTAAGCGGATCATGTGTTCGGGTTTTCGACGATAACCAGGGGGCCATAGAGTTGGCTGAGAACCCTCTTAGTTCTGCACGGAGTAAGCATATTGACGCGCGTTTTCATGTTCTCAGAGAGCTACTTCGTGCTAAGAAGATCGGCGTTGAGTTCGTAGCTTCGGAAGAGCAGCACGGGGATATTTTGACGAAATCCCTTGCTGCGACCCCTTTCAAGTCTCATCGTAGGTTCTTGTTGAATCTGCCTTTTGGACGGCGAATAAGGGGGTATGGGCTTTGTTCGATGAGTACCATGTTTGAGTGATGCGAGGAATAATTTGTCAGGTCGCCAACCCTGCGCTACTTCGAGGGGCATGGGGGAGTAGGGCACAGCTTGGCATTTTATTTTCTGGCCATGGTCATCGTTTGGAATGCGGCCGTTGTTCAATTGCAATGGTTTGGAGTATATGTGTTATACAGGGGGTTTATACCCGGTGGCCGGGTTTCCTCCTGCGGGACTGTCGTTGGCTGTTCTTAGGTCCTAGTAAGTCTTGAATGTCTCTTCGGTCTCGTCACTGCTGTGAAGATCCAAGGAGGGTGTTCGTTTGGATCGTTCCAGCAGCGACGGTTACAAGTTGTAGAGGGTTGCGTATATCTTCGCAGGCGGTGGTGTGAAGTTTGCCTTGCGTTCATGAGGAGGCTTCGAGCACTCCGTTCTCCGTTCTCCGCTTCGAGCTGCGAGCTAGGCTCAGCCCTCTCTCTCCTCCTCTGTCCTCTAATACAACGACTATAAAGAATCTCATCAGACCACATGGTGGTCAAGGCATCCAGGTTTGGACTCTACGAACACAACTATATCCCTAACCCTCGCCAGAGGCCTCTTTGGTCGACGTGCCAGCTTGTTGATATGTTTGGGTAGGCTCTATTTGCTGTTCTGGCACGCCCATGAACCTTGCCATTCATTGCAGATCTAGAGCGGTGCGTCTTTCGCGGGCCCTCGCGAGCTGGTCACTGAACGCACACCGTACGTACCGCTATTAATGCTACTCTTGAAAAACATTCAATCCAGCGCTTTACTGTCCCATCGGCCGATCTCCCCTAGTCATGGTTGTTATATTTTCCTAACGAGGGCCCCCGCTTGACGAGTGCATACTCTGACCCCGATCTCCGGCACAGGAAATGCCACATTATTTTACCACAATATACATCTTGTGTGTCCGCTATTCTGTGTTACAGGCGCCGATTCTTCGTCGAGGTCGTAGCAGCAGTATCCGCCAGTACTATCGTGGCACTACGAGCCCGTATTAATAAGAGTACCACAGCACCGTTTTATAGGGAGTAAACGCCCCCATCACGGTAAACACCGTGTGGCGCTGCTTCTAACGAAAACGGGCAAAGCCCAGGGTACCCGCGCCCCCTTCAATCCTAAAATGCTGGAAACGCTTCGGTGTGATGGAGTAGAACATCTACCGTATAGGAGCGTACATACCCGTGCAGCCCGCTGGGTAGCAATACTCGAGTACTATGGAAGACCTTGTGGGGGGAAGGCAGCTCTCTACCGTCCCCTGTGGTCAATTTTATGCAGTTACTGTTCAGGCGTAAAGGCGGGGGGGGAGTGTACTCGATAGGAGAGATGTACTCGATTTCATGCATGACCGTAATCGTATGGTTGTAGACCCCCGCATCCCTACAATGCCGGGACCAGGCGTAAAGGGGGGGGACAATGTCAGGTAGCCCCTCCCAGGGTCGGAGTTGAATAATTCGACGGGAAGTGTCAAAATAAAAAGTCGACTGCCCTCGCAACAACAGGAAAAAACGGACCAAATCAGACACGACAGAGAACGAAACATGTTTTTTACGTTTTCCCTTGAACAAATTAGTGTTACTCTGCCACTTGAACGAGTACCGTGCTACAGTAGCTTACATTAGGGTGTGGCGTTCATGACAGCTCGTGCTGGTGTATACGCGATGATGAAGGGTTCGCTTCCTGATGATCAGGTACGACACAGCTCAGATTATATCGGTGAGACAAACGTGAAGTCAGTAAAAAACCGTACCACTATAAATTAAGCGCGTGATGCGAGTTAGGGGATCCCTTTCGTCTTAAGGGATCCCCAATCACCTTAGGAGATCCCCAGCATGGTTAGGCCCACCCCAACAGGCTTCGGGTATCCCCAACAGGCTTTGGAGATCCCCCCTCGCCCCTAAGTCGCAACAGCGCGGCTATAGGCCGGGAGAATATTCCAATTGTCTGGGAATGCGTGGCGATACTTTTTCAGCAATCGCACGAGGGCGTCGTTCGCGGCGGCGCTCGTCCAGGCTGTGTTGGAATAGATCCACCTCGCCAAAACCCAGCCCCCTCCTCTCCTCCGGGGAAACAGATGTTGGCTGCGCCGCGCTGCCTGCCTCGACCGCCGATCCTGCCGCGCCCGACCTCGCCGGCAATGTGGGGTCCCAGAGCATCCGCATGCGCTTCCTGTCGTTCGTGCTTATACAGCGTAGATCTGAGCCACCACCCTGCCCCGCTTGACTGCTAATACCGCTTCGGGCGGGTTAAGTACCTTGCAGTGAAACGGCGCTTCACGGTGCCACCACCAATCGCAATGAACGCGTGTTATGACGCATGCCACACATAACGTGAGGGTTTACGAAAAAGCGGTGTATGTGTCGTTGTGTCTTCCGGCATGAGCTATTAGCATACAGCTAACAGGTGATCAAACGGAGCATCCTTCAAGAGGATACGGATGTAGCGGTGCCCAGGACGGCAAGCGAAGCCTGCTGTATGTTCCCAAAGGAAAAAGGGGCGAGGACTTATGTTCGGGGTGCTCACGTACTTGGTGCATGGATTCATGTGTAACGGTATTTGGGAGCTCCACACAGGAAATATGCGTGTTTCTGGGTGGTGCATTCAACGGGTGGTGACATGTTTTGTCCGCCACGTCTATATCTTCTTGATGTTCCCCCCTTTTCTTCTTGTGTGTGTTCTACGTGGATAATAGATGCACCCCAACCCTGACCCCTAACCCAGCAGTGAGTGTATCGAACAACTTCTAACATCGCAGTCCACTCAAAACATGTGTATTTGCTCGTGGTTCAGTTTTCTCCGAGGAAGAAGACAGTATACCTGTCGCTAGGAATCCGGGCGGCAGGATATTAATTGCGTTGGCCAACTTGTGTGAGTTGCTAGATAGTAGACGGTGGTAGTAGGTGCGGTTTGTTGTCTCGTCTACACTGTAGAACAAGTTCCGCTGTAAAAACAGTTGTGGATGTTGTTTGGTCATAGGATAGAAGACATCGAATCGGGCTCCAAACCCCTGCAGCTCGGCAATGATATTGCTGCAGTAGCGCGCACGCGAGAGAAGACATCCAGTTCAGGGATCAGGCTCAGATACGTTTCTGGTGTGTCGTCTTCGAGGGGTACGACGTACTACAGCAGTGCAGTAGCACCACACAGTAACAACAGCACCACTGCTGCATCATGCTACGATACCTGCATACGTACACTGGCATGATACGAGTATCAGTCTTGAGTCTGTAGTCGGCCTTAAGCTTGAAAAATAAAACTAGGAATAGCGGGATGCTGCTGATGCGGCAACCAGAGCTAGCTGTGCTCCCGACGGAATGTTTGGGTCGAACCTACCGAGATGTAGCTGTGCTCCCGACGGAGTTTTTTGGCCGAACCTACCGGGATGTAGCTGTCTCGCCATGGTGTAGCAATCGTACAGATAAAAGCCCACCAACAGAACGGAGCCCAGAAAAGCAGTTCCGATGGTTCCCATTTGCGGCTCTGGGCGCCTAGCGGCAGCGCTGCTGTTCGGCGGTTCGTAGTTTGATCGATAGTTCCCCCGTGCGTGACTGTGTTTTTTTGTTTCGGCCTCTCCAATCCGGGGACACACAAACCCATGCTAATTTTCGTCGAACAACTGACCATATACTACCAAGAGTCACGGCGGGGGCTTCCCAGGAATTGGTTAGGGGCACACAATGTTGCTGGCATCGTCAAAATTGGAAACTCCCATTTGCTCGAAATATAACATTTCGGCTTAGTTCACTCCAAAAACGAAATCCACGCATAGAAAGAACGCACTGCTCGTGGGGATGCATCGGCTCATGCGGCATTGATGCATTGTAGGGGTTTCCATGTACAGTTGCAGAGGCGTTGGGTGGGGGATAGGAGGGACGCAAGAATCGATATGAAACAACTGAGCCGGTTGTTGGATTTCGGTTACGTTTTAAAACCGCATAATAACTGGATTTATTTAAAATCTCTGGTTTAGGTTACCGAATATCGAGTCTCCGTTTCAAGGAAAAACAAAAGGAGGTCGCCCAACGCTGGTCGTGCGCGTGTGCCGTTTCTTATTGCTCTCTTCAAACGTCGTCGTCATCATCATACATAGTGGAGTGCCCGCTGAAACTAAACACATTGTCGCAGATGATTGCTCGCTATTCACAGGGAAAAATATAGCGGAGGAGGTCCGATATATTGTTCCCATCTTCACGGTAAACTATTCGTTGTTGATCGCGTGCGCACATTGTTCGCAGAAGGAGTTCCACTTGCTCTCCTAGGATCGGTTTTACGGGGAGATGCACCCCGTAAAACAGACTCAATATTTTCCACTTCCCAAGCGCGTCGCGCAACCCGAGATGCGCTGGCGAGCGCGAGACTCCGAGGGCCCACACCGGGGTCGATTCCCAATCGGATAGTCGGCATCTGCGCGAACACGTGCCGAGTGACAAAACAAACGTTTCTTTTTTCTTTGTGATTTGCATGCGCGACAATTTCCGGGGAGATACTTCAGTCGTAGGACGTAACGCCCCCCAGCAGTCGCAACGCTTATTTTGTATCTATTGTTTGGGTCGTACGACACAACAAGTAGAGTCCTGGGTGTGCAGAAGAGCCGTGATGCGGTAGTGGTTGCACGTTTTCGCCGACGCAGTTGTCACAGACGTGGCTCCCCAATAGTGGAGGTACGAACTAGCTCTGGATCCGAACCGAATTTACAGTAGTGTTCGTTAGATACCTAGCTAGATGCCGAGCTCATGGGATCGTGTGCCAAGCGTAGCTCACGGTGTTTTAAAAAAAATAGGCAAAATTGTGGTGCTACGTCTACCGTAGCACGATTCCAAACGTGATCCTGCTTGCGTGTGAGGAACAGCATACATGCCAGAAGATCATAGGCGATCCCCACCGGGAAGAGCACACATCATATGCTATACGTTGCCTAAATCATCGCCAGGCCTGTTCACGTCGGGTTTACGCCACTACTTCTCCAATCCCGTCACACAACAACAGGATCTCCAAGTTTTGCACTCATTGCCGCTCTTGCTCGAGAGGGCTGCTTGCTACCCACACGCGCTGCTACTGCATATCTCCTGGCCCCGTTAAGGGCACGAAGCAGTCTTCATCAATGGTTGGTTGATCCCCTAACCCCTCAGCCCCGCCCACGTCGCTGCTGTTACTGTAGGTGCGGCGCTTAGGTCTTGACCGGTTGAAACCGGCCATCGTTGTCATACGCCCCCTCAGGAGCAAGGATAACCGTCTTCGCTCGCGTGATGGTAAATATGAAGCACGAGAAAGGTGGGGAGCACGCTATTACGGGGGACCATAGTTAATAGGACCAAATATTGTAAGTAAAAATGGTGAAATATATAGGTTTTAATGTATAACATAGGTCCTATTAACTATGGTCCCCCGTAATAGCTCGAGCTCAAAGGATAATTTCGTTGATTTCACCCGTGACCCGTCGCTTGAACCCGGCGTGCTCCGTGGGGGCACGACGAACACGCTGCTGCACACGAACATATATGAAAACTTCCAAATGATCGATCCTTTTCGGGCACCTCACGCCCCGCCTTTCTTAACTATCTATGCTTGGCGACGATGGATTCACCGTCTACACAATACCCTTCAACACTGGGATATGACACATTTTGATACTCGGTACTGCCTCTAGGTTCGCAGGCGAGACTGGAGCTTGCCGGCGTCTACGTCGTCGGCTTGTCAGTACTTGAACTCTACGTTCCAGAGCTCAGACCGTTCTCTTCAATCCCTTGGGCGACCTCGTCGGCCACCACGACGGGCGCATAGGTAGAGTCCTTCGAGTTCATCTCGACGAGGGAAATAACAATATTCCAGCTGGCTGTAGTGACGACCGCCATACAAAGGGTAAGAACACAGAAAACGAGATGGCAGTTCAACGGAAAAGAACGGCGGCGTTCGATGGACCAAGCGAATGTACTGGCGAAAGCTGTTGGGCTGGCTGCCGTCGCCAGCGAGGCCAGCGTCATCGAGAGGCCGTTGATAGTGCCTCGCTGGGAGGGCTCTACTGCGTTATTGATCGCCAGAGCAGTGTTCACGAACATCTGTGGATGGGGCAGGGGAGGAGTACAATGCGAGGGGGAGTGGGGCAGAGGGGGGGGGCGAGAGGCCAAGGGTGTGTCGCATCAGGGGTGTCCTTTTCTTGACTCAGTGGATGCGACGTCGAAATCGAGCTGACACAGCGCTAGAGCTGGCATGCTTCGTGTTAGGCTAGACCCTGTAGACACGTCACTTGGTCAAATGCTTGGCTTTTAAAAAACACGTTCAGGCAGAACGAACGGCTCGCGATACATAATACTGTACGACGCTTGCTATTCCCGGCACTACCGCCGAGAGAGAGACAGGGGGGCGGAGGGTAGGCAGAGACGGTAGACCGCGGGAAACCCATGATGCAGCCCCACTTGCTACAATCGTTTACGGCGGGATTCGAGTCAATGGTGTATATTATATTGGTCATACCGGCCTCAACACCATGGCGCCACCGACAACTTGTCGGAGCCCCCGCTTGACGTTCGTTACCCTGTACCGCCGTTCGATTTGCTCGAAAAAAATCTACAGCAAGTCCACCGATACTAATTTGTAGGTACGTGGTTTACTCGGGTAAATATCATTGGAGACATGCCTTGCCCTACCTACGTTGTGACGGATGGAACAAGCATAACCCTGCTGCTGCGGATGGTCAAACCTTCTAGAACCTCTTCATGCTGACAATGGGCGCCGTGACCATCCTTTTCCACCCCGCCCACATATACCCAGCCTGTTTTCTGGACAGATCACCTCGTCGCGTTCCCACAAAAACGAGCCGACCTTTGGACGTCGACACACGCATGATAAACGCCTTGAAAAGGCAGGCCTCGTTTACCCACGACAGAGACCCTAACCGACTGTAATCAAAATAAGTACAACATTCAATGGGCAGTCTCCTACCCATTGGTTGGTTTTGTTTTGCTAGCTGGCAACATTTGTATGGTAACGCCAAACTGGTCGGCGCGCCCAGAGAATACAATCCATGGGCAGCGGTCGACACATTCAGTAGAATCAATATCGCACACAAACATTCGTCCAGCAAATGGATCGTGCCCGAGAGAGAGGCTGCACGGAAGAAGGCGTGACACCCACCACGTTCCCGGTCGAGTTCGTGAAGAGTAACAAGACCACCGAGGCAGCCGTGAGCACACCCTCGCAGTCCTGCAGTCGGGAGAGGAAGGGGTACGCGAAGAAGCTGGGGATCGCGACCCAGCAGGCCCAGCGCTGCGACCTCGCCGAGCCTATCCGTGCGACAATCCACGGGTAAGCCACGAAAGTGAAAAATATCAAGCCTCCGCCACACGCAGAAAGGACCTGCAGCGATGGAAGGCGGTAAGACGCAAGTGAGGGCGAGCGCATCAGTGCAAATGATAAAAAGGGGGTCGTCATGACCCTAAACGCATGTGCGCAGTCAACCGCTAGATACTCACAGGTGTCTCAGAAGCGGATGTCGGGATGTGTGTATGAGTGTGTTGGCGTCGGAAGCGCGTCCGAAAGACAGCCGACTTCAGGCCAAACCGGGTACCGAAAAATCACCAACAAGTCGGCATGTAGTGAAAGCAAGAGCGCGGTCCACAGCAGCATTGGCCTGGGTGACAATGACGCCCACCTACCGGCTCGACGGGCGGCAAGCACAACCAATAGTAATCTGCGCCGCCCACTGCCCATTCGAAAAACAATGGAGAATCTCCGCGCAGCAGCAGCAACAGCAGCAGCCCTATCTTGATACTGCATGCATGCCAGCACGCAAAGGCAACATGGTGGGTGCCGGAAACGAAAACAATAACTGGAAGAGCGGTGAGAAATCTCAAGACGCAGACAATCTGAACCAAAACCGCGTCCGCAAGCTACATCATAACTATTACTACGTTCATGAACTCATGGGCGAACGCAATCAGATGCGAACAGCGAAAGGGGGGAAACAAAACACTCGGCGCTTGCTTGATAGAATCCTGTCACCTGGTACCCCGTACCTTTCCTACGTCTTGAGTGGTCCAATCCAATCCCCCGCTGCCCACGCTGCTGATCGCCCAAAGAGGATACACTTCGTCAGATCCAGTGTAGATAAGCTGACACGAGTTAACAGGTAAATAAGTGGGGATTAAGGGCGACGAAAATAACAGTAGTATATACACTAACGATGCTGGGTGCTGAGGGGGGCACTCGGTGCTTGTCGGATGTGTTTTCGACGTGTGATCCAAACCTCCGATGTCTAAGGTGCTGAACTTCGGCAAGGTGTATACCTTTTGCAACCCAACATGTATGAGCTGCGGGTCAAAAGCGACGTGTGACGAAGGGCGATGCCTTGACGTTCAGAAAGTGCACACATCGCCCAGTTGCAGGTGAAACGCTTATCCGAACCCGAAAGAAAAGACAACATAGCGGTACCGCGCCGCTCGGATTCCACGCCAAAACACCTTGCACAGAGAGACGTTCAGAGATTGACCCTAATTACAGCCATACGACCTCCGAATACACATCACACGTACGGTACAGTATTATCGTAGTAAGCAGACCTGGACAGGCTTTTCTCACCGAAATTAAGACGTACACGAAGAGCGGAGTGCGGACTCGCTCGTCTTTGAGGATCTTCATGGGCAGAAGACACCCCGTCAAGAGGGTCGTGCCTCTCCCTCCTTCTCGACTCTCGCCATCTCCCGCGTCGAATCCCTCGTCCTCTCCAATAGCCCCCCCCGCCGACCGCGCGTCTCCATCAGCACCGTCGTGGATCCCATGCAGCTTTCCTTCCTCCGGCAATCGCGCCCCACTGGGCGACCGCAGGCGTTGCGAAACGAGGGGTAGCTGCTCGTCAGCACGTTCCTTGATGCTGCTTCCGCCACACCGACCATTGTTGCCGCCGCTCGCGAACTGGGGATCATAGACGTTGTCTAAGCAGGCCGTACGGTTACTATTGCCCTGGTCCGTTGCCGCCTCCTGCTTGCGTAGCTCCGTCTTCGGGGTCAGGATGGGCTCAAGGTTGGACCTGCGTCCAGACAAAGTGGCCACGTAATTAGAATTTCCGGACATTGTCGATGTTCCATGATTTGCTGCTTCTCCCCTCTCTGGTGAAGGTATACCTACCACAGCAGGCATTTTCGGATTCCACTGGCCGGTATTAAAAAATTGCGATTGGTACCGGCTCGAGTGGTGAACCTACTGTCGTTCACGATTGTCAAGTATCTTTACCCTGGTTTGGAGACGGTTGTTCAATCATGGGTACACACACAACAATGCTTGTATTCATTCTAGTGTTATAGAGTTTTTTTCGGGGGGAGAGGGACGGGAGTTCGCATAAAGAAGAATGCGTGGAGTACTTCGGGCGCATAGTAGTAGTGGGGAAAAGGTGTTTGACCCACTATTTAGCTAGGCGATATTAAACGCGGGCCCTGACGCCCCAACCCACACGTCTACGGACCGGGCTGCTTGTCGTGCCTTAGACGGGGGTAAACTTAGTGACCTTGCAAAGCCCAGGAGTAACAAGTTATCCCAGTCGTGCGCGCAACCCCCGAGTAATACCTGTCGCCACCGTTGGGGACGTCCAATGTCTCTTCGAGGAAGAAGAAGACCAGAACCAGGCTTATCAAGGCCAGGCTTGCCCCTAGGATATTCGGAAGCAAGTACGGGAACCTGATCGGTTCGGACATCGGCAGGCAACACAAAAACATACCGGTACCAAGAAGCGACGATCAGTCTTGACTCTCCGAAGGACTGTCTCTATGTTCTAGGGAACCAACTACATTGGATTTGAGGTACATCAATTTTCCAGTAGCACAATGCAAAGTATCCAACAGGCGTAGACCGCCCACTTGCTCACTTGATAAAGCCGAAAAAATCCGTCGGCATTGAACAACATATAAAACTTATATATGACCCCGTAGTATGCGACGTGGACGGGTTTGCCGAACGTGAACCCCAGATAAGCGCACGCAAGTAGACGCTGAAGCTGGAATACGTTTTGGGCTATGCATTCTTGGATACTGTAATGAGATGGCTCACTGTGTCGGACGGCTCACTTTCTTTGGCTCAAACCGTGGCAATGGCAACAACCGAGACCACCCACAATGGCACCGGCAGCGCCGAGAGCGAAACGCCGGTGACAAAATGCCATGTGCAAGTAGTACGGGGGACCATAGTTAATAGGACCTATGGTATACATAAAAACCTATATATTTAACAATTTTTACTAAGAATATTTGGTCCTATTAACTGTGGTCCCCCGTAATAGTACATTGTGACAAGGAGTGTACGTTACGGCAGATTTGCGGAACTTATTGAGGGAAATCAAGAACGACTGCTACAGCAAAAGCTGGGGATAGAAATACCCATCCCCGGGTTTTTCTAATGTATCCATGACAAACTCACAAAAAACGAAAACCACAAACTAAGAAAACTGTGTTCACGCGTGTACGTGTTTATGCTCCATGAGCACGTCAGGTATACGAGGTACTACTCGTACGGAACATATTTTGAGTATGCTATCATACCGGTATCATCGTGGTACCGTTCCAGAAATAAGATCGGAGCACGTCGGATTTATGGACCGCTCATGATCAATGATCGACGTGCAACACATTACTCATCGTATCTCCTCCTACTGAGCCTACAGTAGTTCGACATGTTTTCTTATACATGGATTACTGTTGTAATATACCCAATGGGTTTGCACCATATGTGGAGGTTTTTTACTGCCGGGGATAGGGGACACAAATTTGTTACGCCGGAATATCTTGTCACGTACGGCGGACCATCGTCATACTAATTCAGGTCAGGCATGACGCCGTAACGTACATCCCTGATAGTGACACAGCCGAACCGACGAGGACGCACTGGCAAAAAATGCAGCTGCTGTAAGTAAGACCTGGCGATCATTGAAGGCAACCCCCTTCAACAGAAAAACTCGCTTGTTTGCATGACGATCACCTTCCGAACAGCCCCGTCTCCGAAAACATGGTGGTGTCATGCTTCGCCGGTTCCGCCAGCAGGCCTCCAAGGCCAGAACCGAGGATAAGTCCAATCGACCAGCTCCCTTGACGGTGAGACATAAGGAAAAGCCGGCGGCGCGTTGACAAAGAAAGGCAATTAACCCAACACAGGAATCACTTGCGGGGTGTAGCAGACAACGCAATAGTGATGTTGGAGCTGTAGGGGGGGGGGCGGACTACAACAGCGAACGCGGCTATAATATCAACTGTTGTGCGATACATGACAGTCTGAGAGAGGAGACCTCTTAAAAACTCACCTCAGGTTAGTAGTGTCAAAAGCACTGTTCAGTTGTTTCTCTGTTGTTGCTTCAACACACCTCTCCGATAATTACGGCCTTGACCAACAACAACACCAAATGAGATAAAAGGGCGGAAACGATATGTCCGAGTCCTCAAGGAGGGCTCTTTGTATGTTATCTATTACGGGGGATTATAGTTAATAGGACCGAATACTGTTAGTAAAACTGGTGAAATATATAGGTTATTATGTATACCATAGGTCCTATTAAATATGGCCCCCCGTAATAGATTCCGTGCGACTTCGGATGTACTGTAGACCTAGTCCACACCCATAGTTGGCCTCCGGTAAAACGTCGAGATTAATGCCGTATTAATAGTTCCAAGTCTGGCAGTGAACAGGTAACATGATGCCTTTTATCTCTTATGGCTGCATCGGACTGCGATATATTACCTCCTGGTACCTGGCATGAATTCGACTTACTACTGTAGCTCTGCGGTGACGTCACCTGCGAGAAAGCTCATTCCGACCACCTCGTGCTCGCTTCCGCAAACCTCGGAGATCATAGTCCTGGCTGTCCCTACTATGCCAGACATTGCTCCGGTAAGAAACCTGCGCCGACGCAACGACGTAGGCTTATATATGTCAGCCGGAAGTGACGAATGGAGCAACAGCGGCCTTGCTTCTTGTATGACGGCGCTTTCATTGCGGGCGAACGGCTTGACAATCGACGGTGGATGCCGTCGAATTTTTTTCATCCTTGGATACCGATTTGAACATCCCTTCTTAGTAATAGCTCTATCGTGGGATAGGTGCGTTGATAGGCAAGTCAGCCACGATACACAGCATTGAGCGGCACTCCGAGAGGAAAAAAGGAAAGGTGACGACACATTAATCACCTGGCGAGACAGAAACTCAAGAAGCACATACGCGTCCCTCACCTGCATGCAACAGCCCATACAAACGCAGTAGACATGCCGTCGAATTTTTTTCATCCTTGGATACCGATTTGAACATCCCTGCTTAGTAATAGCTCTATCGTGGGATAGGTGCGTTGATAGGCAAGTCAGCCACGATACACAGCATTGAGCGGCACTCCGAGAGGAAAAAAGGAAAGGTGACGACACATTAATCACCTGGCGAGACAGAAACTCAAGAAGCACATACGCGTCCCTCACCTGCTTGCAACAGCCCATACAAACGCAGTTGACATGCCGAAGGCGACTGATAAGGAAGCTATGGAACACAGCCCAATGTAGAGGACCGGCAATCGACCATAGCGGTCGGCGACATGACCCCAGAAGTACGACCCCAACAAGCGCCCGAGCATGAATGCCGACGACAGGTAACCCGCGTAGAAACCTGTGTGTCGTGGTCATGCGAGTGGACACACATAAGTGAGTAGCAGTGTCTAGAGGGTCCAAGATTTTCATCCAGGGGATGTCCACCCAGAGGCGCCCACATCTGGAATATCTGGTTTTGTCCCTCTAGTCGGGCGATGCCCCACCCGTGATACAACCGAACATCTGCATTTGGTTTATCCCAGTCCTCTTCCGAGCGCTGCTCGCTAGGTCAACCATCCGTGTACGAAATGATTAAGCAATGATTTCGTCAAGCTTCAGTACGAACTCAACACCTGTACCCGATGATTTGGTCAGTTGGGTACGCTCACTAAAATATACCCCGAGTGCCGGTATACATACCCGTCACGAAAATACAGGGTGTATGTGTCGTGTTTCGGTACGGCCTCGATATCGGTACACTCCGGCAAGTTCGGTACAACAATCAGCCAAGTACACGGCATACCCCCGACCACAATACCCGGGGTACGGGTATTTGCTCTGTACGAGCTGGGTAATGGTCCTCGACACTTCGGTGAATACATTACGACTTCAATATCGGTACATACATGACACTTGCCTAACTCCGATACGATCTCAATATATATCGGTAATCGACGCTTGGGAAAGTCCGGTATGTTCACCGAAAATGCCCCGGGTAGCGGTAAGCCCTCTCCCGCTGTTGTTCTGTAACTCCGATACGATCTCATTATCGGTAATCGACACTGGGTAAGTCCGGTATGTTCAATGAAAATGCCCCGGGTAGCGGTATACCCTCTCCCGCTGTGAGTCTTGCAAGATTACTTCGCAATACGGTGACACCTTGACGGGAGGCATTTTGGTTAAGGAGCAACACCCACCCCTATATTTCTGGAATGCCCCACTCTAAAGCCCGTGCAGAAATGTTGGGGCCCGTTTCGCCTACTCTTCAGCCTAAAGCAATCCCGTGGGGAAGTACGAACAAACGTCCTACCAGCGGCCTCAAGAAGGCACTAACGCGAGATGCCCGCTGTGGCTTCTCCAGGCGCAGTCAAGCGAGGATAAAGTACACCAATTGCGAAATGGGCAAGGCGCAAATACAAGAGGCGCCGTTGGTGGGTGGTGAACACTCGAAAAAATAGTTATGTTTTGCACTGTTTCTGCCAAGAGTACACAGCATGATAGAATCGGTAGTTGGTATACCACACCGAATCATGTCGCGCGAAGAGAATGACGCTATTAATAGGGCCGAAAACTGGCCGTTTATTTCCGATCAAACAACGCCTGAATCAAACCACTCCTTCCTCTTCCCTTTCCGACCAAAACCAAACCGTACAACGGAACCAAAAACGTCGAATTCTCTCCCACCAAAATATTTGCCAGGTATGGATATATGAAACAAACTCCCCGTGGGGTGTAGCAGGGGGCCTTGTTGCCTGGTATGACATCCACACGTACGTGCCACACACACTCCGAAAATAATGTATGGTGTGGTCGGCTTGCCGGTGGCCAGCCTAGCCTCTACTGTGCACGTACGTGTACTATTACGGGGGGCCATAGTTAACAGGACCAAATATTGTTAGTAAAAATGGTTAAACATATAGGTTTTTATGTATACCATAGGTCCTGTTAACTATGGTCCCCCGTAATACACACTCTTGCGAGCTTCCACTCTTCTACGGTAGTAACGTACGTGCTCTCTGTGGTGGATGCCCCCTACACCGGTAACTGGCGCGAAACCCATGCTAACGCTACACATTCCCAATCGGGATCATTACTATAGTATTTCTATTATTTTAGGGTTGGGCCCCTGCATGCTTATGTTTTATTGTTTCTGACCTGATAACCGATACCACGGCATGACAATTTGTTAAGCTCTTGTAGATATATGTTTTATGCAACAAAGTCGGAAAGGCCACACTAGTCTAGCTGAACATACCAGGCACGCTGCCACAGTAATTTACACGAAATTGATAATTTGGTTCAATTGTCCGCGTCCGAATAGATTAATTTGTGAACATCGCTCGTTTCCCTCTATTATTGGCAAAAAAACTAATTACTACTATTAATTGATAGGGGTAAGGGTGGATGAAATGAACTCAGAAAATATCTAAGCAATTAAGACAAATACTACTGTAGTGTAGACTTCTTAATTTTGACCAATGAGGGAGACGATATATCATCATCCCTTTGCGTTCAGGGTTACGTCGTGAACGCATACTTTCTACAGTAGCAGACGTAGGGATGGATGGAATTATTGAATGAAGGATTAAATATTTGAGCTACGTAGGATCGATCAATTTGTTGAGGCAATACGAAGAGAGAACAATGTAGAGTGCCGCATGTATGTGTCATGCATCAATTTCAAGTTAACGCTGTTGTAATGCTGTTGTACGAACACGGCGGTTGTTATGGTACACAATGGTGCTAACTGAAATATTTCGGATACCAGCACAGTATGTAGCGCTTTCAGCATCCTCGAGTCGCACACAATATCGTCTACAAACATACCAGGTATTAATAGTAACATCACGAAAAACAACAACAGCAGCAACAACAACCACCAAGACGACAAAACAACCGCCTTTTGAGAAACGTTCGATCTAGCCTAACCCACGCGAACTGACCAGACTCATCCTTGTCGTCGGCGACTCCAAGATGTTGGACCATGTAGCCAGCGTAGGGAAACAGGTTGCAGAGAGTATACATCTCAGTCACAAGGCAAGTCACAATCACCACCATAGGCACCGAAGGAAAAGGAGTCTCCATCTTCCTTTGTTCCGGTCGGATTGCGTGAGCGGCTCCAGAATGCGCCGGAGATCTTACTACATCGGAGGAACTGTAGGGATGCATTTCACGTCCCTCCTGTACACCTGGGTCACTCGAACCAGAAGCGTCAGCAGTTGGGGTGGAAAGGGCAGGGAAATGTACATTAGAGCTGCATTGCAAGGCCCTTATATATGAAAATGATGTTGCCTGTGTCACACAACAAAGGTGTTAGCTCGGGGAGAGTCTTGTAGTTGGAGGCAGGCAGGTACGCGGCGGACATCGCATAACGCAAACTGGTAGGTTACAACGGATGGCACACTCAGCTTCATGTTTCTTATAACCAGCTAGGTGTTAATAACGACCGTCTGCATGCAGCTAACGCGTCGTCGATTGTTATTCTGTACGCTTGGTATTGCAACGCACAGTGCAATCGTGTACGCTACATGTGTTCAGAACCTGGGAGGTGAACATTGGAGGCGAAGTTTGGTTTCGTTCAAAACATTTCAGGTGCGAGTTTGTGCGGAACTCGAGGAGGAACCACTATTAATAACTAGAACTTGGGATGTGAAACGGGATCGGCAGACGAGCCCAGACCAATAACGAATAGCCCTCAACAAGCCCCAAGGCCGTATCTGGCACACAACCAAGCTGTCTCCTCCCCAACGTCGACCTGGCAGCTGATATCCGGTTGACTATAAAAACCTGGTACGGTACAATCGTGGTCCCGGCATAGCGATTTCTTGAATAGCGCGACACTCTATAAAGAGGTTCGAAAATCGATTGTAACCAGTTCGACCCGATGCAGCGAGATAAGCACACTACATCGGATCCCGCCGACATTATCGGTTCTCGCGTTCGGAGATGCGGCGGAACCGCCTTCTCCCGTGGGCAAACATACATATCGGCACAGATACTCCAAGTATCAAGAGCTCGGAGTATCGAGTACTTTTGGCACTCCAAGTACTGAGATTTTTGCTGTACTGACGGCCTAAATCCTGGGAATACAACACTGAAAGTCCGAGCAGTAGCATTGAAGATCTTAGTACTTGAGTACTACCTGGAAGTACGGTCAGCATTTGTGCAGAACCCCGAGCGTATAGCAGCCGCACGACGTCTGCAGTACTTGCATTATCCAGAGTTGAATTGAATGCGGAAATACCGCGAATTGAATGCGGAAATACCGCGAGTACTCGTTGTACATATTCTCCAAATAAATACGGCTAGTATTTCGGGTCTGTGTACTGCGGATACCGGTATTGCGAGTACACGAGGCACTGGCAAAATTGTCTCTCGAAAAACAGTTTACTTTTATTCAACAGGAACTGGGAGCATCTGTGCGCATATCTGTGTCGTTCCGGCGAGCTCTCTTTCCTCGAGTAGCACACGATGGCCACCATGCCACCATGTATGTACGAATGTGTTGCACTGTTCCAACCAAAAAACACATGGCAGTGGCAAGAGCTTTACAAGAAGGACTGGTGTTGCTGAGTGAATATAGCGCTTAATCCCGCTACTGCAGACGACGCCGCTGCTGAGGCCACCCACAAGGCGATGTCCCCCGCTATATCGGACTAGGGCCGTTGTTATAGGAGACTTTCATTTTTTCCAGAATTAACAGACAAATCTGAAAAATGGGAACGAAACAAAAAATGAGAACGGACGGTTTTTTTTAGAAAGCAAACCAATTGTGTACAACTCCAAGAAAAAAAGTTGACAGTCCTGTGGGGCTGTACAGCAGCCTTCGAATGAGCTGTCGCTCAGGCTGGAAGTCCTCGGCATCGCCGCGGTAGCCAGCATCTATCTAGAGAAATCACAAAAGAGCCAGCGTATATCGCTTTTTGCGCCCACCCGAAGGCACGAGATGGAGCATGACCGTTCTGACGAGCTCCTCTCACAGGGCTGGCCAAGGGGTTTCGCAGGATCATTTTGGTTATCTGATACACCACATGGTTCCGGAGATACGGCTTGGTTTTCATTTTAGGCTTCGTTCCCATTTTTCCAATTTGTCTGTTAATTTTGAAATTTATTAAACAAGTTTAGATACTTTTTTTTAGCCATAATTCTCAAATATGTTAAATTTATTGGATGGCGAAAAAGCCGGGTTGCCCTGAATAGCGCGTTGAAGACCTCTTCACACTGTACGGACTACTATATCGGGGCCACGACTGCTGTACAACACTACACTTCGACCAGTGCTCTCACGACATCCTTGCCAACGTTTGGGTACAAAAAAAGTCCCCCAGCAATGGAAAGATGCGATCATCAAGGTCCTTCACAAAAAGAAGGACCGAACTGATTGCGATACCTACGGAGGGGTCTCGCTTGTTGCCCACGCAAGCAAGCTGTTGCTGAAAAGCGTCGCGTGCCACCGTAGCAAAAGTACTGCGAGATCGAGGGATTATACCCCCGGAGGAATAGTGCGGCTTTCGCCCCGCACGATCAACGATTGATGATATGTTGTTCATCGTGCACCGGTTGCAAGAGCTCGGACGACAGAGGGAAACCCCCCTGTACGTGTGCTTCATCGACTTGCAGAAAGCGTACGACTCTACCTGGTATCGATCTAGAACTGCTGTGGGAGGTACTCATACGCTCTGGCGTGCCAATCAAGCTGCTGACAGGCATCCGCAATTTCCAAGAAGGCATGCAGGTTTGCGTCCGTAGGGATGACGGCGAGCACTCGGAATAAGTTGATGTTACGCAGGGGCTGAAAGCAAGGTTGCGTTCTACCACCGTTACTTGTGCTCTTCGCAGCCGCATTACACGTCGTACTGGTGCGCTTCAGCAAAGACGAAGCCATCGTCAGGGATTTGGTTCAACTCAATGGTGCTGGAGAGGCCGGAACAAAGCAGTAGGAGCCATTTCCAAGCGTGCGAAGGGCTGGCAATGGGAATGTTGTACACCGATGGCGCAGGAATTGTCTCAAAGTCGGCTGAAGAGCTCGCTAAAATGAGGGCAGTGACTGTCTTCGAAGCAGCAGGTTTCACGGTATCGGAAAAGAAGACAGAGATAATGCTTCTACGAACACCAGACCAGACATTCTGTGCCCCGCCGCTTGTCATCGAGGCAGCAGGCCAGAGGTATAGACGGACGACCCAGTTCTTGGACCTAGGCGGCATTATCCACGAAGACGCCGACCTCTCGCTCGAGATCGACCGATCTCTCGAAATCAACCGAAATATCTGTCTCATGCGGGCATGCCCCATACGGTTCGGCACGGAATTGTATATTACGAGGACCGCCCCGCTTAGCCTGAAAATCAGAATGCTGAGAGCAAAGGTGATTGAAACCCTACTGTACGGGTGTGTGACGTGAACTCTCAGAGCGGAATACTTAGCCAAGACTCGAACGGCTCACCACCAAGTCTATTTGCGAGTATTGGCTTCCAGCGCTGACCTTGTACCGACCACGCCACCCTCTCGAACGAAAAGGGGCCTACAATATGACACGTTGCGACATTATCGAAACGACCATGCGTATACGGCGACTCGTTTTTGCGGCGACCGTGGCACGGCAAAGCAAGGAGGGGCGATTACCCAGTCGGGCAATGCTTGGAACGACTACTGGCGGGGAGAACCGGAGACCTCGCGGATAATTAAAGACTTGGCGTAGATGCATAGTCGAAGTGCTTAGGGAGTCCGGAGCCACCGAAGGATCAACGGAACACTCCCCCTTGGGTTTGGGAGTTGAGACCGCGCTATGGTCCACTGCATAAAAAAGCCGTGGAGTGGTATCGGGGGGTCGATGAAGCAGTCGGACGGTTCATGGTGAGGTGGCATGAGGATAAAGCACAGCTGAGAAAGCAGTACCGCGCCTCCGCCATGGGTAGTGCCCCCAGAGAATGGGGGAAAGGCGGCAACAAGAGGAGTAGAACGGAATCGCGGTGGACGAAATTAGGAAGGAGACGGCAGACAGGGTAGCAAGGCACCATAGGGCGACTAGTAAGCACAACCTGTATATGCTACTCGTGCCGCCAACTGCTGCAGCTGGTTTGAACGTGGTCTTTCTTTGTTTTCTTTTTTTTTTGCGCTTTGATCGTCATCGATATCCTTATCGATGTTCTTTGTCTTGCTTCCCTCTTGTCCCTTTGATAGGAGTCTTGTGGCGTGGGTCGATGACGAGCCTACTTTGCGTGTTTCGTATTATTGTCTGACGAGTCCTCTCCGGGAATCGCATAGTTGACAAAAACAGGACAGAGACGGCAGACAGTGTAGCAAGATACCAGATCGACTAGTAGGTAGAACCTGCATGTGCTACTCGTACCACAAACTGCTGCGGCTACCTGGATGGTACGTTTTGTGTGTGCTTCGGTTTGCCTGTTATTTCCCTTGGCTCTCAGTCTACTCTTTATATGTAGTGATATTGTTTCTCTAGCTCGTTCGATAAATTGGTGTCTGCTATACCCCGCAGAGAGGCACGACAGTTTTGTCCAAGGCTTACAACACTGACTGAGAATCGTGACGGGACGGGACAGTTTTGACCTGTTTGGGGGGGGAAACAAGTTGAAACGGGACGGGAAAATGATCACATAAACAGTTCGCTGGGCGGGACGGCACGGGGCAGCAGGTGTACAATTTCTCGACGGGACGAGACGGTAAAATTCAACGGGGAAGATTTGACGACGGGACGGGACGGTTCAGTACAGCGGGTTGTTTCACGACGGGACGAGACGGTAACGCGCAATGGGAGTTTTTTTAGGACCGGTCGGTATTGTAATCTAAAACTCGACGACGTGGGGAGAAGGCACGCTTCCTCCTGATGGATATGTCGAGATACGGCTGGCCTCGATCGCCGCCTTGTACTCGGGCGTGTGGAACTATTTTAGATGGCTCAGCAGGCTGCTTTCCGGGAGTTTTTATTTCCCGCTGCAGAGTGGGCGCGGTTGTACGCCAAGAGTTTCCCCTACTACTGCTAAGTACTGGTAGTAGCGCGCAGGGAGTGCACTTGACGTTTTTCTTCCCGACTGGCCGTCACAACAGTACTGGTGACCGTCATTTGAGTGGTCTATATGTGTCGCCATTATTTATTACCTGGTGGCTGGTGTAGGTGTTGCGCGGGGAAACATGAAGTATGAAGATTCACGAACCAAAACCAAAATCATTATTGTCAAGAAACACTATAATAGTATTCGTATTTCGTTATTTGTACATTTATCAGGTCATTAACTAGAAACATCAATACCAGCACGGCTTCTGCTAAAAAACAAAAACTTAGATACAAGTTCATGTTTGTGCCTAGAACTCGAAATTTCGTATTTTCGCAATTTCTCGCTTGGAAATTGACGGAAATACACGAGCGGCACCCGTAAACCTTGGACGGGAAGAGCTAAATCGGGTCGGCAGGAGGGGTCTGTATGTGACAACGGTGCAGTTTGTCATGGCGGGACGGGACGGTAAAATTATGGTGTCGCGACGGGACGGGACGGTGATTTCGTAATTTCCAACGGGAGATACTATATCGGCGGGATGGGGCGGCAAAGTACAACGGGAGAGGTAATTCCGACGGGACGAGACGGTAACCAGCGGCGGCTAGGGACTTGCCGACGGGACTGAACGGGACAACGAGACCATTTTAACAACGGGTGTATTGTTTCATTCCGCCGCTACCGTGGTTCCCGTCCCGTCATAATACCGTGACAAGCCTTGGTTTCCTCTTGTGTAAATTGTCTATTTTCTTCTTTTCCTTATAACAAGATTGTTTTTGTTTTCGTTTCTGTTGTTTTAGCTTTTTCATTCAATGTGTATCTCGTGCCTGTCGTATCCAGTACCTGGTAGATGGCATGGCATCGCATTGCCTACTGCTGCTGCCTACGGCATAACAGCAAGTGTGGTGTTGCTGTAGTAGTTTTGTGATCACACAACTTGTATCCCTCTACGAGTACGTACAGTGAGTGATGCATTAACTGGTTGTGGTGTCGACGTTGAATGATGTATAAAGAGGGGCGAATGTAAAAATCATGTACCAGTATAATATACCCAATCCGTTTGAGCCAAACTCGGGCACATCCTAAAACCAAGTGAAAATCGCGCGCCACGAGCGGTGTTATGTCCATGAAGATCAGGTAAAAAAAGAACGCGTCTAAAGCATGAAGCGTGCCACATGGCCTCCACAATCTGAACTGCTTTGCTTTTTCCTGGGTGTAGGTACCACGGGTTCCGCTTGAACTTTGCAGAGATTCACTATTAGTAAGGCTAGGTTTGCTTCGCCCCGGTGGGAGCGCCAGAACTATTTACTCTGGCGCCCCCCTCCCCTTTGACGGCGTTAAAGCTTCTAGACCGCCCTCGCGGAACCGCCTGCTCGGCACGAAATTATCTTTCCGTACCGAACCTGAGACTGCCTCGACACGGGGTGATGCAGACGAAACGTCGTGTGACGGTGCTGTAGACTGCTGTGGGGGCAATTCTTATGCAGTCCAAAACTAGCATTGAAAATGCCGGTTTCCGATCGTTAATCGTTCCGATTGAATTGTGACTAGCTACGTATACCTATCTTATCGTCCGTCGCATCGAATGTACCTCGTACATTTTTGGTGTTTTTTTCTAGAGACGTTTGATCTAAGGGAGTGACTTTCAATAAATTGACTTGCTCCAAGAAAACAAGATACGGCAGGCGGAAGTCGGTTCGAAACTGCTTCGCCGTAATAATGCCCGTGTGGGGTCAGAGAGGGCTTCGCTTCATCTTCCAGCAGCTGCGCCCAACCCCAACCATACATACGTAGATATCTGATGCTGATGTCTCGCTTCTACCTCGAGCGTGTGAGCTTCACACGCGGGGCGTTCTCCTCCATCTCGTCCTGGAGGTCGTCGCGACGCTGGATTTATTCGAGAGTCGCCAAAGCCACAGCCAGCGCAGCAGTCGTCGGCAAACGGCCATCGACACCGCGCACTGCGGCCATCGGGTGCTGCCACGTGCTGCTGACGGGTGTAGACAAGGATGTATCATGACGCTGGCTCGCAGCGAGCAGCAGCAGAAGTGACAGCAGCCAAATCATCGTCGCCAATGTTGTGATGTGGGGGCGTGGCGTGTTGTTTATCGTGTTGTATGGGTGTGTGACACTCTCGCACGAGGATGCGGCGAGACTTTCTAACTTTTTCCGATGCATGAATCCGACTGGCGAGTTGGATCGAAAATCTCATTTTTGTCGGGTAAGGGTCGTTTTGGAATTTCGGGAAAAAACTGAGAAACACTCCTCGTTAAGATCGACCCTAACTACCAGTTGCAAATCATATCCGAAAAAGCTCGTATTCAAATGGCGCTTTTTCAATTGCATAAGAATGCCATTTTTTGTCTCCGACCAGAATGACAATTTTTGTGTCGGATCGTAAAAACCGGCTTTTTTATCCATGTTTCCGACTGCATAAAAACTGGTCTGACCATAGAAAACAAGAGAGTGTGTCCTTCACATTAAACCGTTCTTTCTACCCGTCGACATCAGCACAATCAGTGCCCGTGCCGATTCTTTAACCCTATACGAGATACAAGTTCTGTGGGCACAAAGCTATGCCACAGAGATACTTCGTACGTGGCCACGAATGCAGTAAGCACAGCAGTGGGCAATGCAAAGCCTGTTCGATCACAGGAGCTGTCGGACGCGTGCACGTGATACACGCGTGGTCTACACCATGATCGTTGAGGAAGAGCAAATAAAATACTAGTTACAATAAGCCAAACACAACACATACCAGGTGGATCAATACCGTTCTGTCAGAGACCCCACCACATAAACCACACACAGGAGGTAAGCCGCACCAAGATTGTCACCGGCTGCACCACACACATATAGACAGGCAGTATCATTATCATCAAAGCTTGGGCCGTATCATTTACATCAGCGACTGCTCCCGGAGGAGCAGCTCCATCCCTCCATCCACGAGGCATACTAAACAATGCCCCGATACATAATACGACCCCCCCACAATATATGAAACCCCCAATACCCGCAGACCTGTATCAAGCTACCGCATACCACAAACAAAGCCATGTCATAATACTGGATACGACAGGCACGACATACATATTCTATGTAATAGGGAAACGAAAGGAGACAAAGAAGAAAAATCAAAAGAGAAAAAGGAAGAAAAAATAGAGAAAATAAAAGAAACAAACTGTCGTGCCCCCCCCCCCTCCTCGCAGGCGATGTGGCAAACACTTGAAAAAGAACGAGCTGGAAAAAGAGAAACATACCAAAAACACCACTACTTGTAAACAGAGTAAGACAAAGAACCAAGGGAAAAACACTAAGGGGAAATAACAAGCAAACCAAAGCACAAAGAACCCCCCAGGTATCGGCAGCAGTTTGTGTGGTACGAGCAGTATAGCCAGGTTCTCCCTGCTTGCTACCCTGTCTGCCATCTCCTTCCTACTTTCGTCTACCGCAGTTTCCCTTCTACCCCTCCTGTCCCCCCCCCTTTCCGCATTCCCTTGGTCGGGTTTTCTGCCACTTCTCCTGTTGCCCCCTCCACCCCCATTCCCTTGGACACCATCCACGGCGGATGCGCGGCGCTGCCTACTCATCTCAGCCTCAGCCTCGTGCCACCTCGCCATGAACCGTTCGGCTGCTTCAAGGATCCCCCGATACCACTTCCCGCCTTTTTTGCTGCAGTGGACCACAGCGCGGTCTCAACTCCAAACGCCAAGGGGGCAAGTTCCGTTAACCCTTCGGTGGCGCGGAACTCCCTAAGGTCTTCGACTTAGTACTATGCATCTATGCCATGTCTTACACTGTCCGCCTGGTCTCGGGTTCGCCCCACCAGCCATCGTCCCGAATATTACCCGACTGGGTAATCGTTCCATGCTTTGCTGTGTCACGCCCCCCGCGAAGAAGAGCCGCCGTTTACGAATGGTCGTTCTCGAGTACATACACATCACAAAAACTAGCTGAAGCACATTGTACACCCCAAAGAAGAAAAGGTGAAACCATCGAACGCGTGTATAAATACGTAGTTTTACGTACGGCGTACGAGTACAGAGATTATATGTTATACATGAAAATTTCAACCGAGGGAGGGCAGCCGGTCGCCCCGGTGGTTCAAGTGGTTAACCTCGAATTCTACTTGTTTGAGTCCTGGGTTCGAGCCCTAGGAGGGTCGGACTTTGACTTTATTTGCAAAAATAAAAAAAGGGATTCAATTGTTGAGAGCGCCTTGCAGCGTGGGTAGGCACAATTCGATGCGAGTCGACGAGGGAAGAAAAGGCTGAAATCTTCTCGCGATAAAAAATGAAGGCACGTACCGTAGCGGGAAGGGGGGAGAAGAGCCTGCTATGTGACCCCGGATCTGAGTTACGAGTTGGAAGGAGAGAAAGAAGAAGATGTGCGAAGATAATGAATGGGATGGAAAAAAAAAAAAAAAAAAAAAAAAAAAAGACGGATGAGGAGAGAAAAAACAGTGGACGTATGGCCTCTCTGATTGATTCCAAGTTGGCCAAAATCAGTTGAAAGTTAAACCGAGTAGAAAAAGTCAGGTATCCCTTGGCCTTTTCGAGCCAAAATCAGTTACGATGTCAGCCTGGCCAATAGCAGGGCTCCTGCCTCCTGCGGTGTGTTTTGTACTCGTTTTTAGCATTCTCGAGTAACTGATTTTGGCCGAAAAGTGGCCAGGTATACCTGATTTTGGCTGAAAACCAAGAACACACGCGAAGGCATTTAAAGACCTATGCCAATGGTACAGCGAAGTTGCAATAAAAAGTTTGAATTTCACAGATACCCGCCAAAAAAAATCAGAACACGCTTCCTACGGGCCACGTAAAAAAAAACAAAATCCTAAAAAGTTTTGGAAAAGCCCAAAAAAAGCAAATATGGGGCCGATGTTGGGGGGCCGATGTTGGGCCAACATCGGCTTGAGAAAAACTCAGGCCGATCTCTGGTTCGAAGCGGCGCGATTCCGAGTCCTCGACAGACATCGATCAACAAAACGAACGATTGCGTCATGAATTCTGAACGGAGTGCGCTCGTTAGGGGCTCCGACCCATCCTAGGGTCACCGTCTTCACACCATGGCCGGTGTCATGTATGTGGCGGGAGCTGACCAGGCGTATGATGAAAAAACATTTGGCCGCTGGCTTGCACAAAACAGAGACAAAACTTCTCCATTCGTCTCGAAGGGCAAAAAAAATACCAGGTAGTTTTTTTTTCAGCTTTGGGAGGATACCGAAGGACGCCGCCGGCAAGCTCTCGCCCCCTAGACCATAGATCCACCTGATATCGTCGAGGCCGTCATCTACATTCGTTGGGCTTGCCAGATACCGAGTGGGTTGGCCGCGGGCTGAGTCTATGCCGAGATCGAGCGTCGATCGTCGCACGAGCTGGTTTCGATCACCGTGTTGACAATTTGCGACCAGGAAAACACAAATTGCGCCGCCTGCAGCCGTTGGGGGAAAAAAAGAAAAAATCAAACAGTTTTCTCTTTTTTCCCCACAGCGGCGGTACGAGAAATTTTTCGGCTGTTTTTTTAGAGCGATATATTTGAAAAAAAACTTTTGAACTTCGCGTTACAGAAGCTGGATGCCACTGCTGCTCGGGTCGGGCTTTTTTCGTGCGTCTTCCTTCCTTCCGTCCTTCCTTCCAGCGTACGAGTATAATGCATAGCGTGAGGTCGAAATCAACCATCACGCCATCCATGTAATAAACTCACAGCCCACACCAGAGAGGCTTGATGGGGACTTTTGACTTTGGGAAGCGCGTGAGAACAGCAGTAACTTTACCACATTGAAACTACCATCTCGGTCTAAACGGAACCTCTTTACTACTACTGCACTTCTGAGTATACTCGCGTTGTGGGGATAAACACTAACCTCTTGAGAAAAGAGGCGCATCTTATAATAATGTAGGTAGTACAGCAATTCAGCAGTGCAGTAGTAGCAGGCAAGATGTCGAAATCATTTCTGCGCTAAACCGGAGCACCTGTCTTGTTCCCCCGTACGACTATACCCAGGTAATTATTACCTGGTAAATAATATCAAAACTACCAGGTAATTGTTTTGTTGATGATTATATACTTCGTATGTTCTTGTCTTTCTTACATTGGATACTCATCAAGTCAAGGAGTCCATGGTCACTTAAAGGTGCTAAACACTATTAATAGGAAGAGCCGAACACCATCTAAAAAAATTAACGTCGCCGGCCGCCGGCTGGGAAGGACGACGCTTCCCATCTTAAGATACACAAGACGTTGTTGTTGTTGTTCTCACATTAACTCATCGCCACAATACAATGAAGTCCGTGTGGTCGCAGGACAGGCTCCAATAACTCTGGAGTGGAAGAAATACCAGGTACCTCGTTAAAAAAATAAAACAAGCAAAGAGTATTGACCGCCGAGACCCGTCTTGACTTTTTTCACGCCAAACATGTCAAAAGAGTCCGGTCCAGTCCCGTCTCGAACAAAATTCCAGTCCTTATTAGCCTTGCCTGTTGCTAAAACACCTTGTTGGTACTTGGTATTCAGCAACGATAATATTTACCTCTCTTCTTCCCTTTTTTTATTTATTTATGGTTTTCCGAGTTTGATTTTGATTTCTCGACGTCGAGTTGTTTTCATCCTGTCGATGCGATCTCTTCTGGGGAGCTGGACGCTGGACAGACGCCATGAAATATGAATGCTCCTTCTGGGCAGTATAACATGTGGTCTTCTCGATTATTTGTGTGGCGACTTGCACAGCGTAGGGCATGCCTCTGATACGCACGTATGTGCGCGGACCTGACCTTTATTCAATCTTGTCCCAGGTGTAGATGTTATGTGTAGATGTGCTTTGTTCGAGTACCACGTACTTCTATTATTTGCTTGCTGTATTTTTGTATTTTTACTGAGGTACCAGGTATGTATCTGTTCCACTCACTCCAGAGTTATTGGAGCCTGTCCTGCGACCACGAACTGCATCACCAGCAGGCATTAATTAATTGTATTGTGGCGATGTGAGAACAACAACAACAACAACAACATTGGAGCCTGTCCAACAACAACAACAGCAACAACAACAACTATTAGTAACTATAACAAGGCACACATGCTGCTGGGGAGATATGGCGGCAAACCGCGGCGATTTGAACGCCCCCTGTTTGCGTATTTTCTGTCAGAGCCTGTCGGGGAAGACACGGCAGTCTCGCTTTTGCCCAACCAGCAACATGTACCATAAAGGGCCGGACATAACACGACGACGATGCTCCACCCACAAAACCTCGTGCGCGTGTTCGAAACACTCGCAGCTATAATATATGTGGTACACGTACGTGTCAACCTACCGCGCCGACCCTGCGCGACTCTGTGCCTCCCGTGTCGAGTGGTTTGGAAAAGTTGCCGCAACAAACAGTTCACAGATGACTTGTGATAGTTGATACCAGGTAGGTATAAATGACTACCCTTCTTTTTTTTTTGGCAATTTCCAGTTGATCTGTGCTTCCAGTAGGCTTCCATTAGTCGTATCTATACGTACAGCAGCACCCAGCTGTGTTCCTCTTGATGTAAAGGAGTTGTTCGTTATACCAATCAGCCCTGCGTGTGGGTTCTTCACATTAAACCGTTCTTTCTACCTGTCGACATCCAGCACAACCAGTGTCCGTGCCGATTCTTCAATCCTAGAAGAGATGCAAGTCCTGTGGTCACAAAGCTACGCCACAGAGATACTACGTTGCCACGTACTGGTATGTAGTAAGAACAGCAGCAGTGGGCAATGCTATGTCATGTCATCATTCTAGATACGAGGCACGACATACACATTATATAAAATAGAGAAACCAAACGATATACAATCGAAGAGAAAACAAAAAACAAAGAAGACACATCGAAAGAGGAGAACAGAAAATGAAAGAAAACTACTCTGTAGAAGAAACAATCTGTCGTCCCCCCCCTCCCCCGCAGGCGAGGTGGCCAACACTTGAAAAAGAACGAGCTGGAAAAAAAAAGAAAAACGTAACAAAAACACCACTGCTTGTAAACAGAGTAAACCAAGGAAAAAATAACACAGGGAAAATAACAGGCAGACCAAAGCCCAAAGCATCCTCCAGGTGGCGGCAGCAGTTTGTGGTACGAGTAGCATAGCCAGGTTCTCCCTGCTAATCCGCCTGGTACCTTGCTACCCAGACTACCGTCTCCGCCCTGCGTTCGTCAACTATGCCCAGCCCCTTGGCGTCAGACAATAAATACGAAACGAGCAGAGCAGGTCATCCGTGTATACTATACTTACTGCGCTTTTTGTGGGGGTATTTTTATTATTTCTTCTCGCGAGCGGCCAGCGCAACGTTTTCGCAGTTTTAGCGTTAGGTGGTGCTATTGTGACGGACACAGGTCTTCACTCCTTGGGTTCTTTCTATTGAGTAGTATATTTGTCAGGGGGGGGGCATACCCCCGACCTGTTCGGCCAACAGGGGTGGGGGGCAATAAAAACATGTAAGCTAGCTACCAGGTATTAATAACGGTACCCAGCACCCGCGCCCACAGCATTTTGAAGAGAAGGTTTGGGCAAAGCACAAAACTTTCGCGCTCTGCGCTACTACTAGGCATTGCCTCTCTACGAAGAACAAACGAGTTATGGGCATCGTCCGTGCCAGCTGGTCAAGACTGCCTACACTACATACAGCAGCAGCAGTACTATCATTGTGGGCCTAATCTACCAACCAAAATGTTGTGGCTGCCTGTTGTGCACTACTTACAGCAAGCAGTGAGTGGCCTGCTTCAATCCGAGTATAGCCTTCTTCGCAAGAGTACGATCAGCAAGGCCCCCTCCAGGTAGCGCACTGAGGGGATGCTGCGGTTTACGTAGCGCGCGTCATTTAGTTCATTTATGTGATATGGGACGTCAAGGAAGTGCAAGTGCACTCAGAGAGGGGAGTCTCACCTTCAATTCTGCTGCGGACTAGTAACTGCTGAAACGTCCAGACGGTACCAGGCCTAGACTACTACTGTGTAGGCATCCCGGGGTAGCACACTGCACACTTTATTAATAGTAGTATTAATGATGCTGTTTGCTTCCTTTGTTGGTCGGGTCCTCACTTACTTCTCGTTCAGCCAGGTCATCCAGGGCCCGGTCAAAGGCGTTCTGGTTCCCGTTATCATATCCCTGTGGTACCACAGGTACCTGGTATTGTGTTAATAGTAGGTCCCACGATTCGCAGCATATATATGTGTGCGCACAATTATTATTTTTGGGTTTCAGCCAAAATCAGGTATACCTCCCCGCTTTTGGGCCAAAATCAGTTACACACTGAACACAATTACAAATCACACACCATCAGTACCCCTGCTTCTGCCCAGACTGGCATCTCGTACCTCATTTGACTCGAAAATTGCCCATGTATATACGCCTGATTGTGCCTAGCTTTTAACTGATTTTATTTTAACCAATCAGAGAGCAGAGATCATACGTGCGCTGCTTTTTCTCTGCGTCGGTCTGCAGTCTGCGGTCCCTCCGTTGCAATTCTTGTGCATAAACCAGTGATACCAGTCACGGGAGATTGAAACAACTACGGGCGTGTACTCGTAAGTACGCGGCAAGTATATCAGAAATATTAATCATGGACGGCAATTATTACGGCAAAAATACGTGGGAAATAATGAAGCATCCGAGGGTTTCCACATCATGTACGGAAGACGCCTTTTCAAGCCCTCAACAAGCATTTTTACAGCAAAAAAACATGGTAAAAGAAAAACGAGAGAGCCGTGTACACATTGTGGGCATGCGTTCTGTGCATGAAGTCTGCGCGCTGTGCTGTGTTGTGTGTGTCGTGATTGTGTTATTTGTGTTGTGTGCTGTGTACTTTGTGCGGGGGCTTCCACTATATAAAACGGGGGGGGGGGGGCGTGGATCGGGCTCAACTATTATGGCGAAAAAAACAATACTGACGACTCAATCTGATTACGGGAAGTTACGTGTACTCCCGTAACTGCCATCACTGGTATAAACCAAGGGCTCTCACGGGAGGCGAGGCCCGTATGGGACGGGACAGTCGGGTTTCGCTCGCCGCAGGTGTTTTTTGTTTTTGCTCCCCGTTGTGATCGAAATGGGAATCCCATCGTCAAATTGTCCTCTCCCGTTGTGATGGGAACGCGAAATAAGTTTGCTTCTTACTTGGGATGAGAATGGAACGGGAAGCTAGGGCATGTTTCATTCATGTGGCGGTGCGGGAATCGGGCGTAACGCCAACGGGATGGGACGGGACTAGCGTGTCGTTTAGAGGCGGTAGGAAACCATGGAGAAAATTGGGGAAAACTATGGGAGCACCACGGGGAACGACATTGGGGAATATATGGGATTGCTCAACGGAACCCGGGAGGTGCACGCCCCCAAATCAAAAGCCGAGGCATACATGCTACAGCAGAAGTAGTACGTGCATTCGTTGCCTGGAACTTCTTGAGAGAGATCAGATGCACTTTTTTATATATTTACGACTCGACTCTCTGTAGAAATATTAATTTCGGAGGCAGGATTCAAATCCCTGACGTCTGCCTGTTTCTCCCAACGCCAGCACCGATCACTTCTACGATAACACTGTTGATCGCCTGTGATCTGCTTGGGTGTGGGAGAAGCCCAGCAGCAGAGCCACCAGTGAGGTCCGCGATGGCCCTTGTGCTCGTGTGGGTGTGTGGGTAGCGGGCGCGTTCTCTCTCTCTCAAAAGAACCACGGGAGAACCCCTGAACTTTTGTAGTGCTTCCCGTCATCCAATGCAAGATTCAGAAAAATGTCAGTTAGTTGTGGCATGTCGCATGTGTGTGTGGGCGTGCCACTGGGAGATTCTCTGATAGAACGACGGGAGAACTCCTCTGGTTCTTGCCGTCATCCAATCGAAGATTCATAATAATGTCAGTTATAGTACGGTACATGTGTGCGGGCGTACCACTGGGAGGTTAGGTGTAACGTGAGGATGGGGATGGGAGAAGCCGTGCCCACAATGGGAACGGGAATGGGACTCTCGCCCTACCGCTCGTCATCGAAGCGGCTTGCCAGAGATATAAACAGGCGGCCCAGTTATTATACCTAGGCGGCATTATCCACGGAAAAATGCTGTCCTCTCGCTCGAAGTTGACCGAAATATCCCTCTCATGCGGGGATGCCACAAACGGTTAGGCCCGGAGTTGTATGATAGGACGACCGGTCCGCTGAGCCTGAAAGTCCGAATGCCGAAGGCCGAAATGATTGAGACGCTGCTGTACGGGTGAGTGACGTGGACTCTCAGAGCAGAATATTTTGCCAAGTTCCGAACGGCTCACTACCAAGTTATCTCCCGAGTCATTAGCTTCCAGCGCCGACCTTGTACTGATCACCCCACCCTCTCGTACGCGAAGGCTCTCGAGATGACACGTTGCGAGAGCATGAAACTGACCATCCGTAAACGGTGGCTCTTTCTTGCGGGGTCCGTGGCACGGCAAACCAAGGAGCGATTACCCAGCCGGGTAGTGTTCGGAACGACGACTGGCGGGGAAAATCCAAGACCTGGCGGACAGTTTAAGACTTGGGAAAGATGCATAGTCGAAGACGTTAGGGAGTTACGAGCCACCGATGGGTCGACGAACCCCCCCCCCTTGGTGTTTGGAGGTCAAAGGCGGGGAAATCGTGTTCACTATAGCTTCTTTCACCGAACAGCCTAGCAAACGTTATGGTTACATACCGTGTGTCACGTAGTTACGGTTCATATATTGTCTCCTCGTGGAATCACCCACGAGCAGTCTCACGGGTGTGTACGAGTAGGCACTGCATGTGGAGGTGTCTGGTATTCGGCTACGAGTAGTTGTTCAGGAGCATTGGAGAGTTGACTCACATGCTCACTCCACCTTTCCCTCTGCATTCGTTGACCACTTTCCGGGCCGACACGGTAAAGACATCATAAACTATCTTCTTCACACTGCGTGCTACAGTGGCTAGCTTACAGCCTAGTGTGGCTGTGGCAGCATATCCATTGGTTAGCTCTCAGCAAAATGTAGCTGTTGGAGCGGATCCATCCATCGCATAGCATCGGTATTTGAACAAGTCATACCGGGGGGGGCTTGAAGAATCCGAACGGCTCATGGTGAGGGTACACACGTACGGGGCACAGCTGAGTAGGCAGCGCCGCGCATCCGCCGTCGGTGGTGCCCATGGGGATGGGGGAAGGGGCGGCAATAGGAGGAGTACCAGGGAAACCGGTGGTAGATGAAAGTAGGAAAGAGGCGGCAGACGGGGTAGCAACGCACCAGGTCGGCTAGTAAGTAGAACATGTCTACGCTACTCGTGCCGTCAGCTGCTGCAGCTGGTTCGTACGTGGTTTTCCTTTGTCCTGTCCTCCTTTTTGCGCCCGATCTTCCGTGATTTTTAATACATTAGTTTATCTTCCTTTCTTGTTGTTCTTATAAAACGAGTCGTGTAGCGTGGGTGGATGACGAGCCTGCTTAGGGTTAGGGTTAGGGTGTTGCCATAGAAGTGGTCGGTACTGGAGCTGGGGGAACCGCCAAACGTCAGGGATTTGGAAGCATGTGGTGAAGTTCACGCCAGCGTTGAAAGGGAAGAACGGCGTGTACCTCCCGTGTTCTAGCAGTCCCCATGTATTCCCCATTATCGTTTCCCGTTGTGCCCCCATTGTCGTTTCCCGTTCTGCCCCTATAGCTTTTCCCACAATTAACCACTGTTTCCCACCTCCTCTAAACCACACGCTAGTCCCGTCCCATCCCATTGGCGTCACGTTTGGCTCCCATACCGCCACATGAATGAAACATGCACCAGCTTCGAGTCCCATCCCCATCCCAAGTGAGACGCAAGTCGGCTTTTCCCCGTTCCCTTCACAACGGGAGGCAACCATCTGACAATGGGATTCCTATTCCCATCACAATGGCGGGGGAAGTATTCCTCGCCTACGGCGAGCGAAACCCAAACGTTCCGTCCCACACGGGCTTCGTCACCCTCGGAAATGACGACTTAAACATACGTATGTGTTGTCTTCACTGTTAACCGTTATTTCTACTCAACAATTCATAACCAGCACACCCAGTACCGCGGGCCCAAATATTCTACCAGGTACATATTAAGACGAACCACCGTCGAGAGCACACAATAAAAACAGCGAGCAGATCATTTATTGGGGGAGGAGCCCCCTATTCATCACATACCTACAGCAGACTGTAATGTATGTGCGTCGAGAAGAGGAAGCCGGGGCTGATGCCGCCAGTGCTGAAGGCATTGCGAAAGAAGGAGTTGAAGCGGAGCTTTTGCTGGGGTAGTCGTAGGTGTGCTACTGATAGGAAGGTGCAATTGTGAGTGCTGTTACGATACTGGTTTGTATAAGGTTGAAAGCCCGGCAATTACCTGGGTACTGGCGCTAGGATCGTATTTGTAGTACTTGGAAGGCGTATCTTAGGTGGAAATCCGGGGGGTTTCCAGAGAGGCACGAGCGTGTGGTCTCAGTCACCGTCGTGCACGAAAGGATTAAAGCTGTTCTTCTATCTCTAAGCAAACTACAACGTGAGTACCAACGAGTACCGACTTAATAAGCAGACCTATCCGAGGATAAAAAGGCTCCCGCATGTCCTGATCTTATCAAGGCTATGTAGCGGAGGCTTTGGCGGTTTTGTCGAGTTGGACCATCGGGGTCCGCTGCGTGCTGTATATACAGTATTGCGCGATCGCGAACTCCGAATCAAGAACGAAAAAATCTCACACTACAAAAAAATTCGGGGGGCAGGAAAAATAAAAGGGAAATATACATGTAATAATAAGGCGCATTGTGATGTGGGAGAGATGGTAAGGGTGCCAGTGATGATGATCCACAGAAGAAGTGTGACACGGGTGTCTGTACTTGGCCAAACTCAGACGCAGTTCGTAAGACGTTCTCTTTTATTGTTGGTGTGTGGCTTACTCGAAGGGGCAAGAGACGAGTGAGCAAGCAGGGGGGGGGGTAGCAGCTGTTTTTTTAAGACAGAAGTATGATCTGTCTTCAACCGGCTATAATCAGCTGGCAAGGGGGCACGCGTCACCCTCAACTTCAATAGTGTAGAATCCCGTAAAACCTCAGGTATGAAGATACCATGCAGTGCAACACCCCGAGAATCCTGTATGAACATACTGTGAAGTGCAACACCCCGTGAACCCTATATGAACATAGTATGTAGTGCAACACCCCGTGAATTATGTGTGAACGTAGTACGTACGTATATCTCTATCTCCTCGGTTTCTTAGATACTAGACTGCGTATCCTTCCTGCAAATACAACTATCTTATTTACTGATGGTTGGTCTATATACCTACTCATGGTTGGTCTATACCTGGTATACTATAAGCCAAGGTACTCTATCACATTAGCCCTCCCTGAATAGCCGTATATGCAGATCCCACGACGATACAGAGATGGCTACTTAGACATCAGAAAGTCGAAAGAGGGGGTCGAAGATACTGCTATTCAAAACCAACAGCCCAATGGGACCATAGGCCAACCCACACCTCGTAAATGAAGCTAAGACGCCTCTGGTAGGGGCAACATTGTCGCTATGGTCCTGCCCGCCGCAGTTGAGGCATGTGCCACGCCATGCGCGGAGAGTGGTCGCTCTGGCATTAGCGCCAAGGAGCGGGCTCCAGAGAGGGGGGTCAGAGGTTGAAAACGTGGCAGAGACCATATGCACTTCATCGAAGTGTTCGAGGGGCCAATGATTGTAGCTCAGAGTGAAAGGGTCAGTATCTGGGGGCGTAGAGACGTTCATGACAAAGGGGTTGCGTTGGGAGCCTTGGTGATTTTGGTTGGAATGATTGAGCGAACGCGTCTGCTGAGCAGGAGCCGATGACGGCGGGGACGACGAGAACGTCGTGTGGCCTCCCGGGGAGGTAAAAGAAAAATATGTTTCGCCATTTATGGCAGGTGTATTATTCGTCGTGTACACTTCATGAGCCTGCCACATGGCCGAGACTGAAGGAAAGGGCTCTACCGCAGTCATTAATTCATCCGGGTACAATACCGGAGTCAAAGCTGGAAACTGTCTACTGACACTGGTACGCATCACCTCTGACACCATGGCATCGCTAGGCTTAAAAACTTTTTCAGAACCTTGGACCACCGATGTCAACTCCCTTAAAGCCCGAAAATAAACCGAATACACCGTGCCCGTTGGTGCTCCGAACGCCTGAAGCGTCTGGAATGCACGACCTTGGTCGCCTTGGATTTGCGTGCTCAGCAGATGCAGTAGTAAGCGAAAGACTGACCGTCCAGCAGCGTCCTTCTTCCGAAGGTGACCGCGCACCTGTTTTAAAACGTTGTTGATAAGGAGGGACATCGGGGAGTTGGTGCCCGTCTTGATTGCTTTCCGGAAACACCGGTGAAGCGGGGTAATCCATCCAGGTGACCAACGCAGGGAGTCTAGAGTGCCATTCGGGGAGTCGTCACACCGTGAGAGGATGTCCGCCTATACGAGTTTGGCGCTCGCAATGAGTTGTTGAAGTCCACCGCGGTCATCGGTTCCCGCGGGAAAAGGGAGTGGGTCTATGAGTTCCAATTTCCGGGAGTCCAGGTCGATGTACTTGCGGTTAACATCGAAGTCGCGAGTACTAACTGCAGTGCGGTGGGGCGCAGATGCAGGTGCGACCGGAGGGACCGGAGTGGGAGTGGGTGTGTGGGCGTGGCTGGTTGTTGAGGGAGTACCGATGTAATGGGGATCGTTCTATTTCGCAGGGGGGTGGGGGCTGGTAGCGCCGCGTGATACGGAGAGGGTAGGGTCGCAACGGGGGCTGTGGTGTGGGGCAGTGAGGGGTGGGCCACTGAATACTGAGGTGGTGTCGGTGTGACGGTGAGTGCGGAATTGGGGGGGGGGGGCAGACCGGTTGCGGCGCAGGGGGCTGATACTGGCCAGCAGGAGGAGCAACAGAGATTGCGGCGTTGATTTGGGGGGCAGGTTGGTACTGGGGGGGCAACGGTGGGTCCGAAAGTTTAGTAGCCGCAAAAAGGAACAGATAACGGAGCTATATCAAAAGTCAGAAACTCTGGCTCTCCGTACTGTAGTCCTGGTCAGTCGAAGAGGAAGAATAGTCGCCCTCGCTGCGCTGTCGTGGGCGTTGTTCGGGCCGGGGGGAGGTTCCGCTGTTGTCGGGCTGGGGGCGTGTGGTAGAGCTGGATGATGACGTACGACGGGCCGGGATGTTTGCGTTACTGTTGTTGTTGTCGTTGCGGTCATGGTCGTCGTCCGGGCGCCAGCGGTTGATCGGCAGATGGTCGTCTAAACAACCCGTCGGCCGCAGTTGACGCTGGCGTCGAGAGGCGTTGTACTCAGCGACGGTAGGCCATGTATGGTCGTGTGAGGCATGAAATGCCCGCAAGATGTCGACCAACCTGAGCAACTTGGTCCGCACTGTATCGTTGGTGACTTTCGGGACGAACTCGAGGGCGTGCCGAACGGTTGTTGTGGCGGTAGCACGATATAAACCTTTAATGGCAGAGGCAGCCGACGAGATGGCTGCCCGCCTGTCCTCCGGAACATGGCGAGACGAGATCAGTTGTCGAATAGAGACGTGCAGAAACGCGACGTCCGGAAATTCCAAGACAAACCTCAGCGGGGCAAGGTTGCTCACGGGAGAAGAAGAGGCAGTCGCTGTGGCGGGGGCGGGGGCTGAAGAGTCAGCCGGGGCAGTCGAGGTAGCAGCTGGGCCCGTGCGGGGGGGAACAGGGCCGACGCCGTGAGTCGGAGCAGCGGCCGAAACCGCGTGGAAGGGAGTGGGGTCGAGGCCGTGAGAGGCCAGAGTCAGGGCATGTTTGGCCCTCAGTGAGGCCATCACTTTTTCCGCCTCCTCGATCGCTTTCCTCTCCTTGGTCTGTTGCTCCTGTAGGAACCGAGAGAGTCACGCTTCATGTGCGGCGCGATGCACGTTGTGTAATGCTAGCCACTCCTGCAGCTCCGAGACGGTCAGCGCTTTTTCCGCAGTTGGTGCTGTTGTGACGGGTGGCGCAGCTGTCGTGGTGTCGGCCGGGGCCGGGGGTCGCTCGAGAGAGGGAGTGGGAGAGCCGACGACGCCAATTGTGATGTGGGAGAGAAGGTAAGGGTGCCAGTGATGATGATCCACGGAAGAAGTGTGACACAGGTGTCTGTGCCTGGCCAAACTCAAACGCAGTTCGTAAGACGTCCTCTTATATTATTGGTGTGCGGCTTGCTCGAAGGGGCATGATACGAGTGAGCAAGGAGGGGGGGGGGGGAGCAGCTGGTTTTTGAAAACAGAAGTATAATCTGTCTTCAACCGCCTATAATCTACTGGCAAGGGAACACACGTCACCCTCAACTTCAATAGTACAACACCCCGTAAGACTCGACGTATGGACATACCACGTTCGTACTCCTCTGTCTCCTCGGCTACTTAGATACTAGTCTGCGTTATCCTTTCTGCAAATTCAAATATCTTTATCCTAAACGGTAAACGGGATACGTGTACGGAGGAATACTAACCTGTGCACCGGCATTACAAATACGAGATATTTTATTCCAGACTGTAAAAGGAGTAATATCCAATTAACAGAATAGTATATATCGCTTTTTACTGGCGGTTGGTTTATATACTATATACCAGGGTACTCTATCACATTAGCCCACCCTGAATAGCCGTAGATGCAGATCCTACAACGATACAGAGATTGTTACTTAGACATTAGGAATTCGGAAGAGGGGGTCGAATATAGTGCTATTCAAAACAATCGACTACCCAATGAGACCATAGACCAACCCACACCTCGTAAATGAGGCTAAGACGCCTCTGGTAGGCAGCGTTCGTGCTAGACAAGGAAAACGTGAGGGAAACGCAAGAGTAACGACACAAAAGGATGTCGGTCGTGGCAGAATACGAGAAACACCGAGGGGCGGCCGGCAACTGTAGGCCCGACAAAAAAAAACGAGTCGTGGCTATCCGCGTTGTAGGCCAAATGAGAAAGGCGGGAGAGACCGAGCAAGGTAAGGCACGAACTAAGAAGCGAATGGAAAAGCCTGCAATAGACTTGATGTAGGACGAATTCCGCATGAAGCTAGAGCGACAAGGACCCAACAAGGTCCCTGGGTGTTTTTAACCAACATAAAAAACGAAGAAAAGGAACAAGGAAGAAATGAAAGAAAGCAAATAAAAATAACGAGAGACAAGAACGCAGAAAAAAGAAGAAAGAAGAAAATAAGAAAGACCAGAAGACCGAAAAACCATCCTGAGGAAAGGCAAAAAGGAGGTACAACTGAAAGATAGACCCTTAACGTACACTAACACTTTTTGTTGTGAATTGCGTCCTAGTGAAGCAAACGGAACGTGAGGTGCTAGATGGAATCAACACACAAGGCAAACGCGTGTCCCAGTCAGCGAACGCACAGAACATCCCGCCCCGAAACTAGTATACGACAACCTAACGCATCCGCCGACCATCAGCTACTGTTAACTGGTCGATCGGACGAGTGGTTGGGGGGGGGGGTGCATTGGCATTACGTAATACACCGCGTGCTAGTCGTCCGGCCTGATGACGCTGAAGGCACCAGGATCCTTGGGTCGCGCTCCGTGAAGTGGTGTAAAGAGACGGCAGTAGAGTATTCTTGATCGGGTCCGGGTCATCGAAGAAGCGGACGATGTAGGAGTCAGCGGAGGAGGTGTCGGTCGAGGCGCGGGGGAAACTTTGTCCAACCACTAGAGTCCATCGCGGGCCTAGTACCAGAGGTGCGCCCCAGCGGGTAGAGATGAAGAGCTGAAGCGGCGAAGCCAGAGAGTGCGTGGTACGAAGCTGTACCCGGGGGCGAAGAAAAATTTGTCCCGGGACCGCGATAGTTCGCGGTGAGCGGCCCCGATGCGCATCTGGCGGTATAACCGGTTGGTCTGGCGATGCTGGGAAGGGGTGCCCGACCAATAGAGAAGGATGTGGGGTCGGTGAAGCTGCAAGTCTCGTTCGTGTTCCCAAGAAGAGCTAAGGAGTCCAGCCCAGCGTATTTCGTGCATCACGGCGAGAACGCCTCCCCGACCACGAACGAGTTGGTGTCCCGAGATCTGATCAACCTCGAGGCGTTCGGGTGGTGGAGAGATGTCGTCGAAGGTGACGTGGAAGGGCAGGGACTTGGTGGAGAAGGAGCTGAGAACGTACTTAGTTAGGTCGGCCGGTATGTGTTTGGGGAGATCGTCGATGTTGTCGGGGTTCCGGCAGGGCTTGCAGAGAGGAACGGAGACGCGGTGCTTGAAGTCCCGCCCCGGCATGTCCAAGGGAAGGTCGAAGTACAGGAGCTTGTCGTGAAGGGGCCGTCTATCCGGAACGGCTGAGGCTGGTACTGGGCTCACGGCAAGAATGTTGAACGGCCAATCCAGTAGAAGGAGAGTTTGGTCTAGAGAAAGGTGGCGTCGGTGCCTTTCTTGGCGCCCTGGCGAATAGTGGCAGCGGTGTTGTGGATCCATGCCCAACCGCCGGCAGAGAATGGAGGGGAAAGGCGGAGGGCGTCCATGATGGGGGCGTTGCGGCGGTCGAGGCGTGAGACGTAGACCGCGTGGAGTTCCCGGACGGCGCGGTAGGCGCGTTGCTGGCGAGCAGTAGCGAGGTCAATGTAAGCGAGCTGGTCCCGGTTGAGGCTTTGATGTCCGCCGATGTTGGGAGAGTTGAACACGGTGAGGTGAAGGCGAGGCAGCCGGCCAATGTGTACTTCGTTGGGGGCCAGCCCAGTCGCGGCGCTGACGGAGTTGGTGTAGGCGCTTTCGACGTGAGGAAGATGCAAGTCCCAATATTTTTGTAGTTCGTTTCCGCCCATGGCGAACATCAGGGCCATGGTGTGGGTAACGCGTTCGACTCCGCCGTTCGTGCAGGGGTGGTTAGAGTTCATGGAGATTTTGTTGGTGCCGAGGCGCTCATAGAGGGCGCGGGAGAGTTTGGTGCAGAATTGTGGACCGTTGTCGGAAAGGAGGGTAACGGGGCATCCCCAGAGAGGGGTGTAGCGATCGATGAGGATATCGGCCGTGCCGGATGCGGTGAGCTCGGCCTCAGTAGTGGCGTACATGTCGGCGTGGCGGCTAAAACGGTCGGTGAGAAAGTAAATGTAGGCTTTGTCCTGAGGCGTGATGGGTAAGGGCCCGAAATAGTCGAGGCTGAGGAGAATACCGAGGCCGTTTGGTAGCGGCAGGGAGAGGGTGGGCCAACGGATTGTTTGGCGCGAAGACTTTCGCACCTGGCACTTGAGGCAGCGACGGAGCCACCAGCGGGTGGAGATGTCCATGCCGATTCACCATTAGAAGCGCATAAGCATGCTTAGTGTCCGAGAAACACCCAGGTGGCAGGAGGTGGTGGAGTGGCATGTGTGTAGGACCCACGGTCGCATTAACATCGGAACGTAGATGCGAGGTGGCGACGTGAGGGGCTGCGGCGTGATCGTGCGAGCTGGGTCCAGGAGAGCGTTGCGCGTTCGGTGAACGAAAAGGACTGGGTCGTCGTCGGTTGTATGAAGCTGGCCTTTCGCGGCGAGGGCAAGAACCTCCGAGAGACCTGGGCGATTTGTCGAAGGAATGTCATCCAAGAGGCCGCCCGGTGGCGGTGAAGGTGAGCCCAAGGAAAGGTAGTGTATGGTAGCGGAGCAAAGAGGTTCGGTGCGTTGTTCACGCGCCCAATCGGTGTAGGTGTAGCGCTCAACGCAGGAACTAAGGTGTGGCTCGTCAGCAGACCGGACAACGGGTTCAGGTAGCGGGGGATGTTGAGTAGGGGAGGGCGGGGGAGAGGGCCCTGGGGTGGAAGACCGTGGCGGTGGTAGTAACACTGGTGAGGTAGCGCTGGCTGGGGTCGCTGGCGAGGGCGAGTTTTGAACGGCGCTGCGGCGAGTTGCGTCGGGTCGCCGAGGGAGTGGTCTGGGCGCGACGGTAGGCGTACGGCGATGAGGTGGGGGCGGTCTTGAGACTGCCGTAGTTGACGTTCGACGGCCAAATCCGTAGTCCGTCGGAGGGAAGGGAGTCCCAGCGGCAGCGGCGGAACGGCGACGGGTCCGAGAAGAAACTAGGCCCGACGAGGGACGAGGAGTGGCCGAAAGTGAGACGCCCAAGGTAGGCGATCGAGAGACGAAGGGTGGCCTGAAAGCCACACCAGCAGAAGCGCCAGCGGTCACAGCCGCTTTGTCGGAGCTGGAAGGCGATTCGGCGATGGGGTCGAGGATAGAGAGGTGACCGATGAAGGCGTTGCGAAGCATTTCGACGGTGAGGTCTTGGGCAATCCAGGGGCAGGCGGGAAGCCTACGGGGTGGTCTAGCGGAGAATTCTTGAGCAAAACGGGGGCCGGCGGGAGGGCTGCGAGGCGGTCCAGTGGCGAGTTCTTGAGCAAGGTGGTGTCCAGCGGGAGGGCTGCGAGGCGGTCCAGCGGCGGTATCGTCGACGGCGGAAGAGGCCAAAATTTAGTAGGGGGTATGTACTAAGTCCGAGGTGTCCATACGTGGTCCGTGGCGGCGGAAATCGCCGAAGTCATCGTTGGTGCAAGGGAGTAGCGGGATGGTTTCGCAGCGAACGGGTGAGGGCGGGACGAGCCCATCCAAACTGATGCCCGGGGTGAAGGGGTCCGTCGGAGTAAAACCGCAGGCTTGGATAAGGTAGATGCGGACGGTGTCGGGGGTGGTGAGGCGGTTGGGTCCGTTGCGGTCGAGGTCGGTGGCTGGTTGTGGGAGTCGAGATAGAAAATCGGCATTGCCATTGGCTGAGCCTCTCCGGTATTCCAGGGTGTAGGAGTAAGCGGAGAGGAATTCCAGCCAGAGTTGGACGCGAGTGTTGTGTTCGCCGACCTTAGTGATGCTCTCGAGCGCCTTGTGGTCAGAGTAGATGTGGAACTTGGTGGACCATAAGTGGCCGCGGAGACGTTTGATGGCCCAGACGATGCTGCCGGCTTCGAGGTCAAGAGGAGTCAAGGATCGTTCGTTTTCGAGGGTGGTGCGGCTGATAAAGACGTTGGGACGGACGGAGCCGTCGGGTTGTTCTTGTTCGAGAGTCGCGCCAAAACCGTCGATGCTGGCGTCGCAGTAGAGGCGAAAATGTCGGGAGTTGTCGGCAACGGCGTCCCAGTCCGGGTATCTCAAGATCGGGGGGGTAGCTAGTTCGTGAAGGATCTGGCAGACGATGATTTCCATTTATGGGGTGAACACGAGCTTAACGCCTTGTTTGAGCAGGACGTTAATGAGACGGAGCCGAGTGGAAAGGTTCTTCAGGAATTTCCGGTATTATCCGATGCCGCCAAGAAGTGAGCGTACGTGTTGGTGTTAGTAGGCATGGGGATCTGGGTTAGTGCGGCAACCTTGTCGGCATTAGGGTTGACGCCGGAGGAGGAAATAGTGTGTCCCAAGAAGTCAGCGCTGGTGAGCGCCAACCTTGGCTTTGGAAGGAGAAAGGTTGAGGTTGTGTTTCCGAAGGCGTTCAAAGAGGGAGCGGATGTAGGCGACGTGGGCCGCGGGGTCGGGTCAAAAACTATAACGTCGTCGAGGTAGGCCACTACACGGTCAAGGTCTTTGATTACCTCGTTGATGACCTTGACGAACCATCCAGGTGCGGCACTTCTGCCTTGAGGCATGCCGAGCCACTAGAAGAGTCGGGTGGGCGTGCAGAAGGCAGTCAGCGGTACAGTGTCCTTGTCGATGGTGATTTGGTGGGACGAAGACACGAGATCGAACAAGGAAAAGATGCGGCCTTTTCCGAGCGAGTCGAGGACCTCGTCGACGCGGGGGATGGGCAGTTGGCCCAGGGAGCTGATGGCGTTAGGATTTTTGTAGTTCAAGGTTATCTGGACATTGCCGTCTTTTTTTGGAATGGCGACCATAGGGCTGGCGTACGGGGAAGCGGAGTGTTGGATCAGACCGGCAGGCAGATATTGGTCGAGCACAGCGTCGGCCGTTTTGGCGAGGATAGGGTTGATTCTGTAAGGGCGGGAAGATACGGGGGCGCTACCCGGGGGGATGGAAATCTTGAATGGAATAAGGGAGCACGAGCCGAAGTAGGTTTTGGACGTGAAGAAAACATCGGGGAACTCGCAAATAACTTCTCCCAGCGCTGTGATGACCGAAGGAGACCTGCCAGAGCCGCGGAGGTCGAAGGAGACGTCACGAACGTGTAGCGGGAGTTGGTCCCAGACGCGGAGAAAGCTTGTTGGTTGGTCAACAGTCAGAAATTCCAAGCGTTTGTTGCAAAGGGTCTTGGGGGGGTCAGCCGGAGGTGTACCGTCGTTATGTACGGGGATGTGGTCGTACAGGGCGTGGGTATCGGTAACAGCAGAGGCTGGAGGTGACGTCGTGGGGAGAACGTGCAGTGCTGAGACCGGAATTTGTATTAGGGGAGAAGATGAGGTCCCCAACAGGTCGCCTGGTTCAAGATCAGTGAATCCCGAGAGCGGGATATTCTGGTAGCCGCTGGCGACCTAGATTTCTGTTTCGGAGGAAAGACCGTCGCGGGGAAGCATGTCAACGAGGTAATGGCCGGTGAGCGCCGGAATGCCGGAGGAACGCACCGAATGAACCGGAACGAGAGGCGGCGTAGACAAAGTGAGACTGCGTGAACGCCGGAAAACTCGAGGTGTATGGTGTCTTGCGAAGAACGGTTGTCGCGAACGAAAGTGGAGAGACCATCCTTGTAAGGGGTGGCTAGGGAGAGCTTGCCAGGGAGTGGTCGCGAAGGGAGGCGAGGCAGGGTGGTGTACGTGTGTTGCTCGAACCGCATCCAGCTGACGCGTCCCAGTAGAACGGGGTGTAGCATAGTCCCATGTGGCACGATTCACGCCCATACGGCGAGTTCGGCGGGAGGAGTGCTGTTGTGCAAGAACTGGATGCTGAGTCGGACGGAAATCGGAGTGAGGAGCGGAGCGGGTTTACCAAACCCACCCCAGGAACAAGGAGAAGCGTGTTGTTCACAGGTGTCCGACGCGGCGTTGCTGTGCTTCATACAGACCCTAGTTTCAGCGGAGATGAAGGTCTGGCGGGAGCCGGTATCCAGGAGAGCTACTAGGCCGTAGCGGTTGGATGCGGAGGGTCCACTGTGTACGTTGATCCTGGTCGTGAGGAGGCGTCGTCGACGGTAACTATACCGCTCGAGAGACCCGGTCCGTGTCCGGCAATGAGGGAGGGGAGCGCAGGAGGGAGAGAAGCTCTGGACGAAATGGCAGAGACCAATGCGTGCCGAGGAGTGGCTTCAGGAAGGAAAGGGGGCACTTGGTGGTCCAGCGTGGAGTGCAGTGTAGGAGCTGGAACGGTTGCGCTGGTCTCGTGAATCCCATTTTCGGAGGGTAAGACGCAAGAGGCGCGAAGGGGGGGCGGGAGTGGAGGGGTGGATGCAAGCTGGTGGCGGATCGTCGTGAGTATATCGCCTAGCAGGTTGAGTCCCGGCCAGAGTGGAGGTTGTAGGGCTCGCGTATCGTCACACCTGAAGCCGGTGCCCCAGACGAGGTCGTAAGGACATGATTCGGCTAGGAACTGGTCGCCGGTGTCTACGAGTTGTTGTAGTAAAGGGGGAGCCGAAACCTTGGTGAGGGTGCCCTCGATAACGATGTAGTACCGATACTGTACCCAAAGCGTTTGGTTAAACTTGGAACGGAGCGGCCCAGGCGTTTTTGTTGTGCGGGATTCGGAGAGGACATGATCTTCCGGCGAGTTGCTTGGCCTTTTCCGACATCATGTACTATTCCGCACAGTTGTAGCGCTCGTTGTCTACGGTGAACGTCGAAGGATACTACTGGGACAAAACAGAGGAATGATCCAAAAAAAAAAGGAATTTTGGAGCGGCTCAGGGTGGAGGGGAGGGGAGAAGGGGATGATGTATGGGACGTCATCGGGTAAGGCGTGGGTGAGGCGATTGTACTCCCCGAAAACGTGTGGGGTAAATGTCGGTTGTGACGAGGCCCTGGGAGGATATACGTGACGGCGAGACGCTCGTGACGGAGCACCCTGAGAGTCCCTGCTAACAGCATCTAACGTATGCGGAGGAGAGACAAAATCGGGAGAACAAGCGTTACCTGTAGTAGGCCGTGACCGTGGTGTGGGTGTCGGTACAGGTGGCTCCTGGCATAATCGTGGTGACTTGATCGTGTCTTCCGCGGATGACGCCGCGGGAAAACCGTTCCTTGGGCCCAGGGAGAGTGGTGTGGTCAGCGCGGGGCGGGCAGATACGAGTCCGAGAGTTCCTACAGAACCAACGGAGGTAGAAGTATGTGCTGTCCGGGATCGACGGACGCCGGTTGACGTGTGCCTATAACATCTATAACATCGTTCCTCAGAGGACGTAGATGAGTTGGGAATCGATGGCCCTGGGGGAGGAGCAGAGCCGAAGGGGGAGTGGATACCGCTGTTGGCCGTTGTTGACGTGTCCCACAAGATTGGCAAGATCCGTAGACATTTCGGCAATGTAAGGCAAGGCGCGGCGTCGCGCATCGACTGGGGACACAGAGGGGAGCGTTGAGGGAGTGCTCGGCGTGCCCACCTCCTCCTGCCCACACCTCAAACCAACCGCTTAAACAAGGGAGCCAACGCTAGATAGAGGGGTTGATATTGAAGATAGGTTAGAAGGAGGGAGAAAAGAGGGGGAGAGGTCGGGAGAGTAAGTAGAGCCGGCGGCTCCTGAAAAATACGCCGCCCGAGGATCCAGAGAGGTACCCGACGCGGTCGCGTGTAGTGCCGCTGGTGAAGTCGCGAGCGGTTCTTCACCATCGGCTGGTCAGTTAGTACGGAAGGTGCCCGGTTGCCGGGAGTGTTTAATCCCTCCGTGTTGTGAAGGACCGAGGCGCATGTTAGCTGGTGTAGTGGAGGTCTGGCTTGTGGGACCTGTTGCGGTGAGGGCAGACGAGGGAGGTCCTTGAGGGGAGGGGGGAGTGAGCTGCGGTGCCGAATTATCCCGAGAGTGTTGGTTGTAGGGAGAGTAGTTCGTCCACTGAGAGCCTGCAGCACGGCCGGAGTTGCCGTAGGAGCGCTCGTTCTTAGAATGGAAGTTGTGCCGGCGATTGTTACTGGAATTGCCGGCAGAGGTGTGTCCCCTCGAGTTGGGCTCACCCAGAACACCGGCGGAGTAAATGAAGGGGTTTTGGTACGTTTTTACCTAGTGACTCCGTCCGCCGTAGTTAAAGCCGTATCCGCTATACGGGCAAAGGGTTGGTCGCTCGCGCGAAAGCAGTGGGGAGGGGGCTCCAAGGGGAGGGAGGTCGAGGGAGGGGGCCATGGAGACGTGGTGGTGCAACAGAGGTTGCGGTGCCATTCGGAGCATTAGCGGTGGCAGTGTCGATCGGTGCCATGCTCTCCACCTGTGACCCTGGCGGAACCCCGGAGGTTCGCAGGACAGGGTAGAGTAGAGACTCTCTCCTGTGGGTGCGAGGAAGAGAAGAGTGCTCCTCTGATGAGCCGAGGCAAAACTCTGACGTGTAGATGCTCGCAGCAGAGGCGAGGGTAGGGAGTCTCCTCTGATGGTCCGAGGAAGAGAAGATCACTCCTCTGATGACCGGTAGTAGCACCTGAGTGTAGACGCTCGTAGCAGAGGGGAGAGTAGAGACTGTCCCTTGGTGGCCCGAGGAAGAGAAAAGCACTCCCCTGATGACCAGTGGTAGCACCTGCGTGTAGACGCTCGTAGCAGAGGGGAGAGTAGAGACTGTCGCTTGGTGGCCCATGGAAGAGAAGAGCACGCCTCTGATGACCGGTAGTAGCACCTGAGGGTAGACGCTCGTAGCTGAGGGGAGAGTAGAGACTGAAGAGCACTCCTCTGATGCCCGGTGGTAGCACCTGCGTGTAGACGCTCGTAGCAGACAGGAGAGTAGAGACTGTCCCTTGGTGGCCCGAGGAAGAGAATAGCACGCCTCCGACGACCGGTAGTAACACCTGAAAGTGTTGAAACACTGTTCTTTCAACGACCGGTGGTTACTCCTGTGTGTAGACGCTCGCAGCAGAGGGGAGAGCAGAGACTCTCCCCTGGTGGCCCGAGGAAAAGAGCGGAGTAGGCTTGTGATGGCCGTGCTGAAGCCTGGAAGTGTGGAGACACTCCCCTGGTGGCCTGGGGCAGAAGCTGTGGTCGAAGCCCCTTGCACGTCACAAACTGGTGCTGTAGTCGTAGGGGGATCGAACTCGGAGAGGGAGGAGGAAAAAAACAAAAACAAAAGCAAAACAGTACTCTAAAAAAAGGGGTGCCCGTGCCTGGCAATGGAGGGGCAAGTCAAGGTCCCGTGTCCAGGGCCGGGAGACGCGCGCGTGGATGAAATTTGAACAGGGAGTGTATTGGTGGAAGGTGAAGTGGACGCGGTTGCGCCGATTTAGACGTAGTACGTCATGCGGCAAGGGGGGGCACGGGCATAGAAGCGACCTACAGTTGGTACCGGGCCATCGTAGCCAAAATACTCACTAAAAGCAAATGGTCGCCATCAACGATATACCCGAAGAAAACGGGGCCATTATCACCCGAACTCAAATATCCACCAGGAACATTGCTCTCACCAACCAAGTATAACTTGATTATCATCCCTCTCATCCACAAGGCCTACGGAGTCTCATAAAAACTAGAACTACGAATTATCGCACTCTAGTTTGCTTGAGTGTGTGGTGGTGTGCACTCAACCACGAGTACAAAGGCCAATCAATTATTCAGAACTGGGTGCGGAACTGCCAGACCGAAGCAGAAAATGTCCTCAAACCGCTCTGTTCGAAATGGTCAAACGCGATAGGCGACATACTGCGGTACAGCAGTAGATCAAGCCAAAAAAAAAAAACAAGAACAAAAACGAAACTAAACACAACGTGTTTCTCGGCGTTATTTTCCTGTATGCGAAGGGTCAAACACGATAGACGGCATTCTGCTGTTATATACCGTATTTTCGTGCAGAGAAAAGCTATCTCTCAGTGTAAAATTGCTCTATTCATGGGCTAAACGTGATAAACAGCATGCCGCGGTACAGTAGTACGTAGTATCTCGCAGAAGAAGTGGTATCTCTTGTTCGCGATATAATCACTCAAACAAATAGAGAAAAATATGAATGGGCGTATATATCGCAGACTGGTCGTATGCAGCACGATGCGTACTACTGCGTACGTGTGTGTACTGCACTGCCCTGCAGAATCTACGTATCGTACGAAGAAGAAAATACCCCTTGACAGAGGCGTGCTATTCTCTTCCTCGGGCCACCAAGGGACAGTCTCTACTCTCCCGTCTGCTACGAGCGTCTACACGCAGGTGCTACCACCGGGCATCAGAGGAGTGCTCTTCAGTCTCTACTCTCTCCTCAGCTACGAGCGTCTACACTCAGGTGTTACCACCGGGCATCAGAGGCGGTGCTCTTCTCTTCCTTGGGCCACCAAGCGACAGTCTCTACTCTCCCCTCTGCTACGAGCGTCTACACGCAGGTGCTACCACCGGGCATCAGAGGAGTGCTCTTCTCTTCCTCGGGCCACCAAGGGACAGTCTCTACTCTCCCCTCTGCTACGAGCGTCTACACTCAGGTGCTACTACCGGTCATCAGAGGAGTGTTCTTCTCTTCCTCGGGCCACCAAGGGACAGTCTCTACTCTCCCCTCTGCTACGAGCGTCTACCCTCAGGTGCTACTACCGGTCATCAGGGGAGTGTTCTTCTCTTCCTCGGGCCACCAAGGGGGAGTCTCTACTTTTCCATCTGCTACGAGCGTCTACACTCAGGTGCTACACCGGGTCGTCAAAAGGAACAGGGCCTCAACACTTTCAGGTGCTCCTACCGGTCATCAGAAGAGGGATCTTCTCTTCCTCGGACCATCAGAGGAGACTCCCTACCCTAGCCTCTGCTGCGAGCATCTACACGTCAGAGTTTTGCCTCGGCTCAGTAGAGGAGCACTCTTCTCTTCCTCGCACCCACAGGAGAGAGTCTCTACTCTACCCTGTCCTGCGAACCTCCGGGGTTCCGCCAGGGTCACAGGTGGAGAGCATGGCACCGATCGACACTGCCACCGCTAATGCTCCGAATGGCACCGCAACCTCTGTTGCACCACCACGTCTCCATGGCCCCCTCCCTCGACCTCCCTCCCCTTGGAGCCCCCTCCCCACTGCTTTCGCGCGAGCGACCAACCCTTTGCCCGTATAGCGGATACGGCTTTAACTACGGCGGACGGAGTCACTAGGTAAAAACGTACCAAAACCCCTTCATTTACTCCGCCGGTGTTCTGGGTGAGCCCAACTCGAGGGGACACACCTCTGCCGGCAATTCCAGTAACAATCGCCGGCACAACTTCCATTCTAAGAACGAGCGCTCCTACGGCAACTCCGGCCGTGCTGCAGGCTCTCAGTGGACGAACTACTCTCCCTACAACCAACACTCTCGGGATAATTCGGCACCGCAGCTCACTCCCCCCTCCCCTCAAGGACCTCCCTCGTCTGCCCTCACCGCAACAGGTCCCACAAGCCAGACCTCCACTACACCAGCTAACATGCGCCTCGGTCCTTCACAACACGGAGGGATTAAACACTCCCGGCAACCGGGCACCTTCCGTACTAACTGACCAGTCGATGGTGAAGAACCGCTCGCGACTTCACCAGCGGCACTACACGCGACCGCGTCGGGTACCTCTCTGGATCCTCGGGCGGCGTATTTTTCAGGAGCCGCCGGCTCTACTTACTCTCCCGACCTCTCCCCCTCTTTTCTCCCTCCTTCTAACCTATCTTCAATATCAACCCCTCTATCTAGCGTTGGCTCCCTTGTTTAAGCGGTTGGTTTGAGGTGTGGGCAGGAGGAGGTGGGCACGCCGAGCACTCCCTCAACGCTCCCCTCTGTGTCCCCAGTCGATGCGCGACGCCGCGCCTTGCCTTACATTGCCGAAATGTCTACGGATCTTGCCAATCTTGTGGGACACGTCAACAACGGCCAACAGCGGTATCCACTCCCCCTTCGGCTCTGCTCCTCCCCCAGGGCCATCGATTCCCAACTCATCTACGTCCTCTGAGGAACGATGTTATAGATGTTATAGGCACACGTCAACCGGCGTCCGTCGATCCCGGACAGCACATACTTCTACCTCCGTTGGTTCTGTAGGATCTCACGAACTCGTATCTGCCCGCCCCGTGCTGAATACACCACTCTCCCTGGGCCCAAGGGGCGGTTTTCCCGCGGAGTCATCCGCGGAAGACACGATCAAGTCACCACGATTATGCCAGGAACCAATTGTGCCGACACCCACACCACGGTCACGGCCTACTACCGGTACCGCATGTTCTTCCGAGTTTTTCCCTCCTTCGCATACGTTAAATGCTGTTAGCAGGGACTCCTAGGGTGCTCCGTCACGAGCGTCTCGCCGTCACGTATATCCTCCCGGGGCCTCGTCATAATCGACCTTACCCCACACGTTTTCGGGGAGCGAAGCCGTCTCAGGAGGTGTTCCAAATGTCACGGGTCGGGTCGGGCCATGACCCGTGAGATGCGGGTCATTTGCGGATCAGGTCATCATGACCCACGATATTTTTGCTAACGTGTGCAGCTACCTGCCGGAAGGCCGCTTTGATGACCCGCGGGTCTGACCCGTGGGTCCGGCATTGTACAACAAAAAATACTCGCCGTTTCCCGCCCAAAGGCTTTTCTTATGCCGATGCGTAGACCTCCGAGAGCATATCATAGCGTGTAGAATAATCACACGCGAATCCTGGGTCGGATGAAGCCGTACCTACAGCAGTATATTATTGTGTTCATGTTCACGTCCATCCATTTCCACAAAAACAAACGGCCACCCTCTCATGCAGGGTGCAAGAAGGAAGACAAGGCATGACAGCAGTGTAGAAAGCCCGCGCTCGTCGCGGCACCAACAGCAAGCAGCAGCAGTAGTAGTAGCAGTAGCAGGCCCCGGATCCTCGCGGATCGTGGCCCCCGCTGTCAGATCCACCGCTTCAGTTCTTGCTGCTGGAGCCTGCACAGCTAGGTCGCTCGCCGGGGCGCCAGCAGCAGAAGCCATCGGGTCAGAGCTATAGGGTCGACCCAGGGGGTGGGAGGTATCCGCCCGGCAGAGTGTGGGTGTGTGCCTTTCTCCACGTCATCATCTTTCAGATCATCATGGTCTTTTTTGAGGCGCACACCACACAATGCTAGAAAAAAATACAAAAAATGAAAAAAACGAACATAAACGTACGACATTTTCGGTACAAGGGGCCAAGGACCATCCAACTGACCAACGTACCAACGATTATATCTTTGGACCCATGAGCTTTCGTCGTTGACCCATGAGATACGTCATGGGTCCAGTTGACCCGACCCGCATGAAAGCCGTGTCTCACGGGTCAATCGGAAGGTGGTGGGTCGGGTCGGGTCGGGTCAAGAAGTGTTAAAAACCTCGCGAATCGGGTCGGGTCGGGTCAAAGGGTTTTGAAATCTCACGGGTCGGGTCGGGTCCAGAGGTTTTTAAATCTCGCGGGTCGGGTCGGGTCGGGTCAAGAGGGTTTCAAATCTCGCGGGTCGGGTCGGGTCAGCTGACCCGACCCGACCCGACCCGACCCGTGAGGTTTGACCTGACCCACGAAAAGCCCTGATGGATACCATGACACAAGCCCACCTTGAAGGGCTGTATATGTAGATGCATAGCAGTCGGGAGGGTATGAAATCCACCCAGAAAATTGTGAGAAACGTGTCGAAGATACGGCGCTTCATAACCCACTCCCACACCTCTATAACTTGCAAGGCGAAAGCCGGTTGAACCAACAAAAATCTGCGTCCTGCGGTAGGAAGCAGGTTAGTCCCGAAAGAGACGCGATGAATCGAAAGATACGTGGCATGCAACGGGGCAAGAAAAGGGTCGCGAAGAAAATAAACAAGGAAAACAGAACGGCTCGAATTCGAGTGACGTACTAAGTGCTAGCACGTATGAACTCCGACCTACCATAGGGGGGAGAAACAGAAAAAAAAAAAGGAAAACGTACCGATATACGCAGGTCAGGTGCCAAAGGGGGAACAGAGCCAAAACACGAGAAGGGGCACGGAAGCCCAGACCCAAAGATGATACGCAACGGGTGATCCCAAAATCGATGGTCAGGTGGAACGGTTCAAAGCGGTAGAGAACGATACACATGGTTAATGGAAGCGGTCGCGCAGAAGTGAAAGCGTCCTGCCGACCCCTGGGTGCCCGTGCTGGCAGTGTCCTGCCGTATCACCAAGCCCGGCACATCTCGCAATGCGTCGACAGCCCGCTCCACCACCGCTCGTTCCGACGGGTACTCGCTATGGGGCAACTTTCCCCCCTCATAGAAGGTTCATCCGAATTATCTTGCGGTAACCCTTCCACCCTCGTGGGGGGTGCACCCGAGCTACCCCTGGGTGCCGTCGAGGTCATCCCACGACCCGTTGGCACCACCACTGACGAGGTATGTTTCTCTGTACCACCGCCTCCCCTTGGACACTGCCCGGCCACCCCCTTCCACGGCGAACGCACCGACGCCGTGCGAAAAGGAGGGGCCGGGGCCGCCCGAGGTGCCCGCGCCGCTTGAGTCACGTGGTCGGGGAGCGGACAAAGCCGCACGCACGGCGTGGAATCACACGTCAATTGCCGAAGCACCACCGCCGGCATGCCCACCCCTACCACGGCAAGCCTGTCGTGAAACGCGGGGGTGCCCAGCTGCCTGTCAGTCAAGCCCTTTTCCCCCGTGTGTCTGTAGGGAGACGGCGCCGCGATGAGGCGGAGGGATCCTGTCAACAGCGGCTCCAAGCAGCGAGGGCGCAGGGGGCGGGAGTGGTCTCGGCGTGCGGAGTTTCTGAGAGCATGGGCCGGCGGCGTGCGGCGTGATCATGACTCTCTAAATTGAGCGGGACAAGGAACGGCGACGTGATCAGTCGTGCCTTGCCTAACAACGAAGCGTACCCAATAACTGCTGGCGCTCGGCCCACCAGTTACTCGATGGTCGAGTAAGGTAAGAGCTAGGCGATTCACGTCGTGAAACGTCTTGGGGCTGTAGCTAAAATCAGCGTAGGACTGAAGCTCGGCTGTCCCGGCGGCATGCTCTTAGACTCGCTAATTTAGCCATACTCACCGCCCCCCTTTGTACGCTACCTACGCAAGGGAGAGCACGAATACGCTGTACCCGTTGTAACATATCTAAGTACAGTTATGCTAATAGGATACTCATCATGATTACGTCTCCACTAACTACTATTTTCTCGACCCCGAAGGCCAACCCTAAACCGGAATCAATCAGCCCGCATAAGCTCACTATAATAATACCAGAAACTACGTACGGGTCGGCCCACCTTTAAGGAGCTGCACATCATGCAGGTACCGTGTTGAAAGTAGTATCGAAACTAACATCGCGCACTACAGGGGAATAATATGATTATCGCGCATTGGCCAGTTCCGGCGGAGGTGAGGCAACACGACATCGCAAACGTGGCTATCTGGGTTCCAAGCTGCGGCCCCAGATGCGGCGGCCCAGCAGACAAGACTGCACTGCGAACGGGCAATGCTGGGTACTGGTGGAAAATTGTGGAGCGTGCCGGTACATTGTTGAATTCGGGAGCCGAATGTACGTACGATGTGGCAATGTTTCCGCGATACTGGGAACAGGCAATACTGAACATTGTTAAAAAAAAGAGTGCAGTACACCGGTGCGTAGTTGAATCTTCGTGCAGCATGTCAGTACAGTTGAAGCAGTGTAGCACTACGTACTCGCAATTCCGTGCAGCATGCCGGTATGGGTTGAGGAACGTACAACATAGAACGTTGTCAAACAATTGCGCGGCCTGCCGGTTCCTAAAGACACCTGAGCACCTAGACCGCACACGCGGCTAACAAGTTCTCCACACGTTAGTACGTTGTTGAATGCTCGTTCAGCCTGCCGGTACACTATTGCGAATGCAGCACTACGTAGCCAGTGTTGCAATTTCGTGCGGCATGCCGGTAAATGTCAGAGGAAAAGTGTAAGACTGGACGATGTTAAAAAATTGCGCAGCATGCCGGTGTAATTCTACGAGAAGTGAAAGACTAGACCGCACACGCGGCTAACTGGTTCTCACAATAAAGGTTGACAAACACGCCGAGCCCTACTAATGCTACTACTGTACGGTCAATGCGTACACGGACAGACCCCGGGCATGACTACCTGCCTGTCTACGTGACAGTAAAAAATCGAATCGCTAAAACGACCGAGCGACAGCGACCCGTACTTGCAGCAGAATGATACCTACTTACCGAGTAAGGTATCTCGCATGCTGCGGGTTCCTGTACAACTGCAAGCGCTTCCGTATACGAGTAGGCATCAAGCATGGATCCGAAATACGCCGCATGTGGGCGGGTCTAGCGACGTTCGTACGGTAGGTGGTGCCGCCAGCAGCATATCTTATATACGAACCACTAAAACGAGCAAGCGACAGCGACCCGTACTTGCAGCAGTATGATACCTACTTACTGCGATAAGGTAACGTGCATGTTGCGGGTTCCTGCACGACTGCAAGCGCTTCCGCATACGAGTGGGCATCAAGCATGGGTACAAAAAATGTGGCTTGTGGGCGGGTCTAGCGACGTTCACGCAGTAGGTGGTGCCGTCAGCAGCGTATCTTATTCGTTTCTTCTCGTCCCGCTGCCTTTCTCTGCGGGCCCTCTGGCGAGCAAACCGGCGGTACGGCCTTTCCTCAATCCCTCTCGCCTCCCTTCCCTTTCGCCTCTGTCCCTCGCTGGCGCACGAAGGGGGCTAACATCATGCCCCGTGTGCGAGGATTGCCTCGCGTTGTTGCTGGCTAGCGAAATAGATGTTTTGTATGATAAATTGTTGTTGTCTTTTTACGGTGCCTGTATTATCAATGAGCGTGCGGTTGACCGCTCGGGTGCCGTTTTTTTCTTATGCTTTATACCCGGTATATATAATTCAGTGTGACCCGCATGGGGGATATTAATTCATCCAGCGGGGCGTCGCGACTAGCCCCCCCTCCCTGGCCTAAATTGGCAAAGCTCAAATGTGACGAGGGGTGGGCGCTGCTCTCTAGAAAGAGACTATATGCTGCGGCAGACTGCAGGATACTCCATCCACTAAACAGACCTGCGTTGAACACATGAAGGGAGTGTGCGGGGCTACTACACTCACTTATACCGAAGCTCAGCAGAGTCCGGACTCTGCTAAACGAGATGTAAGCCACCATTCCTCGGGGGGGGGGGCGGAGTCAGCTCTAATATTCCCACACTAAATCTTCCACAGCGTGCAGCCGCACGACCCACGCGGTGTTCACGCTTGAGGACCGTGGTGCGAACGGATCATGACCTACCGAAGGTTCCTTTGAACGGCGGACTCAGTCATGACCTCCCCGCTGCACGTGCCGCCGAATCTTTGCTAAAAGCTAGGGTTCACTACTGCTGTTTACGCTGTGGTTACTCTCCGCGTCTATGGGCGTTTTAGTCTAGAATTCAACATATGGAACCAAGGGCAACCTCGCCCCCCTGTGATCAACCAGAGCGGGCTTGGTGCCGAAACACGGCGCAGAAATATGATGCGATACACGGGCTGCAAGATAACTCCATCGAACAGAACCCCGTTGGACGCGTGTGAGGTGTGCGGAGTACTAATACACTCGTGCATATACCGGGTCTCTGAGAGCCCGGACTCTGCTGAATGACTCCTACCACGCAGCCCTCTCTCGAGGGGGGTGGACTCAGCCCTCGTTCATTCGTGCTACACCTCTCACAGCACAGATTACGGATTCCGGGCTAGCCATCGCCACTGCGGTGGCCACCCTCCGTCAGCGCTGTTCTATCATGTCGTCTGCGAAACCTCGGGAGCCACGGCGCCGAGCGACACGCGGACGGGGAGCAAGCCCGCCGCATGCTGGAGGCAGCCGTGGCCGATTGCCCGCTATACCGTGTCCGGTTCATGAATGGAGTATTTGGCTAGTGCCGTCGCTACTTCTTAGCTGCGGTGTATTGAGAGATACCAGGTACGAGTCTACCCGGTAAGGAACCAAAGAAAAGAAACGGGAAGTCCCCAAGAACCCCCTCACACCTCCGGAGAAACCTCGACCAGCAGGAGAAACATCAGCCACCAAGAGAAACCTCAACCCGCAGGAGCAACATGCAAAAGAGAGCCTGACCAGAGGGTTCCCTTCAGGCGCTTCACGGCATTTGCAGGCACAGACTATGCTATCGGATTGGAGGCCATGTCACAGAGTCGAGCGGTGCGTGTGTCATGCATGATAGCGCAGTATCGTCGGGATCTCCGGACGATATAGCCTATATTCCTCGAAAGGCTGCTCAAATATACTCGAACCCCAAAACATCATGTATTATTTCGTTCTCGGAACAAACAGGGCCATGTGGCGTCTGGCACTCATTCATACGCTCAAGCTTTTTCAGTTCGTTGCAAAGACGTCCACCTGCATTCCCGTTGTTCCACACAGCCTGCGGAACGTATGCCTGAGCCATATCCTCATTGTCTCAGTCGATACTCTTCTGGTGTAGGAGAACACTGCCGGCAACTGGACGAGCTATAAGAAGCTGAAGGGGTGGAGGAAGGTTGTGATCGTCTGCTCACATCCCCACAGCCTCCGGGTTCAGTTTGCATTATCCCCTTTGCCTACATGCCGTGTCCACGTTTGGAAATCCCTCGGATTCCTGGATTACCACCGTAACAGAATACCGAAAAAATAAGACAAGTTCCAGAAAAGAGCAAAGAATAACGCGACATCCGAGTCAAACACAGGGGCGAGCGTTGTGGTGGTACAACTAGTCCGGTCTCAATGAACGTTTCAGGTCTCGGGCGAAACGATGCGAGAGAAAACGTGAATCTATCATCCAGGCGGAACGCCGTAAAAGAAGCCAAAAAACGAAAATAAGATGGACTGAACGAAAACAGAGTCATATCAGCCTAGGTGTACCAAGCTACCTAGTTGGGGAGAAGGAGAAAAAATAAGCAAAAACGTGAAGACCCAGTGTTGACTACTAGTTACAACAAACAAACTCAGTTTGTCACTGCGGGGTCGGCGAGATCGAGTCCGCGAGACTCATCGACGTTGCACAAAACTCCATGCTGAAAGAGCTCTACCTTGGCGAGTCTGGAGGCACCAGGAGTTGCGCCCCGCGCCTCTAGCGGTAGTGTAACGGGAAGGAGAGAACTTGAGCTTGACGGGTCCGGTATCGTCCAATAAACGAACGATGTAGATGGCGGTTGTCGTGGTGTAAGCAGAGACCTTGTCGATCCTCCAGTGATGGTCGCGGGCAGAAGTGGGCGCCGACGGGGAGGATGGTGCCGCTGAAACGGTTGGCCCAACCTTTGTGCGTGACAAGGCTGTAGTCTGGAGACAAACATCGGGCGCCCTGAACTCGTGAGAGTCTCCACTGGGCGGCACCGACGCGCATGCGGCGTTACAACTGATTTTCCTGTTGGAGTTGAAGTGGTGTGCCTGCCCAGTAACGAAGAACGTACCGCCGGAAGTGCTGGAGGTCCATCTCTCACTCCCATGACGGTTCAAGAAGGACTTTCGAGTGGGTTTCGTGGAGGACGGCGAGGACGCCACCCCGACCACGTACCGACCGGGGGCTGGTGATTTTCTCGACTTCTAGGCGGTCGATGGACGAGTTAACGACGTCCTCGGTGACGTGGTAAGAAGGGGAGTTTGAGGTGTAGTTGTTGAGTAAATACGTTTTAGTCCCGCGAGGAGAAAACACGGAATGTCGGAGCTATTGTGGGGGTTTGCACAAGGCTTGCAACGAACCACCGACACTTGGCAGCGCGCGTCCGCGTTCGGCATGTCGTTGGGAAGGTCGAAGTAAAGGAGCTTGGCGGTCAGAGGGCGACCGCCAGTCGTCGATGTCGCAGGGGCGGGACCAACCGCTAAACTCGTGCGGCCGATTTGAACGAAAGCTTCGCTTCAGATGACCTTAACGTCAGTGTTGGCTTGGGCCCCTTGTCGGATGATAGAGGCGGTGTTGTAGATCCATACCCAACCCCCGACGGCAGGTGGGGAGTTGTTTTAGCCCGTCGGACAGTGCAGAATTGCGGCGTTCAACGCGGGCAATTTTAAGGGCGTGTTGTTCACGAACAAGGACGAACGAGCATCGCTGCCGGTCGGCGGCCAGGTCGACATACTCGAGCTGGTCCCGAGCGAGGCTTTGCTGTCCTCGAGTATACGGGTGCTCGAAGACGGTGAGAGGTAGGCGGGGGGAGCGGTTCATGTGCCTTGTTGGGGGCCAGCCCGGTGGCGGCACTGACGGAATTGTTGTAAACACATTCCACGTGCGGCAAATGATCATTGGCGACCATAGCAAGCATCAGAGCAATTGTATGGTTCACGCGCTCGACGCCGCCGTTAGAGAGTTTCCGTTAAGATGATTGGAGCTTGTAGAGAGTTTCCGCATACATTGTAGCTTATAGACAGCGTGAGACAGCTTGAAGCAGAATTGGAAGCCGTTGTCGGAGTGTGGACTAACGGGGCATCCTCAAAGAGGGACGTATTTGTTTACTAAAATGCTAGCAGTGCCCTCGGCTGTACATTCGGCCGCGGAAACGGCCTATATGTCTGCGCGCCGGCTGAAACGGTCGTTTAAAAGGAGGATATAGGGATTTCCTTTGGGCGTAACCGGGAGGGGGCCGAAATAATCGACGCTGATCGCGATGCCAGGTCTGGATGTCAAGAGGGGCGACAGGACGGGCCAGCGCACTGTCTGTCTGGGCGTTTTGCGTGCTTGGCACTGGCGGCAATATACACCCCAAGGTGGCAGGAGGCGCTAGCGTGGCAGGCTGGCATAGTCCACAGCCGCATGAGTAGCGGTATGTGAATTCGAGTGGGCTCGTCGTTAAGCAGACGCGCGGCGCGCCCGCCAGGACCAACTGTCAGTGCAGGGGTTGGTTTCCGCACCAACAGAAGGGTCCCATCATCGTCTCTGTGGAGACGTCCTTTTTCAGCCAAAGAACGGATTTCCTACAGGGAGGGGGGGTTGTGCGATGGAAGGTGAAAAATAAAATTATCGGGGGGGGGCGGGGGGCTCCCGAGGAGGAGATACCGAATGGTCGAGTCACAGGCTGGTTCGGCGCATTGTTCGCGCGCCTAATGCGCGTGTGATTACCGCTCGACGGACTTGCAAACTCCGAGCTACGCTGGGGATGGTACTTCGGGAAGGCGAGTGGGAGGGGCGGCGTCCGAGCTTTGAGCACCAAGGAGAGATGGAGCAGGTTCAGCCGCGACGATGGACGACTGGGCGGTCACGGTGAGGACGAAATGACGACTAAGAGAGGTATATATTACCATTTGTCTGAACTCCTTGCGCTTGCCAGCGCCCGCCACTCACCCTCAGTACGTGTAGCACTCGACGATAGTTTCCTTCGGCAGCTGCTAGGGACCACTGTTGGGGCCACTGTCATACGTTATACCTGGTATACAACTTGGCAGGTAGTAATATTGGGAGACCACACTAGCTCTTACGAACAGAGTCACTGTTGTAGACTAAAATGACTGATATATTATGGTAGTGGTTGGTCGGTATGATTCTAGCCGAGTACGTCAGTAAGTTAACCTGCAGATATGATTCTAGCCGTATACGTCAGTAAGTTAACCTGCAGATATGATTCTAGCCGTGTACGTCAGTAAGTTAACCTGCAGATATGATGCAGAAAGTATCTACAGAGCGGGTAGAGACGTAGCAGACACCTATTCCGTGGTTTGTTTTTTCCCGCCTAGGTAAGCAAATTGATCCTTGCAAGTTTTTCTCGCGTCGTATCATGTAGGGTGCGTACACCACAAGCAAGTCTGTGACCAGGCTAACTTGTTTTTAATTTATCCTCCGGCGGATTGGTAAACGCATCCCCCCATTGCTGCCGTTCATACACGGGTTCAAATGCTGCGCGATAACCATCCCGCCTGCAGCAAAACACGCAGTTGTGCGGATCTTCGATATTGCGAAGAGATGCCATCAATGACAAGTTACTCGAACCTTACGTAAATAGGTTGACTATGGCAGAGGCCGGTTTTAAGCAACAAAGAACAAATTGCGTCGACCATGAATGCTGCATGCCATATTGTCAGTCTGGCCCGAGAGTGCCGGTTTACACAATCAATGCATATTTCTTCTGAGCTGGAGCTCACAACCGGACTTGCCCAGTAGCAATCCAAGCACTTTACCTCTCGATTATCGACAACAGTCGGCCACATACATCGCCAACAGCGTGCACCTACATTGCTATAACGTGCAGGTTTTTACTTGGGTTGCTTGTCGTCGGCTATGATGATCGGGCGTTTCGGGGGCTCGTACGTCTGGGGCCGTTTCGCTGACCGATATGGTCGGGGGCTCGTACGTCTGGGGCCGTTTCGCTGACCGATATGGTCGAATGCCGGTCATTTACTCGGGGCTGTGTTTTCTGGCGCTCCTGTCTGTCGCTTTCGGCTTTTCAACCAGCTATTTCTGGGTTGTTACTTTCCGGTGAGGGGCGCGGTCACGTTTTGTTCCGTTCGGGTCGTTCATCAAGAACTGTACCATCGCTGACTCGCCAACGTCCGCTAGCCGATAGCCCATAGCCTATGTGTCGCAGTGCAACCCAGTAGAGTCTTGCGGCGGTGACCCCATATCAGGTATGTTGTTATGCGTAGTGTACTGTAGAAGTCCGAAGCAACATACCTGGTACCGGTTACACCGCAATGTAGCAGAAGGGCGGTGGGGGGCACCCTTCTTCGAGACTGTGCATCTGAGGACCGAATAACGAGAGACATATACAAAATGCTATAAAACTGATACTTTGAAGTATATGGTTACGTAAAATCGGCATTCTAGTATACCACGTGATACGAAGTAAAATAAAAACAGGCGGCCTTTTTCGAGTCGTTCACTTGAAAAAGGATCTCCAACAGACAAGGAATAAGGTTAGAATGTTGCGTTTTGCCACTCCAGGTTGACTATTCGAAAGCTCCATCGTCGCGTCAGAAGGTTTCTCACGCGAGCATTGAACACAATATTGGCAAATGCCAAGTCTGTGATGTTCAACGTCGTGCCCAAGCAGGCTCCTCACCGGAGCATTGGACGGTATAGTAGCAAATGCCAAGACTATGATCTCCGAGGTTCGCGGACGCCAGCACGAGGTCGTCGGCATGAACTTCGTCACAGGTGATGTCACCGTAGAGCTGCAGCAGGAGGCAAAATTCTACTTGGTATCAGGTATCATATACCACGGTTCAGTGCAGCCGAGAGCAAAACACAGAACCACGTTGCAGTTGCCAGACTTGGAATTGTTGGTGCCACTTTACACTTTGTGCCACGCTCATACCTGATACCGGTGTAGATAAACGTTGCATCAGCACAGTATAGAAAAAGGGCTACATTGCAGAACTGTGTACGTACTGTAGCGGCGTTGCACAATATGTAAAGCTTGAGCAGTACTCTGCTGAGCTCTGACTAAATGCCTACCGTAGTACGGAACAAACTGCCTGGGCTTTGTGCTTAACTGCAGTACGACTGCAACAGTAGAGAAACTGCCGTGAACACTAGTTGTGACACAATTAACGTATGTTAAGGCTAGGCTACGCAAAAGCTTCCGCCTCCGGCTCACACATAGTCTCCTCTCCCACGCACAGATGCCCTGTTTCTACTGAACAACAGTTGGATTAGACACCTACCAGCTGGTGTATTCCGGTACACCTTGCATGTGCAGCCTGTTACACCTAGTGTTGTCTGTTACACCTCGCAGTTGCCTGTTGTTACTTGAATCAATTATCTCAACGATTTGCCGGGTTCGCGCTGACGTCCTCGCCATTAAGGGTGCTGGTCGGTTGGGCTTGTCCTCGGGTCCGGCCTTGGTGGCCTGCTGGCGGAACCGGTGCCTCAACACCCCCACCAAATTTTCGGAGTCGGGGCTGTTCGGAAGGTGATCCGCATGCGAACAGCAGCAGTGTTCTGTCGACGGGCCGTGCTTCCAAAGGCCGCGGGCGCTGTCTTCAACAGCTGTATGTGTTGCTAGTGCTTTCTGGTCGGTTTAATTGTGTCCTTGTCCACCACTTGCACCTTTGACTTTGTCTGTGGGTTTTCACTCTTTGGTCTTCCCGCTCTCTTGAAGCTGGCTTCGATTGGTTAGGGTGAGGGTTGGTGTACTGGTTTGCGCCGACGAGCCCCAGTCGCCTGAGAGAGGGATCTACCCCGTGCCAGCATTCAGCAAGAAAGGGCCCACACACTTACCGCCTTCGTAGAGGGCATCCCACTGGTTACGAAACAACCTAGAACGTGTGCTGCAAGACTCAACGCCCACTTGCGCTCGCTGCAGCCCTGAAGGGACTGTCGGCCCTCAAGTATTGCTGGCTCTTCTCCCGCATCTATGCTGTCTGCCGTCGGCCAAACTCTACCAGGTTCCCGTACTTACTTCTAAACGTCTTCGAGTGGGGTCCTATCCCTGATAGCCCTGCCCCTGGTCTATTTATTCCTCGAAGAGACCCACGACATCGAAGCGGGAGGTGACAGGTAATAACAAGTAATGTTGAGCACGATCGAAGTGAAAGGATTCGCGTTTTGTTTCATGAGAGTAGAGTCATGTGAATGTTGATGGAGTAGTGGAGGATGGTGGCAGTGAGAATAACGTCGATGCCGGCTGTGTGGCCGCCTCGCGTTCCGCCGATCATGTGGAAGGTAATTGTTCCGTGTCGTGATCGGCTGAAGATGACCCTATCGGCAGTCATGGAAAAAATATGGGTTAGATGGTGCTCTTACGGTCCTGCGACGAACGAGTAACCGGTATCTTCTGGGGCAATGATGAAGCGCTAAGGGTCGTAGGAACGGTAGAACGCGAAGTAGCTGTGGTGATTGCAGCTGTAGTAGCCGATGAAGAAGATGTAGCTGGGCTGTAGGTGTCTACCCGCGTCGCTGATATGAGGTCGACGGTGGTGTTGGCGCGAGTACCGTTGTTGCCCTACTTTGTGTCACGGGTTGTAAGGGACAAGGGCTTAGACGAGGTGCTGCTTCATCAGGCTTTCCAGCTCCGTCCCCAACGCTGCCACTCAAAGAGCCTCCTCCAGTTGTCCCATGGCGTCTTGAAGGTTGTTCGGCATACCACCGCTTCCTTCCCCTTCAGTCTATTATTTTATTCGCACGTGGGTGGTGACAGGTACTACCGAATAGCGTTGTTCGTACCCTTCCTGGTGAGGCATTGGACCGCATCACACGGGTGCTGTTTACAGGCGACTAAAACCACCGCTTGTCTCGAAGGTGGTGTTCCTCGATTTATCGCAAGTGCCACCCCTTCAGCGAATATTCCTCAGCTACCGCTTCGTCCGCCTCGGGTGACCGGCTAGACGTGTTGACCGCAGGCGGCCTCCATCACTCGCGTCTCCGGTTACAGCCGTAACGCCGCTCGATACACTTCCACGATCGCGACTAGTCAGCTCAGCGCAGCCTTACAGTATTGCCGGGCCGACTCTGCGCTAACGGGGTTGACCATTCCGAAGGCAGCATCAGAGGTATTGATGAGGTAGAGGGGTGATGTGTGATCCTGGATGTCATCTTCTTGGTTTCACAGCACGTCGTCGTCATTGGTGGTTATGCTATAGGCATTGCTGTTGTCGGCTGTGTTGTTGTAGTCGTTGTTATCGTTGTTGTGGACTTTCAATGTTGGTCGTCTTCGAATCTACTTGTTGGATAATGTCCCCGATTATCCCAACGTTGCAGTCCGACACTCCCCCGATGAAGCGCATCCTGTTGCCCATTGCCCGTCTTGTTCAGAAGCCCAACATTTTGGCGGTCGTGTATTCCATGCGGATTTTTCATTTGCCCGCGGTGTTTATTTTCGTTGCCTCTGAGCCAAGCTCGGGTGTATTCAACTCCACGTCAAACGACTACATCGTCTTGGGTGTACCATCACTTACTTAACTGGAAAACGAAGACAACTCTTCTCGACGCGAGTGACGTCTAAAGCCAGGGTAGTGATACTGCTTCGGAGCGTAGCCTGAGACACTGAGAACAGGTTGCGCCCCAGATCAGGTACGGGCGCGATCGGCATTTTCACGGGCTGCTCCACTCCAGCTTTGCAGATGGTAGCACCAGCGACTATGCATTTTCCATCTCCATATCACTGGTGTTCGCCTGCTAGAGATTTGGCAAGGCTCCTCGGGGGTTTTGGTGATCAGTCAATTTCCGCCTTCGCCCAGGGGGGGCATTGAAGTAGTTTAAGGGCATTCCTCTGTCAACACGTATCATCAATATAACTGTCAAGGCGCTATCGCCGATGAGGTTTTCCTCTGTCCTTGTTGATATCCCGAGCATTTGTTGCCACCATGACGGTGTCTTCGGAGATTTTTCCCAAACAGTCCTAGCGTCGCGATTTTAAGTCCACTGAGGTTATTTGCGTGCTCGCGCGCAGATTTGCGTGCTCGCGCGCAGATGTATCGGGCATGTACTGTGGATCCTCTTACCCCGTGCTTCACCAATTGAGTTGGCGTCATGTGTGGTAGTGGTGGCCAACAGCAAGTGTCCTGCTTCGAAGCCCTGTTCCCCTGGTACCACAGTGCGGTGATGCTCAAAGTTCAAGATAGTTTCGGAAGAGTCCAAGCCTGGACCCCCTGACCACTACGTCTTCTGATACGAATAGTTGTAGTCGTTGTATTAGTTGTAATAGAGGGCAGAAGAGGAGAGAGAGCGGAGCGTTACTCGCAGCTCGGAGCGGAGAACGGAGTGCTCGAACTCTCCACATGAACACACGGGAAAAATCGATATAACGCCGGCGAAGGTATACGCAACCCTCTACAACTTGTAACCGTCGCTGCTGGAACGATCCAAACGAACACCCTCCCTAGCTCTTCACAGCAGTGACGAGACCGAAGATAACTTCAAGACATGCTAGGAACTAAGAACAACCAACAACAGTCCCGCTGGAGGAAATCCGGCCACTGGGTCAAAACCCCCTGTATTAACATGTACTCCAAATCCTTGCAATTGAAACAACGGCCGCATTTCAAACGATGACCATGGCCAGAAAATAAAACGCCAAGTGGTGCCCTACTACCCCACGCCCCTCAAGGTAGCGTAGGGTTAATTTTTCCTCGCACCAGTCGAACATGGTACTCATCTTCACCCTCCGCAAGCAGATTCAACAAGAACCTACGATCAGACTTAAAGGGGGTCGCAGCAAGGGATTTAGTCAAAATACCCGCGTGCTGCTCTTCCGAAACTACGAACTGGATGTCAATCTTCGCAGCACAAAGTAGCCCTCTGACAAACTGACAACGTATGTCCATATGCTTACTCCGAACAGAACTAAAAGGGTTATCAACCAACGCTATCACCCCCTGGTTATCCTCAAAAACCCGAACACATGATCCGCTTAGCTTTGGACACATAAACGACAACGCCGCGTCCATGACAAAGCTTCCTTCACCCCTTCATCCAGGGCAACATACTGTGCTTCTGCTGTCGACAACGTACACCACCTCTCTGCGAACTACTTGCCCAACTAACGGTCGCACTCCCTTGGGTAACTACCGTCCCCGATACCGAGCGCCTATCGTTTGACCTATGAGCACAATTAGCATCACTATACGTAGTCAAATCCAATCCCGAGCCCCGCACAAAAGTCAATCCTATAAACCCGGTCCCATAGAGGTAAACCAAAATCTTCAAAACTGCTTGCCAGCGCCTCTCTGTAGGATTGTGGGAGTGGCGCGCCACAGCACGCACAGCGTTCGAGATGTCCAGCCTCGTCATGGTCGACAGCCACATCAAGCTGCCCACACCCTCCCTGTACAGCCAATCTCCTCCACGTTTGCTCTCCTCTCTTGGACCTAGTTCCACACGGGGGGTCGCGGGAATGTCAGAGGAGGGGTTAGCACCAAACCCTTTAGCATGCTCTCAATACGCCTTCTGCGTAATCTCCATTGTCCCCAATTCCCAGTCGCGTTTGAAAGCACAACCAGCGCACCAAGTCAGTTCGCCGAGGTTTTTCATGGGGACTTCCGTAACTAACGCGGCATGGAAATCTCTGCATGTCTCGTCCGTTCCTGCGATAACGATGTCATCTACATTAATGGCCATGGTCAGTTCTACCTTGCCGTCCATAACCATGCGAAACACTCACGGATCAGACCTACTCTGCTCCATACCGTACTCTACCACGGCCTCTACTAATAATCCGGCCTACTGCCGTTCGCTCTGTTTCAGACCATACAGTGATCTGTTTAGGCGGACGATATTTCCTGGCATGTCACCACACCCACGGGGTAGTTTCATGTATATCTTGGCGTCAAGTATCGCGCAAACAAAAGCTTGTGCGACATCTAGAGGAAAAACCTTCAACATGTTCGTTGGCAACAACCGCCAGAATATTAATTGACGCTGACTATTACGGGGGGCCATAGTGAATAGGACCAAATATTGTCAGTAAAAAAATAGGCAAATATATAGGTTTTTGTGTGTACCGTAAGTCCTATTTACTATGGTCCCCCGTAATAGGGTGTTGGTGCAAACGTTTGAAAGTAATCTACATCCTGCACCTGGCTAAAACCCTTAGCCACACGTCTGGCCTTTGTTTTTACTATCAGGCCATCCTTGTCCGTCTTGTAGGCTAACATTCACTTCGCACCTACAGGTTTGCGACGGGGACGCGGCTTCGTATGTACGGGTCATTTTGTGACCGTCCAACTCGATTTTCATAGCCTCGTGCCTCGCCGCTTTGTACTGAGAACGCTCTACATCTACTACGGACTGCGGGGGCGATTTTACGTCTTCCGGGAAACCACTCGGCATGCACACGCTCAAAACTCCTTTGTTCTCCACAACAGGTCCTCCGGCCATCAAGGCCACTGCGTCGTCCGTCGTCTAGGATGCACGATTCAAGATACTCACAGGCTTCCTGTACCACTTCTACGTTACCGCAAGCAACGCATGTGCGACTCCATCGTCCATCCTTACCTGGTGCACACCAGGTTCACCCTCCAGGCGTCGGCTCTCACTCCGGTTCCGGCCCCGGACTGTTGGAGGGAGCCGAACCCAGCTGCTGAGCTCCCGTACTGGCCTCCTCTACAGGACCGCGGGGGGAACCTGACCGTTCTCTTGGCCTGTGTCGGAGGCTGATGCTGAGCCCGGGTTGCTTGCGGCCCTCCCTGCCGGGACCGAGGAGGCGTCCACGGCTCCCCCTTGACAAACCCAGAGAGTCTCTCCCTCTCGAGGCTGAGGAGGCGTCCATGACACCCCCTTGAGACGAACTCATCGTCTCGGGTGTTTAGGCCCTCCCTAGCGCGGTCGAGGACGCGTCTACCGCACCCCCTTGAAACGAATCCGTGATCTCGGCTGTCCCGTCAACGGCCTTGCCGGCGGCAGGTGCCTGGTGTGCGCGCTCTTGCAGAAACGCGTCCAGGTCAAAACCCCACGTCACGTCGAGGTCGTTCAAGTGAGCCTGACCGTCTTCCAGCTCATCCACCACCCCCCTACCACCTCGACCCGACGTGCTCACGTCGTCTGCCTCGAACCCCCCCCCCTTTCGTAGACAGGGAGTCATTCACCTTGGCAGGTACAGGTGGTGCAGGCGACACGCGTTGCCAGATGACATTTCGCGTGCTTCGCACGGTGCGCCGCCTCATCAGTACTCGTACCGAGTCTCGGAGGTAGTTGGGTGCAGGGCCATGGTAAAAACCCTCTTGTGCTTTCGCCTGTGACTTGTTTTCCCTCTTCACCTTGAAGTAGCCAGACTTGAAAAAAGGTAGTAATACTACCTGGGGGGGGCTAACATGCCACATCTCACGCGGCGACTTGCTCTCTGGGTTAGCTGTCGTTGCTGTGCTGTTCAAGGCGCCACACGCCTAGTGGGACGCTTCCGCCCACACCGATACAGTGGCCGGGAGTTGCGCGCCAGGAAAAAGCTCGTGAGCCTGGATTCGGCCCGCCATTGCGGCCGTCTCAATCAAACCTAGCCCGCGCTCTGCTACTGCCCTGAATTGGGGACTGTCGGCCGTCGTACATTCCTGCTTGATCCCTCGTGATATAAACAGGTCTCCAAACCTTCCCCGCGGAATTCACCACCCCCATCAGATCGGACGATTACCACCATAGAAGGCACACCGTCTGCACGAGAATCCGCGAGAAATTGCTCGAACAATTCGGCGGCGTCCGACTTGTGCCGCATAAAGAACACCCACGTATACCGTGAAAAACCATCGCGCACGGTAAGACTATACCGCTTTCTCCCGAGGGACTTTACCATCTTAGGTTCACTCAAATCCACAAAAACTCTCCCCAGCTTATTATCTGCTCGTGTGTGTGTGGACTGCTTAATACATTTGCGGGGGGCTCCTCGTCATGGAGCACCCTCTGCACTCCTGCAGCTCTCCCTCGAGGACAATCCCTTGCTGCTCCGCGACCTTGCGGAGTAGTACTTCGTGGGAGTGTACAGCCTCCCAGTGATGGCTGTTGGGTTAAGCGCAAACCTGTCGGGCACTTGCCCCGGGGTGAGTACAGCACAAGTATTTTCCCTGCAACTGCGGTTGACCCGGTAGCCGTACAGGCTGTAAAGGGTCCAACTCAGCGGAAACACGATCGAACGCTCCGACTTGAGCCTGACTACAACCCCCATGGGGCACCCTTCGAAATTGTGGCCGTTTTTGACGAGAGCGGGCAGGGAGAATAGATGGTAGCGGAGATGATCCGGCAGGTGTGCAACGTTCGTAAGCAGCCCTTGCACGAGACCGTTTCCGGACCGAAAAACAACGTTTGTGTCACCGTAACCTTCTATCGATCAAGTGGATCCATCAGCGATTCGGAGTTTAGGTGGCATTCTCGATGGTTGATCATGCAGTCTGCTGAGGGCCATCATGTGAATAGATGCACCACTATCGCATATCCAGGCCTCGTATCCTACTTGCCAAGCCGACTCCTCTTCACCCGAACCATCACTGCACTTGCATGTCTCTTCGGCGTTGAAAGCTGAAGCCTGGGCCGTACCTTTTTCTTGGTCGTCGTCCCTCGCCCCAATCTCGCTCGCCACCGCCATAACAGGATCTTCTTTCGACGTGGGGCACACATCAGCGGCGTGCCCCCGTCCGTTGCATCCGCAGCACAGCTTCACCGTGCAGCTTGCAACCTTATGGCCCTTCTTGCCACATTTAGGCACCTCCCTGCGAAGGTACCACATTTGACGGTTTTGGCGCTGTTGCCATCGCTGCCGGTAGTTGCGGTCGAGTCGCCACCGGATTCACCGTTGAGGTATGGGTACCTCTCTCCAGCCCTCCCAGGCTGATCTGGCTGACCCCTTGGTGGGCCAACCTCGACAGACAAAGTTTCGCCGCGTCCCGTCGCTACGAATTACACGAATAATGTTCGCACAAAACCGTATCATCTCCTGCTGTGGAGTCTCGTACAGCATTGGGTATTGCCCTTTGTGAGCTCTCCCCTACAGCAGCGTTACCCTCAGCGCTGCCGGACTCCGATCGACCAATAGCTGCTTCAACAGCAGCAGTAGTATTTGTTACTCCAGCAGTGGGTACTGCCCCTCGTGGGATTTCCTCTGCAACAGCAGTGATTCCTACCTCTGTGGGACTCTCTCGTACAGCAACGCTGCCTTCAGCGCCGCCTGGCTCCGATGTACCGTTGTTCCTGACGAACTCCGTCATCATGCTCGTCATGGCATACATCATCGATGCCTGCCTATACCCGGTAGGCTCCAACGCCAGCTTGGACTCGCGTCGCAGCTTTTAAACTCCACTCGAAGAATCGCGCTCAACGTGAGCCAACCTCTCCGAAGACATCGTTGGCTCCTGGTACCAGACTTTAAACGTTCACGTCGCTAGTGTGTTCGTAGAGTCCAAGCCTGGGTGCCCTGACCACCGCGTGGTCTGATGAGATTGTTTGTAGACGTTGTATCACCGGACAGAGGAGGAGAGAGAGAGCGGACCGTAGCTCGCAGCTCGGAGCGGAGAACGGAGTGCTTGAACTATCCTTATGAACACACGGAAAAAATCATAATAACGCCTGCGAAGATGTACACAACCCTCTACAACTTGTACAAGTCGCTGCTGGAACGAATCAAACGAACAGTTAGCGTTACCGTTGTCGGCCCGCGCGAAACGGCCGCCGGTATCGGACAGAGGCTTGATCATAACGAGTGGGGGGCGGAAGTGAGTACCACTGCTGGGACCAAGGTATGTTCGAGGAGGCAAGGGTCGCCCGGTGAAGGCTCTCCCTATCCTCTCCGGCAACGGTTCGCCGCCGCCGTTTCCTGTACCCGAGGCTGGCGATTGTCCGTGCCAAGCTGTTTGTCCAAATGCTCGGCCTACCAACCACGCTCTGCGGATGCATCGGCAGAAACATTGCACCGAGACTGGGTTCCTGAGATGAATCAGGAGGACGCTCCTAAATCGGTGCTATTTCACTCCTCAGCCGGCCGAGTGAAGCGGTCCGAGAGGTTCTTGTCTCGAGGATCGTGACCTCATCCTTCTCGTGCCTTCTGTATACGTAGTATCGCTTCGCATACCACATATCCTTATACATATGCACAGTAGATAAGCTGGTAGGTGTAGTAGTAGAACAGTATCCTTGACATTTTGGTTCCACCAGACAATGCCACACAATGTAGTATCTATTTGTTTCTGCGTGAGAGCGAGGCGACGCACCGGGTATTTGCTTGCGTCAACAGACCTGTTACCGCGTACGGTGGCAAAACCAACAACAACGAACGACAGAAGACAGGGTGGGGGTGGGCAAAAGGAGATGAGGAGTGGCAAAGAGTTGCGGTGGTGAGAGATAGTCCAGGAGAGTACAATCGGAGAGGTCGAAGGGCGACAAAGGGATCCAAAGCTCGTTTCCTCTCAGCGCGTGGTGAGTTCAGCTTGTGAGGGCAGGACCGGGCGATTACAAAGTTTCGAGGAAACCGGACGCTCTGCCGGACCTGCGTTGGTGCTGGAGGGGTGGAGAGGGAGAGGTGGTTCGTTTAAGGGAGAGAAGCGGCCCGATTGGCGTGGGGTTGCGTGGCGCCGTTTGGAGGAAGCCCGTGGCAGGAACTCTGGGGGAAGTAGAGGGCGTTGGTATGGATTGCACTGAGGAGGAAGAACCTGTACAGTAACAGCAGTTGAGATACGGGTAGTTGAAGAGCCCTTTGCCTCAACCCCGCCCACCCTTCGACTCGCCCGTGCCCCTGGTCATGGTGTTGTTCCCGTCGTTTCTGCTGAGTATGGATCAATCAAAAACAAAATTGGCTCGGGTGGTTTGCTTTTGTTTTTTGTTGTTTCGTTCCATTTTGTGTGCGTGCACATGGATTCACGTAAACGATTATCGTGGCCCGCTCACCATGCCTTTGTTGCCTCCGGCGAACGGGTGCTGCTGTTGGAGTACTTGTCACGCTGGGATGGCCTTAGGTTTGCGGCTCCGACACGGGAGATGAGCCCGCTATGAGAGTCGTTGCGTCGGCGCCACTGCCGGGGCCCTGGGGTTGACAGCTTTAGCATAGAACGTTGTATATATCAAGCGAGGCAGGACTGAGGGTGTCGGAGTTGGGATGGAGCGTGGATTGGAGGTTATTGAAATCTGAGGCGGGTGGAAGGCCCGCCACGGGGGGATTGAGTAAAGACAGGGAGGTCGACCGGGATTTGAGGCGTTCCGTTTGGTGAAGATGGATAAAATTCAAGGTGGCAATTTTGAGACGGAGGGGGGGCAGGGACAGCTCGGTTGCAGAAGGAAAATGGCCCAAATGGCGTGGTATCTGGGTGGCGGTCTATTGGGAGTAGACGCGGGAAGGCTGCTAGTTAGAGAGCGTTGGCTTTTGGCAATCCGGAGGGGGAAGAGCGCGATGGCGAGGTCCCGGGGCAAGGTGCTTGCCTTTTCGGCGATTCGATGCCGCTAATCACAGTGCAGTAGCTGCCCACCTGCTCCCCTCGTATCCGTTTGCTTGTGTCTGTGTTTGGTCCCCTGTTTGTTTCTTCGCTGTTTTCTCCTCTGGGCGCTGGATGGATCGCTGTTAAACGCTGGGGGCACCGCTGTGGGCGGGTGCACCACGAGAGCAGCTGAGGCACCGCTGTACGATGATCAAAGTATCGCCAGAGTGGAGTGGCCCCCTCGAGGTAGCGTCGCTTCGGGGGGACTAGTTTGGGGGAAGGGAGGTCTCGGGGAAGGAAATCTTGGCCATTATAAACCAAACACAGGGGGTAGGCCAGCGACCGCAGCCGCCCGATGAGATGGACAGGGTTCGCAATCACCAATGGAAAATCGACTCGGGAAAGCTGGAAACGGGTAGCTGTGCTTTCGTTAGGGCCCCTTTCATATCGGAGAGGGCACATCGACAAGGTTCGGGGAGTGAGTGCGCGAGGAGAGTGGAGACGAGGCGCAAGGCAGAGCGAGGGCCACACCTGCGAAACATGGGGACACCGGGAGAGGGAACGGCTATGGGGCCTCACGGAAGGCCCAGATCGGTCGGAACCTGAAACCCCCTGATCGCCACTCCGTCGCCTAATGTGTAGGGATCGTTGGCGACACGCTTGCCAGTGGGGAACTGACGGTGAAGGGCTCGGACGGCGTGGTCCCCCAGGCGTGTCCCTGTACCAGGCATTTCCAAATGGCCCGCGACACCCACGATGGGGATAGCGTGCACGCATTCCCCCTTGGGTGCAAGGCGGCCGAACAGCAGTTGGGGCACCCGCGAATCTAGCACCGGACAGCGCTCCCTCCACGACCATGGCCGGACAAGATGTGGCTCACCCACTTGTGGGCCGCGGTTCGTACGATTATTCCAGCGTGGAAAGTGCTGGGGCCAGCAAACCGTCCGCACACCGGGGGGGCTACCGCACGATATGTCATTTAGGACGCCACAGGCGGGAGGTAGGCCGCCATGAGCATCCACGGTAGGCTCAACGGCTGTTCTACGGTAGGTGAGAGAAAGACGGCACACGGCTGCCTCGGTGCGGATAGGGAAGCCGACAGGGGGTGCATTGCTCGAGTCATGGGGGTAGCAAAAACAGCCGTCAGTCGAAGAGCAGTAGGAGGAAGCCGGGGGGCGGGAACCCGCGACAGTAGCGATACGCCCAGCGGCGGTGCTGCCTCCGGTTGGACGCATGCCACGGACAACTATTGCAGCCAGGAGGAGTAATGAGGCGCGCGAGCGAAGCGATCCTTTTTTACTTGGTTTTTAACCAAGGAAAAAAAGGCTCTGGATAGCGGCTCGGATACGAGGGTAGGGTGCCTTGTTTTGAGTTTTTCTGTATGTGTGTATGTGTGTGTGAGTTGGTGTTTGTGATTCAACATTTGTTTGGTCCACCTTTCACCCCCGCGCTCGACGCACACGCCACCAAATCCAGTCCCCGCGGGCTCTGTGCACGCACACACACGCAAGACACTTTCTCGTCCTGGTGGGGTGGAAAATCGTTCACAGTTTGTCGAGCTAGGTGCGGCAACATGTGTAGGCGCATTTCTGTGCTGGGCCGTGTTCAAAATACAAAATCATAACGGTATTTTTGTGCCTGCCAACAGCAGGCAGACTGTGCCTGTCTACAGCATGCACACAGTGCATTGCTCGAGTCATGGGGGTAGCAGCAACAGCTGTCAGTCGAAGAGCAGTAGGAGGAAGCCGGGGGGGCGGAACCCGCGACAGTAGCGATACGCCCAGCGGCGGTGCTGCCGCCGGTTGGACGCATGCCACGGACAACTACTGCAGCCGGGAGGAGTACGGGGATGAGAGGACCAGCACTCGTGCCAGGGAGGTGAATATAACAGCCACTAATAAAATAGCAGCAGGAGGAGAGCCGGGCTTCCACTGCAGCCGCGATGGGCTCAGCGTTGATCCCGCTGCCGGTGGAACATGTCGGTAGCCGACTACACCGGTATCAATAAGAGCGACGGGGAGGGGGGCAGCACTCATACCAGGGCGGCTACAGCAACAGGCGTTAATCAGGACGCAACAGAGTATGGAGTTCGACCGTTCGCGAGAACGCGCCCCGTGACGCTTCCGCTGCCGGATGGACGCGGGGGGGCAGACGAGCGCGCCCGCATGGATGAGGCAGGCGACGGAAGGACCAGCCCCTGTGTCAAGGGGGCCACCGCGACAGCCATCGGTCGGGGCGCAGCATCAAGAGAGTCGCCGGCCCGCTAGGGTTACGATACCGCCAGCCTTGGCCCCACTGCCAGTTCGGCGTGGACTACCCCGGCATGGATGAGTCAAAGGAATTGGGTCCAACCCTCGGGAGGAGAGGGCTCCAATTGCAGGCGTCGCGATGATCGGTACTGGTTGGGCGTGAAATGGGTTTTCTTCGCCAACCGTCCTCGGGGTTCGGCGACATCATGCATGATCAGGCGATCAACCTTTGCCGCCGACGTGCGCGCGGTCTAGGCACCGCTCGACATCGCCTCCGTGAAGGAGAATCATCACCACTTGCCCCCGCCCCAGCCGAGATTTTAACGCGTCAGGGACGGTCTGTTTCCCGTCCGTCGGGCACTTTGAAGCGCTCGCGTCAGTGGCCTCGGATCATCCTTGCCGGAGATACCCAGAGACAAGAGGCCTGGACGCGCCAGGAAGGGGCGTTAGTCGTCCGCTTCCGTTGTCCACCGTCGTCAAGAGATGCTGAACAGTGGGCCCGTTTTCGGGCGCGAGACCCCTAGGGTTATGACAGCGTGTATCGAGCCCATGTCGACTATATCGTCCCTCACACTCTGCTTAAGGCTCCATCATCAATGACGCTGGACCAACGGTTGAGGCTTCCGACGGAAAGCAGGCCCGAAAGAGATGACAATGGCAGCGGTGTGACCTGCAGGGCCGCCGCGGGAACGAGTGAAGGCGGGTAGCCGGCCCTCACACCCGACAGCGGGGAAAAAAAAAACCACTGGAATGCCTCAAGGTGGAAACGGGAACAGGGGGGGTGACGATCGTTTGGGCTTGTCCAACCGCGACGGGATTAAGCGCACCCGGACTCGGGACACATCGTCCACAGAGGTAGACGGGAGGTACGTCCCTCTCTTACCACTCGGACCCGTGCCGGGAGCCCAGTATGCTGCTCGCTCCGTCGCAGCATGCTCTGGGGAAGGTGCCCCACCCCGTCTAGTTCCGTGCGACACCACGGGACTAAGGCAACACCCACTGGAAATGGCTGGAGAGTCACGCCACGCTACGGTTAGAGGTTCCACGTTCGAGCCCAAACATGGACGGCCAGTGGCCTCGCCGCACTCACAGCAGGTCATCTCGGAGAAGTCATCGCAAAGTCAGCCGCTGCCACCACCGCTTCGGGGACGCAAGCACCCGCCCCGTCGGCGACGCCGGAATAGCAACCAGCTACGCCCCTGTCTCAACGGCCACCGTTGCGGTCGATTGTGGGCCTGTGTTGTCCCTCTTTCAACGATGCAGCACACAGGAGTGCTGTTGGGCCGTGATTGCTGGATGAAAGTTTCTGGGCGTTTCTATCGCTCCCTGCCCCCTCGCGCATTCGACCACCGGACTCCTGTTTTTGTTCCTAGCGTTCTCGCCTCGGACGGCGGCTTCCACTTTCGCTACGACGGCGCAGTTGGCATCATCTTGTCTAGTGAGCCGCAGCTGCTCTTTATTCACTTGGTCCTCACACGTCAATATATCGTCGATAAAATGCCCCAGCCAGTCGTGATTTCTGCTGATTAATACTTCGTCGATTTTGGTCGACAGATCTTTCCCCCCGTACCTTCCCGGAATTTCGCACACCTCGTAATTGCGTGTACCTGTTGACGCGTTCGAGAGTGATGGCCGCGGCCCGTCCCTTTTCGATTATCACAAACATGCCCCATGTCTCTACCCTTTCGGACCCACCCTGCCTGGTACAGCAGCCCTGCCTTCGCCCTCATCTGGATTGCTCAACTGCTTGACTCCTGATCAACGCGCGTTGCCCCTACGCCTTTGAGATCTCCTAACGTTTTATTTGGGCGATATCGCATTCAAGTTGCATGGCCCAAATTTGACCCCTTGGCCATCGAACAGTTGGCGGTACCTGAGGTTTGGTAGACGGCTTCCAATCTATTATGGGGTTTGGTTTTTGCTTTGCTGCCATTCGAGATTTCGATCTCTGAAGTCAGTGCGCCCGCCACTCCCCGGCCCTATCGTCGTGAAAACGATTGCCAAGGAAGTTGGCGCCCTTTCAGAGAGTTTCCTCTCAGCAGGTCTGATCCAGAACTCAATTCCTCCTCATATTCGTTGCTGGTGGCCAGTTCAGAACAGACTGGACGCATTCGGATCGCGGTAAGCTTTTAGGAGCTCAGTAAAATCAGCAATCTCAGCCAGCCGCAACTCTCGCGTGGATCAGAATCTGGACTCTTTGGACAGAGGGCGTGTTTTTCCCTCTTCGATCCGGGGGCTCCCCCTCATCAGATACCCGTGCACAAGAAGATACGTTCCACCCACGGCGCGTCGCACCCCTACCGACATCTACGAACGAGCTTGCCATACCTCAGGGTAGCGGTGCATCACCCCACTGGCTCGTCAAAGTTGTCAGTGGCGTCACCAAGAGTCTGGAGCAGATTTCTCCCTACCTCGTTCTCGACACACTTTTAGAAGATGCATTATCTCTTCGAGCAACTGTGCAGGCACAAGATCAACCTACCCCCCTGCAAAGTTCAGCTAGACGCTAAGCACGCCGATTTTCTCCGCCACTCCACTTCTAATCCTAACCCTAACCCGCAGGTATTCATCCGAACGTAGAGTAAAAGGCAGTTTTGACCCAAGTGCCTATGCCTCGCGACTTGAAGTAGTTTCGTCTCCTTCTGTTAGGCGCTACAATATCATCCATAATTCAACCCCCAGCGAGACATGTCCTGCGGTATCCTCCCGATCACCTTCCTTTTCAAAAGCGTTGCCAAATTTACGCTCACGCTCCACATGGAGATCACTGTTCGCGAACGGACCGCTGAGCTCTCCGCTCCGTTCGTTTTGGCCTTCCCCGACTGGGACACTGTCGCAGACGGCTCTCGCCCTTTCCGAGTGTACTCACATGCTAGTACTTATATGCTAGCATCAATAATATTGGTGCTAAGCTTGGGCAGGAGTAGCCCCACGGCTCCGTGCGACCGGTCCCCTGCGCCTGTCGCGCTACCTTCGACACGGAGGGACCCTGAACTACGCTCGACTTGGAAGCATGCAGCCTTGTATGAGCCGTCAGGCTTCTTTGAAGCTTTCTTTGGGGCGCGAAATCCCGCATATGTTAGGACCACAAAGCGCTGGAGAATGTTGCCATAGCTGGGGCCACAGCTCGTAATTTCAGCGTTGGCTCAAGTGCCTCGCCGCTGTCGACTATCCATTCAAGTACAGCAAAGGGGAGGCTAATGGTAACGCCGATGTCCTCTCCTTTACTTCCTGCCACAACCTACCACTGAGTACTACCGCAGCGGTTGTAGCTGACTCACCCCCGTGAACGATGGGGTCATATACATCATCCGGGGCTGCGGTTTGCGCGTTCAGTTTTCTCTGGTTTCCGGCGTCGTTCTCGGTAGCCTTTTGCGCCGACCCGATAGGGCCAGTTTGGTTGGGTTCGTTTTCATGTATCCTGAGTTTTGCGCTTTGAGCACACGCGGGCCACCTATTGGGGTTGGCGACCCTTCTGCTCCTACGGGGAGATTCGTCGCTCGTGATTCCTTCACTTTTGTCACTACCAGTCATCGCCATCCCGGCCATGAGACCAGTGTGGCTGCCGTTGACACCGGCTTCACTTCGGTTTCTGCCGTGCCCTCAATGAGGCGTCCGGGGTCCGCAGAAATTTCCACGTCCGCGATAGCTACCGCCTAAACATAGTAGATCCTCTGCGACGAATCAAGAACACAGAATGCAGAACCCGTCGTGATCGGCGATATCCGGTCGTATCGGCCGCCTTTGCATCCCGGCCCTCCGGTCCCTCCGCAGCCTCCGGCTACCGGTACACTGCCGTCTTCGATTCAAATTTCTCATTGAATGCGCCGTCGGGCAGCCCCCGCCACAGGCGCCGCGCGACTTGCTATCAACTATAGGTTCAGACCCGATGCGCCCTTTGCTCGTCGGTTCGACGGGCCAGCACCTCACCGCGTGTTCTTCACCCCCATTGACCTTTGGCCATCGGTAAATGACCCACCTTACCTGCGCTCCAACGCCGGCCCCGACGGTATCGAATGCGTTCGTGCGCAACAAGGCTGAACCTTTGAGAGCTCCGCTATGAGACCCCCGACCTCCTCTGAAACTCTCTCCGCCGCTACGGCTGACTTGGACACCCTAGGCGCTGCCACCGAATAACAGTTTGACGATCCCACTGCGCGATATTCTCAAGCCGATCGGGAACGGAAGCAACAGGCAGAGTCTATGTACCATGTCACCATCAGATATATTCTTCTCGGCCGGCCACTGGCCCTGCCCACCGAATTTTTAACGCGTTTCCACCCGCATCAGCGCCTCTCCTTTTTGGGCATCACGGATATTGCTGGAAATGGTTGGTTCCATACCACCTAGGATGGCATCGTTCTGCTCGTCCCTAGACCTACCCCCGTTTCCTCCTCTTTGGTCCCAGCAACCAGGGGAATGCCCGGCTTATCTCAGAACGACGGGCCTGTCCGCATTTACGCACCACTGCTCTCGCGCCCATCGATCGTACACGCTTGCAACTGAACGGATCCGTGCTACCTGAACTCCACCAGCGCAAAACGCTTGCTCGAACGGTTTCATTGTTGGGTTGGTATGAGCGCTAGGCACTCTACCGTGTCTTCGCAACTGTCTGGATCACCCAGCACGGAAATCATCTCGATGCCGCTGCCTTTGGGGCCCAGAATCGAGGTCAGCGTCGACTCTTCCGCCCACCATACGGTCACACCCCGGATATAACTCCTACATATTGATATTCGCAGACGTTTCAGCAGTCGCCTGGACTCACCCGCTGTCACTGCTGCCGAATTCACGACCAAAGGCACTGCTAACGTCGTTCCCACCGGTCCACCCCCTCCGAGAGAGCCCGCAGGGCATATGCTTGCACAGCGACCTCCAGTTGTGCCCCAAGTTTCACACGCTGCGTTTGATATTTTGGGCGTTCGAAAAATCGCCACCAGCTCCTGCGACGCCAAGGGCAACGGCAATGTGGAGCGTCTGAACCACACGAAAGCGCAAATACTGGCTATGGTCTTTCGGTGAGCACCAAACGAAAAATAGGGTGAGCAATTTCCTGGCGTAGAATTTGCCTTCAACCACTCGGTCATTGCAGCCACCGGATTGGCTCCCGATGAGGTATATACGTGTCCATCTGCAGTCTCCCACGTCTCCCTCTCAGGTTTTTCCCAGGCACCGAGGCCGCCAGGCATCAGACTTGCCCGGGGCTATGGTAGCTCACACGTTGCAGCCTGATACGGTATAATTCGTGCGTATCATGCTCTCACAAATATCGCGTTGGCCAACGAACCTGCACCCCTTTCGACGCCTCTCGGCAGGTTCCCGACGTGGTTGTCGGAACCGTAGCATGGGCATACACAACGGGCCGCCACCATCCGCGACGGTGTGAAGGCCGCCGACACAGACGTGCACCTTCGCAAAGTCAAACGTTCGCGAATTCGGACGGGCCTTGACAAGAGTTTTGGCGTTTGCTCCTGCGCCCCCGGCGACAAAAGTTGATGGGTCCCCTCTTGGTACCGAGCTCCTACATTTTGACCTGCATTCGGACATTCCCGGCGCAGATGCACATCGCCGAGTGTCCGTGGGGCGCTGCAGCCCCTGTCCTGACCCCCGGGACAATAAATACATGGCGGAGGATTCATAGTCCAGGCTGACTCAATACATGCTTAACGATCTCACCAATAAGTTCCCCCAGTATCACGTCACCCGGGACTATGTCCCGGCACCCCTCCAACGACTTGAGTTGGAGAAGATCACCGGCTACCAATCGGTCCGCTTTGTCGAGGTGGATGGCATCGCAATGATCTGCGAGTCATATTGGAGACAAGTCTTTCGCCCATCTTTCGCCCATCTTGGGAGAGGGAAACGGACCTCAAGCCCCGCTCGTGCGGTTTTTTTTCTCTCGGTTGCACCTGCGCTCCGAACCACCACCGCTAAACGCAAGGCCTGCACCGCCAACTGTGAATGGGCGATGCACAACGGAAACTTGCTGGGGCCAACAACGAGCGTTTACTGGTACTCGGCTACCACGCGCTACAGCTCTACGATGCTTCTGGGTGGAGCCAATTTGTGATAAAGCAGCTACAGCGGCGACAGTTTATGGTGGCTACGCTCAATCAGCGGCCCTACGGCCACCGACGGGGTGTATTTGGTGTGTTTTCTGGACAACCTGGAACCGATCAGCCTTCCCCTCCCTCCAGATCGTCACTCAACTTCGATAGGGGCCGTTCGGCGTTCCGAATGGCTGCAAATTGACGTGTGTTGCTCCTTTTTACGGGACATCCAAAGCAACGTAGAAGAATCTCGAGGGGCGGGCGTGTGCAGCTGACTGACGTTCACGCCACCTTTGCGCTCGATTGTTTCCCATTTTTTATGTGGGTCTTGGGGGTCTGTTTCCTGTGCCATGTCGCGCTATCGAAGTCGGTTTCCACTACGGTTGTGCAAGGTCTGCGAACGACGTCCACTCCGATTCTCGTGCCGATTTCCTTACTTACGTGGTCCTGTAGTGTGCCGATCGTTTTTGAGGCCGCTCCAGGTTCTTGTAACTAGCTTATTTTACTGCTTCGTGTTTGAATCTCGATCATTTGCCGTTCGTCTCGTGAATGTTTCGTTCTCTCTCCCTTTCCGCCCCCCCCCCCTCCTCCCTCGCTGGGGACGTAGCGGTAGCTTGAGTTGTTTCGTGTTCATAATGCTTTTCTTCCATTTTCAAGGATACACCCCCCCCCCCTATTTTATATAGGATGGGTTGGCGTCGGTTGGCAACGACACTGTAAAACATGCCGCTCACTACGTGAGCTAGACAACCAGGGTACCGTTTTTTTTTGTTTTTTGTTTTTGGCGGTCGCCCACAGCCGGTTGTCGAGTTAGATCATTTGTGCGAGGTAAAGAACCTTTACTTCGCACAATGGTGAATGATCGTATCACTCAAGGTAAGGCACCCAAGAGGCAGTCACATCGTACTCCCATTGCTGTCTCTGGAAATGCCTACACCGGAAATTAAATCAACTCATTGAAGCTGTCGTCCATATGCAAGTCCGCCTCAAAAGTGGTTCTTAGTAGGATGCAGCTCACCCTTCACGCGACTCGCCAGACACCTCACGGCGCTTCGCGCTTGGTGCAAGCAATGTCTGCCTGGTCGGTGAAAACCCGACATGCTCCGTCCCGGCATTGTAGGGATGCGAGGGTCTATGGTCATACGACTACGGCCATGCATGAGATCGAGTACATCTCGCCTATCGAGTACACCCCCCCCCCAACCTGCGCCCGCGCGCGCTGGAGATGTGGCGGTAGTCCCGGTGTTTGCATCTGTATAACCCCTCACGGGTAGTCGTCCTTGCTTCCTTCTTAGCTTACGACTTTCCTGCAGGAGGCATCGTGGTCTCGCAGGGTAGAGGTGTGACGGTGGGCTCTGAGGAGTGGCATCTTCGGTTCATGTTCTAATAATAGTGCGTGGAAGCGGCCTTTCCCAGAACATTCCACACTTCTGCCTGTACGGTTCATCAGGGTGAACTACAGTAGTGTTCTTCTGGATTGCGCCCTGAAAGGCCTGTAAAGGCCCAGGACTAGGAACATGGAAATAATGAAGTGCTTTACTTTGAATAACTATCCCCACCGGAAACAGGGGTTCCGGGCAAGGTAAGAGCAGCGGGCCGCCCGCTTTTGAGACTTATATCGGAGCCCTCACACTTCGACAGTACCAACATTTTCTAGCAAGCAAGCAAGCACACCGCGCAGGACACGCGATTTGTGAGGGACAACGGCCACGTTGTGTTATGATGATGATGATTATAATGATGATGATGATGATGATAAGGATAATGATGATGATGATGAGGATGATGGTGATGATGATGACGATGATGATGATGAGGATGATGGTGATGATGATGATGATGATGACGATGATGATGATGATGGTGGTGGTGGTGATGATGACGATGATGATGAGGATGATGCTGATGATAAGGATGATGCTGATGATAGGGATGGCGCTGATGAGGATGATAATGGTGGTGATGGTGATGATGACGTCGTTCTCGATCTTGGACTTCAAGTCTGTTTTGATATGCCTCGCGGGACACCGGCTCTCCCGACACGCCACCCGACCTCCCGCGGCGGCACGCGATACGAATACGTTCCAGGCTACCACGTGAGAGGAACTAAACATCACCAAAACAAAACCAAAAACTTTGCATGACTTTTACGCATTGATAGTGCGTATACTACCATGTATGTGTAGAGGAGTTGCGAGGGAATCTTCGATGACGTGAAGTGTTTTTTTGCTTGATAAATACGTGGTATATAAGAGCAGCTACTACCTAGAGGGGAGTAAAGATGTATGAATTTAACCAAGTAACCACTTGAGCTATTGATAATATCGGTAGGAGGCGTTATCTACTGGAGGTGACGTAGGTACGTAGAGCAGTTTCGTGCCACAGACATGCATGTTTATATAAAAAACAGAAAAAAAGAAGAAAAACATCCGCGAGATCGAGGATTTTGTCGAAACTTATGTGTGATATAATCAAATTTACGATGCTATTGTAGCAACAATGCCAACGCTGTTAAGCGGCCGCACCGGCCGCATTATCTCCCTCCTGGCTCCTGGCAAATGTTGTATACCTTCTGGTATTGAGTCACCCCACGGTAGGGGTTGCACTGTTTGGGCCAAAGATTTCTGACCGAATGAGTTCCTTTAGTGAGGAACTACCCGTTAGGATGAAAACTTTACTCGCATATTCGTTTCAAGACTATTAATAGCGCATTCTAGTGCCGGTCGGGTGGCACAAACTAATTTCTTCCAAATATTGTATCGGGTGAGATATTGAGCTCCTAATGTGAGGGGTTCAGGAACTTCTGGTGCATCCCTACTACTGTGGGATGGCTCAAATACGTGGTATATATGACCAGCTACTACCTAGAGGGGAGTAAGGATGGTTGAAATCAACCAAGTAACCACTTGAGCTATTGACAATACGGATGGACGTATTTATATCGGTAGGAGGCGTTATCTACAGGAGGTGACGTAGGTACGTAGAGTAGTTTCGTACCACAGGCATGCATGTTCATAAAGAAACTGAAAAAAAAAAAAAAAACATTCGCGAGATCGAGGATTTTGTCGAAACTCATGTGTGATATCTTCAAATAAATTACGATGCTATTGTAGCAACAATATCAACGCTGCTAAGCGACCGCACCGGCCGCATTATTATCTCCTTCCTGGTACCTGGCAAATGTTGTATACATCCTGGTATATTGTTCTTGCAAAAAAAAATATTTTCCGCAGCAGCCATACTATTTCTAGTATGCCAATAGTTGCCAATGAAACACGGCTCAGGGGAAAAGGCGTACCTCCCGAACAAGCCTGAAGAACCACATCCCTCCAGTAATAGAAGTTGGAAAAATACTTACATTCATCCCACTATTTTCTTGGCGACTATTACGGGGGACCATAGTTAACAGGACCTATGGTATACATAAAAACCTATATGTTCAAGCATTTTTACCAACAATATTTGGTCCTGTTAACTATGGCCCCCCGTAATAGCAGATGACTAAAAGTACGCCTGGTTGTGCTTGCATCCCGTAAGGCTGTTGTTGTATGTTAGCAACTCTGCAGCCCCCAGCCCATATAACCACGTTGCAATGCTCGTGTTTTACGGAACGCGGGGCTCCGTTAGAGACTTGCAACCGGTTATTACACGAGTGCTTGGCATTGTCGCCGGTGTTCGATAATAGACAACAACATCGATCGGTGGTGGCAGAACTTTTCAAGTTGATGATCAATAGCTGGTGGAGTGCTATTTATAACGGAAATCTCTGAGGCGTTTTCAGGTTGAATACTGCGTCGAAGCAATCTGGCGTTGGCACCGAAACCGTTGCTGTGAATTAGTCTTTCCTCAAGCATGCCGGAGTATGTCCCTTAGGCTTAACAGGTTTGGCGCGAGAGGTATGATGTTTCCCGGATGGCGTGTTTTCTAATAATCTCCCTTGAGCTTAACAGGTTCAGCGCGGGAGGTAAATTGTTTTCCTAACTCTGATGATGTACCAGTGTATACTACGTCTGTAGAAATAGTTAAAGCTTCTGCTGCTGAACCGATTTTTATATTCGTAATAGAATAATTTTATAAGAAAAAGGGGGGAAACGACGTGCCTCCTTAAGATAGTCACAATATTATGTTGTTGCGCATCTGCGACGACGGCATTAAAAAAGGCGCCGTCATACTAGCATGGGGGGCCGTAGTATATAGGACCTAATATTGTTAGTAAAAATAGGTAATTATCTAGGTTTTAATGTCTACCATAGGTCCTATTAACTCTGGCCCCCCGTAATACTACAACCAGGTACAGGTCGACGAGTCTGGAGGGAGCTGTTGAAGTGAACCAGGACCCAAACAGCTTCATGACATCACAAGATTTTATTTACCCCCGGGCGGGAACATTTTGTCCCCGATTTCGGTCATACTGGGAACAAACAACATCAGCTGACTGCCGCTTTACTTTACCTGGCGTTATGCATCAGACAGAGTCAAGAAAGAACGAAACAAGCAAGAAAACCTCACATGCGGTTGTTTCAAAATTCGAAAGGCATCGCACCTAATTTTGATAAATAAGTTTGGGCACTCTGCTGGCAATTCTTTATAAATCCTCTCTTATGGAAGGCCTTCAAATTCCGAAACATATAACCGAAACCTTGTTTTCAACGTGCTGTCACGAGTTTTAGACCCGGGAGTCCAACCGAATTAGGCTCGCTCTTCTCATAATACTTCCGGATTTGAGCGAGAGGTATCTAGACTCTGCGCTCGTTCTTATTTTATCCAGGGACGCCGTTCGAACTTTTACGGTTTTGCCGCTGTCGGAGAAGAAAATCAGCCAGAAGTTTCAAGATATATATACGTAAGAACAAAAAAAAAAGACGTGAGATCGAGTATTTCGTCGAAAATATATCGATGTTTCATCCCAAAAGGGCTTGTGTCCCGGATAAACCACGTCTGAAACTGGCTCATAAAGTCAAGTAAAGTGTATCGAGATTTTTTCAAACTGATTTCCTGAAGAAACGGCATACGGCGTTGGATGCCTCCCGCAAAACAACTGGTGGGATTGCAAGAAAAGCGGACCCGGTTCGCCCATTTCCCGGGCGAAACACGCCTGTGAAGGTGCTGAAACCTCTATTTTCAGTACATACTAGTGGAGGTCGTATCGGATTTTCCGATATATCGGAAATCGCGTACGACTACGTAAGTATTTGTAGTTTTCGTATCGAGAGAAATATGTTGACCCTTTTAGGACTGCAGTCCTGTTTTGGGGACATATTACTTAGGTTCATTCTTATCGGAGAGCGTTTTTTCCATAATTTCCAAAATTTGGAAATAGTTGGAGATATGTATCAATATACGGAGGCGTTCTGTCACTATTCGCGAAATTCTCCAGAACCAAGAATACCAAGTTCGTTAACCTTCCAATATTTGGGGGAAAAAAACAGGAAAATAGGGAAGATTGAAAAATTGCGCGAACAAAATGTCGAAAATTTGGACAAAAAGCTCTCCGATAAGAATGGCCCTTAGAATATGACTTGGCACTGGAGGTTTACGTGTCGATACACACCGCGGTACGTGGCACAATACCAGCAGCACAGCAAGGTGTGTCGTATGGTAAGGGTCATGTACAGGTAGCAGCTATCCGCCCAAGCCCCCCCCCCCACCCTCGCACACTACAGTAACGCTTCTGAATTCCCAAACTGGGTTCGCCCTCCGTCTCTCATGAACCTGTTCGATGCCCATCGCCCGTCCTTTTCAGCAACTGAATCTCTCACCGCCCGCCCCGACCGCCGGCTTACCCACCACCCGCTGTCCACTCCGAGTGTATAGCAAACTCTATTGGCACCAGTTTCACCCCATCCTCCCACCCTGTTTGCCATTGGCCGCTTATGTGCCGCTCCTCGTGCATTGTTTCGGTTTCCCCTACATCCACACCTCATCTATCTCCTGTCACGTCTGAGAGGCACCTGCGGTACACCTTCCGGTTACCCCCTCCCTCCTCATTGAAAACACCGTATAGCTCGCCAAGCCACAATCCCATCGCCTCCGACTTCTCCTGACGGCCCTTCCTACCCCACCCCACGCGCATCTCTCCTATCGAGTACACCCCCCCCCCCCCAAGCCCTTGTCTCGTCCTCGCGAGTATCTCTCCTTTTCGAGCCTGATCCACCTTCGATGTGCATCCACTCAACCTGTCTCCCCCCCCCCCCCCCGTCCTAGTTACTGCCTTCCCCCCCCAGAGGAATGCTGTATCTCTTTTCCGCAGACAGTAAATACCGTGGCCCTCCGCACAGAGCACTTTCCGCTGACTACTCCACTCGCCTCCGCGAAACGCTCTGACGCCCTCAGCAGCTAGCAGCAGGAATATTAGCTCCTGCCCCCCCCCCCTCCCGACCTTTTGGCTCCCGCTTTCCATCCTCGTAAGCACCCTTGACGTCAACAGTATCTCAGCGTTGGTTCCTGCTCCCCACTTGCGCTCGCTTTTTACCCCGTCTCACCTATACACTCATCTATGGGCACCTGCCGACCCTTCTCCCCCAGCCTCTGTCCCTTACCCCCATTTCGCCTCGACAATCCAGCAGTCGATGCCGCAACGCGTCGCAGGGTATTTATATTTACATGATCTGTTGCAATGCCCTCGATGATAGGCATGTGTGCGCTGTTTCACACGTCGTGTATCCTTGTGTTCGTGCAGGCAGTTGTGAGGTGGTTGGTTGGTGGTGGGTGGGGTAAGTAGAACTGAAAATAGCAGAGACGAAAAACAGGGCTGCTTCCGTGCCTGCTGCTGCTGCTGCTGCTGCTGGCTGCACCTGCTTTTACGGTGAGGGTGACCTAATATGGCAAACACGATGATGTTTCATAGCCACCTGTCCTCCATCTACGTAAGGGGGGTCTAGAGCATGAGAGGAGGTCAAGCGGTTCGGCGCTCTCCACCGCATCTTAAAGGGTAGGTACGATGGTTTTCAAGATGTGATGCCGCTAAAGACTGGGTCATAATCTTCGGGCTCGGTCGACGCCATTGTATACACCAGTACTTACTGTACTCGATAAGGCCTTCAAGAACGGGAGAAAGGTGAATCGATGCCACGTATCATGGATGATGGGTTTGTGTACCACACGCGTCACACGTATATTGCATGCTCGAATACTCGCTCTGTACTTGCCTGGATTTCGGGATGACCACGTTGCGAGAAGATTACTCCTTTGAACTCCTGACGTACGAGAGCAGGAGCCGGAGAATTAGGAAGGAAGGAGATATGAGTGGCTACACGAGACCTACAACAAACGCAGACTGTATTGAAGGTGAGTGGTAGGAATTTAAAAGCTTAGACTAGCGTAAATATGGTGAACCCAGGGAGACCAACTTTGATACTGTCTGGTGTATATTTATAACAAATTGACCAACCGCTGGTCATAGAAGCTTCGTGGCAGCAAGGTACCGGCATTCGGCTGACAAGTTACCTTATTGCTTTGGGTGATGTTGAGTAAACACCTGTTGAGTGTTTGTCTTAGGGCAGAAGATGCCCGCAATGCTGGGGAGGTGAAATAATTTCGAGGCCCTGTCCTGCCGTCGGTCATTGAACGTTATTATTTCTCCAATCTGCGCAGCAAAGAAAATAAACACGCGCGCCGTTCTAAATATCCCTACCGTTTCGACTGTCCTCAGGTGGCAGTTTTCTAGGACCGAGAGTTTGCGGGTGCTGCAACTTTGACAACTCGGGACGGCGGCTGGCCCATGGCTGATGTCATCGAATCTGTCCCGGTGCTATTGCTACGGTAAGGAGAATGCGTCTGTCATCACTTTTTAACATCCACGATACGTGATACCTGGTATAGTTTTAGAATCATACACATAGCATGTGTACTGCTCGGAGCTCTCTCTCCGAAGGACAAGAGGGGTGTACCGTCGTGGGCGCGGCAAATGCGTACCAGGTATGGCACACGAACTAGTCTGACATGCAAATTCACCTCCAAGTAGGTCTAGCAGAGCAGGCAGTGGTACGTAGTGATCCCAGCGGAACCCTGGGAAAAACTGTAGAAGTTTTGACTTTGCCATCGCGACTCGACGGGGATATATATGGGTCCGCCAAGAAAAAAACAAACACCCTCCAGAGGATTCACCGATTGTCACCCTCCGGAGCCTCACTTACTGGCGGCACCCTCTGCATATTTCGTCGATATAAAAGGCCGGAGTTCCTCTCTGGGCGCTTTCTTGTTTGAGGGGGGCGGGCGTCCAGTCGCAGGAAAAAAATACTTCGGCATGGCAGCGCCCGAATTTCATCAAATATGTTATTAGCTGGATTTCTTCTTCATTGCCCGAAATTTTCGGCTGAGTTTTTTTTAGGGCGTTTTCTTGTACCAGGGGGGCGGCCATTCAAAAAACAGGAAACACAGATCGCAGGTCAAGTTTGGATTGAACTGAAGCGGGATAAAACAGGCGGGCAGGCAGGCAGGCAGGCAGGCAGGCAGGCAGGCAGGCAGGCAGGCAGGCAGGCAGGCAGGCAGGCAGGCAGGCAGGCAGGCAGGCAGGCAGGTCTTGGTTTTGCCAATAGATATCACAGAAAAAAAATGTGAACCTATGGGAAAAAAAACTGCAGCTCCTTCTCCCCCGCGCCGGGCCCTAGCCCCACCCTCTGCAGGTATCATCCATGGCACCTTGGGTGAGCCTAGCGCTTGACCACCGTTGCCCCCTCTCTGTGTCTTTCTTTCCCCCCTCCCGCCACTAGTATAATAAACGCCGTCCCCCATCCTCCCCATAAGCCCTCAGGACGTTCATCGAACTACACTGTCGCCCCCTTCTACGTACTCCGCATTTATGTCCCCTCTCACCCGTAGGTATCAACAGTTGCCTCCACCGCCCGCTCCCCGATGGTCCATGTGTCCGGCGAACCGATTTCCCCTTCGTGATTTGGTCGTATCGTATTCTTACTCACGGTTACCCCATCACCCCTATCCCCCGCCGTCCGGCATAGTACATCTTAAGCTCCAGTACCGTTCTCTTCTCCGCCTCGTATAATTTCCTTCCCTTCACCTCACTTCAACCGACCGATACAACCCCATGCAGATGCAGCCTGTAAACCTGCAGAAACCTTCGCACGAGAAGCGTTCGCACGGTATGGCGCCCGGAACAGACCACAAAGAAAGTCCCCACCTTTTAGCCCCCCAGCCGACACCAACCTCCCCCACTCCCCCGCATACTCTTGCTGTTCTCGCCCGCCCACCCTCCAACCTTTCCCGTATGTGGCACGTTTCGTGATATCATCGTCCCCGTATGTCCGCTGCTGCTGCCTTTCCTTTTCTTTTTGTTTTGATGCGATAAGACACCCCCCCATCAATGGTCGGCCTCCCACGGCGTGCGCGCTCCACCTTCCATCCTATCCGTGGTGTAGTGCCTACCAGCGCCGCCGCTCGAGCCCCCGTGCTTCCAAGCCACTGCCCTCCTGCATTGCACTCGCTACTATTCCCCCTCACCGGGTCTCCCCTCCACCCTCATAAGCCATGCATGTGGCCCCCACTTAGCACAGTTCCTTGCCGCCCTCGTGGCGCCGCGTCAAAGCTCTCCTCGCGACGAGTAAGCGGCGATAGTCAACACCTTCCACTTGCCCTCTCGTGGAACTCCTAGCTTCCCCCGGTTTGCTCCCCTCAGAACGTTCGGGAGCCCTCCTTGGACTATTAATACTAAGCGGGACGTCCGTCCGATCCCCACCCCACCACCGTATGTTGTTTGCCATACCCGCCTACAGCCGTGGCGTTGCCACTATCGCTTGATCACACACCGCAAAAATAGTACCTGGAATGTGTGTTTTACCGGTTCCGCCGTTGCATCACGCTATCGACAATCCTGTTGTCTACCCCTTTCTATCCTCATCCCGAGCGCCACGCCCTCCCAGCCCCCCCCCCCCCACCCCCGCCCCCCCCCAACCTCCCGCTTCTCCTTGTCCAGGCTGTCCCGCCTCTTCGCATCCTCACCTTTCGCCGTCACCCCCCCCCCACACCCCCCAGCTCCAGGACCTTAGTCGCTACTACTACTACTACTACTACTACTACTACTACTATACTACTACTACTACTACCACTACTACTACCACTACTACTACTACTCTACTACTACTACTACTACTACTACTACTACTATACTACTATTAATACTACGACTACTACTACTACTATACTACTACTACTACTACTACTACTATACTACTATTAATACTACGACTACTACTACTACTACTACTACTACTACTACTACTACTACTACTACTACTACTACTACTATTAATACGACTACTGTCAGCCTGATCCCTCGCTGTGGTGCCCTCTCTCTTCGCCGTCATTCTGCTCTGTGAGCTCCGCCGTTGATACCACAGCAGCAGCTGTAAGTTCAGTGGTCTCCATCGAATTCCCAGCTCATATGGAACCATCGTAGTCCATTCTGCTTGTTTGTGCCATCCGACAACAATGTGCAGTGTTCTAAAAAAAGACTACCTGGTACCTAGTATTATTTATACTATAATAACAGAAGAAAGTGAAGATCTCTCCAGAACAAAAAAGCGCGGCACAGCAAGCAGGAGTATAAGTATCATAAAATTTTCCAGGTATACGTAAGACAAAAATCAAAACGGTGAATATGTGCTCGCCATCCGACAATGTGCAGCATGAGCTTCAACGCGTTGATCACTCAGAACATTCCTGAAAGAACGAATCCCCGGCAACAAAGGAAAAAGCTACTGGTACGATATACACGACCGGAAACCGCCCCGGTGGGTCAAGTGGTTAACCTCGAATTCTACTTGTTTGAGTCCTGGGTTCGAGCCCCAGGTGGGTCGGACTTTGACTTTATTTGCAAAAATAAAAAAAGGATTCAATTAATTGTTGAGAGCGCCTTGCAGCGTGGGTAGGCACAATTCGATGCGAGTCGACGAGGGAAGAAAATGCTGAAATCTTCTCGCGATAAAAATAAAGGCACGTACCGTGGCGGGAAGGGGGGAGAAGAGCCTACTATGTGACCCCGGATCTGAGTTACGAGTTGGAAGGAGAGAGAGAAGAAGATGTGCGAAGATAATAAATGGGATGAAAAACAACAACAAACAACTATTATTATTATGCTTGCCATTCGACAATTCAATGTGTAGTGTTATAATAAACGACCATATAACAGAACATACATGTATTATTAATTTATACATACGTACCTGGTACAGACAGCAGTATAGCAGTATTTATTACGGAGTATTTTATTTAGTAGATTCGTATGTGTGTGTGTGTGTTCTTCACATTAAACCGTTCTTTCTACCCGTCGACATCCAGCACAACCAGTGTCCGTGCCGATTCTTCCATCCTAGAAGAGATACAAGTTCTGTGGTCACAAAGCTACGCCACAGAGATACTACGTTGCCACGTGTGCAGTGTGAACTGCAGTGGGCAATGCAAAGCCATGTCATCATACTAGATATACCAAGGTATTACGCACAACAACAAGGCATCTATATACCTTTTACGTCTGTCTATATACTTGGGTCGGACCTTCGGCTTTATTTGCAAAAATAAAATAAAAAATGATTCAATTGTTGAGAGCGCCTTGCAGCGTGTGGGTAGTGGGTAGGCACAATTCGATGCGAGTCGACGAGGGAAGAAAATGCTGAAATCTGCTCGCGATAAAGATGAAGGCACGTACCGTATATAGCGGGAAGGGGGGGTAGAAGGGAGCCTGCTACATGTGACCCCGGATCTGAGTTACGAGTTGGAAGGAGAGAGAGAATAAGAAGATATATCTCTTCCCTCTATGCTTATCATTACCAGGTATTAACCAATTAATAAGGGTACTCAACTCGTACTTTTGGTAAAAGGGTATATACTCGTACTTTCCTTTGGCCCGTATAGAAACGCGTTCGATTGTCGTTCCAATATGCCAAACCCTCCGATATCACATGTTTATTATTATTAATATTATTATCATGCTTGTTGATAGTATTATTATTATTCCTCTTTCCATCTGATTATTGACAGTATATTTAATAGTATCACAATAATAATAAAAATAAGGAATTTCCTGGAAAAAGAAAAAAAGGACACGGAAATATAAAAAATGAAACCAACTACCAAGTACCAGGTACCTGGTATACGTATACGTACGTACGTGCCTGGTATAGACGCTGTGTCGTTGTTCCTGTCTATCTACCAGGTATATTATACCATTATAAATTCAGTAAAAATGGGATATATATATAGACGAGAGACATATATTACGCAGCTTGCAAAGTTGTGTATACCGCCGGTCGCCCCGGTGGTTCAAGTGGTTAACCTCGAATTCTACTTGTTTGAGTCCTGGGTTCGAGCCCCAGGAGGGTCGGACTTTGACTTTATTTGCAAAAATAAAAAAAAGGGATTCAATTGTTGAGAGCGCCTTGCAGCGTGGGTAGGCACGATTCGATGCGAGTCGACGAGGGAAGAAAAGGCTGAAATCTTCTCGCGATAAAAAATGAAGGCACGTACCGTAGCGGGAAGGGGGGAGAAGAGCCTGCTATGTGACCCCGGATCTGAGTTACGAGTTGGAAGGAGAGAGACAAGAAGATGTGCGAAGATAATGAATGGGATGAAAAAAAAAAAAAAAAAAAAAAAAAAACCTGGTATATATATCACAGCTGCTGCTGACGAACTCACAGCCGACGTGTATTTCATCATTTATTTATTTTATAAAAAAATAATACCAGGTATATACCAGGTATAGTGTGTATGTGATATATATATACTATACTATACTACAGTTGTACAGCACAGTGCTGCTATGCTGTATCGTGTAGTACCACTTTGTCCCAAAATATAAGGATTTTTTAATCGGTATATTCGAGAAAGGGTGCCCTCGTGTGCGCTCACACAGCACTATTATAATTATATACTGCTGTATAAAAAGAACAAGTAGTATAGTAGTAGTAGTATATAATAATCGCTGTGTCCCGATTTTTTTTGTGTTTTCCTTGGAATCTGCACTTATACTTATAATTTTTAGGCTGCAGTGAGTTCCCTGCGTGTGTGTGCATTGCGCGCGGCGCGGGGTTTGTATATGAACGAGTAGCGGTATAAACAAAAATAAATAATGATCAAAAATAAACTGCAGCGCGGAAACCGGACCCCGTTTGACACAACATCCAAACATCTGCAACGACGCCAAACAAAAGAGGGAGAGATTCGAGGCACACAAGGCGATATATACCTCGTAGAGTAATGCGTGCAACATATTGTACGCATCAGACAATACAATGGACCAGGTACACACTATTTTTATCTCGCACCAGCACAGACCTCGAGTTGCGTTCGAGTTGCGTTCAAGGCAGCGCTTTTGCAGGGTGTGAGGCCATCACTTTTTCATCGTTTGTTTGTTTATTGTGATTTTCGTTGATCAATTTTTCAACATGATTCTTGAATTAATTGGGGTGCACACTTTTATTTCGACATATATATTTTTGATCGACGCAAAATGAAAATTCGCCGTGTTTTTTTTTTCGCCAAAGAAGGCTTGTGATGTTGGATATACTCGCAGTTTGGGAACACCGACATCATGCTGCCTACTTCTCTCGCTCCTCCACCCCCCCCCCGACCATGTGCGTCGTGTGCCGTGCATCATTTAATATCAATGATAGTCCACAGCCCCAGCAGCACAGGGCATGAAGTTTGGTTTTTGGTGTGCGTGTTTTCGGTTTGGTGTTTTGTTGTAAAACGAAGTCGTACGTATAGATCAGAAAAACCAAGAGAGCAGAGTATTTAATAGTTTGTCTCCCAACACGTTCTTTTTAATTTTTTACGTATAAAATATTTTTAAATAAGAAAAAAAAAACTATTCGGGGAAAAGGGCTGTTTGAAGGGTTGACACCAGACCAATAGGGTTCCCGCAGAAATTAAGTTCTTCCCAGAAAATAGATGGGGCCCACATTTCCCATTATATAAAAGTAGTGTAGACTGCTTGCTTGGAGGAGAGGTTGGTGCCACGGCAGAAGCTAGGAGCAAGAGTGCCTTCTCCGGACCGTACCCAGCACTCGCGACGACGTATACCCCCGATCTAGGTGGCAGGAATACGCCAGTACGGACGCTGGATATAATCGGAGCGGAGCACCTGCAGCTTCCGCGGACACATAACCCTCGCGGGCTTTGTTGGTTTTTGACCTGACTTTGAAATTAACTTTAAACGTCGAAGTAATATAGGCGGCAGGACGGGCGAGCCGGGGTCGAGCAGTGGTGTCGGAGGGGCGGCTCCCTTCGCCCATGTCGGAGCAGCATCTCCGGAACTCAAGCAGATCTGGCTTGTCGGCGGCGCCGCATGCCGCATTGAAAGACCCCGCTCCTGACTTAACAAAAACAGGCTTGAATCCCCTCTACGGGTCGGCGATTGTTGGAGGAGGCACACCCGGAGCTCAGGCGATGCAGGCCCCGGCCCCGCCAAAGGGGCAAGACGGAGAGGTAGGCAAATCGAACAAGAAGAAAGGCAAGTCTCAGTCTGGACAAGGGCGGGAGACCCGACGGGGCGAGGCACCGAAGGTCCGGCGTACGGCCTCAACCCAGCGCAAGCGGCCTAGCGCACGGGGCGGCTCCCCCCAATCCATCCTCACAACATCTACAACCCAGAGCCCGAGCTCCTCGAGCTCGAGGCATGTTCGACCTACAGGACCCTCTCCTCCTCAGGCGGCCCCGGCCGAAAGGAGCAGGAGCAGGAGCAATACCCCTCCCACCAGGAGACAGAGCGAGGCAGTGCAAGACAGCAGTGTCCCCGCCCCCTTGGTGCCAGCGCTGTTATGCCCTGTACCGCCTCCCCCGCGAAAGAGAAAAGTAAGGGGGGACATCGAGACCGGGGGCGACGCGGGCGCCGCCGCCGATGGGGAGGAAGGGACCGTGCTGGAGGACGCCCCAGACAAGACTTTGATGGAGGTGTTGCAAACGTACCTCAAGAAGCAGGACTTGTACACGCGCATCGTGCTGGTGGTGATTCTGCTGCTGCTTGCGGGGGGCGTGTTAGGCGCCTATGGGGCGATGCTGACCTTAGCTATCCAGGACAAGAACACCAAATACATCGTGCTGGCATCGCTGTTCAGCTTGATCTTATTTTGGGTTCTCTGGAAGGTGAGAGTCGTTTGGTTTATAATATAGTTTGATTCCGATGAATTTGATTTCTGTTGTTGCTCGCTGCACAAGCAAAAGGCAGGACAGCGAAGCTCACTCGGAATGTTTTGGGGAAGGTGCTCATGGCCTTGTAGACGCCTCTTTTCGTCATATTGGCTGCTTTCTGTACCGTTGCCCTGCTGAAACGCGCACGGTCGACCGCAGATGCTTTCTTTTGTCCCTATTTTCCAATCATATTCCAGGTTCGAGAACCTCTAGACACGTGTCGTACCCGAGGCATTGTTTATGTGGAACGTTATTTTTCCGTTGCTGGTCAAGCGATACACAGCAGCAGGATGAGCAGCAGCAGCGGCAGCCCCAATACGATTCATATCATATCACGGCATGCCAACAGCAAGCAGCAGGACGACGCCCCCCGCATGTTTGATGAATCGGTGGCCATTACGGACGTAAAACAGCACACCGCACTTACAATCAGCACGTTTTTCAGACCAGGTAGATGATAGTAGCACAGCTGCCAGAAGTCACACGTATACTCCCCAGGCCACGCACCCTATGTAGTCATGGGGAGGAAAGTACCCGTACCTCGAGTACCTGCACATACCATATTTATATGACAGATGGATGCTGCATGCTGGGCACTTGGCGGGCCGCCCGACCGTTCGTTCGATGGTTCGGAAATCGTTCGCGGAAAGTTGCGTTGTTGTCGACGAGGGGCTTTTTACGTTTGCACTGCATCCAAATTATGCTATTTTAATATCAAAAGGTGATCAACCCCCAGCTTTTACGCGTACGTCCCAGCCCGTACCATCATAATCCAGAGGTTGTTCGCGTTTTCGGCCATGATCAGTTGTCGCTCGTTTCTGGTTAATGGCAATACCAGATACTGCTGTACGTAGAGGTGACGACATCCACGTTTTGCCACTGCTGCTGCTCTGCGGCAGCGGCTGTGGCTGCCTCGCCTTGTCCTCGTTTTGTTTTGTTTTGTTTTGTCATTTGTCGTCCTCCGAGGTCCAGGCAGGGTAAACAAGGTAAAGGGACGAGGCATACTTGTAGAGGTGTGTTCCTAATGATTACCAGGTACTGATGTACCTGGTACGTATTTACGTGTTCGACACCTGCATTCGTTTGGGCCGCCTCGCTCAATGTTTTGGGAAGTTTTAGACAGGGGAAGAAATGCTCGCACTCGTACAGGTACTGCTGTACGGATACTCGTACCTGGTACGTACTGGTGTATATTGTCATGTACCAGGTACCTGGTATGCGAAAGAGCACTCTAATCTGCTCCTTGTGCCGTCTGTTGAAATTGGTTCGCAGATATCCCTATGAGCAGGGGTAACTCTTCAGCAGTATGATTATTAATAGTATCTTGTCTTGTGGTCCCATACTATTTTGGTGTGGGCCACAGAGAGCGTGCTTGGGACATGGCCGGCGAACATCCTCAAAGCGGTATATAGATTCCTGGGGGCATTTACATGCGTGCTCCTATCGGATGGGCACTATCATTTGATCAATACCGTACGTACGTACGTGAGTATTACTCGTACGATCACCCAGGGTGCACTAGTACTGAGAGTGGTATTGATATTTGAACGACTGCTGTATGCACGAGCACTGCTGCTGTGCGAGTACGAGTTTGTCGGAGGTGTGATTGTGACTGCTGGTGTACGACAGCAGCACTATGATATCAAGTGTAGATTTATAGTGACCATTTTTGACCTCGTGCCTGTCATTCGAAGCGTTTGCCGTCTGCTCTCACTCTGTGTCGCGCTTTTGCACCCTGACTCGTCTTGGCACGAGGTACTCCTCTGGTATAATATGCACCGGTACTCCGTTCGTACGTACCCGACTACTCTTTGTGGAGCCGCAGGCAATACGAAGTAGATCGCATCACCGGGTATCGTACGTACGAGGTAGCTACTACAACAGTACGTGATGAGCATATATGCACCGGTACTCCGTTCGTACGTACCCGACTACTCTTTGTGGAGCCGCAGGCAATACGAAGTAGATCGCATCACCGGGTATCGTAAGTACCAGGTAGCTACTACAACAGTACGTGATGAGCATAGATAAATAGACCATGTCATTCAGAAATGATGAATATGATGACGTAACGACGGAGGACTACCGCGGTCGCTATTTTGTGCCATGAACTCGGCACCCGCTCAAGGCTCCAGTCCTTCGTATCTGATTCGTATCATACCAACTCAAAAGAAGAATATGCCTCGATTCAGACTCGAAAGCTGCTCTCCCTGCCCACATCCCGTTTTCACGTTCGCAAGCAGCACATGTGTGGTCCGAATTTATAGAACACTCGTCTCTTCTGTTAAATATCAATACGGGTGCTTCTACGATATGCTTTCCGGACGGTTAATGTTTTTCGACGGTTTATGCGCCCAGCGGCTGTGTTTGTAACCCTTTGAGGACTGCAGTCCCGTTCTGGGCACAAATCCCTCAAACTTTTAAGTATTAATAGTTCGTCCCCCAAACGGGACTGCAGTCCCAAAATCCTGAAAGGGCATACTGCTATTGAATGTTTGACATTTGACGTCCAGCAGCCGACTTCAGCGATAGTATTAAATATTTGAATCCCCGTCTGGAACTATTTGCTCTGTTGTTCTTTCGCGTTTTCAACTACGTATTAATAGTACGTTTTCTCTGCGCGCTTGAACCTATCTTGCGACCACGGACTCCATCAACGCCAAACGAATATACATACCAGGTACCTGGTATCACCTATACCGGCGTTGACTTTATTATGTGAGAGAAGATTAATACCAGGGAAGAGGAAGGACACCAGAGGGAACAGATAGAAGCGTCGTGCGTTAGCTTCGAGTGGAAAGCTGCGACCTTGACGTCACCTCACCTCACGAATCGATGGAAACCCACTTGGAGGCGTTTTGTAGCTACGTACGTACCGTAGCTACCAGTACAATATATGAGTACTGGTAATATTGGCGCATACTAATATACGCGTACCATGAATCATGATAGATCGGGTCGTATCTTGTCTTTCTATAGGTGCATCAACATCATCAGCACAGGGTGCTGGAAGGCTGCAGCTGCAGGCCTTTGCATGCGCTGGCGACGGACTAGACCCAACAGTTTTTTCCCACTCGTGGGGCCGAAGGGCCATCTAAAAGTCTAATACTGCTGTAATGTATAACGCACACATGTCGTAGGAATAGTACCTGCACATACATGGAAGGCATCTCTTTGTATTTTTTTCGCGTACCCAGCGAAAAGCGCTGTCACTTGGAGGGCGAAAGCTTTGTGGACCATCAACGACTTTCAACCTATTCATACGCACGTAGGCGTTGTGCTTTGCGTCGGTGTCGTCGCTGTTGGCGTTGCATTGGATTGCCATTTCTGTTTTTTGTACCCAACGGCATCGATCCATAGCGAACAACTGATTTTTGTTCCCGTTTCTGCGCACATATCGCGTATGATACGTACGTAGCATCACAAGCTGTATTTCCGGTTTTACCACCATGAACGGAAATGTAAGGACCGTTGGGACGTAAATATCTATAACAACGTTCCTTACATTTCCGCGCAGGGTGGAGTGGAATGTATCGTAATATCATGATGCAACCACAGCAGTAGGGATGCAAGGCAAGTTATCATGTGGTCACGTGGCAACAAACAAGTGGAACAGAGAAACCGAAGAAATTGTCATCAACTCTTCTGGGGCCCGGGTACATCTGCAGCAGTGTTACCCCTTGTATTCATAGTACATAAATGGCGCATAGAGCAGCAGTACCCCTGCTGTTCAAGCAGTAGTGCTGTGTACTGGTAAAGCACACGGAGTACATACAGCGACCAAAACGATGCGAGTACCAGGGGCGGCGGTCTTGCCGACTGTCTTGTCTATACTTTTACCTGGTACAAGCAGATCTACCCTCCCTGTCGGGGATTTAGAGGGGGGATTTGAAATTGACGGTGAAAAGTTACAGCAACAACACGGCGACTGTGTGGTCGGGGGATGTTTTGATGTAAACTAGTGTCCCGCATTACAGTACAAGGAGTCGCTCGGCACGGATGGGCGCGACATGATCCTGCCCGCACTGCTGGGCTCTCGCTTACGCTGCTCCTCAGAATGTGGCACGTTGCCAACGCCAAAGTTATCGTTTTTTTGGTAACTATCGTACCACGTACGAGTATATATCTGGAGGACCCAAAGAGATTATACATGCTACGCTCGTTCGTGTCGGAGATCTCCGTGCGTTGTTTTATGACTTGGGGGCACTGCCCCCACGCCGTCGTTCATGCTCAGATGTGTTGATATCTTGTCACTCTTCGAGAACGTACTCACGACGTTAGTGCTGCCCACACTGTCTGCTACGCCGTTACTCCCGTTCGATGCTATTAATAAGTCTTACGACGCAAGTCGGCTGGTGTGTGTGACGATGCGGGTGTGACGTTGTGGATACAGTACGCGGGATAGAAATTCAAGGCATTCTACTTGTAGTGGGTTGCGTGGTCATTATGTAGTAGTACGTAGTCCAAAAGGAGTATTGAACGTGCTCAATTCTTGACGAGAAGGGAGCAGTTACACTACACCCAGAGACTTCTCATTTTCTATCGTTCGCATTATTTGTACTGCTGGGCTGTTTCATGGACGCAAATGTTGAGTGTTTCTGTTGCATCACACGTTGAGAGCTGCGAGTGATACATTTACATCCATGTTCAATGCTGAAGTTTCGAGCAGCTGTAGTACAAATATTCGTTGATTTTCTCTGAACCGCTTTGCACAGCAGTAAACAGCACGGACATGTATATGAGCTTCTTGCTAATCGTTGCCACGATTCCCGCCGTCCCCCGCCCCATTTCTTGTTTTTTCGCGACGCTACGACTCTGCCCCTGATCGATGGATGACATGGCTGGATGGATGGACGGCTGGCTCGGAATGTTTTGTGTTTGTGTTGCAGTACTGCTTCAGCGGGGACCAGAAATTGCAGGATCAGTCCCAGATTGCGCAGGACATCGCCACCCTTTATGCGGCGATTCCGGACCACACGGCGGTTCGCGGGGTGTCGGAGAAGGGGCGGGCGCAGTTCACCGACTTCAAGTACGAGAAGTCTGAGGTGCGTGATCGAGTACTCCTGTACACATACATATACATAGCCTACGACACTACAGCGATGTTGGCACACTACAGTAAGTACACCATGTAGGTATACTCTGTTCTAGTGTAGTGGTGTTTTGGCAAGTTCGACCCCTTACGTAACAGCTCTGCACTGCTGGTCGGTGATCGGTCGGTGTATGTATTGCACGCCTTTGCGTCGTGGGCCAGCCCTGCCTGAAACCCCCCGCACAGATACTCGTAGTCGCGGCCCAGCCCTGTCTCACGCAACTACCCAACAGAGATACTTGCAGTCGTGGGCCACTGCCTCACGCACCGGGCACAGATACTCAAGAGACAGCACTTTGGTCCCCAGCAGGCGTTCCCAAGGCAAACGTCGTGACAGACAGGCTTTTAATGTTGAAACCCGGGGACACGAAGTCAAAGCCCCCGTTGTGGGGAATCCTCTGCCAGATGTTGACTTTGTGTTTTCTTGTCTTTTTGAGTCGTTATTTTGTTATTTTCACCATTTCAGTATTAATATGTACATTCCCGCCTTCGCATCTACAACATTGAAGCAATTGGATACAGAATCTCGGAAACTCATACCATACATGATCGTATATACCTGATGCAAACGCGCAACGGATAGCAATACAGACAAGTTAATACGTGGGGTTTCTACACAGATAGCGAGGCTTTGTGGGGAAAAGAGATCATTTGTCCACCACGACAGGTGAAAACGCCGTGGCAGACAAGCAGCTTGAGGCTACGAGTATGGCTATTTGGCTACATGGGCATGCCAAATATTTGGTTTTGGGTCGTAACTATAGGCTTGACCGTCCAAAGACATAATTGAGGAGAAACAGGGTAGGGGTGATGATGCCTTCGCAGCTGACCGGCAGGACGGCAGGGCGGGGTGCGTATGATCAACGTCGCCATGGTTACTAAATTTTATACCTGGTAGATAGTCAGCAGTGTACGAATTCTCGTGCTCTCAACTTTTCGTACAACTTACGCTTGCAAAGTATTTGTATCCAGCAGTTGCGTTATTTTCGTTGTTCTTGTTGGTGCTGTGCTCTTACTTCAACTCCGCGACCGTTTTGAGCTTTTGAGTTTTGAGCCGCGCGGCCGTGGATTTTTCAGTTTTTTTTTTTTTTCGTCGAGTCTTTTCGTTCTGTCGCTTACGTGTGTGGAACGCGGTGCGACCTATCAAGGTCCTTGGTGGAAGCTGTAGCTTTCCATTCACTAAACAACACGGAACACGAGCACTCTCATGCCAATTTATGAAATGTGTATTTACGTCGCACTGCTACTGTCGAGTACGACACCAGTACGACACCAGTACGACACCAGTACGTGTACGTACGTGGTACATGTTTTGTGTTCCTGCTGCACGTGGCTGTTTCTGTGCTTCCTGTCGAGCAATGACCCGACAAGAATTAGGCACATTTGCTGTCAGTGATTTTTTTACCTGGGTATTTTCGAGTCACTCTTGATAGAGTGGCAACATCGGTCGTACGATTGCATGGCAAGGTTTGTATGAAAACAGCATACCTGGTACGATCGTACCAGGTATGCGACGTGCGCACCTGGTTTTGAGATAATGTGAAAATGCTGTCATCCCGGATGCACGCACTACCCTACTACTATCCCCATCCTTGGTAGAAACATTACCAGGTACCTTGGTACCTGGTATCGGTATATGCATACAATACCTGGTCTGGTGCGTGGTACCTGGTACCTGGTATGTCATTTGGCAAAAATACGTGCTGCGGGCTGAAACCTGAAGCCTGCATCCCTCACCGTCTATCTAGTGTAGGTACGGTCTAGGGTCTCTCAATAGAGCCGAGCGTTGCCCGTGAATGGTTCCTGTGATTCACTGATCACGGTGGCGATGACTACGCTAGATGTCGATAATTTTTTTCTGCTATTCGGCGAAATACCTTACCTTGTGCTCGTAGTAAATTAACTATCGTTGAGTTCGCCCAGGGGTGGGGATTGTTTTTTCAGCTGTCGTTTTTTCCAGAACGGCACAATTATCAACGCCGACCAAGTTGTTTTCGAAAAGGTCGGGTCAAGAACCGTCCGAAAATAAAACGCACCAGGTACGATTTTGGCGACCTTTACTCTGCTGCTGTACGTGGCCGTGCCGTTGTCGAGAACACCATGAAAAACGATTGCACCCTTCCTTGCACGAACTCAACGCTCGTTACGGTATACCACTCTATCCCTCGACATAAACAGAACGGTTACGTCACGTACATGTAGTGGGTGGCTCATTCAGTAGTGTTATTAATGGTACAACTACTGTAGTGAAGTGTCAGGTAACGGTAAAAAAGTTGCAAGGTTATGTTACCTGTGCATATCTTGGGGCAGTGCACAGGGCGGTAGATATATCGTAAGAAGGGTGTCACCTGGAAGTGTTTTTTTCTCTCCTGAAGCTGTTCAGAATGATTTCGGTGATGGCTTCGTAGGCTTTTTTTTTCTCGGGCCAAGCAGCAGCTGCTCCGCTCCGGCTGGGGGCAGCGGCAACTCTCAGACCATTTGGAAGGCAAGCAGGCGCAACTACGTATCACAAGCAGGAGTGCGTGCACATAATAGCGGTGCTTCTTACGATACCACGCAAAGTAATCGCCTGCTCCTTGCGTGCCAACCTTAAAGTTTGACGCGGAGCACGCACGCATGATCGCTTATGGCTGTCCAAGTGTCCGTTCCAAGGTATCAGTGATGAGTGATGAATAGGGGTAGGCTGTGAGTTGACCCTCGATCAGGTAACTATTATTACTGAAACTGCCGTAGTCAGTGAGCTGCGTGCGGCAAGATACGGAGTTTTCCGTCTTCGTTTCTGCCTGGCGCGATTGTGGCTCGACGGTTGTTTGGGATACATTGTAATTTTCTTACGTCAAGTGGGTTGGTGCATTGTACTCCCACCACATATTTTATGTATTTTTTCAATGTATCATTTGTTGTGAATGGGCGTCCTCCCTATTGATAGTGATTGTATGATCATCTACCCGGGGGTGCTTATGGTCACTAACGGCACCACACTCCTGAAAAGGTCACTGTGAAAAGATACCAGACCATTGCAGTGGGATATCTAGTGGGCGAAATTACAAAAATCGCACGCAAGGTCACCCCCCCCCCAAGTCCGCCTCACAAGCGGTTCGTGGTAGGGTGCAGCTCACCCTTCATGCGACTACACCTCACGGCGCTTCGCGCTTGGTCCAAGCAATGTCTGCCTGGTCGGTGAAAACCCGGCATGCTCCGTCCCGACATTGTAAGGATGCGAGGGTCCATGGTAATACGTGTACGGCCATGCACGAGATCGAGCACATCTCGCCTATCGAGTCCAACCCCCCCCCCCCCCCCATACGACTACGGCCATGCATGAGATCGAGTGCATCTCTCCTATCGAGTACACCCCCCCCCTCCCTCCCGATCAAGCTCAAAAATGATTTTCTCGACAGGGGAGCGTGCAAACGCCTAGCGACGCCTCCAAGGAAATGCCGACGAAATGTTTGCGAAGCCGGCATTTTCGTTGGATGCGCCCCCTTCAGGCACCTTCAGGCATGCTTTGCAGGGAATCGGGTCTGAAATTCGTCGGAGGGGGTGTGTTCAGAACCCAGGGCAAACCTGGTCGGTGTTAATAGCGAGAGACCTCGCATGTGTGGCCATGTCGCCGTTTCTCGGCACCTTCTCCCTCTCTCGTGGACTCCTATTTCTTATTTTGTGGGGGTTTCCTTAGTCTTGGATGGCGTTCTGTGGGACGATCGTATATACTCGGGCGGTAAAGCTTTGTTCTTACATATTTCTCGGTCTATTGGTGGTCTCGACTAGTATACTTGTACTGGCGGCATATACTGCGCTAGTATCCAGCTCCGAGAAAGAGCAGTTACAGCTGTAGGTGTGAAAAATACGTACCATAGGATCATCGGTCGTACACATACACCAGTATTAGTAGTTGGTACTCACACTGAGGGACGTCGCTGGGTGTGCTCGGTATGGATGGGTGTCTACCATCGTTTGTCGAAGCCGGGAGGGACGTCATGAACAACCACAAACAATAACACGACATACGTGTCCTGCGACCGTTGGAGCGCACGGACCATCTCACATTGATACACATTGATCACGTAATGAATGCAGCAGCAGAGGTGCCGGCAGAAGTCTCGCACTACTTACAGTCTACAGGCAGTAGTAGTCGTTTTTGTTTCCTGGTGGATTGTTTTATTTGCACCCGTCGCCGTGCCTTTTCTTATTTTGCTGCCGCTCCTGCTGCTGCTCCTGCTGCTGCTCCTGCTTCAGGCTGCTGCTCCTTTCTAGCTACTGGTCTGCAACGCCATACCCCCCCCCCCCTCCCATTATTTTGAAGTTATGGTTTTGATACCAGAGTTTGTTTTACCGGTCATCCCAAGGTTGGAGTTGTTATCTACGTATTCATGGCGAAATTTTGCTTTCTCTGTCAGTATGATTTATTGGATACACATGGGGAAAAAAACGAGTGGGCATTTATGTCATATGTATGTGGCATGTATTTGGCGGATATAGACGCACACTATTAATTATAATATGAAAATATAACAAATAGTACTGGTTCTTACGGCCCAAAGAGGCCTTGACTGGGACAATTTGACCGGTCTCCTATCAATACAAGTCCGAGCATTTTTTTATCACAGCTGTAATAATGCTTTAAAACGGTAGATCTCGCCCAGCTTGCTATTGTGTGTTGGATCAGTACGTAGCCATTGCGAGGTACCAGGTACCAGTACTCGACAATATCACATGGTAAGTTGATCGTGATTGTCATCAGTCATTCGTATACACACCAGCATCATCACTATAAGCACGGTCGTTGTTGTCGTCATCCATCATGGTGAGCATCTGATCAAAAGCATTCCCTGGTGCCTGGTATCATATTTCAAGCGTGGTCTATGATGTCCATCGTTATATCGCCATCGTCATCCGTGTTTCCCATTCATAATGAATGTCGATACGTACCTTGAGATCAAATCGATCTGTACAAATAGCACTGGTGAAAATATGACGACATTTGCACATTTGGTACCCTGCCCGCCGCCGTCTCCTCCTGATCTCCGCTTGCCGTTTGTGTTAGTTAGCGGCGAGCGTCTCCGCCCGCACGCCAGTCGCGCGCGGTATATTGTCATACCGTGTGATATGCCTGTATAATCGTATTCTGAGTATATCGATATCGGTATCATAGATGCCGTATGGTATGAAGTATGATGTCGTGAAATCAATGTCGTATTTGTATTCGGACACATTTCGATATCATACATATGTGTACGTACCAGGTAGCACATAATATCGGTATGAACGTACTTTTCGCATGGTCCTCGCGCAGCCAAGTGGCATCATTTGTAGTATTGTATGGTATGATAGCACGACGAGCATTCTTGTAGCACTGCTTATTGCTACGAGTACTGCTGTACTGCTGTATGTACTGCAGTTCACCCCGCGTCGAGGAGACGGGTCGTGATGAAGGCACCATAAGCCTATCATTAATAATATATTGTTACTTCTGTACGGGAGGCTTCCAGAAGTCCGCATTCGTGCATCGGGTGCGCGTACCGTGGCGGTGAACGGTTTTGCCCTGCAGGAGGCGTCGCCAATATTCGTACCATACGCTAAGATCATACTGCGTACAAAACGCACGCGTAAGTACGTACGAAGGCGTTCGAAGTGGCACGTCTGGGTACGTCTTTAGCCTACCAGGTATAATACTTATTAACAGCGTTTTCCTTTCAGGGCAGTACATACAGCATTCCAGGCACTCGGATAAGTAATAAGCAGCCTACTATGATGAGAACGTCAAGCCTCATTTTATATGGGGCTCCAAGAAAAATGTCCATGGATGAAGAGATTTTGTCAACGGCGTGCGCTACACTAAATCCTAAATAGTTGCCTACCTCGTACCAGGTATGCCATAAGGTTGTCCAAGCATGTGGTGTCCAGTAAATTACAAGACGGGCTCAGATACCCGTTTACACAACACAAGTATGGCACGTTTGACACATACCAGGTCGCACGTTTGACACATACCAGGTACTTCGTACATAGGATCACACCCAACACAGCTCCTCGGGCGTATTTTCGAAACTGATTTTTTCGACGACGGGCATAAAGACTGGTGCAAACGCCGAGCGATGCGTCTCTCTGGGAAAGTCTGGCAGAGGCCATTCTGGTCGTGGATGTGCCTCCCATTGTTGTGTGTGTGTTCTTCACATTAAACCGTTCTTTCTACCCGTCGACATCCAGCACAACCAGTGTCCGTGCCGATTATTCAATCCTATTAACCCTTTTAAAACCGGAGTTCCGTTTTGGGGACAAACTATTCAAATTTCAAGTAATTTGTCCCCAAAACGGGACTGCGGTCCTAAAAGGGCAAATAGAAGAGATATAAGTTCTGTGGTCACAAAGCTACGCTAGAGATACTACGTTGCCACGTATGCCGGAAGCACAGCAGTGGGATCTGCAATGCCATGTCATCGCACTATCTAACCCCTTTAGAACCGCAGTCCCGTTTTGGGGACAAACTACTTGAAATTTGAGTGGTTTGCCCCCAAAACGGGACTGCGGTTCTAATACGACATACGACAGGCACGAGATACGCATTCTATGAAGTAGAGAAACGAAAGGAAACGATCAAAGAGAAAACAAAAACAAAGACAAATCGAAAGAGAAAAGAAAAAAAATGAAAGAGTTGTGGTGGAAACCGGTTCGGAAATTCGTCCAGTGTGTACGGTCATCTCGAGTGTTCCATTTTACATTTCCAGCCTATTAAATAGCTCTCGTAGGAGGTTTTATCCTCGGCGATCTTCTGGACAAACCGCCTTTATTTTCTTGTCGCGCATAGGGTTCAGCATTCCCACTGCTCGTCGATTTTCATCGAATGTGTAGCTAGCTCACGCTTTCGCGCTTTCCGCTAATCAATTTCTTTATGCAAGAAAAAGTCCCTACGAGCATCCACTCGGTGAGACTTGAACCCACGAAACTGATCTTGACAGGCACGCGGACCACCTACCTAGCCACCGGGGACGCCGGCAATTAAAACATTGTACGGCATATATGCACGTATTATTATTGTTATTATTATGATTATTATTAATAATAGTAGACGTTTTTTGTCGGCGCGGCCGTACGAGTAGGTATTCATAGTAATAGTCCTGTGACGTACGTAATAATTACAACCGTGATGGGATACTTTGACATAAAATAATTATTACTCCTATTCACGTACAGCAGCACAAATGCTGTACCTGGTAGGTATTAATATTAATAGTATTCACACGTAAGAGGAGCTATTATTAATATGAATAATAGTAAATATTAAGAGTTGTTACGTACACGTATTGTAGTTTTCATTTCCACACATCAATATGTTTCAAGATGATGATCAAGTACTTTTTTTTTTAGTGTCGGGTATTTTACCCTTTTACAACTGCAGTCCCGATTTCATGATTAAACCATAAAATTCCAAGTCGTTTGCCCCAAAAACGGGACTACAGTCCTACAAGGGTTTGAATACTCGAATTTATGTTGTACGTCTGTCCGTACGTATTATACGAACATATACTGCTTCAACGTATTGATGGTACCGCTGTATGATAGCTCATGAATTACGCTGTCAAGGTTGTATACGTAGGGCCGCGTGTTCCACACTAAAACCTAGCAATTTGGTGTCAGTCGAGGTAAATTTAATTTTTGCTGTAACCCTTTTAGAACCGCAGTCCCGTTTTGGGGACAAATTACTTATAATTTGAGCGGTTTGTCCCCAAAACCGAACTGCGGTTCTAAAAGAAGATCCCAGTCGAGTTCTCTGACAGCTTTGGGTACCATGGTGCACGTATTATATATATTATACGTGAAAATGTATATATGAACATCGTCGTATACGTAAATAGTCTACGTCCCACCAGTTGCTGTCGTTGCTGCTGCGTGGTGTTTCTGCTGGTGCTCCTAATTCGCTGTTCCTACTGCTGCTTCTACTGCTGCCGGACATGGTGAAAACTATTTAGTGCCCCGAGATGTTACGGATGTAACCGGTTCGTCCTTCGACTTTTTTTTTCCCCCCGCGTGCAATGGCGACAAGATTACTTAATTTGCGCTATTATTAATTGTACGTATATAGCCGGTCGCCCCGGTGGTTCAAGTGGTTAACCTCGAATTCTACTTGTTTGAGTCCTGGGTTCGAGCCCCAGGAGGGTCGGACTTTGACTTTATTTGCAAAAATAAAAAAAGGGATTCAATTGTTGAGAGCGCCTTGCAGCGTGGGTAGGCACAATTCGATGCGAGTCGACGAGGGAAGAAAAGGCTGAAATCTTCTCGCGATAAAAATGAAGGCACGTACCGTAGCGGGAAGGGGGGAGAAGAGCCTGCTACGTGTCCCCGGATCTAAGTTACGAGTCGGAAGGAGAGAGAGAAGAAGATGTGCGAAGATAATGAATGGGATGAGAAAAAAAAAAAAAAAAAAAAAAAAAAAAAAAAAAAAAATTATCCAGATTCTACTCGTAGCGCTCGAAAGGAGCGGTGGCCTCGCGCGGCTTGGGTCATGTGTGCAGCAGTTTGTACATATATGCCGTCGTTCGTTTCGCTCAGACCGCCAAAGCGTTCGAAAACAAAACACGCCCTTGGTCTCCTTCCCTTTATGGTCTCACGGTCGTGAGCGCTGTCAACCCGTTTAGAACTGCAGTCCCGTTTTTGGGGACAAACGAGTCAAATTCTGAGTAAGTTGTCCCCAAAACTGGACTGCGGTTCGTAGGTAGTAATAATTAGAGGCTTAAGCTTCTTTGCGTGTCGCGACGTTGGTGGGGCTGCCTTTCATGACGAGTGATGAGTTGGTTGGTACCTCTTGGAAAAACGTGAAAACCCTTCGGTTCTTAAACCCCTTTTAGAACCGCAGTCCCGTTTCGGGGACAAACCAGTCAATGATCAAGTAGTTTGTCCCCAAAACGGGACTGCGGTTCTAAAGGGGTTAGTTGTTTGTGGTTCGATGGGAAAATGACCGCAATCGACTGATTGTTGTAGCGATTGAACAGCATGGGTCATGCGAAGCAGAGTGGGGCATGTATCCCAGCTGCTCTTGTCAGGAGCGGTACCTTCGAGTACGACACCTACACCAGCATGGTGTCCCCGATGTATATCTCAGCACACGATTCATTGCACCCTTCTGCTTCAGCGTTGCTGTGCCGCAAAAAACGCTGCTGGGATTGCCTCAGTGCCCCCGCCGCTGCCCCACCGACAGCCCCGAAACCCAAACCTGACCTCGACTCTACGCCCGCCCCCATCCTCCCTCTACGTACGGCTCTAATTTTGTGCAGATGATGTTCACAGCTGTCACGGACGATGGCGTCAGTCTCGGATCGGAGCGAGGGTCGGAGCTGATGATGGACGGGGCTGACCCTTCTTGTCCCCTGTGCAACATGTGAGCTGGAGGATATTACGTGGATAGCTCGTGCTTCTTGCGTGAACGAAGGGTGTCTTGTCACACGTCCACCACTTGCGTACCAGTATGTTTTGTGAAAGAAGTGCAACGACTATTTATTCATACCGCAGACGTAACGTCGACTCCAGCGGGATCGCCCCTCTCGTAAGAAACCTGGAATCAGATGTTAGGCTAACATCATGGAATCAGATGTTTGGCTACATAACATCCTTATTCTGTCTCGGAGCGAGAAGGAGGAGTAGATTGTTTACAGTTTCAAATAGAAACAGCGAGCGCCAAGGCTGCTTGCTAGACGTATGCACGAGCGTATTTTTCTCGTTTTTTATTTTATTTCTACCACGTACTAGGCTAGATTTCCCATTTGTGTCTGTTTTCTTACGAGAGGGTCGATACTCTGTACGGGTACTGTTTATTAATTAATAAGTGACATGTTTTTTCTGTCGATCGCCTATAATACAACAACCTTACTGATGGTATACCCTCTGTGGTGTAAAATACTGTTTTCAGTTCTTGACTCAGCCGCGGTTCACGCTACGGTGATTGGAGTGGTGGAATGGATGGGGCCCGAGGGGCGAGTGATCGGCCACATTCTAGGAGTTGGGAGGTTCGGAATTGGAAACCTGCCTTTTCGAGGGATTACGATTGCTGGTACTGGCAGTGCCTGCAGGTTGATTGTTGATGACGGCAGCTACTCGTAGGCCAGGTCGATGCTATGACCCAAGAGAGGCCTGGCTCGCGGCAGGGTGTGTGACTATTACTACTGCCTCTTGGGGGTGCGGTTGCTTCCTTTTACGTGACTCTTCCCTTCGTTCCTGCCTTTTTTGTTCCTTTCCTTCCATCCATCTCACGATTTTCGTTGTTTCCTTCTTGTTCTCCCTGGGGTTCTTTTCCTTCCTTTCGTGTCATTGTTCTACTCGTTCCCTTCCTTCCTTTTTTTTGTTTTTTTATATTTTGTCGTTCCCTCCTCTCGTCTCACTCGCCCGCCCCCCCCCCCCCACTCCCTCTACCCCTCCCCTCCCCTCCACCCCTCCAGCGCCTACGTAGAAGGGGCCGACCTCTGCCTTCTCCCCTGTCTGCACGTGTTCCACAAGCATTGCATCAACAAGTGGTGCAATCGCCATATCGTTTGCCCCCTGTGCAAGCGCCATCTCGAAGCGCCGGAGCCGCTCCACACTCTCACCGCTACCGGCGGCAGCACCCACGGCGGCGGTGCCATCGGCATGGCCCGCTCCGAGCCCGGTGGACACCACCATAACCACCACCAACATCACCACCACGGCGCGCGCGGGGCCACGGACTCCCGGGGCACCTGGCGACAAATGCTAGGCACTGCCGCGCCGGGGCCGCTTAGTGGGCACGGCAGCGAGAGAGGTCTTGGCGGCACTAGGTCTGAGGACGGGCGGTGGAACGACCGCGTACTAAACGCGGCACAGCAGCAGATGGAAGGCGGCCGACAAAACCGCGTGACCTCGTTCAGCTCGGAGACGAGGCGAGCCAACAGCGCGCGAGGCAGGACGGGGGAGAGGGGGCCCGCGGGCCGGGGGGCGGGACCTCCGCAGTCGAGCTCGGCTGGGGCGTCGGCGCTCCGAGGCCCGCAGCGGGCCCAGAGCGTGAGCGGGTCTGTCGGCGGGAGGCATCACCGCATCCAGCGGAAGCGGTCTTCGTCGTTCAATACTGGGAGCGAACGTAGAGGCTCCGGCCGCGTGGCCCATGGGACGGCGCCTCACCGGGGGGGAGGAGGGGCGGGTAGCTTCCGAGGGCCCGACAGCAACAGCCCTCGGGCGAGGTCGGACTTGGGGGTGGGGTCTAAGGACGCCGACCGGATCAGGGCGAACACGGACGCGATGCTGAGCAGGCACGCCAGCCGCAGGAACAACGGAGCCGGAGGCACGAAGGTGCTGACGAAGCCGATGTTTGGGGAGGATGGCGCGGGGGCGTGGGCCACTTCGAGCGGCAAGGCGAAGGGCAAGGGGAAGGGGAAGGCGAAGCGAGGGGGTGGGGGTGGGGGTGGCGGGGAGGGCGGGGGGGAGGCGACGGGCTCGTCCCAGCAAGGCGGGGGGGGGCGAGGGCCGGCGGTGATTACCATTCGCAAGGTTAAAACGGTAGGAGCGGGAGCGGGAGCGGGAGCGAGGGCGACGGAGGCAGGTGGTGTCTCGAAGAAGCAGGCGGGGCGCAGGTCTAGGACAGTGTCCGCGGCGGCTGTGGGGGGGGCGGTGGGAGGCGGCGGCGTGGGAGACTTCGCGCGGTCGGGCGGCGAGAGCGAGTCCGACTTCGGCGGAGAGCGCGTTTTTACGACGAACAGCAGCAGACACAATCATTACGACGACGACCTCAGCCCGGACGAGGTCACGACCAAGGCGCTCACGTACGGCCCGCGCAAGTCGCAAGTTTCGAGGGAAAATTCGGCCTCGAAGGAGGCCTCCGGCGGCCACAGACGCCAGTGGTCGACCGGGAGCACCTCGGCAGACGAGGTGGGCTCCGGGAAGAAATCCCGCCGCCGATCGTCGTCGGTGTCCGGGTCCAAGTCTGGTTCCGGCAACCACATGCTCATCGCCGGAGCGGCGGCGACGGCGGAGGCGGTGTCGAAGCTCCTCGGCCGGCCTAGTGAAGACCGGTCCGCTTACTCGGTGTCCTCTTCGCGTGGAGGGGTCGGTGGGGCGCGGGTGTCGGCCGGGGCAGAGAATTCGGAAGCCAGCAGTGGCGGGGACAGCGGGTCGGATGGGCGGGCGGAGGGAAGCTCGGATCGACGGAGCCGGAGGAACTCGGCGCGGCTGTCCGGCGGCAGGAGGGGCTCGCAGCTGCAGCAGCAGCAGCACAGGACGACGCCACCGAAGACGGGGCCGGTGACGAAGGGGACCCCCGCCCCCCCCATGGCTGCGGCGAGAGTGGCCACCTGGAACTCCAGCTCGTCCGCACCCGCCCCCGTTTTCGACGCCTCGCTGCCGAACTCGATGAGCGACGCAGAGCACCACCACCACCACCACCACCAGATGCAGCGCGCATACGGGGGCGGGGATGGGAGGGGCCGGGACGGGGCTGGGGGTGGGCCGACGGAGGTGGTAGTAGGGGCGTCGTCTGTTGAAGCGATGAGCTCGTCACCTACGGAGACTCCTGTCAAGGGAACTCCCAGCCGCGGGTGGGGATTCCGCATCCCGACGTCCGCCGGCAGCGCGGAGTTTTTCGGACTCGGGGTCGGCAGCCACGGAAGCGCGAACGGTTCCAGCATCAGTCACGGGAACGGTACGAGTAACGGTCACGGGAACAGCTCTGCCTCGGCGGAGGCGGCGGACGGTGAACGCTCGGACTCGGGAGGGTTCGCCGCGGGCCCGACTGTTACGTCTAAGGTATTCGCGCGGTCCTCCGGTGCGAGCAAGCGCGGCGGGGCTGGTTCGGGCGTACGGCTGTTTGGGTCCGGGGCCGCGTCTACGTCGTCGCGGACGGGTCCGGCGCCTGTCCGCGGTGGGAATTCCGCGTTTGCGCTCGACTCGGAAAACTCTCCGCCCGGCGGAAGGATTGATTTGACGGCTTCGTCGTCTGTGCAGGCGAGTTCCGATTCATGGAGTACGTACAGGTAGACGGAGAGAGCGAGACATGCGCCGCGCGCATGCATGCATGCATACATACCCGGAGGGAGGGAGGGAGGTGGGGGGAGGAGGTTCCCCTCTCCATCGCAGTAATCATGTGCTTCCGATTTCGGAAAAAAAAAAAAATGACACAATAATACCGAAATTGCTTTTTTTTCGTGTCTGGAATTTTGAAATCCCTAGCTTTCAACTTTCCACAATACTGAACTTAACAAAAATCCGAAATTCCGGTTGATGTTATTTAATTCTTTTTTTTCCCAGTTTTGCGAAATTTCATTTTTTTCAGGAACGTTGACAATTTTGTGTTTTGTAAGTTTTTTTTCGTGTGGGTCGAACACATGCTCTGCCGCTGTCTACACTATGAGAGCCAATACGGGGTACCACAGTAAATAGGACCAAATATTGTTATTCAAAATAGGTAAATATATACCCTGGTACGTTTTTGTACGTACCGTAGGTCCCATTTGCTATGGCCCCCCGTATTAGTAGGTGGGTGGGTGGGTGGGGAAGGTGACACAGCTCCTACGTAGTCTCCGACAGAACGTTATCGAGGCACACCTACTGCTGTGCGTGATGATGACGGTCATGGCCAAAAATAGGGCATTCGAAAAAAAACACGATACGTGGCGCCTTAACCCATTCAGAACCGCAGTCCCATTTTGGGGACAAACTACTTCTAGTTTGACTGGTTTGTCCCCAAAACGGGACTGCGGTTCCAAAAGGGTTATAAACCCATTTAATTTAGGACTGCGGTCAGTCCCGTTCTGGGCACGAACTATTTCTGATTTGACTGGTTTGTGCCCGAAAACGGGACGGCAGCCCTGAAAGGGTTAAATAACCCTGTTGGAACCTGAAGAGGGGGGAATCGACCATAAGAAGGTGACGATGATAGCAACGCACACGCCACTTCGTCAGTGCGGGATGATACAACATGGCGTCCGAGTCATTACGCGCAAGGAGTCGTATGGCAGGGTGGGGCGCGGCATGATCGTATATACCCGTGCTGTTGGGCGTTGAGAACGCCCAAGTTATCAGTGTTTTGTGTCGGCCGCTGCATCCGGATTCCAGAGGGAGGGATCAGCTGTTTTACCGTACTGCTACTGTTGGTACTGTTTCTACTTCGGCAGGCCCATTTCGAAGACAAAGTGCTTTGAATTTGAGCGGTGTGGTCCCCAAAGCGAGACTGCAGTCCTGTTCCTGTAGAAGGAGCAGTGCTAGGTGGTTATATCCCTTAAAATTCGGGGGATTAGAACGATGGATGATGGGGTTTTTTCGGAATACGACATCCAGCAGCAGATGTGAAGGATGAAATGGATTGGGTGCCGTTGGAAGCATATGGAAGTCGCTTTCTCTGCCGCAGCTGCCGAAACCAGCGGCCCCCTCCCCGTCGTTCCACCGAAAGAAGCAAGAGCGGCTGACGCCCGAGCGAATGTCTGAATGTCTACGGTAGAAGGCACTCAAGACGCGAAAAAATATGTAAATCATGTGTGTGTGTGCGTGTGTTCTCTTCGCAATCATCAGTTTTTTCTACCGGTCGAACACCCAGCACACCCAGTGTCGAGTGCTGATTACTTATCTTGGAGAGATACAAGTTACGTGGCGACACAACTGCGACACCATAGAGGACACTTGATTGTACCGGTAGTGCAGTACAGAGAGTAGACAATAAAAAATGCACTGCCACCCCATCGTATCGAAAGCACTGATCGCACGCTCGCTTTTGAGCGACAATTCCCCGCTCATTTTCGCTTGATTGTTTCGCCCTCTCACGCACCCAATCCACCCACTCACTCACCCACTCGCTCGCCCACTCACTCACTCGCTCACTTAACTCACTCCCGTGGTACCTTCCTCCCACTCGACCGCCCTCGGCACACCTTGTGTCCTCTCTCGCTGCTCTCGGGTGTGTTGGTCATGTGTTCAGGAGCTGATCCAGACGTACGAGAAGTCACGCTCTAGCTCGGACGAGAAAGGAGCCCATTCCGATGATTGGTCGGCACGAGCGGCGGTCCCATCGGAGGGCAGGAAGAGAAACAGCAAGACCTTCACGAGGTGCGTGCGTGCGAGCGTGCGTCGCTACGCGTGTGTGGGTGTCGGTGCGCATGGGGTGGGTGGGTGATGTCGTCGGTGTGGCTGGGTGCGTACGTAGGTAGAGGATGGGCGGGCGGCAGGCGCCCTTTCACGTCGGTTCATCTAGCCGTGTGGTACATGTGCCGTCGTGGGTGTTGATGGGTGGTGTGGATAGGCTACGTAGGGTGAGTGGTTGACCCCCCCCCCCCTCGTTTGGGTTCGTCTAGCCGCGGGTGGGCGCGTGGTACACGCATGCGTGCGTGCGTGTGTGCGTCTATGCGTGTCCGCAGCTGTTCTCTTGCGATGCAGTTTTGTTCGTTCGTTGTTGATTGGCTCATCCGCCTACTCTTTAATATCCATAGTCCTTGGACTCCCTGATCCTTTTCCCCCTTGTGTCGCCGCAACTCAGATCCGGGCTCTGAAAACGGGGCTCCTGTCCCCTCCCTCCGCCCGCAACGGTACGCGCCTTGCGTTTGGTCGCTGCAATGGGTCGGCCCACTTGCTTCGACCCTAGACTCTCGTCGAACTGCCGACGGCGGTCAGATGGTTAAATACATGCAGTATCACACCTGGTGGCTCGTGAGCGCCTTGCGGTTTCTGTCTCCGTTCTGTCCCGTCCGCGTCCCGTCGGGAGATGTTTGTGTTTGCTGCTGTTTTATCCCCCTTAGCCATGTGCTGGTCTCACTTTTGCCTGAAAATAAGTGTGTTTGGTGTTGACAAGAGAGGGAGTCCAAGCGGTGATTTTGTCCCCGGACAGAGTGGTACATGCAGTACTGGTGCCTTTTGTAAGTGGCGGTATATATGCGGCAGCTATTAATACGGGCAATATTGTCGAGGCAACCTACACTAGTAATAGCACACTGCCACACTGGTTTTAACCCTTTTAGAACCGCAGTCCCGTTCTGGGGACAATCCAGTCAAATTTCAAGTAGTTTTGTCCCCAAACGGGACAGCGGTTCTAAAGGGGTTAACGCCAGCTGTGCAAAGCGATTTCACAGGCACTTGAAGCGGGCATCCGGTACTACAGAGGGGCGGACTATCAACTATTAATATTGAATACTGCCGTAGTAGACTAAACCTCTATTCCGACTCCAATTCGGAGTGAGGAGGACTAAACCTCTATTCCTACTCTATTTCGGAGGGAGGAGGTATGTCGGCTGGAACGTGAGTGCTGCTCTGAAAGGGTCAAAAGACAAAGTACGTATCATACCACAAAGGCTGTACTGTAACCCTTCCCGCCCCCCCGCCGCCGCCGCCGCCGCCGCCGCAATCGTTGTTTTTCTCGTTTTCGCCTACCCCCATCCTCCTCCTCCCACCGTCCGCTTATTTTCTTCAAAAAACAGGCGGAGAGGTTCGGGGGCCAGCGCCGCCAGCATGAACGAACTGGCGGCGACCGAGTCAGAGCTGGACGACGACCAGATTGACCGCCCGAAGCTTACCTACAAGCGAAAGGGCTCCCGCCACGGCCACAGCCGCTCTAGAACTCCCTCAGAGGGCGAGACCATGGCGAGGGCGGCCATGTACGGCTCCGCTTCTGAGGGAGGGCTGGACCTCTCTGGGGGCCACGGCCAGCATCCTAATGGAGACGACTGGGCTGACGAGGAGCCGTTCCACCGCCCCAAGCTGTCTTACGGGGGGGGCTTGCGTTCGTCGTCGAGGAGGAGTTCTACCGGTTCGGAGTCTGGTCGGCGATCGTCGACTTGATTTTTTGTAGCGCTGGGAGATGGAATGTTGTGCCCGCGCAGGCATGAAATGGCAGTGGGCGGAGGAAGGGGGGCGGGGTAGGGGAGGAGGGGGCGGGGGAGGGGGGGGGGGGGGGGGGCGTTAGAGAAACCACCGTCGTGGTTTTCAGAAGGGAAGGACGGGGGGGGGGGGGCGTGTCGCGTGCGACTGGGGGTGCATAAGAGCAACCGACGTCGGATGTTTCGAGAGTGGGAGGAGGGAGGGTGTGTGTGGCATGTGACTGCCAGAGGTGCAGGGATGTAGGCCCCTGTGCTTATGTGTCCGCGTTCGCGAGTGGTAGACATGGAGGTGGGGGGGGGGCGGTTGCGCGGGGGGGAAGTGGTGGAAGTAAATGGGTTGGTCGTGTGTCGTCGTGCCCCTCTCTTGTTTCTGTTCGTTGCGGTGGTGACTTCGCGACTTTTTTTAGGCAGCGAATCCTGTCGATGTCCGCCCTTGGTTGTGACTGGCTTGGCTGGCTGACTGCCCCGGAGAGCAAAAGGTGGAATGTCAAGCCGAGCCAGCACCATTGAAATGGGTGTGTGTTTGTTTTGAACTGAACTGTCAGGGCACGCGAGTTTCTCCCCGACCTCGTCTTGCGGCGTCATGAGGCGTTGCCATTTTCGATGGGGAGGCCGGTAAGCAGGACGGTTGCATCAATCATTATTGGAGGAAGAGACCGAAGGGCTCCGTTGCTGTACCGGCCCCGGTTTCGCCGCCCACCCACTCGGGGGCGTCGTCGTTGTTAAGGCTGTTCTGCCGGTTGTTTTTGTGCTTCAGTGGCCGAGACGTGAAGGGTGAAACTGTCGGCGGGAGTTGCCACGAGGAGGCCGTAGTACGCCCCCTCGACATGTGCCGAAAGTGTGGAGTTTGAAGTGAGCTGGGCGGGCTTAGTAAGTTGCTAGCAAAAACGGGTGCGAAATACTCTTATTAATAGGATGGAGATCGTGCTGTTACTGTGTCTGGCTGCTGTTTTTCAAAGGCGCCGTATCTTCCATGACCTCCGGAGTTTATGAGCGAGGCTATCCGCTTGTCTTGTACGTGTACGTGTACAGCAGTGTTTTTTTTGTCCCCCCCCCCCCCCCCCCTCTGCGGGTTTTATCGGGTTGCCTTAGGTTAATGACTGTTTGGGCACTCCTCCCGCTAGTGATTTTTCGAGTCCCCCCCCCCCCCTCCCGCTCTGTCTCGAAAGGGATGCGTGGTCAATAGTCGAATGACTATGGCATGCAACAGATGAGTACCCCCCCCCCCCCCCCCCCTTCCCGTGTTTTGTCCTTCGATCATACAAGAAATCTATTTTGGCTTCCGCCCTTTGGTCAGGGAGTACCTCCGTAAGTAGATAGCCACCGGGTACTTACACAGTGTATTGTATGTGTTTGTTGTGTATTTTACGTTCTGGCCGATCAGACCACTCTAGGTAGCTAGCTAGCCCCGCGGGGAGTTCCGCAGGGCTGCGCCTTTTTCTGAACTTGGAGACGGGGGGGAGGGAGGGGGGAGAGGAGGCAGGCGCGGTGAAATTTGTTTTGTCCTTGTTGTTTTCCTTGTTGTGCCGTCATGTCTTTTCCGGCCGCCCCTGAGATATACCCTACGGCGTGCCACCTAGGGCCTCGTTTGGGCCTCTTTTACGGCTCGCGGGTGGATCTCTTGTCATCGCCGAACAACCGACTGCCAGAGATACTGGTTGTTGGCTCTTGGCTCTTATGGTGTCACTCGAAACCTAAATTGATCCTGAGGACTCCATTTTGGCATGTCCTCCGCGCTGATCCCAGCTGCTGGATGACACGATCGCTGCTGCACCCAGCCGGTGGATGATATTACACCCTCAGTGTTAATAGGTTTTATGTCGCGACTGTTTTCCGGCCCTAACTAGTGTTGGCTTTAGTTGCCTTCACTTCAAACGGGCACGGTTTGGTTGGGGGGGAAGGGGGGTATGCGTTGAAGAACACGCGGCCCAGGTAGCGGCAAGGTGCCGCTCAGTGTTTGCTCTGTCGGTTTTGGTACTACTGCTACATACAGCAGCAGCAGCCGCGGCGGCGGTGTACACGAAGAGGCGTCTTTCACCGGCGCGACCGTTTTGAGGGGGGTCTACGGCGCGATGGCTTGGGACTTGAAGTTACCGCGGAGGCAGAGGCTAGACTGGACCAGGCTGAGCTACGCTTGGTTGGGGTGGGCGATGCAACAGTACCGTTCCTCATGTGTTTGTTTTCTAATCTTGCCGATAATGACACATATGTTGCCGCAAAATAGGGGGGGGGGGGGTGGGGGAGGGAATGGGCGGAAGTATGTTTTTTTCAGGTGTTAGAAACCTGGAGGAAGAGCGGAGCGCGGGGGGGGGTGACTGGAAGGGGAGGGGGGCGGGGGTCAGGGGAAGTCGAGAACGGAAAGAAGAGGAGGCAGCAGACAGCAGCAGGCTGCTCGTTGTTTTTTCCGGCCTCAAATTGTTACTACTGTACCTAAATATGAAAGAGAGAAAATGTCGTTCTTATTTTTTACTTCGGTAAGTTGTTTTTTTGGGGGGATTTTTTATGTCGACCGCGGAGAGAGAGGCAAGCACCGGAAAGGGGTTTTAGTCCAGGCGTGTGCTGCCTGGAGGACTCTTACGTTTTCCGTCTCGGCGCGTTGGTGCAGTTCGTTTTTCTCAGGAGGTGTTTTGAGTCAAGGGGGCGTAATAGACTTGAGACACTGCCCGTCCGTCCTCGAAAGCGCTCAACACCAAAAAAGGGTTTCGCTGCTACTTACATATTACGTGTACCTATATATACCTGGTAGCGGTATCATCGTGTTTCGGCGCAGGAAAAAATACCACAGAGTTTTTTCTTGATTTTTTTTCATGTTTCCTGCACTGCGATCGTTGCCCGCTGCGTTTTGTTCCGCGCCATACCGGTGCCCGTTATTATTGTTTTATTTCGCGTCATGCCCACCCATGCGCTATTGAAAGCGCATCTAAGTTCTCCGTGTCTTTTTGTGTGTTAGCGGGAGGCGGGAGCTGAGACTAGGTAGTAAGTATAAAAACACTATGCGCAGCCGATCCAACAAGAATCTATATAGAATCACGGACGAAGAACGTCCGCTATCGCCGCTCGAGGTTTTGTAGTGGAGTAGGAGGCGCGCGGTAGATAGATACGGCGGTGAAGAAAGATAATAATAAGGTATGGTGAGCGGGGAGGGAGACGTACGAATCGTGCGCTCCTTGCACCACGTCCTTGTTGCTTTTCGCGAAGCTTCTAGTGCACGAAGCAAGCGAGCAGAGAGGGCGTCCGCCCGATTGTGTTGATGTAGAGAGAACGCGCGCATTGTTTACCTCGAGTGCGTGTGGGAACTAGGCGACGAGTGCCTTCTGTAGGTTTTGCATGAATACTACGTGATGATGACGGGCTGCGTGCTCGTTTTTTTTTGTGCGCGTCCTTGACTGGGCACGAACAAGACTACGGTAGTAGCAAGAAACAGGCGACGGGTAGTCGCTTCTGCTTGCGGGCGGGGGGTTCAATGTGAACGAGGGGTCAGCATGTCTGGTGGGGTTGGGTTGTTTCTGCGACCGCCTTTCTTTTGTTGAGTACTATATTGACGGGCTTCATAATTAGAAGAAGCGAGGAACCTTATATATATCTATATAATTATATATATCGGGTGACCTGTCTCGTCCGTGGTGCGAGCAACGTCCTTGAGCCCGCCGTGCATGCTTGTGCCTGTGTTTTTGGTGCGCCGCTTGTTGTTGTTCGCTAGGGCTCTCGGCCGGTGGTGTACGAGGCCAAACCCTCAACATTCCGCTGACAAACACCTCGTAGGGGGAACGTTGGGCGAATGTCGGCGGTTAAAAAAAAGGGGGTCTTCTTTGCATCAGGACTCTTTTGTTCCCGGACAAATTGGTTTGCAGGCATCAACTCGGTGGGATGAAGCAGACGAGTAGGACACACGGGATGGTGACAACGACGCTTCCTTTCCATTACGTCCAGTTTTTGCACGCACGACATACAGCGATAGCAGTGGTGATTTCACCTTAGTACTAAATAATAGGTATAGGAGTTGTTTGTCAGCGTTTCTTCGGCCCGTCTCCTTTTTTGTGCACACCATAATATGTATTTCTTTGTTTGCATGCGGGGATCTATGCTTTACTAACTTCAGTGGTGGGTGCCTCGTCACGCGAGAAAATAAAATAGTGAGAGGCCTATCAGCTATACAGCTGTAGGAACTCAATTTACTTTTGCAGATAACGTTGCGCTGTGTACCGATCAGCCTTTATTCCTTCGTGGTAATTAGTTTCAGTTGTGAGCGCTGCCTGTTGTTCACCTCTTCTTGATGGTTGATTGGTTGGGAAATCCCTTCGGTGTCAACAGTGACCACTAATAAATGTTAGTATCAGGGTCTCTGCTTCTTAACAAAGGTCGTGTTTTTTTTCCCCTGGTTTTCCAGCGAAGATGGCGAAGTCGTCGCAGATTCCTGTCCTATTTTTCTCCGTGTACCAAACGTCGCCAGATTGCGTGTTCGTAGACGTTTTACGATCACTCCTTCCTTTTTTAGTTAGCGCGACCCGTCCTCTAAAAGCTAAAAGCACGTGCGTGCGTGCCGCCTCCCGGCTGTTCCGGATGGGCATCACCAATAAAAAAGTAGCACACGGGCGGGGGCTCGAAGAAAGGTGGCGGGTGGGTGCCATTGGGGCGGATGTATGTTCCCCAGATTGCAGGCAGGCAGTATACTCAGGTCCTCACTTATGGAATGGAAAGCCGACATGTGTCCGATCGCCATTAGATATAAAACGGTATATATATGTCTATATATACGGGTGGTGTTTGTGGCGCCAGTTGACGGCATAAAGGTACGCATTTTATTATTAATAGTGTACCGGCAGCTCATCATCATGGTTCAACCAAATTTTGCGGTACGCACCGACTTCTCTCATATATAGCAGTATACCAGGTATATCTACGATGTGTAGATTGGTTTCCGCCGTTTCACAGCAAACGATGCCTCGGCCACTGCGCGACGCCGGTAGCATACTGCTTTGTATTCTGTAGAGGATCAGCCCTATAAATACCGTCAACAACTGGCGCGAACACCTATACGTACGGTATTGTACCATTTTTGTAATAGATATCCCTGTATCCATCCGTCCGCCCCTAAGAGTTTTTTTTTTCTTACATTTCCCGTCTGAACCAATAATAGAATCCCAAGCCGCTAATATTACGGGGGACCATAGTTAACAGGACCTATGGTACACATAAAAACCTATATGTTTAACCATTTTTACGAACAATATTTGGTCCTGTTAACTATGGGCCCCCGTAATAGTGAGGATTCTTGATGCGAATTTCTGAGACCAACTACATCGCTCGGCTTTTCGTTCTCTCTCCCCTTCCTGTCAACTCCACGACCGACCAAGCGTGCGTGACTCGGGAAAAAAATACATGATTTATTTGGCGGGCCGTCAGCTACGACGATGCGGCCAGGAGCTGGGGTAGCTGAGGCCGAGACAGGCCGTCTGCGCCAAGCCGCACCTTGCTCCCTTATGCCCTTATGTGTGTTGAACCACAAAAAGTCGCTGAAGAAGGGGCGGCGGGGGGTGTGGACTCGCGAGCCGCCCTCTTGTACGCACAGCAGTAAGGCAGTGTCATGGTATTCATCATCCCGTTTCCCTCTATTGTCGAGGATGAGGCGTGTTTCTGATGAAGCGCGCCACGCAAATAATTTATATAAAACCCCCCTGTTCTCAGAACTCTCTAAGAGCCAGGAAAGTGGGAATCATCAAGAAAAGACATCAATCTCTTGTGAGCAAGTATACACGTCTAGGCCGACCTGCATTTCAGTAGTCGGGCTTGCCCCATACTGCCCCTTTTTGTTATCCGGTAGTCTCTCGGGACTGACCTGCTTCCTACCGTAGGATGCAGATTTTTGTTGATTAAATCGGCTTTCGCCTTGTTGCAAGTTATATGGGAGTGGGTTGTGAAGCGCCGTATCTTCGATCCATTTTTCATAATTTTTCTGGATGGATTTTGTCCCCTCCTGATTTCTATGCATCTTCTGCATATTATGCGGCCCTTCAGGGTGGGCTTGTGTCATGGTATTCATCATCCCGTTTCCCTCTATTGTCGAGGAGGCGTGTTTCTGATGAAACGCGCCACGCAAATAATTTATACTGGTATAAAGCCCCCCTGTTCTCAGAGCTCTCTGAGAGCCAGGAAAGTGGGAATCATCGAGGTAAGCCATCAGTCTCTGTTAGTGTGAGTAAGTATACACGTCTAGGCCGACCTGCATTACACTGTAGTCGGGCTTGCCCCATACTGCCCCTTTTTGTTATCCGGTAGTCAGCTATATAATATACCAGGTACCAGGTAGGTACCCTCTATACCCCATATACTATCATCAGAGCAGCCACCTGTATTCACTATCATACGAAGTACAACAGCATTTTCTACGTACTTACCAAAGTACTTGGTATACACATTTATTTATTTATTATAATCTTTCTTCGAGATCGCTTGATTGGTTGATTTTAATAACCTACCTGCTGCGCTCTCAGAGAGTCTGCGACAAATAATCACGCCGTCTACGACGACCTACACTAAAAAACTCCTCGTATTTTATTTTTTGGCTACCCTGTACTAACGTTTTTATATATTTCCTATTCTAAACTCAATACCAATATATCCACATATTTCAAGATGAAAGTCCACACTAAAATCAAGATATTATTTTCAAAAAGTAGTAGAAAAAAAAAAAAACTTGAAATAAAATAAAATGATCCCCCAAACTCGAGCCATAATCGAAAACACTCGAAACTGAGCGAGAGCCTCTCCTACACTAAATCCGATATAAAAAAGTTCCGAGAAATAAATCGAAAAAACAGAACACTACAAACAAGAAAAACGGAATTCCGGTCGACTCAAACCTGTCGCGTGTACTGCTGCTGTGGACGTGCTGCCGCACTTATCGCACTTAAAATCTTGTCGTATTGACTCGAGTACTTTGAGAAGATCAAAATTCCCACACTACTTTCGTCATACAATTTTTAACGTTTTCGTTCGGCTTCGCGCGAAGGCGCTCGACGCCGAGAGGCGGAATCCCGACACCGAATCCCACCTGCTATATATAATACGTTCTTTTTTTTGGGGTGGGTGGGTGGGTGGGTGGGTGGGGCTCGAAATTGTATGGGATTTAGTGTTACTTTTTTTCGTTTTAATTGAGGCAATTGTATGGGATTCAGTGCTACGTTTTTTCGTTTTAGGTGTGGCAATTGTATGGGTTTAAGTTTGGCGTCATTTTATCCTACAGCAGTACACTTTTTCGTAGAGCAGTGGACTTTGGAGAGCAGAAGCGTGCAGTTTTGTTTCCTTCGTCAACGGCTTGGCAAGGGTTCATAGAAGATGTGCGCCAAATATAAGGGAATTTTATCTCAAAAAAAAAACGGCGTGGACAATCAGACTTTAGTGCGGCAATAGGGCAAAAAAACATACCAGGTACCTGGTATGGCGTACGCGTATACCTGGTACACAACATCAAGCGGGTGTCCCTGTTTTTTTCCTGGCGCATGACTCGCACAGCCCACAACCCGGACGGAGTGCGTGAGGGCGAGCAACTTTTCGTCGAGCATATGCCAGTGTCATCCTGTCAAGGAAACCAAACCCACTGCACAAAGCCGAGAGAGACGGAGGTGGTGCAAGCTCTGCAAGTAAGTGGAAGAGGTGGGGGTTGGTCCGTTGTCGGTGGTGCTCAAAAAGAAGCTGCGGCGTCCAGTTGTACTCCTGGAGCATGAAGCTCTTGGCATTCGCAAGCCGCGTCAGTTTTCATCTTGAATAACCGTCTATATTTCTGCCCACTTCATCTACATTTTTTTGTTCCATTCTTCTTCGTGGGCAAGCGAAGCGGGCGGAGAAGCCTCCCGCGGAGCGAAGCGCCTTGTACGTACTTGCAAGGGTTTTTTGGGCGTATTCTCTGAAACGTTCGTAATATTTCCACGTGGTTGCCTCTTCGTGTGTGGGCGTCCAACTCTCGTAATGAAGCAGTTCGTACACTGTAGTAGAACAGCTGAGCAACGCATGTCGTTGGCTCTGCTCTATGATAGAAAAGTAGGACGCGCTAAACAGCAGAAAAACGAACTAAAAGCAGAAGTATCAACAGCCGGCCATCACCACCACACAGCAACACACTCGGAACAAAGGTGCAGCAGCACGCAGCAAAGCTCGCAACGTGGGTTCTGCTCGTGACAAGGTTGCGGGTCGGCGGAGTGGGTAGCACGAAAGGAAAATAACGCCGTGTCGCGCCGCGCCGGCCTGTGCAAGTCGCGGCAAATAGAAGGGCGTGCAACGCACTAGAACACACGGCAACAACCACCAACCACCAGTAGTGGCACGCAGAGAGTCTTAGATGCTCGGAAGGAGCGTTATGCTCGGAGCACTAAAGGCTGTGCCAGCACCCAGCAAGGCTTAGAAGGGAGGCTTCTGTTGCAGTTCGCCGCCTGCGTGGTGGTGTCGTGTCCATGGCCGGTGCCCATGAATCCCGCGTCTTCTAGAAAGTAGTAGTAGCTGTATCCATGAGGCAGAAAACGGGCGCCCCTGTGGCGCGGCTTAAATTTGCAAGGCATGGCTCTGCAAACCGTGCGACGTCTCTCCCGCGACCGCGCGCCGCCACCGACGCGCCCCCAACCATGGCCTCCTCTAGGCACCTCGCGCTCTAGTAGAGACCGCATCTTCGAAGTCGACCCTTTGACGCGACAGCAACTGTGCCCAAAAGCCGACCCTTTGACGCGACAGCAACTACTGTGCCCAAGTGGCACACCTGCAGCGGCCTCCCTGTCGGGATACCCTGGCTCCCCTACAAACGTGCCATCAGACTAGGGCGGCGATGTCACAAAACCCGGCCATGCGAACCCCCTCTTGGACACAGGCGGCAAACTTCAGGTGATGAGCGTGTGTTTTCGCCGCCAACGTGGATAGCACGGCGGTATGACTGCATGCGGCGCTGCCAACGGCGGTAGGCTTCACCGTTTTCACCAAGTCGGCCTAGCTCGGGGTTGAGACAGTGACTAGAGTTGGTTAAGGGGGCAGCGCAGGTCTTACATGAGTTGCCCTTGCCATGACAGCTGAGACAATGACCCTTGATCTCCCTGCTCGGCGCCTTTCTTATGGAGTGGTAAAGGGCGTCCATAATGGGATATCAGTTGTTGAGAAGATTCGGATACTTGAAATATCTTGTCTCACCACACAGTAGTATACATTCGTACTGTAGGAAGGTGTAGGGGAGGCTGTACTACGGAATGTACAACAGAGAACGGCGAGAGACGCTTCGAAAAAGGGGTAATAGTCCGAGGCTCATAACCTATTTAACATATATATACATATTACCAGGGTGTAGTACAGTAGTGTACTAGAAGAGTTCATCTTCATACCACTGTAAATATTTCACACGCGCCCCCTCGTGAGGCTGGGAGCACTCGCTTGCCCCTTGAATCTCCTTTGTATATAGTGATAGTCCGGGATTACTCATCCGCGTATACCATCTGGGCGACGCGTGTTCGTTGGCAGGAACCCGTGAACCGTGAACCACACACACGTATTTTTCATTCGTCAGCGACGTTCAACGTATATCTGTCGACGGCCAGCCAGACGTAGTCAAGCTTTGACCCTCGACAAATTAATACAGTCCATATATCACAAAGACATACTCTGAAGCTGCAAAATCCGAGCGGTGGGTGTGTCTACATTAGGGAAACAATCGAATGTAATTTTTCGAGGTTGCGCGCAGCTTACCACGAGTGGGGATTTTTCCGGTGTGTATTTTATACCTGGGATTACTGTTTCATAACGTTAAGAATCGGCAAAAATGCGAAAAATATACGAAAACGAAAATAAACAGGCGAATCAATCGAAAAAAAGTCAACCAATACTACTATAAGAAAAATGGGAAACAATTCAAACTGAGCGAGATTATCGCAAAAAACGAATAAAAACGATGAAAAAATCGAAAAAAATTGAGGGAAACATCATGACTATTACTAATACTGAATATGCAAAGGGATGTTGTACGTGCACACGCACGTATATGTATGTGAGTTTCGTGTAGGATGTTGTACGAGGTATGTGTAGTACTTTCTTGTGTTGAGCCAACATATTATGTAGAAAAAGTGGATACGCACGTGTTGTATGAAGTTTCGTGCATTAGTAGGGTGTTGTACGTGTAGTGCTGTCTTGTGAGTTTTGAGACAACAGGTAGGAAAATACAGCAACTCGGTGTCCATATTGTCCATAATGAGGCCAGCAATTTCCCGTCCGACAATGTACGGCATGAAGGAAGAGTTTCGTCCATCGCTCATGAAAATCTCCAGGAAGAAAGGCTGAAGGGAAACAATAATGATTTCAAACAAAAAAAGGCCCGACTGCGACAAAAGAGTTAAAGGGTCCACGACAACAACGGCCTACAACAACAAAGGACGACAGACAGCCTACCCTTCTACACAGGTCGAAACAGACAACAGGGATACTACTGACGTCTCCATACCTACAACCCGCGGTACCTATTTTGCATCCAAGCACGGGTCGCCCCATTACGTTCGGGTGAGGGTTAGGGCTCTGGTCGGGTGGTCAGCGTCTGCTGTATGCCTGGTATCCCCTACGGCTATCATTTCTTCTGAAAACCCACGCAAGGAACATTAAACAGCGGCAACATCAGCTTCTTCAATCAAGTAAAATTCTACGTGGCAAATACCTGTGTCGCGAGAGAATTTCCGTACCTCCGTCCAGCCTTGTATTAAACGATAACACCTACCGTAGGGAACAGGAGGGCAACCCTTGCCCTGCTCTACAAAATTATTATTCTTATTTACTTTGCGACTTTGTTTTGCTCCTGAATCTGGAATTATTGTTCATGCGTGCTGGACCTTACCCACAGTTAACCCAAATTTGATGGAGTGGTACATCCACCATATAGGAACGCACATATCCGTTGCGAATCTTATAAGGCTACGCGTAGCGTTTTGGGAACACATGTGAATATTACATGGCTCCACGCACGTAGCACTTTGGAGATATTCTTTATGGGAATAATCGTATCAGCATGCCAAGCTAGTTTTGGTCGACGTCTAGGGTGAGTTGTGTTCTCGACGAAACTCGAGTTTTCTCTCTGTCTCTCTCTCTTAACTCACTTGTAGTTCATGATTTTCCTATTATTGCTCCACACGTGAGCTGAGAGAGAGAACTCGAGTGAGCGGGGGGAGCTTCGTCGGGAACACAACTCAGCTCAGACGTCGACCACAAAACTGACCTGGTATGCAAATACGAGTATTCCTATACAGAAGATTCCTAACGTGCTACGTACATGTAGCCATACAAGATTCGCATACGGGTATGTATGTTCCTATACGGTAGATGTGCTTCTCCATCACGTTAGCCCACCCTGAATAGTCGTAGATGCAGATCACACGAAGATAAAAAGATGATGATCATATCATCCCAAAATCGGGAAGAGAGATTTGAAGATGCAACAAAGACAATGAGGTGATAGATCTACCTCACACCTCGTAGTGAGGCTTTGACACTTCACTCTAGAAATAAGCGTCGTAGATGTAGATCACACGACGATATAAGGATGATGACCGTATCACCCCAAAATCGGGAAGAGAGGTCGAATCTATTCAACAAAGCATTGAGGTGATAGACCTACCCCACACCTAGTAGTGAGGCTTCGAGGCCTCACTCAAGAAAGAAGCAACTACCCGGAAGGAGGAAAACCAAAACGCAAGAAACGAAGACAAGGCGCAAGGGAACTAAGAAAAGCGAGAGCGAAACACGTTAGCGGGAACTACGCCAGAAAAACTTGAAATAGACATAAAACGGGGGTCTGCAACGTGGGGTCTCGAGGCCGACGAGAACGTGGAGCCAATGGACCAAGACGTGGGACCCGCGTCGGTCAGCTGGTAAACACACTGGCACAATTTGGAAAGCGACGGGACCTTTCTTCCGAAAATATGTACGCTAAGAAAATCGAGGGCACCAGGGGATGCCTCATGTACTGCAAAGCAGAAAAATGCAGGTCGTAGCAATGCTAGTCACGGCAAAACCGGCATGTATGCCTACAAATGGGGGCCACAAGACACGCCTTGAAAACTTCAACAGAAGCAGGGAATCTAAAGCAAGTATTCTACGCTGAAAGCGAAACAGGTAGAAAGCACCTGTCCAACCGATACGCAGGATAAGAAAAGTTGAAAGGGCAGAAAAAGAAGCAGGCAAACGCCTTGGTAGAAATACTATAACACCACAGTTCGGCGGCCTTCACGGAGAGCAGGCCGGCGGAAACGGCGGCAGCAAGTTGACGAAAGAACGCGAAGGCATCCAGAAGTGCAATAGCACGATGTTTGGACTGGTATGTTCTGCATAAAGTAGAAAGAATCACCCAATCGCAAACAATCCCGAAAGGACGATACGACGACTATTCGGCTGCCTTCGATGGAAGAGGCAAGCGGAACCGGCAGTGGTGGTGTGAATAACCGAAGCCCATATCCCGAAGTACAATGCCACGACAGGTCGGCTGCCTTCGCTATAGAAAGCGAACGAGACCGGTAACGGTAGATTGAAAGCAACACACCAACACACCTGAAAAGACAATGGCACGACAATTCGGCTGCCTTTGCTAGAGAAAGCGAGCGGAACCGGCAGTGGTAGATTGAAACCAGCAGACCAACACACCCAAAAGTACAATACCAGGGTACTATTTTGTGAAGGAACAACAAAATACCCAAACGTAGACCGAAGAAACAGAGCAACACGCCCGAACGTACAAATCAATACACCCTGAAGTAGAAGGAACACAGAAGAACGCACACGCAGTGCTAGACCTGAATCAGCCGTAAACTAAACCTAAAAAGGGGCGGCATACTAGGGTCGCAAATACGAAGGTAGACGCATCCAACCAATCCGAAGATATACTCAATGCTAAAGGGGGCAGTCAAAGACCCACTGGACCCGTCGGAACTGCGTAATAGCCCGCGAGCTAGACTCCCAGCCTTTGGCCGTTGTAAACACCACGACCCGTAGATGGTGGCGCTGGATGTTGTGTAGTTCGCCGGCCGGAGGTTGATCTTGACCGGTCCAGGGTCGTCGAGAAACTGGATGATGAAAGTGTCGTCTGAAGAAGAGTCCGAGAGAACGCGATTGGCGATCTTGCCCAGTCACCATAGACGATCGCGAGCCTTGTACCACAGGTGTGCTCCTGGTGGAAGTACGGTAAAGCTGAAGGAGCGAAGCCAGAGATCGCGGGGAACAAGGGTGTACCCAGGGGCGAGGAACACTCAGCCTTTAGAACGCGATAGCTCGCCCTGCGCGGCACCGATGCGCATCTGTCGGTAGAGGCGGTTTGCCTGCCGGTGTTGTGTTGGGGCGCCGGGCACGTAGCTGAGTATAAGGTGGCTTCTGGAGTCTTGAAGGTCTAATTCCCACTCCCAGGAAGGGCTAAGCAGTTCAACCCAATGGGTTTCGAATAGGACCGCGATAAACCCGCCACAGCCGCGAACGAGTTGGTGGCCCGTGCTCTGTTCGACCTCGAGGCGTTCCGGCGGGGGTGAGACGTCGTCGAAGGAGACGTGGAAGGGAGGGGACTTCGTGGTGAAGGAGTTGAGCACGTATTTTATGAGGTCTGACGATAGGTACTCAGCATGTCGTTGGTGTCGTCGGGGCTCCGGCAGGGCTTGCAGCGCTCAACGCAGACGCGGCGTCTGGAGTCCCGTCCCGGTAGGTGGAAGGGGATGTCGAGGAAGAGAAGTTCATCATGAAGGGTCGGTTGTCGGGAACGTTGGAGGCCGGCGCTTGGCCCACGGCGAGAATCTTGAACGGTCCAATCCAGTTGAGGAAAACTTGGTATTGAGTACGGTCGTATCGGTGTCGTTTTTGGCACCTAGGCGGATAGTGGCCGCGGAGTTGTAAACCCGTGCCCATCCGTCCACGGGGTAAGGGGGCGAAAGGCGAAGGGCGTCCATGATGCGGTAGTTGCGGCGGGACATACGTGAAGCGGTGACGGCGTGGTGTTCGCGGGCGAGGCCATAAGCGCGTTGTTGGCGCTCGGTGGCAAGGTTGCAGTAAGCCAGGTGGTCCCGGTCCGGACTCTGGTGGCCGTCAATGTTGGGGGAGTGCAAGACCGAAAGGGGCAGACGCGGAAGACGGCCTTTGTTGACTTCATTAGGGGCCAGCCCGGTGGAGGCGTGTATGGAGTTCGTATAGGCTGGTTCGACGTGCGGAAGTAGCTCGTCCCAGTTGTCTTGTTGCTCGTCGCTGCCCACGGAGAACATTTGGGTCATAGTGCGGTTGACGCGCTCTATGCTGCCATCGGTGCAGGGATGGTCCGAACTGATGCTGATCTTGTTGATGCTAAGGCGTTCGTCGACGGTGCTGTAGTTTGTTTAGGTAAACTTTCGCCCGTTGCCAGAGATGAGGGTGACGAGGCACTCCCACTGAGGGATGTACTAGTCGACAAGGATGTCGGCAGTGCCGTGAACTGGGCTGCTTCCACTGCGTGCATGTCGGCTCAGCGGCTGAAGCGGTCGGTCAAAAGGAGGATGTAGGAGTTGCCGCGTGGGATAAGGGGCAACGGGCCGAAGTAGTCGATGCTGACGGTGCTGACGGTGATGCCGCGGTCGTTGGGTAAGAGCAGGGAAAGGGTGGGCCAGCGGGTGGTTTGACGTGAGGTCTTACGCGCCTGCCATTTGAGACAGCGCCGGATTCACCAGCGGGCGGAGATGTCCATGCCGATCCACCAGAAAAAGCGCGCAAGCATGCTGAACGTGCGGGAAACTCCCAAATGGCAGAAAGGCGTGGCGTGGCAGGTGTGCAGCACCCAAGGGCTTATCAACATCGGGACGCAGATGGGCGGGGGTGGTACGGTGAAAGCCGTGCAGCTGGTCTCGGTGTGGTGGGGATAAAGTGATTGTTGAACCAGGAGAACGGTGTCGCCGTCGATGCGGTGGAGTTGGCGTTTACCTGCAAGGGCAAGCACGTGTTGAAGATGCGGGCGCCGGGACGGCTGGAATTAGTCCACGAGGTCGGGCGGTGGAGGGACAGGGGAGTGCGAGGAAGGGAAATGTATGATCGTGGCGCAGAGGGGCTCGGTGTCTTGTTCACGCGCCCCGTTCGTGTGCGTGAAGCGCTCCACGCAAGAGGAGAGGTGGGGGTCGCCGTCAGTAAACTTCGGTAGGAGAAGCGAGGGCGACACCGGAGGTCGTGGAAGAGGCCGTGCTGAAGCTGGTCTTGGAAGACATCGTCGGATGCGACGGCAGACTCGGGTTTTGGGGCCTAGGTGGGGATGAAGACGGTGCTGTAGGCGATCTTGAGCTCGTAAATGCTCTCAGCCCGGGCTGCGTTGGTTGCGGGGACGGCACGGCCTAGGGAGTTGTTGGATCGGAAGGACTCGGTGGTCCCTTGTCCGCGGGAGCGGGTGCGCGGGAGCGGGTTGCCGCTGACTTTGGAGGTATAGTCACTGTTACTCGGCGGCCGAAACCATAGTCAGCGGTGGCGCGGGGAATGCCAGCGGCGGCGGCGGCGCGATGGCGAGTCCGCGAAGAAATCAAGTCTGTAGGAGCTGGAGTTGTGGCGCCAATGGTAAGCGGTGGGGAGACGACGGGTGGCCTGAAAGCCAAGCCGAGAGGAGCGTCAGCGTCCACAGCGCAATTCGCGGATTTGGCGAGCGACCCGGCGGCGTTGTCGTGTGTCGAAATAGGCCTGACGAAGGTGTTGAGGGGCGAGAAGTATCCGGAGGAACCCAAGGAGAGTTCAAGGCGGCGGAGGTCGCCGTAGCCGTTGCCAGTGAAGGGGATTGGTCGGATGCCCGGGATGGGAAGGGAGGGAGTTGGTACAAGCTTATCCAAGCCGATGCTCGGCATCATGGAGGATTCGCAAGGCGTGAGCCGCAGGGACCGAGGAGGTAGGTGCCCACGGTGTCAGTGCTGATCAGGCAGTTGGTGTCCAGTGTCGTCGGCGTTGATGGCTGGCTGGAGAGGGCGGGAAACGAAGTCAGCGTTGCCGTTGGCCAAACCTTTCCGGTACTCCAGCTTGTATGTGCAGGCGGGAAGAGCCTCCAACCAACGCTGGACGTGGGCGTTGTACTCGCCTACTTTGGCGATATTTTCAAGCGCCTTGAAGTCAGAGTAGATGGCGAATTTGGTCGACCCATGGTGACTGTGTAGCCGCTTGATGGCTTGAACGATACTACCGTCTTCAAGGCCGAGGGGTGGCCAAGAACGTTCCGAGTCCAAGGTGGCGCGGCTAATGAACAAGATGGGTAAAACGAAGCCGTGTTGTTGAGACTGCTCGAGGGTGGCGCCGATGCCGTCGCGGTCAGCGTAACAGTACAAGCGGAAGGGGCGGAATTTGTCGGCGACGGCGTCGTAGTCGGGGAGAACCAAGATCGGAGGAGCGGCGAGCCCGCGGAGAATCTCGCGGACGGTCGCCTCCATGGCCCGGGTGAAGCGGAATTTGGCCCCTTGCTTGGGCACGGCCGTGATGGGGGCGTACGCGTGCGGAGAGGTTCCCGAGAAATTTGGGGTAGTAGCGGATCCCGCCAATGAGCGCGCAGGTTTGCTTCACGTTCGACGGCATCGGCATCTTGGCTAAGGCAAGAGACCTTGTCGGCGTCTGGGTCCACGCCGGCAGGGGGGATCGTGTGTCCCAGGAAGTCGGTCTTCGTGGCGCTAATTCTTGATGTGGCGGCGGAGAGCTTGAGGTTGTGAAGACGAAGGTGTTTGAAGAGGGCTCGGATGTTGGCGCTGTGAGCTGTGGGGTCCGGATCGTAGACGATGATGTCGTCAAGGTAGGCGGTGACGCGTTCCAAGCCTTTGAGGACCTCGTTGATCACTTTGACGAACCAGCCGGGGGAGCGGCGCTGCCGCCCTGTGGCACGACGAGCCACTCGAATAGTGTATCGAGCATGCAGAAGGCGGTGGGGGAGGTTGTGTCCTCATCGATGGTGATCTGGTGGAAGTAGGAGACAAGGTCGAACAGGAAGAAAAATCGTGCCTTGTCCAAAGAGTCGAGGATTTCGTCGACGCGGGGGGTGGGGAGTTGTCCGAGGGAGCCGATGGTGTTGAGCTTCTTGTAGTTGATAGGATTGCGTACGCCTCCGTATTTCTTAGGAATAGGTACTATGGGGCTAGAGTACGGCGAGGTGGGGTGCTTGATGAGCCCGGCCGCAAGGTTTTGGTCGATGATGGCATCTGGCGTTTAGCCCATGCTCGGGTTCGTCCGGTAGGGGCGGGAGGTGACCGGGGCGCTGTCAGGCGGCATGGTGATCTCGAACGGAATCAGGGAGCACGATACAACGCACACCCGATATAGAAGGCCAACCTCTACTGTAAAACCTACCAAACTTTGACTCCCAGCGAGGGCGGGCGGGCTCTTCTTTTAACTCGCCGACCTCCTCTCCTACCCAGTAGCAAGACCCCTGCTCGTCTACACCCACGAGCAGAGCCCTGTACTAAATGGCCTCCTTCCTTTATGTATCAACCCTTCCCAGCCTCCATCTTCCCAGTTCAACCAACTGCACCCGTCGTCAACTCTATGACCCTTAGCCCACCCCCCCTCTTCAAACGTGCCAACGATTCAATACCTCTCCACACACCCCAGTTCTCCGCTCTTCAAGTTTCTTCTTTAAATCAGTGTGCAGTATTTTTTCCGGCGAAAAGCAGACACGATATCGAAAAAAAACTACAACTATGAAACCGAGAATTTCGTCGAACCGCATATTTCCAAGCTGTGTGTGACGATAAGTTCGTGCGTACTGCAAAATTTATCTACGAAGCAGGTGGGTAAAATGTATTGGATATATTCGAGACTTTTTATATTTATGTTGATTCAAATATTTCCGCAAAAAAAAAAAAAGGTGGGAGAGGGGGGGGCACACGATATTGACAAATATGCCCGGTCAGCTGCGAGGGGGAGGGTTTCGTCGAATCTCATTATTTTTAATTGCGCGCGATGATAAGATCGTGCGTCATAAGGATTACATACCAGGTATATAGTTAAGAACAAAAGCGGTGGGATCGAGGATTTCGTCGAACTTTCTATCACGATCTCGTCCGTGCGCATCTTATGTTGGGCAATACACTCAAAAATAATCTCCACTGAAATGTTCGTCTCTGTGGGTAAACTGTATGACGATACTAAAGCACAGTAGTTCTAAGGGCCCATCTTAACGAGCAACCTTTTTCATGATAATCGAATAGGGAAGAAAAAAAAAAAATGATTCGAACAGAATTTCGTAAAAAAAAGGCCCTTGGGTCCTATCGAGGAATAGCGAATATTTTTTTGAGGTCGAGAAACGCACAAGCGTCAACGAACACCAGAGGGCAACCAACAACGGCCCGCGTCTTCCCCGGGGCGCCGCGGGCAGCGGCCGGTCGTTTCTGCCTGCACCGCCGAAGAGGCTATCGCTCTTGGGATGTCTTGGGTGGATGGCGCAGCCCCGAAGCCCCACGCGGGCAGCAGCGACGGGGTTACCGCGATCGATTTTCTGAGCGAAGTCGTGACCTGGTCGGTGCTCGTGTGGTTCGCGAAGCAAAGAGGGAGGGAAAACTGGGTTTGCGACGGCCTGGTAAATGTTTGAGGCGCCGCCGATGGTCTACTCTGTGCTAGGGACCGTCGGACCTCGCGCTGCGGCTGCTCCGGTTGCCCTGTCTCTCGGGAATGCTGGATCTCACCCGTGAAGCAGTCGACGACACGGCTCAAGTTTGCGTGGCTTGCTTCGGTTTCAGGAACATGCCACGTCGAGTTGGACGAACTCCCCGATTTGAATAATACGAAGATCAAAAGAAGTCCCCAAAGGAGTAGGTTTAGCAATCTGGGAGAAGGGATCTTTAGGGATGTTTTTGACTCGAAAAATGCGTAGCGTGGTCTGCACTTCGGAATCGTCGTCCGCTGAGAAATTTCCTCGTTCGATGCACAAGCGGCGCAGCCGCGTTTATGGCGAGTTTTGGCTCGTTTTGGCTGCGGTTTGGGGTCAGGGTTAGGGTTAGGGTTAGAGTCAGGGGTGGGGTTGGGTCTTCACCCTTCTCCCAGATTGTTAAAGGTCCTCCCCAAAAGACTTCTTGTCGAATTCTTTTTTTTTCGTTTTCAGTCGAATCAAACATCAAAATGCCTGAATGGAGGGTGATTCACTTTTCGGACCAATCAGATGCAAATGAAATATTACGAATAAAAGATTGGCGGAGTATCATAAAAAAAAAAGTGATCGATAAGATGGGCCCTAACACATACTCGTACCAGATACCTGGTCTACATCGATACACCTCCCAAATTTATATACCGGTATCTATACACCTCCCAAAATTATGAACCCAAATACAAATCAAAGACGCCAATTCAATTGCATTTATTCGTTCTGCGGGCGCACGTGTTACTCAATGCTACATATTTACTACCTGGTACAAACTACTGCATATACACCATCGTATTAACTATATGACTCTTCACTATTTCCTATATATATTCTAGAAGTAAGTAGTTTTAATTACTACCTGGTACACGATTTCGCACGTCCCACTTACCGAATAAATACCATAAGGCATACCTTCGTATACTTTTACATGCAACACCCTTATTATGTGGCCCTGCCGCCGTTCATTGCTATATTGTTTATGTGGGTTGGGTTGGCGTCGGTTGGCAACGACACTGTAAAACACGCCGCTCACTACCTGAGCTACAGTAGACAACCAGGGACCGTTTTTGTTTTGGGGGGGGGGGTGCGGTCGCAGCTGGAGATCGAATTAGAGATGATTTGTGCAGGGCGAATGACCTTACGCCCGTACAAGGGGAACTATCGCATCACGTGGTCTTTATGGTAAGCCCACTTCGAGGCAGTAACATGGTACCCTCAGTACTAGCTCTGGAAGTGGCCACACCGGAACATAGTTCAACGAATTGAAGCAGCGTATCATCCATGACAAATACTTCTTAGTATCATCCATGTCCAAGTCTGCCGTTCATGCGACTCGGCGCAACACTTCACGGCGCTTCGCGATTGGTGCAAGCACTGTCTGCCCGGTGGGTGAAAACCCGACGTGTGTGTGCGTGTTCTTCACATGAAACCGTTATTTCTACCCGGCGACATCCGGCACAACCAGTGTATCGTTCGTGCCGATCCTTTAATCCTAGATAGCTACATGCTCTGCTGTGGTCACGAAACTACGACACTGAGGTGCTACGTAGTTATGCTGCAAGAAGAGTAGACAACGCAATGCCATGCCATCATGCTGGACACGACAGGCACGCCATACACATTCTATAAATTAGATATATACCAGGTACCTGGTAAATAAAGAAAACAAACAAAGAAACAAACAAACAAATGTGCACCGTCCCGGCACTTTAGGAAGGGATGCGAGAACCTATGCTCAAACGACTACGGCCAGGCATGGTAACGAGTACACTGCTCCCACCCCCCTGCCCCCCGCCTATCTGGGACTTAAAAAAAAAGAGGGGTGTCATTTGTGTTATGTTCGTGTACCCTTGGGTGAACCATATACTTTCAAGTTGGAACCCTGCATACAACCCCAACCCCGCTCGCCTGGGAATGTTCTGGAAAGCAAGATGTAACGGGGAGTTGTGGTGGGGCTATCCACGATATAGGTCAAAGCCGGGTCGTCCAAGTCGTTTACACTTCAAAAATACAGCAGTAGAACAACACGACAGCGATATACGTTGCCGTGCTGTTTCCTACCGGTAGTAATTACCTGAATACGTGCGTGTATGGCGATCGGAACGGTCGGTGATACTTCGCAGTTCAGTCGGGAGCTGTTAATCCGAACAAGCAACAAGTGACAACCAACTCGGTTTCGGTGGTAGTATGTCAACCGCTGTCCATGCCCCAGAAATAGGGGCACGTGGGTTCAGCTTATATGTTTTTTCAACACTTACTTGTGGAATTCACGTTGTAGAACCCTGGTGCAGGGAACCCGAGGGAGCCGGTGGGGGATCGTAAATTTGTACGGTATACTGTACGATAAAAAAAGCTTCAACTCTTTACGCACCAAAACAGCAGCCAATCTGTATTTCGAAGCTTGGGGTTGCGTTAGCACGAGAAAGGTCGTTCGCACAAAGCAATCACTCGGCACATCTGTCCCTTGTCTCATTAATGTTTGTCTCTCTCATGAGTGTATCACCCGTTGGGTGGTCCACTTCAGCGATGCTGGCCTATATCTGAGTGTGGTCAGCACCCCGTAGACAACACACCGACGAGTAGTGGCGCAACGTGGACAAAGGGGCGGGTGGTCTTGACGGTGGTGGAAAACGCACCAACAGAGTCCGTTCCCGAAGAGACAGTGGGGCGCGATCGTGTGTCGTTGAAAAAAACATCGCTTGCCTTCCATTCGCCCATTGTTCTGCTCACATTCCGGTCGTGTATCCACTCCATCTTCATCGAACGAATATTAGAAACTGACGATGCTCTACCTTCTCGCGAATGTTTGGTACACGAGAAATCATGCTTGCAGCCGCAAAGTGCCCCCCCCCCCCCCTCTCTCTACGCTTCGCCCGTCCTTCCCAAGCAGTAGCAAGCAGAAGACAATGACGTACACCGCCTCATAAAGCAGCAAACACAAAGAACACATACAAAAAAGAAGAGGGAATCGTAAGGAAACTACAACATACGGTATACTGCCTGCTGTAATATTTATACTTTACGTCCTCACCCGCTGCAATGTGCTTGCTATAGACAAAAGATAACTACGACTCCTCGGATCCAAGCCGCCACCACCATTAAGGACTTCTAAAAACAAGGCGACACATTCCAGCCCTAAATTTTCATCAACGTCCCGTGCCCCAAGTACGACCGCAACAACCCCCCCCCCCCCCCCCCGCCCCCCCCCCAAAGAGAACTCCCGCCTACTCCTAAAATTGCCACCAAGCAACACGACAATGCAAGCTGATAGAAGCTCGCCGTCGCTGCCCTTTTGACTCGAGCAACAACCGACCAATTTCATGCGTCCTCTCGACAAAACGCGTGAACAAATAAATATCAACGAAAACACCTCCAAGGCGCCGTCAACCCCTGACTGCGCTCTTTCGCGGCGCGAAGCATGTCCATGCCAAGATCAACCAGCAGGACAAGCGACTTAAAGACTGGGGCCAATAAATGATCACGACAAGGCAGCGACGGAGCAGATGCAGTCAAGCAAGCACGTGCGTCAGCGCAATCGACTCCGCGGAGGAGGCAAGCAAAACGGTGGTGCTGGTGCGACTTCGCCAAGAGGAGACACGCTGGTGCCCTCTTCCACTGGAAATCGTGCCGCCGCTCGTCCTGTAGCGCAACACGACGCAAGGCTGCCGAGAAGGGTTGGCAGCGTCTGGTGCAACGTGAAGCAAATCGAGGACGTATCTTGGCGCCATAAAGTCGCCATAGCCGAGCGTTCATAAAACCCGCACGTATCAAGCCTCAAGAGCATGAACGGGTCAGATAACGAAAATAAAAAAGGCATATATCGTCCTGCAAGTTGACGTCGCTAAAAAAACACGATAGAGCAACAGCCTATCACAGGGACGCGGTTGCTGTTGTGGGGGCACGACGATACCACTAGAACGCGCCTGCGTGTCGGCACAAAGGGACAGAACACCCCTTTCTGACCGAGGGAAGGTACGCCGAGCTCCTGCTCGCGCGCGACACCGCGCCACGGCAGAGCTACAGTATCACCGGACAATATACACTTTGGAAAAAAAGACGGGGAGGAAAAAAAGACGGGGAGGGTGGTAGCCACGCCGCCCTTGCATCGCTTCTGCTGGAGAAAAGAACGTCACCACGAGCAAAAAGGGCACAACGCAGAAACGACAGGGCGGGCAAAAGTTTGTGACCCGTACAAAAATGAAACGCAAAAATAAAAAAAGCAATACCACACCCTACCCCTCACGTGACGAAATCGCGGGTAAATAACGTAAATAAGCCGTCGTCTAGCCGGCGCCTGTAGCGCCATTCCCTTTTCCAGACAAGTACATCTCTCTCCAGGCTGCATGCGCCCCCCCCCCCCCCCCCCCCCCCCTCCCCTGCACGCTTGGGAACATATCACAGTGGTATCAAGACTACGTGAACGGTGTGAACCACATCACCAAAGGGCGACCCGCGAATAGGTGCATGCCCCCCCCCCTCCCATCCCACCCGCCCCCACACCCGCGCTTGGGAACACATCAAGCTGGTGCCAGGGCTACGTGAACCGCGTGAACTACATCACCAACGGCGACCTGCAAATAGGTGCCGATCTTTTCTGCCAGGTCTTGCCATGCGTCAGAAGGCGAAACTCCGACCCCATTTATCAGAACGCCGACAGACCCTTCATGGGTCGAGGTGGCGGCGGTGGCGGCGGCAGCGAGCACCTCCTGCTCACGCACTCAACGAGGAGAAGGCGAACGCACCTCTGAAAAAAAAGGACACGCGCATATCGCCGGCGGGACACTGCAGTAAGGCCAGCAAGAGAACTACGTTGTACGGGACCACCGGCCGGAGAAAAAAAACAAAAAAGCAAGTAGGCGAGCGTAACAAAGCCACCTAAGAGTCACGTACTCCGCCACAGTTAAGTCCATCGGGCCGGAAGCAAGAGCTTGCGGGGGTCTTGGAAGGGGCAGGGAGAAACGTGGGGGCGTGTGCAACCCCGCCAACTCTTCCCCGATGAACCAACCCGAATCCCATACGGAAAAAGCGAAAACAAAACACGCACCAGGCAAATGGCTCATCGTACAGCAGCAATGCCTGTGAGGTCAGCGAAACACTTCGCTGATAGCCTTTTCTATACCAACACCGCGGGGAAAAGTGCGATGCTTGTTCTAGCGTGGTCTAGAGGGGCTCTCTCGGCAAAAACGGACTCTGATAAAAAAGAAAAAAAAGAAAAAGAAACGGAGAAAACGAAAGCAATAAAAACAAGGGAAAAAACTAAATGACAGTGCACGTTGGCGGTTAAACAGGACTTACTATATACCAGGAGCCACGCACACAAAGCGATGCTGCCGAGATCAAACAAAATACACAGGAACACCTGAACAACACCCGAAGCTGACTGTCCGGGAGCATGCTCATTCGGGCAAGGGCCCGCAATCACAGCACCATTTTTCCTACGTGATTCGTCGGGTGGAGCTCCGGCTGTTGGGGGGAAGCAATCAGGAGTAAGATATATTTCGTTCCCGCTCCTGATCGGCCATGCCCCCACGAAAAACGCCTCGCCGGTCAAAGCAGGCGTAGTGCTTTCCCGTGGAAAAGGCTCCCGCCGCGGATCCCACACCTCGCATCGCGTTCATGGGTCATCGCTTTAAATCTGGCGCGTAACTGTCTCGTATCGTGTCCGTCACCTCCTTCCATCCATGCTGTAGCCACCCACGCAGGGAAAACGGAGGCAGAGAGGATGGGCGGGAGGAAGGGGTGTTTTCATTATCATGCATGGCCATAGTCGTATCACCATAGACCCTTACACCCCTACAACGCCATGACGGTGCACGTCGATTTTCATCGACCAGGAACACATTGCTTGCACCGAGCGCGAAGCGCCGTGAGGTGTTGGGCGAGTTGCGTGAAGGATGAGCTGCATCCTGCTGAGAAGCGCTTTTTGAGGTGGATTCTCTTGCTTATGGATGGCACTTAGTATCATGTATGGCCGTAGCCGTATAAGGTTAGGAGGGGAAATCGGGCAAAGCCTTACGAGTACCTGGTATGACTTTGAGGGAACAGCATACTGCGGCGTTATCTCGTCTCCTACACAAAAATAATCTAAACCGTACGACTTAGACCTATGCCAATGGTACAGCAAATTTGCAATAAAAAGTTTGAATTTCAAAGATACCCGCCAAAAAAAATCAGAACCCGCTTCCTATGGGCCACCTAAAAAAAAAAAGTTCCTCACTTCTGGAAAAGCCCAAAAAAAGCAAATCTGGGGCCGATGTTGGGCCAACATCGGCTTGAGAAAACTCAGGCCGATCTTTGGTTCGAAGCGGCGAGATTCCGAGTCCTCGACAGACATCGATCAACAAAACCAACGATTGCGTCATGAATTCAGAACGGAGTGCGCTCGTTAGGGGCTCCGACCCACCCTAGAGTCACCGTCTTCACACCATGGCCGGTGTCATGTGGCGGGAGCTGACCAGGCGTGTGATAAAAAACATTTGGCCGCTGGTTTGCACATAACAGAAGACAAAACTTCTCCACCCGTCTCGAATGGCAAAAAATAGACATTTTTTCAGGTTTGGGAGGATACCGTAGGACGCCGCCGGCAAGCTCTCGCCCCCTAGACCATGGATCCACCTGATATCTTCGAGGCCGTCATCTATACTCGTTGGGCTTGCCAGATACCGAGTGGGTTGGCCGTGGGCTGAGTCTATGTCGAGATCGAGCGTCGATCGTCGCACGAGCTGGTTTCGATCACCGTGTTGACAATTTGCGACCAGAAAAACACAAATTGCGCCGCCTGCAAGCCGTTGGGGGAAAAAAAAGAAAAATCAAACATTTTTCTCTATTTTTCCCACAGCGGCGGTACGAGAAAATTTTCGGCTGTTTTTTTAAAGCGATATATTTGAAAAAAAAGTTTTGAACTTCGCGTTTCCATTGGCATAGGTCTTAACTCAAGTATTTAGTCAAATAATTTCATCCATCCACATACCCATATAGATGTAAGTGATGCTTACAAATATGCGCCTTCCACTTTCCCGCACATCTCGGGGCACTGTATACGTAGCGCTCTATCCATGGAGTTTACTTTACTCGTTGTGATGAATCCAGTCAGAGGCGGTATTGGAGCACAGTCAGACAGAAGACTCCACGGGGCGACAAACCGCACCACGACTGTTCCATGTAGGTGTCGGGGGAACGTCGCACTTCCCTTTCGAGGCTTGTTGTCATCCCCGCACAATCCGCTTGAACGAGTAACCGCCGCACGAATCTCAGGCGGCGCCCTGCATCCCTTACGCCCACAGTTCCGACTCTGTCAAAGATGCCGTTTTTCTTGAGAGAAACCCCTTTGACCGTGGCAAAGCAACAACAACAAAAAGCCAGGAACCAAACAGAACGAAATCGAAATGGAAAAACCTCGCTGCTTGGCTGCAAGAGCCAGCACTGCGCCTTCCGCTCCCCGCCCCCACCCCCCCCCTCGCTCAGAACGCCACTCGGTCGAAAGAGCGGTGCATGCTTCCACTAGCCCCACGCACCTTGACGTCCTTCCTCACGCGCGCGCAGATGGGTGTCACGACAGGGTCCTTCTTCTGAGGGCAACACTTTGCCACGATCGCCTTGCACTTGCCTGCTGGCGCCAAACGAGCCACAACAGGCGGGAATAGGCCATTGTCGCCGAGGAACGAAAAGCAATTGGGCTGTCGGACCCCCGTTTCGATCAACGTGTGCCAGCGACCAGCGCAGTACAGCGACCAGCCAAGAGCGTGATAGACGCGACGCCGTCTGAACCACTTGGGCGATCGACACAATGCGGAGATGCCGTTTTTCCTAAACGGTGCCGTTTTAAAAGTTCCGACCATCGTTGGCACGGACGTTTGGCAGACCGACGGAGGGTCGTTGCTTACTCCATGACCTGCACGTCAATCCTCGTCACCGAGGGACCTTACGATAGCACCAAAAGACACCAAAGCCCTCAGCCTATCTAGGTCACCGGTATCGGCCGCGTTCAACCCAGCGGGGACCCTTCACAACACGCTGGATCTGGCAACGCAGGTCACGGCCTCGAAGCCCTCCCACACAGATGTGTTGAACAAGGAGCTTCCGGTGTGCGGGAATACGACAGCATCAGGACTACGGCAAGAACGAGAACACGCGAACGAGCAAGATCAAGGGAAGCAACCCCGCCGCGGCGCTTAAGCTCTGATTCCGACATGTGTTCAGGTTCTTCAATCGATACGTTTCGGTGGTTCCGGTTGTGCGAAGACCCGGCCGTGCGCGACGCCCCCTATGACAGACGTGAAAACCAACTCGGGCGGACATCGCCTCGGGTGGCTCTTTTCTCGCCGTCTTCGCGCTTCAGTCCCTCCCGCGGCCTGCCGCCACCTGCTCTCTACGCACCTTCCACGAAAGAAATCGCCGGCAACACTTGGTCCGGGGGGCCGGAGTACTCCGGAAAGCACGACGACAGCGGCACCTCTCTGATCATTTCCTCGAACAAGTCGGTCTTGTTCAGGAGAACGTGTATGGGAGTATCCCTGGGCGGTCGCACGAGCGCGCGAGAGACAGCGGAGAACCAGGCGACAACACCAAAAAAAATCGACGACGACCAAAACGTAAGACAAAAACAGTCAAAAGGGGAATGGATTTCCAACCAACCGATCAGTGCTGCGCAACACACATCTCTCGATTAACCAAAACGCCCCTTTAGAGTCTATGCCCAATCAAAGCGCTCCTTCCCTATGGTGCCTGCGTTCGTCGCTTCCACCGAATACAGTAGGAGACACGCACGGAACATGGACAAAAAACACGAACGGCGACGCGCAGGGCGAGCGCCAACAACGACTATGAGCGACCGCCGAGTGTCTCCCCCACCTACGAACGAGTCCGAGGTGGAATGAAACATGCAAGCAAACGACGCCGTCAACGCCGACACAGCTCGTACAGCCCTTTTCGGACGTCAGATGGAAACAAAAAAGCAACAAGAAGAAGAGAGTACCTATATTCGCACGGGGGATCCAGCGTAGCGTGGATGAATCTCGAGGCGTAGCCGTGGATAGCTGATTTTCGCGTCTCGGCCGCACTCGATTTCCTTTTTTGTCGTTTTCCTGGGCTTTGGGGGGTTGTCTTGTACATTTGACGTTTTCCGAGTTTTTGGGTGGGGGTTTTTCTACCGGGTATGATTTAGCGCTGCCCGATTTTTTTATTTGGCCGGGTTGGGGATGATGTTTCCGCTTTTCGTCTTGCCGACCCCCCCGCTCAGTGCCGGGGGTGGTCTAAGTAATCGGGCCATCCTTATGTGGCACATGACACGTTTTCGGATTTTCGGTCCAAGATTAGGTGGCTTATGACGTTTTCTGTGATAATTTGCTTCTCCGCCCTACCGATCCCCCCCGCTCGGGAGCCGGGTGTGATCAGGTAAAACTGACTTGCTCATACTGAGGTACAGGACCGCCTCACTTTTGGTGCTACCCGTCTCTCTCTCGTCCCATCCCCCTTAAGGGTGTTATGGCGGTGGTTTTCGTTGGCGATTTATTCCTGTCCCTTGGGGTTATGCCTTCCCTTATTTTTATTTTCTCGGCATTCCTTGACGGCTTCGTGGCCTTGCCGTCCAGAGGTGTGGGAATTAGTTTCGAGGAGCCTCACCTTCGACTCATGTTATGGTTCGTAGAATCGGGATTTCCATTAACTTCCCATATGTTTGCATGTGCGGCTCATCAGAGTGGGCCAGTGTTATGGTACTACTTTGAATGAGGCCGAAAGGCCGACAAGTACCTGGCTTCAGGTCTTGGCATCGTATTTGTAGTATTCGGCTGGCGTATCATTAGATGGAAAGCCAGGGGTTTCCCGGCGAGGCACGAGCCTTGCTCTTAGTCTCTTATTGTGCTCGAAGGGAATAAAGCTGATATTTTACCTCTAAGCAAAATCAACTCCCGTGAGTAACAACGAGTACCTGCTCAATAGGCAAACCTAGCGAGGGACACAAAGTGACCTGACCTTGATTATAACAAGCGCTACGGTACTGCTTTGAATGAGGCCGAAAGGCCGGGAATTACGTAATCACCTAGGTTCAGGTCTTGGGATCGTATTTGTAGTACTTGGGATGCGTATCTTAGACGGGAAACCAGAGGTTTTCCGGTGAGGCACGATCCTTGCCCTCAGTCTCTCCTCATGCTGGAAGGAATGCAGCTGCTCTTCTTCTATCCCTAAGCATTCAATGCACGTGAGTACCAACGAGTGCCTGCTCGATAGGCAAACCTAGCAAGGGACACAACGCCTCCCGACCCTAAAAAACATAACAAGTGGCGTCGTCGGCAGGACTTTCAGCATCTTTGCTGGTACGCGTTGTGTTCACTCCTTTTCAGGCCGTTTGATTTTTCTAGAGTAGGTTTTTGTGCTTGCCACCTCCTCCACACACGACGCACGATGGAGACCCAACAGGAGGGAGGGTCTGCTTCCCCTCACGGTGGCCTAAACACATGAGGCCTAGGGCCCCCCGGTGGCCCACCGCCAAAGGCTCGTCGATGTGGTGAATCGAGCGCCTTGTACAGCAGACCTAGAAGAGGAGCAAGAGCACATGACGATCACGGCATCGGCCACACGACGCCGCGCGGGTCTTGCTGGATTTCGCCAAGTGTCCGGAGGTACAGTGCAAGGCCGTGCACGAGTGCGCGTCGTACCACTGCTCTCGCACAATCACACTACCTCATCATCCGGGTGCTACGACAACGAACCCCCTGGCGTTAGTTTCCGAGCCGATCTCTCCAGAGCAACAAGGGGAACACACACAAATGATGATGACCGGTAAAAGGTGCCAGCCTGAAAACGGTTTCTTCGGAAACACAGCACCTAGTGGTGACTCAGTACGAAGTGCCCTTACGTGTCAGCCTGACAAATCGGCACTGCTGCGGCAACCGGCAGGACTGCGGATTCGGAAGTACAAAGGTTTCAGCGCGGAAATGAAAAAATGAGCCAGCGGAAAAAAAAACGGCACTACCCCGGCAGTCGGCACTACCGAGCGGCCACTACTGTATCTCGATGATAGCTTGCGATAGACTACGCAGAGACTACTCATAGACTACGCATAGGCTACGCATCGCTCGGCGTCTGCACCTTTCCCGTTTTCGAAAACAACTATTACGGGGGACCATAGTTAATAGGACCTATGGTATGCATAAAAACCTATATATTTGACAATTTGTACTATTATAACAATACTTGGTCCTATTAACTATGGTCCCCCGTAATAGCCTTCAGAAATCGTCCGAGAGGGTGCTGTTGTATTGCGTGTGAACGCTACGAATGTTAGACGGCGTACAAGGTCGCACTCCTGGGTGTTTCGGCCGCGACATATCTCTCGAGTCCCTGAAGGGTTCATAGGTGGCCGGAAAAGCGAAGAAGACGTCCGGACACCGAGGCGATTGAAGCGAGCACGTGAGACGGCGAACAGGCGAGCGGCGCGCCGACGGGACTTTGGGCGCACAAGCGCGTGTTGGCGGGGGAGGGGGAAGGGGGGGAGGTGTACTCGATAGGAGAAATGTACTCGACCTCATGCATGGCCGTAGTCGTGCGACCATAGACCCTAAGCGGGGGTGTGTGTGTAATCACTATCATGCATGGTCGTAGTTGTATGACCATAGACCCTCGAATCCCTACAATGCCGGGACGGAGCACGTCGGGTTTTCACCGACCAGGCAGACATTGCTTGCACCAAGCGCGAAGCGCCACGAGGTGTCCGGCGAGTCGCATGAAGGGTGAGCTGTATCCTACTAACAACCGCTTTAGAGGCGGGTTTTATTGCATGTAGATGACAGCATCAGTGAACTGATCTAATTTCTGGTGTGGGCACTTCCAGAGGCAGCAATGGGCTTTCTATGTAACTACCTCGTGGGTGCCTCACCATATACACACTACGTGATACGATCATCCCCCTTGCGCGGAGTAAAGGGGTGTACTCGTATAGGAGATACGTACTCGATCTCATTCATGGGCGTACTCGTTCGTTGCTCGTCTTATTAATAGTCATTTGACTATTGACCACGCATCCCCTTCGAGACGGTGCACCGCTCCCACTCCTAACAGAGACACCTCCAACATTTGGGCGCTCGATACGTTTTTTTGCCAAAAATTTCATGGAAACGCATGGCTCATCTCATGCCCTAAACGGAGAGAGAGGCGAAAGCGTTTGCTGCAAGCTTTCGGCCGACTGAGGGGCGAGGAAAAAAACGAACACCACGTACTGAATGCCGTCGTACGCGCTCTATTCAAGACCGGCAGGGCGAGAAAAACTCTGATGCAACGATAGTTAGGGCTATCACGGTTGCGAGCGGCACAACGGCAACCGTAGCAGCAGCAGCAGCAGCAGCAACAGCAGCAGCAGCAACAGCAGCAGCAACAGCACCATCAGCAACAAGAACAAATTGCACCACACGCACAGATGTACAGAGCTATACCGCCGTTTGCGTGTGAACATTACGCACAGCAGTTCTGCACCATACGCGTGGCTCTGCCAACACAAGCAGGCTCTGTAGGAAGCCGACAGAGTTTACAGAAGGGGGGGGGGGGGGAGGAATTTGCTGAGACGGTGTGGGGAGGGGTGGACATACGCTCGACCCGTTGCAACTGTAATCGCGAGGTGCCAGCGAACCATACTCAGCACAAGGAACGCGCACAAAAATGGCGGATGAGGGCACCAGTCACCGTCGCGCATCGCAACAACAATGGTTATGAGATGAATAACATCTTCCAACGGCGATGGTACCAGCAGCATAAACACCTACATTGACTCCGAAAACACCAAAAACAACGATGACAATAGCACCAACACCAGCAGAAGACAAAAATACCAACAATACTATTGCGGGGGGCCATGGTTAATAGGACCAAATATTGTTAGTAGAAATGGTTAAATATATAGGATTTTATGTGTGCCATAGGTCCTATTAACTATGGTCCCCCGTAATAACAGGAACAACGATACCCAGCAAAAGGGCGGCCGAGTAAATGGCCGACGATCGTACCAGCCAAAGCCGTACGCCACAGCAGCAATTGCTACGACAGACAAAAACGCCGCCAACAAGAAATTCGCAACAGCAGAACAACAAACGATGCTAACAACGTCACTATTAATAAGGACAATGAGGACAACACGAACACCGAAAAATGACAAAAACATTAGTATCTATGCACAGCGATGACAAAAATACGCAGCTCAAGGACAGCCCGCAAAACTCGCTGACGTGGGTACCTTACAACATTGCGCACGGTAAAGCGAAAAGGGTCGCGACAGACAACAACACAATCGACAACTACACTATTCGTGTTAGCATCAACTATAACCGCAACAGCAATAAAACCGATAAATTACAACATCATCATCCCCATGATCATCGCCATCATCATCGCCATCATCATCGTTATCACCATCGTCATCACCACCACCACCAACTACAACAACATCCTCATCATCAACTACAACATCATCCTCATCATCAACAACAACATCATCCTCATCATCAACAACAAGACCGCCAACAACAGCAACACTAACGCTATCACCAACACCATCATCATCACCAAAACCACAACGCATAGTACCAAGATAAACAGATCCACCCGTAGGCAAGCGCGGCTTACCGAAACATGGGATTAGACACCACTTGTTCGTACAGATCCAGTGCCTCCAGCAACCGGTTCTGTGTCGAGTCTTCAAACATAACCTTCCAGAGGGGGCGAGAAAAAAAAAAACGTCCAGACATTTGACCAATTTGTTCAAATTTCGAGGAGTTACGTAACCAAAAGGCGGAGATTGGCGGGGATGGGGGGGCTCTAACCTTTGCGGTCTCGCACCCTCCAAACCACGGCTGGAACATCTTCTACAGACCAAGCACGCAAAAGAGGCAGATTGTGTGTGTGTGTGGGGGGGTGTACACATGGCATGGCATGGCCGTACGTAGTCGTCTGGCCATGGACCCTCGCATCCCTACAACGCCGGGACGGAGCAAACGTCGCGCTTTCGCATACCAGGCAGACATTGCTTGCACCGAGCGCGAGTCGCCGTGAGAGTGTTGGGCAGGGTTTATGGGGGGGGGGGGGGAGGCGGGCACCCGCGGCTTACACGTCAAAATTAGGCTATTGACGGAAAGTCTACTCCTTGGACGCTTACTGTAGTTCAACTCTTCGGGGCTTCAGATGGGAAGACATGTCGAGAACTAAATAGTGATTTCAACGTCGACCACTTGAAGCAGCTCTACCTAATTGCTCAGGCAGGAAAGTTAGGCAGATACCTGGTGGGTAGACGGGGCGTACCCGAGCTGCAACGGCAGGAGATCTGCGACAAGCGCACCGCACTATACCTAGCTAGACGTACTGCTACGCGCTCCCTCCCTGCCGCCAGACTCTTTTGATACTTCTGCAACTGGTACGCGGTAGTTGAGATCGCTGCACCTCAGTCCCCTTTGAAGACAACCCCTTCAGCCAATGCCCTTCCGTTGTGGGGACATACTGTTACGGGGGGCCATAGTAAACAAGATAAAATATTGTCCGTAAATAGAAGGGAACCTATAGATTTTGTGTGTACCGGAGGTCCTATTTACTGTGGCCCCCCGTAATATTAATAGTATCATGCTACTTGCAGTACTAATCAGGTTTTGGTTTTCTGTACAGTGCACCACTAAAACGGTCAATAGGAAGCCTATCACCGATAACAGGAAGGCTAGAGAGTGGTCGGACGCCTGTTTAATCGCCGAGCACCTCAGCCGCGAAACGTGCATAAACGCTGCCAATTCCATGCCAAGAGGGGCGGGGTGTACTCGATAGGAGAGATGTACTCGATCTCATGCATGGCCGTAGTCGTATGACCATAGACCCTCGCATCCCTACAATGCCGGGACAGAGCATGTCGGGTTTTCACCTACCAGGCAGACATTGCTTGCACCAAGCGCGAAGCGCCGTGAGGTGTCTGGCGAGTCGCATGGAGGGTGACCTGCATCCTACTAAGGACCGCTTGTGAGGCTGGCTTGCATGTGGATTAAAGCTTCAATAACTTGATTCAATTTCCGGTGTAGGCCTTTCCAGAGACAGCAATGAGAGTACTATGTAACTGCCTCTTGGGTGCCTTACCATGAACACTACTGTACGTGATACGATAATTCCCACTCGTGCGGAGTAAAGGGTGTTCGCCTCGCACAAACGATCTAACTCGACAACCAGCTGTGAACGACCGTCAAAAAAGAACAAGAAAAAAAAGCGGTACCCTGGTTGTCTAGCTCACGTAGTGAGCGGCATTTTTTACAGTGTCCTTGCTAACCGGCGCCAACCCAACCTATACGTAACAAGAGGGAGGGGGGGGGTGTCACTGGACAAGAAAGTTTCGCCGGAAATTGGGGCGTGGCGCGCTGCCTTAATACACGCTTCGACGGTAACCCATTGGCTACCGCAACAAAAATAATCTCATTCCGATTCCAAGCAAGTTGGCCTTAAAAAAACGCGGACACATTTTTAAGAAGGGTTCAGCGAAAGCTGGGAATGCATGGCACACGTCAGGAGCGCGATGCTGACGGCCCTCGAACCCGCCCGCGCCCTAGTCAACCCCGAAGCCACAGCACGAGGATAAGCACGTTGTACCCCCCCCCTAGCGACAGAGCCACTACCACAACCTCCTTTTACTAGGGTACGCTATGTACCGTAAGAGAGGACTGAGTGTTTTGGCACAGCAGGGGTGCTACGATCGTTTTTTCAACACGCGATTTTTTCAGAAGTAAGGAAACGAAGGTTGCCAATGACCGAACGGCAAGGTGCTTTCGAAAAAAGGTCTGCTCGAGAGCCTGCGAAAAATACAATGCTCGATTGAACACCCTGACCGATGTCGAAAAAACTATCAATATCGCTAAAAAAAACATCGCAACCCTTGTGCGAAGCCAACGGTGTTATTGTCTATACGGTATATGGGGTACCCGGGTACCAAACCTGGGTATTTCGGTAAAATATGTACCCGGGTAGGTACCGTATCACACGTATGATAGGGTAACACACCCTCTAACGAACTTCAAATGCATAACATTTCTAGCGTCAACCATACAGAAAGAAATGTGCGTTTTGTTACGCAACATTTGAATTCACTGTTTGATAGTCATGGACTCTACACCGATGGGAGAGTTTTCCTGGAAGAAAAGGAAAACGGGAAGAGGGGGGGGGGGGGGGGGGGGGCACTCTCGAGTACTTCGTGCTTGATGTGTACATCTGCGCGCGCAGAACAGTGGCACACGAGCAGACGGCACGGTTCTGCCCGCTGCCGATTGATAGGCCTAGACTAGCTGTAATGTCGTGGTCTCATCACCCTTCGGGAATGTGCCGTATCTCACGTATGACACGATAAACCCCCTCAGACGAGTTTCGATAGCTGATTTGTCTCGACACCGGGGAAGGCGTACTGAATACGCCGAGCGATTAATCTAGGGAAAAATATCGTCGAAATATCTCCAAAGTCGCCAGTTTCGCCGTGTGTGCCCTCCCTCAAGGCATACTCTCGAGAAACTCGGCTACGAAAATCGACCGAGGGGTTAGTGCTATCGTGCGTGCTACACGGTGTCCGGGTACCTCCAGAGTATCCTCTGGTAGGTACCCGGGTATCCCCAGAGTATGCGTACACCCTACTCTGACGAGGGGCCATAGTAAATAGGACCTATGGTACACACAAAAAAAACATGTATTTACCTATTTTACTATTAATAGCAGTATTTGGTCCTATTTAGTATGGTCCTCCGTAACAAGTACCAGGTATACCCATACAGCCTTCGGCCTGCAGATGCGTGAGTGTAGCCAATAGGCTAACGGGAGTGCTTCGTCTCGTCTAGGGTGCTCCGTCGCTGTGCACACGCCGCTTCCATACACGCCGCGCCAAAAAATTGCGAGTACGTATGAGCTGTGACTAAAAACTTACCCAGCAGGATACCAGTATTTGATAACTGTCGTCTGCTTGCGTGCGTTGGTACGGCATACTACGAACAATTCAGGCAGCTCGACAGGGGGTCTCTAGTTTTTTTGGTGCCATCAAAATTAGAAGCTCGCATTCGCTTGTAATAAAATAGCAGCTGTTAATACAGCGATGCACAGGGAAAACACCTTTCGCGCGCGCAAGCGAACCGGGTACGCACCCTCGCCGTCCGCGCAAATACTATGCCCAGCAGTTTTCTTTTTTCAAGTGGAAGAGACGCTTCAGCTGCGACGCGGAGGATTGCGTCGAAGAAACTCACGTTCGCAAGCTGCGTGATGCTTCGATCGGACCGTGCAATATGCAGGTGGTATACGACTTCATCAAGGGCATTAACAGGGAGACCGGTGCCTCCCCGGGGGTGTTAGCATCTCGCCCCCCCCCCCACCCCCTTTGTACCTGGTTGTACCCCGCCAGGCTGACGAGAAATACCACCGCCTTCACGTCGTCGAAGCAGTGCAGCCACTTCTTTCTCTCGTTCCGCTGTCCCCCCACGTCCACCACGGTGTACTTGTACGGAGGCTCCCCTATCTCTATCGTGCCCACGCCCGAGGTTATCACGCGGGTCATCACGACGTCCTCCTGTTTGGAATCGGTTCCGGACAAGAGGTAGCATAGGCGTGGGAAGGGAAACGGGCTGAGAGAGACACGAGGGGGCGACGAGCGCACGCGCCATTTTCGCCACCTGATGCTTGACGCCTCAGACGCCAGGGTTAAGATAAGTTTTCTTCCTGTTTTGTACGAAACAAGCTCCAAACTTATTCAACACACCAAGCGAAAAACACGGGGAGACGCCGCCTGAGGAAAGTGAGGAAAGATGGCAGCAGGGCTACTACGACACGGCTCCTCAGCGACACTCGCCGATGGGGCTTTGGTCGGCGACGACGACCCGTCGCGTTACGTAGCACATCGCAAAAACAAATTCCATGGACATGTTTGCTTGCGCTTGGCTCGACTCACTGGGCTGCTGCGTATGACACCACGTATGACACACTGTCAATCTCAACATGATCTTCACATTTACCAGGTACGGCTCAACCTCATCCTTCGGCAGACTGCAACGTCTCTTTCTCTGGCGGGACCGCCAAGCACGTGTGTTAAGACGGCGGATCGCCAGCAGAGCACAAACTCCTTAACAGTCGTTTCGATGTAACATACGAAAAAAAAAAACTGAGCGCCGAAATGTTGGAGATGTCTCCATTAGGAGTAGGAGCGGCGCTCCGTCTGCATAGAGATGCGTGGTCAATGGCCAATTGACTAAGGCAATCAAAAATGAGTAAGCCCCCCCCTGCCCCCCCCCCGCACACCCACGAGGCAGCTAAATAGTTGCCTAGTATGCCCATTGCTGTCTCTGGATAAGGCCAAGCCGGAAACCTAGTCAATAAATTCGACGTCGTCATCCACATCCAAGAAAGTCCGCCTCACAAGCGGTTCTGAGACGAAATGCAGGTCGCCGTTCATGCGATTCGCAGAACACCTCACGGCGCAACGCATAGTAGGATGTAGCTCACTCTTTATGCGACTCGCCCAACACCTCACGGCTCTCCGCGCGTGGTGCAAGCAACGTCTGCCCGGTCGGCAAAAAATCGACATGCCCCCGTCCCGTCATTGCACGAACGTGATAAAGTCTACCTGGTATGGTATTGCGCTTAAAGCCATGCATGCCATGAGTGCACCCCTTCCCCCGTTCTTCCTCGACAGCAGTTTCACCACAACACGGCCGTCATAAAAAAGAGTGAATACAGCACAGCAGCCATCAAAAACAGCTACGAGGCAAGGACGGTTTGGATCTCCTTTTTCTCGAAAGCAGAAGACAAAAATTGAAAAAAAGAAAAACACAGTACCTCGTCCTTTGGCGACGGGCGGCTTACTCAGGGTTACACATGTCGCACCTCCGTCACTTCCATATCAGCCTGCGTCAATCGCACCGCCTCCTTCATGTAGTAAGGCGTGCTGTCCAGTATCCAGAACTTGTCCTGCTGGCACCGGCGGGGCGAGAGGGCGGCGTGGGGCATGTGTCGCAACACGATCGTCAGGAATAACCGCGTCTCGAGGGAAAGCGCCTTCATCTACAGTCGGGCCTGAGACGCCCCACCTCAATGGCCTACACTAAATGACCAGGATAAACATCAGACAGCTGACGTCTACCTCCGTCCTATCTACGCTGGCGGGGGGGGGGGATGACGTTTCCGCCACCAGCGCCCCAATTCCAACTCCTGTGTTTCGTACGCGTGGCTTCCCGAGTGCCCACATCTATCCCTGCCAACCATTGTATCGCGCTTGAAGGAAGAAAAAAAAAACTCCCGCATATACGAGTAGCAACGCCATGTGTCGCGGTGGACAAGGATTGTTTTCGGTGGTTTCTCCGCTAACAGGTCGCAGAGAGACACCTTGAGACCTTACGACCTTGCTGTGACCACGGATCTTCTCCAAACGTGCATGGCTTGCATGAGCATGACGAGACTGGCCACGTCATATACGGAGGACACACGCACCGCACTACGCCAACACAGTGCCGACTACTCGTACTGGCCGTACAAGAGGCTCACAGTATGCCCTCTGCTGCTTGCAGGAAACACTTCAACGCGCGGATCGAAGAGAACGGGGGGAAAAAAGCCCCAGCTGTGCCTCGACTGCCTTCGATACCGCAGGAACTCGTGTCGACGTCGTCCGTTCCCGCCAAACGGCCGACTGCAAGCACCCTCACACCCCATGAGCGCCCCCGCCTTACCCGTCCCAACACCAACTTTCCCATCCGGGCAAATTCTCATCTCACCCCCTACGATGCTGTGGCTTCTCACGCTTCCCCTTCTCTTGCAGCTCGATACCGTTCCATTTTTGGTTTCCTCTTGCAACTGATACGGCGCATCAAAAGAGTGACCGTGACACCGCTTTCTCCCGCCCTGTTCCTCCCTACTGAAATTGGCCGCTCTGCTCTTGAGGCAAGCAAGAAGCCGCTGCAGTAGACCCCCCCCCCCGCCCCCTCCCTCTCCCGCCCCCCTCAAACCCTTCCCACGTCGCCGAGAAGAGCACACCGAAAACAAAACTCGCCTTTTTTGCCCAAGCCTTCTGCACCCCCTCGTCTTCCCACAGCTTGACGACATCGTGTCCTATCTCGGGCGTGATGTTCCCGGAGACGAGGTCTACGTTCCGTACGCGCGACGCCTCCGCCCCAAGACTGGACTTTGCCTGCCGCACAGGCACGGCACGGTACAGCCACGTGCACGGAGCGCAGACATCGCAACAACGGGGGAGAAATGATGCTTCCGACGTGCCGACTACCGAATCATGCTGCAGGTGCCAGCAAAGGCCGGCGTCGCCAGGGGTAACTGCAAACATATGCACAACTTGTTCTTTTGGTCAAAGGAGTTATGGATCAGCCTCCGACACTCTCGTTTCCCTTTCCACCACCGCGACCACCACTGCTGCTCCTGCCGCCACCGCCGCCGCCGCTGCAGCTCCCCTCCCCCGCCAGGCCCTCTGACAACCGGCAGCAATTCTAAATGAGGTTAAACTAGACTAGGTGCTTGCTCTTGGAGGGGGAGTGGGGGGTCCCGTTGGGATTCGCCGCATATCCCATAGCAGTTTGACCCCCCCCTTGACCGCCTCGGAGAGATGCTGCCCTCGGTTACGATCTATTGTGTGTACAGCAGCAGCAGCAGCAGCAGCAGCACAGCAGCAGCAGCCAAAAATTGCCACACAATCAGTCATTGCGGGGATGCACGTACAGGTGCACGGGAAAACACCTTGACCCTTTTAGGACCGCAGTCCCGTTTTGGGGGCAAACTACTTGGAAGTTGAGTGGATTGTTCCCAAAACGGGACTGCAGTTCTATAAGGGTTAGGCGGCTGTCGTGTCGTAACTGGTTGTCGTATCGCGGTTCCCTAGGCGGCGGCGGCATTCGTGGCTTTCTCGGCTAGCCGTCCAACCTTTATCTCTTCTTAGCTCATGGCACGGTAAAAGGTACGGTACTCCAAGCCGGCCAGCAGACGCATCACACACCATCCGTGTGGGAGGGAGGGGCGCGGATAGTCGGACCACACGAGCGGGGGCTTCCGAACGTAATACTGCAAGGGGGTCTTGAGTGTTTTTTACCCCCAAAAGAGCAGCTCCACAGCAGTACTATACGCTAGCAGTTCAGGCCATCCTTTTCCAAAAATCAACGAGACTTATGCTCAGTTTGCTGTCTGCCGCATACCCGGGGCCCTGGTACCTGCTATAAGGGTACGGGTTGGACCTGACAGCGCTGGACGATAAAGCACGTTTTCTATCCGTGCCAAGATGCGATATGTCGGGCAGCCACCTCGCACTGTCTTGAGTCTTGAAATTCGTGAGTAGCTGGGCGATCGCCCGGTAATAACATAATACCACAGCAGCCCTACGACACTATTGAAGAACAGTAGTTTCATTTTATATTACTATAAGTCTTCTGTGTCGCTTCAAACTTGCGGGCGTTCTTTCCATCTGTTTTTTTTTACACATTTCCAGGCGGTGATACGTTACGTACAGTTGTATACTCTTGGTCGGGATCTTGGCTCACTGCTCGACCAGGCGCGTATCGGTGTCGCCGGGTCCCGGAGTTAGTTTTGGCTTCCTGCGATATTGTCGAGCCTTCCGTCTCGAATCCCAACAGCACAAGTGACGAGCAACCGCGGTATTGTAGCGGGACCCCCCCCACCCTCACTCCCCAAAAATATTCCTTCGAAGCTGTCATCCACAATCAAGTCCACATCATAGGCGGTTCTTAGTAGGATGCAGCTCACCCTTCACACGACTCGCAGGACACCTCACGGCGCCGCTTCGCACTTGGTCCAAACAGCGTTTGCCTGGCCGGTCGTTCTCCGTGCCGGCATTGTAGGGAGGCGAGGGTCTACGGTCATACGACTACGGCCATGCATGACATGGGTACACCCCCTCTACTCCCACGCACGACAAACAGTCCTTTACGAGAATACGGCCGTATGCCACCGGCGGCAGTGTACAAGCGCTCCCTCCGCACGCGAACGGCAAAGGCGACTCGAACCCTCCCCTTTCCTAGGGACACCCACAGCAGTAACACGCCCTAGCCCGTATTTGCCCTCACGCTACTTACCAGCGGTATCCCCAACGCGTCCCCTGCATCCAGAAGCGTCCGCATGCAATCCACCAGGTTTTGCCGTATCGCTGCTTGCCGCGAGAGGCGAAGAGAAGCACCGTCGAACCGGCGCACAGGAAGCGGGCGACGAAGGCATCAGGAGGGGAGGCGGCAGTGTGCGGCGGGTGTGTTGGCGCTATCAAGCAGAGCCTATCGAGGTGGCATAGACGAGACGCGATGATCATCTAGGCCCATAGGGTTGCCGATGTCGAATGTTACGGTCAACGGGCAGTCCTACCTTGCGGTTTGCAAAGGACTACAGGTAGAAGACCTGAGGAAGGGACTTCTTTTTCAAGGACGGGCTCGGACTATCCCAACGCGTGAACACTTCTTCTACTTACACAGCCGAAAATCAAAGGCTGTGATAACTCATAAATATGACGATAGATGCTTGGTGCGGTGCCAGCTGCTCAATAAACTCTACTGCTACAGCTGCTGTGCACATACCACCAGCACACCACTACCATCATACTCTTATCACTACTATTACGGGGGACCATAGTTAACAGGACCTATGGTGTACATAAAAACCTATATATTTAACCATTTTTACGAACAATATTTGGTCCTATTAACTATGGCCCCCCGTAATAGTGTTGGTGCTACTAATAGCAGTACTTCGTACCAACGCTACCATCACAAAAACTGCGGCTACAGTACTGCGGCTACTGCCACTACGAGTGCTGCAGCAGCACTTGTTGTACTACTACTGCTGCTGATACAACATCATCAACAACCGTAGCATTACAATAATGAACCACAAGTGCATTATCAACAGACTTCTGTGCTACTTACTATCGATACTACTCGTACAGTAATATTTAGCAGTAGTGCATTGCCGTCAAGAATACTGTGTGTAATGAATGATGCCAGCACATATGCTGCACAACTGTCCATCTGTTGTACTAGGTGACTGCATATATTCGCGCCCTCCAATTGTGTGGCTTTGTCCTGGACCTCTGACGTTTACCGTATTTCGGTATCTATTGCCGGCTGGTTTAGCATAAAAACCCCAAATTGAAACTACTGTTTAGTACCTACGATGCAACGCCTATTTTTTGCACTTTTTCCGCACAAGAGCCCAAATGTCCTGCAGTATCATTTTGGGGACAATCCACTCAAATTTCAAGTAGTTTGTACCCAAATCGGGACTGCGGTTCGAAAAGGGTTAAAAGATAGACCTTGAAAGTTGGCACACGTGATCTATAAGCCCCTGCCACGCCTTTGACGAATGGGGATTTAGTGTTTTTTATTCGCCGGAAAAAATGGAATGTATTGAGACACGGATATCCAAAAAATACAGGAAGAACAAAATATCTGGCCGGAAAAAAAACAGATGTACGAAGTGTATATATACTACAGTATCACGGGGAACCATAGTGAATAGGACCAAATGTTGATACTGTAGTAAAAATAGCGAAGCATGTAGCTTTTCGTGTGTACCGTAGGTCCTATTTACTGTGGTCCCCTGAAATATCCATCAACGACTTGTCAGGGGCTCACAGAACACGTGCACCGAATTTCAGGGTCCAATTCCAAAAAACGGCGTGGGCATTGGACGCTGAAGGAATGAATGTTGGTGGGCTAGGTTTGAACCAGCTCGTATTAGTAATGTCCAAGGATATATCCTCCGATCTTCGACCCTTGCCTCTCGCTGTTATCGCTATTGTTGTCGTGGTGGTTGTTGCCTTGTCGCGTCGGCAGTGCAGCGGTGCAGCGCTTCCTACTCCCTACCTGGTACGTACGTTCGTCGAGTTTCAGACAACCATGATGATGGTGATGATAATGATTATTATTATTGTGGCCTACGGGACTGTTGCGATTCTTGCCATCCGACAATGGGTTTATTTTGTAGCACGAGCTTCGACGTCGCCCACTCCTTGAGCACTCCGAAAGAGAAAACCCACAGGAAACGAAAATACCCCTATGCACAGAGTCTAACCTAACTCCCGTCTGTACCTACTTCCGACTCGAGCTCTTATCGCTTGTTCCTGCGCACGATCTACGATGTACAACGGAGTCCTACTGCTGTGTACCGCTGCATGCTCGATGTACATACATACATACGAACGATGGGTACTGCTGCACCTGGTATATATATATACTGATGTTGTACATTTTTTTTTTTTTTAAAACATCACTTTTACTTTCCAGCCTTACTCGTGGGAGGTTTTACCCTCAACGAGCTTCTGGACAAGCCGTCGTCACAGGTGTCCACCCTTTTCCCCCCCGGTACGTGTCTTTATGTTTTGTCTCGCATAGGGTTCAGCATTCCCACTGCTCGTCGATGTTCATCGAATGTAGCTAACTCACGCTCTCGCGCTTTCCGCTAATCGATTTCTTTTTCGCAAGAAAAAGCCACGAGCATGCACTCGGTGAGACTTGGACCCACGAAACCGATCTTGATAGGCACGCGGACCACCTACCAAGCCACCGGGGACGCCGGCCACTATACCAGGTACCTGGTACCTGGTATATAGTACCGATATACTATTAATATTATTAATAATAGTCCCTATATAAGGTATTCTACAATGGTAGACAGTCTCCGGACCCTGACTTCGAGGTTACAGTCAGTGCAAGTGCCGGTACAACTGCAGTAGAATAATATCCGGGTACGTCGGCAGTCTCCGGACCCTTATCTTCGAAGTTACAGTCAGTACTACCGGCACAACTGTTTTGTACAACTGCAGTAGAATAATATCCGGGGTACGTCGGCAGTCTCCGGACCCCGTCTTCCAAGTGTTCGAAGTTACTGCACGCAGACTGACTGACTGACTGTATGTACAGCAATCGTGCCGGTACAACTGCAGTATTAATTTTAATAGAACAATATCCTAGAAAAACAACCATTCGTGTTTAGAATTCGAAAAAAAAAAAGAACGCCCGGACCGACAGAACTTGGCCGGCAGTACACCCGTACACCACCAGTACATCAGCACTCAGTAAAGCAGTATCATACCTGATATCATGATACCTGATATCATCATACCTGATATCCACTTCAAGGCGTCACACCACTCCTCAATGCTGTCCGAGCTCTGCATATCCCACACCTCACACACTTTTTTCTTTCGAATTGTTTTTTCTTATGTTTCTTTTCTTTTTTTCTTATGTAGAATGTGTCGGTCGTTCCTGTCGTATCCAGTACGATCATGAGGCACGCATCATCTAGTCTGCTACCCGGTACTTATTATTAACATTACGGGGGACCATAGTTAATAGGACCTATGGTATACATAAAAACCTATATTAACCATTTTTACCAACAATATTTGGTCCTATTAACAAGGGCCCCCCGTAATAGTATCTCTGTGGCGTAGTTTTGTGGCCACAGAGCTATTAATAGCTACTAGGTATCTACCTAGGATCGAAGAATCGGCACGGACACTGGTGGTGCTGGACGTCGACCGGTAGAAAGGACGTCTTAACGCGAAGAACACACACACACACACACACATCCCACACACCCACACATAGCCCCTACAGCCCTGAGTCCTCGGGTATGGGGCCTCCCCTCTACTGACTACTGCAGGTGATAACATACCTGGTACCTGGTAGGAGACATTTACAGCAGCAGACCCGTAGAGACGGCGCGATGGCCACAGCCCCCACGACTGCAACCGTTCTGGCCGAGACCCTTACTACACCCCGTGGGTTTGATACATAGATGGATGGCGTCAACTAATAGAGTCTCGGATGCTGGCGCCCGTGAGGCTGGGGGTGCAAAAGCAGCCTCAGAGGCAGCTACCGTACGTGCTCATTTCAAAAACTAAAACCTCTGATGTAGGCGACATGTGTTCATCATGTACCAGGTATGTTATATTAGGCCCCTTCTTGTGCAGTCGGAAACTAGGATTGAAAAAGCCGGTTTCCGATTGGAGACAAAAGCGCCTTTTCAATTGAAAAAAAAAAAAACGGTTATGATTTCCAACTATTAATAGACCAGACAGTCGAAAAAACTGAGATTTCCGACCCAACTCGTCAGTCCGATTCGTGCATCGGAAATGTTAGAAAGTCCAGTCGCATACTCGTACGAGTATAACACACCCACACAACAACACGACATAACATAAGAGACAAACAAACCACACCACAACACAGGCGACGCTGGCTTGGCTGCTGTCACTTCTGCTGCTGCTCGGCTCGAGTCAGCGTGATATATCCTCATCTATGTCCGTCAGCAGCACGTGGCAGCACCCGATGGCCGCAGTGTGCGGTATCGATTACGACGTTTTGCAACTACTGCGCTGGCTGTAGCTTTGGCGACTGTCGAATAAACCCAGCGTCTTGATGTGGCCTCGACGACGAGATGGAGGAGAACGCCCCGCGTGTGAAGCTCACACGCTGCCCGAGGAAGAAGCGAGACATCAGCATGTAGGTGTGGTTGGGCGCCGCTGCTGGAGGATGAAGACCTCTCTCACCCCACGAGCACTACGGCGAAGCAGTTTGGAACCGACTTCGTCTACCCTACCCTTTTTTCTCGGTGCTACAGCCGTGACAGCGGTCAAGCTACACTCACCCACTTGCATCAAGCGTCTCCTGGTCTCCAGAAAAAAACACAAAAACTGTACATTCGATCCGACGGACGATGAGAAGGGTAGCTATTCGCAATCCAGTCGGAAAAATAACCGATCGGAAACCGGTTTTTCCTAGCCTAGCTTCCGATTGGATAAGAAGTGGCGTTAGATAAGAATTTCAGGCCAACAAATTTTCGAAAATTAACAATTAGCAGCTATCAATAAGCATTTGTGCTCAGCAAAGAACGGCACTCTTACTCCCACTATGTATACAACAGCATAAGATTGCACATATTTATATATAAACAACATAAAATTGCATGTATAGGCTCAACGCTGACGTCATAACAGGTCGCGAGCCTTACGTGGCCAAAATAAGATATTCTTAACTGCTGTCGCGTACTGTACAAAGCAAAAGTCACCTTGCAAGCTTGGCGTGATACTTGGATCGCGCGCGATCCGGGGTAGACCATATATCACACAGGTGGTAATATTACACACCCCCGGGACGAATTTCCGAGACGAATTTCTCCGTAACAACGGGGGCGGGGTACATAACGCACAACAAAAAAAGTACTGGGTTTGGGGAGATCTCGTCGAGACTTTTCCGTAGGCGCGTCGCTCCGCGTTTGCACTCTCCCCGCCTTCGATCAAATCCGCATGGAAACTTGTCGAAGGGGGGGGGGTGTTATCCCACCACCCGTGTCATACTGCTGTATCCTGTCAACATACAGCAGCAACATCAACAGGCCACCAGGATATTGGGTGAATTTATAGCGCCGAGGGCATGTGTTCATGCTATTTATCGCCTACGACAGTATTAATAGTAAAAAAGCCCACAGCATGTGCAGCAGTAAATTAAGCAGCAGTATGGGCCAAGAACTAAGAAAAGGCCCACAAGCAACAAAATTACCACGTTTACGCGGACGCCAAGAAAGCTGGATTAATAAATCGTTTTCAGAGGCGAGCGCTGTGCTAGATCATACCTCATACCTGGTACCTGGTATATAATAAATAGGACCAGTACCCGGTGTATGCTCGAGGTCAAACAAGAATGCTGTCGCACTAAGAATACAAGGCTTGCTCAGATAACAGATAACGTGTCTCTTGTTGGCGGCCTCATAGTGTATGCATTCAATATTAATAGTATGTAGACTGCCTGGTAGCCTTACGAACGAGAGAGAGGCGGCAGAGGGAAGGGAAGCGGGCCTCGGACTGGAAGCAGTGTGATGAGAAGTCGTGTTATTTTCTCGTGGGGAGGGCATGGTCGACATTTTTAACACTATTTCGCGTGTTGAGAATGTAGCGTTTCACACAGCATGTCGACTGAACAACCGGCGCAATTATCAAATTCGCCTCGTACTCTTCCAGAGTTTGTACCTGACTTCCAGACAAAGAGTACAGCAGTAGTAGCCCATACCAGGTATACAACAGGGTGCGAGTAGACTCCACGATTACCCCACATTTTAGACTCCAACAGTGAGTGTCCCGAGTTAAGAGCAGCGCGACGAGCCAAAACAAGCCAACTTGTTTCAAGTAGCAGAGGCCAACGCCTCAAAAGTAGCCAAGTAGTCTACTCCCTCCGCTCGCACCTGGCTGTGTGTGTGTTTTCACACTAGAGCGTTCTTTCTACGTACCAGGTACCAGGTAGTCCATAATACAGCAGTGTTTTAGCACTGCACTACCATAGTTGGGGAAAAAACACCCAAATTATATCTGGTAAGCAATTTGTCCCCAAAACGGGACTGGGGTCCTAAAAGGGTTCATAACATATCGACCTTCGCCCTGTCAACCATACCATGCCAATCACCGTTGCACTTAGACGCCCAGTCGGCCTCTAAGCGAGACGTTTGCCCGCAGGGCCTCTGCTACTTCACATAACGTTGATGTGTATGAGCATTGCTCTCATCTGTAGTGGGCAATATATAGCCTTTACTATAGGCGAGGCATGGCGATTTGACAGTCGACTCATCTTATCTCGGATGCTCTTAGATCGGGATAACCACTGCAGTACGTGCATGCTACGTATATCGTGAGTATGTATGGATATCAGAAAGAAGCTTCGTACATGTACCTCTGGTGGAGCAAAGCACAGCAACACACAGGCTCTAGTGCTGCTGCTGCTGTTCATGTGGCTGGAATGGTGGCTGAAAAGCTCTACGCTGCGTATGACAGAACACAAACTCCCCATACAGATCCACCCGACTGAAAAACTTTACGAGCCGGGCCTACGAATAGCTTTAGGGCTGTGTATACTGCTCATGTACAAATATTATCTTACAACGACCATCCTCGTATCACTTCCATTCGGGTCGCACTTTGAAAACAGCTGAAAACCGGGGGCCATAGTAAATAGGACCTACGGTAAAGCCAAAACCTAAATATTTCCCTATTGCCACTAACAATATTTGGTCCTATTTACTATGGTCCCCCGTAATAAAAACTGGCGGCACTCGAATTTAGTGTTGCGTCTCAACTCCGAAAAACAACTTGCTCCGACATTTGATGTTCGGATCAAAAGCTAAACCGAGATCTCGATCGAGATTGCTTCAAATGCAAAATGAACTTCGCGGTTAATATGATTTTAATCACCGAGTTTTTGTATTTTTTTTCGCGAAGTTTAACCAGCCTTTCGAGGTTTTTTCTCGACGGAGCCTGCAGAGAGCAGAGCAGGGTGTCTAGTAGCTAGGCGTGTAGCCCCTGACGAAGCGGTAGCTGCAGAGCCTGCTTACATACCGCACACGTTTGCCACTACTGGGAACCATCAACGGTGCGAATGAGTAACCCAATAAAATTTAACGGGAGAGGAACAAGAGGATCCCCACATTTGTATTATACGGTATAGGATGAGGGGGGGTCAGAGGCAACGTCTCTCATGCATCCGTTGGAGAAAGGGGAACACGCCAGACAGCTTGATGCGGAAATAGGTGTAGGCGCAGACAACCCCCGTGCACGTGAAAGACTATGGCCGCTCTTTCGGTGGAGGACTCCCATCACGAACGAGTAATCCCTGTACCGCAACCAGAAGCAAGCCGGTTACAACCGTGTGAAAATGCCCGTCTGCCCCCTCTCAAGTGGTGGGCAGGAAAGCAAAGCACGTCTACGACCGTCGCCAAGTAGGCCCGCTAGTATCTCGAAGCGCAAGCATCGTCCGACGCGTCCAAACGTCTGTTTTTCGTAGGAAGAAACCCAAGAAGAAGCGCAATCGCTTGAGTCGAGAGAGGGCAGCCGTTATCATCTTGCTGCACGAGACTCTGAAGAACAAGCTGTCTGTGGTAACGTGGTAGATGGGCACTCGGGGTCTGTGGTTGCGTGGTAGCTGGTGGCAACTCGTGGGTTGGCGTACTTCCCCAACGAAGACCACTGAAGCCTGAAGCACTCATTGTATGTGCATAGCGTTTGCTGTGTATGAATAGTGGCCTACTATTACGGGGGGCCGTAATAGGACCAAATATTGATGGTAAAAATAGATAAATATATAGGTTTTCGTGTGTGTCATAGGTCCTATTTACTATGCCCCCCGTACTAGTATACAGGGTTTAGCAGGAGGGGCGAACACGAAGAGGCAGATGCTATGCTATGGTCTTGTGGGGGCACGACATGGCGGGGAGAGGCCATGCGGACGGCTCGGAGGGTAGATGACAAAAAAAAACAACCGAGAAACAACGAGATAAAATAGTGATCCGAGACCTCGACCGAGATTGATCAAAATCAATAAATCAAAATAATAGTTGAACAGAGAAATCAAACACATATATATATATATTTTCATTGAGCACTACCTCTGTAACTCTAATCGACCGAGCGGGCAGACAACTCGAACTCCTCAAGACAACAGCAAGAATAACTTCTCCCCCCCCCCGAAAAAATTGTGCGATACCGCTGACTGAATACTCGTGCTCGTGGTACCGCAAACAAGACGCTTCGGCGTGGGAGTGCGCCTGCGTCTACTGTGAGGTGTGCGCCTCGCATAGATACAGGTAGAGGACTGCCGCCGTCAAAAACGCTTCTTACTCGCTTGCGAGCCTGGTCAACGTAACTCCTGCTGGCTGTTGCTGCCGCTGCAGACCGAACGTGACGTCCCCAGAGGTATTTTTTATTCATACCAACGATTAGCGTCGCTTTTCTAGGTGGAGGGCGAATGCCGAATATGACACTATCATTACGTACGTACTGGTGCGTACATGCCATATAATAGGTGGCAAGCAGCGTTGAGCAGTTGCACCAATTCCCTGAGAAATCGGCGCAGCGCACCACAAAAGAAAGTAGATGTCGGGCTTGCCGCGAGAAGAAAAGAAATGGGGCTACGTACTGTAGGCGAAACTAAAGTTAGGTCTATTTTCGCCGAGGCGTTTTTTTTTGTGGCTTTTTCGTGATATTTTCGACAATTTCATGATAATTTCATGCTGAAATTCTGTGTGGGTTTCCTTTTTTAGGAGACGAAGTTCAAAGTTATGATGTTTTTATCTGTCCGAGGATGAAACAAAGCTTTGAAGGCTCGCAAAAATAGAGGAAAAGGGGGTTTCAATGATTCGAATGAGAATCAAACGTGAGAAAACGCTTAAAAGGGTAATTCCGTGATAATAACGCCCCGCGAATACACGGAAACCCTTGGTCCCCAATATTCTGGAGGGCACATGGCGCAGGAACACCTGCACGGCAGCACGTCGGAAAGCCGTCGTCGGGAAGAGAACGGCGTATTTGCTCAGTAGAAGGTGGTTGCCAGCATCCCGACCAGGATCCCAGCCTTCCTGCGAGTACCGAAGTTTGATCAGGATACGACGATCCACTTTGCAGCAAATGAAGCACTAGTAAGCAAGACGCTGCTGGCCATTTTTCTTTCGCCGAAGCTTCCGCAAAGGTCCGGGAGCTCGACGTTGCCAGTTCAAGGGTGCGTGTAACGAGCTCTCGCAGGGGTGGTCTCAAGCGAATGAGACGCACATTGTCTAGTCATTTTGCGCACCTATATATGTCCAAAAGCGTCGCCTCCAGCGGCGCTCCGGGGGCCCTCCACGCACTGGAGCCCTAACTTTAACTCACGTGACAAGTCTGTGCTGCAAAGCGATTCAATCAAATTCTACGTGAGAATTTTGTGACCGAAGCGCGACAGGTATATACAGCTCTACAGGAGTCAAACTACAAGAAAAAGCAGTGCCAGGTACGTATGTCGTACCGCAGACTAAGAATGTTTCTGGTATTAACAGTGGGCATACAGACATGTTTATGAGCCTGATAATTAACCCTCCATGCTAGCTCGAGTTTCCACGACGGGCGAGTTCGACGCTCGAGCTCGCTAAAACAGTGCGCGGCGAACGGCGAAAAGACTACGGCAAAAACGGTTTGTTCGTGCTGATGTTTCATTTTTTCAGCCCCCGGTGGTGTGGTGGTTATACCTCATGCCTACTAGCGCCAGGGTTATGCCTTCGAGTCCAGCCAAGGCGGACTTATTTCTCGTGTAAAAAAAAGTGCGGAAAAGGAAGGGTCCCCGTCAGTGCCGTGAGTGTGCAGAATTATACTCGAGTCGACGAGGGAGAACAAAGTGCTGAATTCTTGCCGCGATGAAAATGTCACTGAAGGCACGTGCCGTAGGGGGGAGGGGGGAGGAGAGAGGAGCGCCTGCTATGTTACCCCGGATTTGAGCTACCACCGGGAGGGGGCGGGAGAGTAGGGGGGGGGGGGGGGGGGGGGGCGTACTCAGTTGTTGCTTGCCTTCGTCATTTGACCATTGACCACGCATCCCTTTCGAGACGGGAGAGTACGGGGGTGACTATTGAACAATAAAACGGATGGAGGAAAAAACAACAAAAAACGTAGAAGAAGCGATAAGCGACGCTGTCGAAGCAAAGAGAGGATAGCCGAGGAGGAAACATATCCGAGGTGCCAGGTATACTATCCACCCGTATATACGTAACTGTCATGCATTGTTCTTTTTCATCATATACCAGGTGCCAGGTACGTCAGGACGCCAGCTCATGATCATTCGAAGATTACAACTACTCGTGTCTCGTACCTGGTACCCTGGTATGAAAATACGATGGTGCGTATATATGTTGCGTCCACTATTAATAATATGAATAGAGGGAAAAAGTGACGATCCAGAACTACGAAAACAGCCCCACGGAAGAAGCTCGGGTGGCTGGGTTTCTTTCGTCAAGTACGTAAAATGACAATGCAAGGAGTTGTAACGACACCCGTACACCTATGCAGCTTTGATGTCTTACATGCATACGGCTGACATGCATACGTACTCGTCACCGTGTTTGATACCTGGTATTTTTTTACTCTACATACACCCGTGGAATCTCCTAATAATAGAGGTTTACTTGTAAATAAAGTATGTACGCACGTATTGTAAGTACGGTCCCTTCTCTGCGTATGAGATGTACCTGGTACAGGCTGACTGTACCACTTCGTTAATATGATACCTGGTACGAAGTACCCCAGCAGGTATGATGATACGTCTATTAATAGTACTACTATTAAAGTATTAATCAGCAGTTGTGAAAAAGTGCATCCGGCGACGAAGAAAAGCCTAGTGGGACCCAAGAGTCCCCGCAACCCGCAACCCGCAAGCGCCCACCCCCCTGTATATGTAACCTGTAACCTGTCGGGTGCTCAAACATCGAAAAACACAATACGCGTGCTATTGGTATGTACCGGGTACGATATACCAGGTATCAAGGATCACTCGTACGCTGTATTCGCCCGTACAACAGTACTGAGTAATTAAATTACATTACAACAGACTGAGTAGTACCTGTAAAATAGTGTGGCAAGCAATCACCGGAAGCTTGACAAAACATTTTCATCTGATATTTACATACCAGGTACCAGGTACCTGGTAGGCGGTATACGATGACATGTGTGCAGGGAAGACGAGAAAGAGACGAATTGACAAGCATGGAACAAGGCGGTTCAGACCCTCGGGGTCCGAATGCTTGCTGCCACTGCCGCCGACTGCTGCTGCTGCTGCGGCGGCGGCGGGGGCGGCTGCTGCTGTTTCTTTTTTGTTGTTCAAATATTACAATCGTTCATCAACAGCACCAGCACTAGCACCAGACCAGCAGCCGCACCAGCGACGGCGGCACCTGTAACGGTATGCATGCCTTCCGAGTCGTGGCTCTTTTACCAACCAACACCCGACCTGCTGTTGCCATCCACCCCCCCCCCCCCCCCACGCCACCCAAGCATACTAAGTATACCACCGAGCACAACATGGGCAACGTCTTGGTTTAGCTGGGCCAGGTGGTGCGTCACCGCCGTCTGAGGAGGTTGCGTTGGAGGCGGGCTGAGTTGGCCTTATGGCAAGGGGGCCTCTCCAAAAGGAACGTACGGTCCACGAGATGCTCGTGATTCGTAAATCAGAGACACCCAAACGGGACTGCTGAACACCTACTGCCGCTGTACCACGCTGCTGCTGTACGTACCAACTACCAAGTTACCAACAGCTCAAGCTCACCAGCTCAGCAATATGTTGGTCGGCGAGATTGGGTGTCATTGCTGCCCTCGATTGCAGCTGCTGCTGTTACACAGAATCTTCAAGCGGCTGTCAATTTATTTATGGAACGCGTACGCGCACGAGCAGCTTATTTGCCGTGTTCGTATTTATGCCCACCGTATTGTATGCGGTACGTAAAGCTCATGCGAAACGTGTCGAGGTTACACGTGCCAGTAAGGCAAGACAGACTTCACGATTTTCACTGCTGCACTAAATGATCAAACAATCCTTCATCGAATACCGGTACTCGTAGGGGCACTGGCTGCTGCTGCTGCTGCTGCTGCTGCTGCTGCTGCTGCTGCTGCCACTACTGCCGCTGCTGCTGCTGTGTTCTGCTGTCGCGCCCAAGCTTTAGCTTTGCGACTCGTTCCGAAAAATGGTGTATGTATGTACCGCGGACCGCAATGATCGCGTGCAGCCTTTCAGTACGTTCTTCGTGGGTGTGGGTGTGTGCGGTGAGACTACTGCACAATATTCCCTTCCTACGAAGCCAGGCACGTGAGCATGCTTGGTTGGCCGTTTGTTGGGCTATGTACTCGCCCTCTCTCTCGCTGTTCCTCTCGCACACACCTTTTCGATAGAGCACCTTCTCTCCCTCAGCAAGGCTCCCCTTGGTCAGCATCTTGAGCTGCTTGCCGAAGGTGCTTTTTCCCGACTCCCCCGCCCCCAAAAGCAAGACCTGCCAAGGCACGCAAATCGAGCCCGGTCGCGACATCAACTAACTCGTGGCATCCGGACGCAGGGCGAGGCTGTAAGCGCAACCGCATCACTACTTTCCGCGGCCAGCCGATTTCGCCAACAACTGACACTTATCCGAAAGGTCAACACAGCAGTAACGCCCAAGCAAGGGAAATCTCCGAAGACCGGCAGGGGAGGCAGGAGCGCGTCCTGAACTTTTATTTCCACAAAAAATATGCTGAAACTGAAGCAAAATCGCGTACATGCGGAGCAGAAACCGTATGTTTTGTGCGGGACTGCGTTGTACCACAGGTATATCAAAACACGCTCTTCATAATACAACTATGAATAACAACAGCATCTACCTGTAGGGTAGGCAGGTAGGCATACTCGTTCATATCTGACATCTGATAGCCTCATCGTGTGTCCCCTGCTTGCCTCCCTAAAGAAAAAGCTAACGGGCTGCGCCTGCAGGCTACTTGCTGCCGGATGAAGCAGCGGTATCCCGACACGCCGAGAGCGAACGGGGCGGTCCCTCGCCATAACATTAGGGCTGTAGGGATGGTTTTGGTTGGACTCGATGGCAAACAAAGAAGACGGTACGCGAGGGAAGCAGAGAGAGAGACCGACCTTGAAATGATAGCGCTCCGCCTCCGCCGCCTCAGCCAACTCCACATCCACGTGGTTAGTGGGTGGTTCTTGCTGTGCGTTTTTTGACGACGCACACCCCATAATGAATCCTTTGTTCTGCAAGGGCTGCCTCGTTCTGCGACGCCGGAGAGGCTTCCTCCTGCTGCTGCTCCTGCTGTGGGTAGTGAGCCGTACGAATAGGTCGAGCTCACTTTTCTCTTTATGCCAGTCGCAGTCCACAGCAGACAAGAAGCCCGAGATGAAATTCGGAAAGACCCCGCCTGTTTCCATGGACACTTGATGGACACGGCCAGAAAGTATTAGACATGTTGATGGTTGAAACGGTTCAACCAAGGGGGAAAAATATGGTTCGGGTTCGGGCTGGTGAGAATAGAACCCGAACGCTTCACAATAGATGGAAACCTATTTCCGATTTCCGGCTTTTTCGTTTTTTCGGCGATTTTCCGGCCCGCTTTCGCCTCCCGCCCGGGCGCGTCTCCTTCTCCGTTGCTCCGCGCGGAATGTGGGATCCTGTGGCATGTGGCATGCCCGAGTGCACCATTGCCACAGTATTCTCACTCAAATCGCCTCAATCGCTGCTAAGCAAATCAGAGGACCAGAGATAAGAAACGAATGAAGAGGTGAGCACAAACAGCGAAAGAGCAAAACTGGCAGCAGCAAGCAGCAGCAGGCAGCAGCAGGCAGCAGCACTCGTACGATGCACTTTGTTGCTCTGCCAGGATGACGAGGAGGGTACGTAGTCGCAGTAAAAAAAAGCTCCGAAAATCGTGTGCCCGAACTTGTCATGTACCACAGGTACGTACGAATACGCATCGTGTGGGCACGTTCTTCGTGCTCGGGGCGCAAAATCAGTCAGGGCGAGCTCGAGTTGTGGTGCCACTGCACGGCGATTCGCGACACTTTACTCGCGCGAAAGACGCTGCTGCTGACTACTATTAATACTGCTGTACTGCTGCTGCTGCTGCTGCTGCTGTGGATCCGTCCATACGTAACCGTATGCCTGGTACCTGGTAGCCAGCAGCCAGCAGTCTACAGTACACGTAAAAACAGCAGTACTCCCCATCTTAAGAGTATTGATTGGTTTGCGGTGAATCAATATACGGCAAGGTATCAAGGTTTCGGATGCTGTCGGAAAGGGACGCCCCTTCGTTTCTCCTTTTGCTGCTGGTACGACCCTCTTGATACTTCACAGAGGGGAAAATTGACGATCACAGCAACAACCGCCACTGCTGCGTGATTGGGGGATGACAGGATGATACAGATTGGTGTCCAACTTACGACGCAAGGAGTCCGTATGGCATGGACGCACTTCGGTCCTACCCGTACCGTTGGGCGTTCACGTTACCCGTGTAGACGGTTGACGACACCAAAGCTACCATTGTTTCGGCCGCTCTCTCCGGGCCCCACAAGAGAGGGGAAAAATGGCCATAAAAAGTGACGATCACAGCAACAACGGCCGGCCACTGCTGCTGCTTCATTGGGGGATGATACAGATGGGTGTCCCGAGTCACAACACTGGGAGCCATGCACAACGTGGTCCTACCCGTCACGTTACCCGTAAACGGTTAACAATAACAAACCTACCATTGTTTCTGCTGCTGTCTCGGGGTCCCGAAGGGACGAAGGAGCCCCTTCTGGGGAATAAATACAAGAGCACCCTGGAGCACCTGCAGTCTTTCGAAAATCAAACTCGTTTTTTTTTCGGTTGAAATACTATTTCCGGTATAATTTCGACCTTTCACGACTCCCTACCGAGCCACGATTCTCTCCCTCTCCGCAGTTTTTAGAGCGTGCATCATAGACGATATTTTCGTGTCAGACGCCGGATCGACCCGATGCCTTTCTCATCGCGAAACGTGCCTCTTACTAAACTACGACTCCCCATACCTCTGCAACCCATGGACAAATTTGCAAAATGGAAGCTTCTCAGGCTGCTGATACTGTTTCACCTCAGATTTTCGATTACTTCGCCGAGCACTACTGTAATAAGCGAACCTACCTCTGGGTTTCTGCTGCTGGAGTTGACCGTCCGTAGCATCCTACGTGATGACAGCAAAGTAAAAAAAAAACAAAACAGGAGCCTCCGGAATGATGAAAATAACTTGTTCTTGAGCAAGTCCGTTTCGTGATGCAAACACAGCAGCAATGGCTGCCCTCTCTTGCAGATCCAAGCCCCCCAACACCTCATATGAATAGAGACCCTAACAAAAAGGCTATATTTGTACGTTGGTAAGAAACGGTCTGAGCACTAAAACTGGAGCTATGCCGTCTTCAGTAAGGAGTCATGATATGGCGTTACTATACCAGAAACAGTATTGCTGTTGTAAAAAAGGCGTTTTTTTTCTGGAACACTTGGGTACTCTTTTTGTATTTTGCCGAAGGGGCGCCCCTTAAGGGCTGTTCCTAGCGAACCAAAAAAAGGACGATTCGTGGCTTTTCGGCAGAAAATCACGATCCGTATCATTTCGGTTCTGGGCCCGTCCAAACGGAGAAAAACAAAAGCTAACAGCAAAAAAAGCTGAAGCGACAAACAACTAGTATACTGTATGCTCTTTCTGGGAAAAAAGGGCATGGAGTAAGGCAGGATACGCGCGCGGGCTCTTCAAACAGCAGCATGGCGCCTTCTTTTTTTAATTCAATCATCACTTTCACTCTCCAGCTTAACTCGTGCAAGGGCTCACCCTCAGCTTTCTATCTTCTTCTGGACAAGCCGTGGTCACAGGCAAGCTTGCAACAATAGAGGTAGTATTAAATACCTGGTATTACGGGGGACCCTAGTTAACAGGACCTATGGTGTACATAAAAACCTATATATTTAAGCATTTTTACTAACAATATTTGGTCCTGTTAACTATGCCCCCCCCGTAATAGCAGTTTTCGGCCATTTTTTTTTTTTTCTGACCGGCCCCCACAACCCAATGTTTTTGGAATTGTACAAGCGTTTTACGTTATTTTCCGTGATGCACCCATCTATGTGTGGGTCCGGCTGCACTTTTGAAGTTTTTTCTGTTTCAGTGTTAGGGTGCGCAGGGTAGGGCTCGGACCCTAAAAAAGAAGGTTCACCCCTACGAGTTTCGTGGCATGCGTCGGGTGTCATCCCTTCCCCCCCCCCCCCCGGTACGTGCGTTCATTTTTATCGCGCATAGGGTTCAGCACTCCCACTGCTCGTCGATTTTCATCGACTGTTGCTAACTCCCGCTCTCGCGCCTTCCGGTGATCAACTTTTATGCAGGAAAAAAGTTATTACGAGTATGCACTCGGTGAGACTTGAGATTGATCTTATTACGGGGAACCATAGTTAATAGGACAAAAGATTGTTGGTAAAAATAGCGAATTCTTGTGTGCATCGTAGGTCCTATTTACTATGGTCCCCCGGAATGGCAGGCGCGCGGACCACCCACCAAGCCACCGGGGCGGCCGGCGCTCGCTACTAAGTGGCTCCCACAAGAAGCACAGCATTTCACCTTCGGACGATCCGTTTTAGAATGCGCCCAAGTTTTCGTTACTGAACGTACTTACATGACCGCATGGACAACAGGGTAACACATCGGCGAAGAGATTTTTTGCGTGCGAGTTGTAGTTCGAGAAATATCGGCATTCTTCGTCATGCTGGGGGGGGGGCTATTTTATTCGTACCTGGTAGGGAATACCGTTCGATAGTAAAGTCACTACACTATGTATTTGGGCCATATATCGGTCACTACGCCGAGTAATTCGACCCTAAACGTCTTTACATGATCGCATCAAAATAGGGACGACCTCCATGTAACTTTTTTGTGTCTGGGAACCTTCAAGGCTGGGATAAGAAACGCCTGCCAAAGTACTGCAATTATTATGTGTATTGAGCATATTTGGAGCCTTAGGGGAAAAAGTGCCCTTCCAGGAATGTTTTGCACTATGGTTTTTTAGAGTGAAAACCAAAGTTCGGCATGATTAGTTTTCATGGCAATGCGAACAAAGGGACGTCTGATGCTTCTTCCTTTTTTTTTGTGCGTCCATTAAAGTCAAAGTTGCCCAAAAAAAATCGAAAAATCGTAAAATCGAGCCTTAAGGACCAAGAAAACAATAATTAAAAAAGGCCAGCCCTCGATTTTTTCACATTGCGATGAAAAACAACCCTGCGAATTTTTGGTTTTCAACTCTCAAAAACCATGGTGCAAAGTTCCGAAGCCAAAATCTTCCGCCTGTCGCTGGTACCAGCTCGTACAACCGACGAATTTATTCAGAACGGCAGCACTTTCAATTCGATAGAGACGATCCCATGAATTACGGTTTTGGCTGCTGCGATAGAAGCATAGAAGCTGCAATGACGGGCACCAGGGGCAGGTTGTTCGTGTAATGTTGCTCTCTGTCTTCTAGCTGTCTAGCGTACGGGGCGTTCGTCACTTCTCGCTTGCGCAGATCGTTTTCAGCGTTCGATTTCTCGATTAAAAATAACAAACAAACTAAAGGATGTTTTCAATCGAGAAGCTGCAGTTAATTCACTCGGTCTACTGGGCCCTTATTTTATTTATTGTGGTCCACCGTGTATCTTCCTATCTCATCTTCGCTTTTGTTTTCTAGCTTTCGCTTCTAGCTTCAAAACGGTTTGTTTGGGCGGGCCCTAGCGAAAAAAAACTGGAAAACGTCACGTTTCATTATCTTATCAAATTGTAGTGATTCCTATTATTACTGTATATCTCTAATCGAACGGTTTTTACGTGTGGGCTGACTCTCACGGGTGGGGCACGGCCGGCCCGAACCGGCCGCGCCTGGCCCGGCCCATGAAATATCAAATCACGGGCCGAAGCCTGACCCGGCCTGCGGGATTTCATTCTCGCCCGCCGTCGGCCAAGCCCGGTCCGCGAGATTCCAGTATCACAGGCCGTCTGCCCGGCCCGGCCCGGGAGCTTCCCAGCTTACTTTCGCTTCTTCTTGACGCTGTGGCTCCTCCTCTTCGAGATTCCGAGGCCACAACGTGCTCGCTAGCCCGCTCCCAGCGGTATCTTTGGGCAGCCGCCTGTTGCCCACAATCGGCGTATTCTACAATGCCCCTATACCTTCCTTCGTATACCGTTCGTGTGCGTGGGTTGCGTAGTGCCTTCATCAGGCGTATTCCGAGCCACGACCAAGAGTCACGCGTACCGTGACTTAGTTTTTCTTGGGGAAAATACATAAAAATCGGCATCATGAATCGTGAGGTTTATGTCGTGAATCGTGACAAAAAAAAACATGATTCATGACAATAGCGTCGCATTTTCTTTGTTCGTTAGACGTGGCCCTAATGTCACGGCCACAAACAATACTACACGCTCGCGCTTACAGCCGCCGTAAATCCGCCATGCCTGGCAACGTTCTTCAGAGGTGCCCTAATCAAATGATGCTGTTCTGATGGGGGAGGGGTTTTGTCACGAGACTGTAAGTTTTTTTTTTTCCCGATCGTCACTTTATTTCCGACTTGAACTCACGGCGGCCACCACTTCGACCCGGAACTCTAACCTGCTTGGCCGGTGTGCCAGCTGGTCGTTGCGTTCGGAAAGGCTATATTTTGGCGGTTCGGGCACATCTACGGAACTTTGCGAGGCATGGCAGATCTACGCGAACACCTTGCCTATAGCCTCAAGAGACTGCTCTTGGATCGGTTCGCCTGGGCGCTCGGCTTCTTGTTGTTTAGTATGCATGTGAATAAATCCTTTTAATAGCAAATGTTTTGCAGTAGACTACAGCAGTTACGCAGTTACATTCTTTCAGGACAAAAAGCACGTAAATGCTATGTATGTCCAAGTATGAAATACACTTTTTTGTGGAACACTAAAGTTTTCTCTGCGGGCCGCCAGGTTTCCTCTCGGGCTCTCGGGCTCTCGGCTGCCTAGAACGTAGAGGACCCGCGTGTATACCACGGCGCGAATGCGGGTGTCGGCCGGGCTCTGTGGCGCGTGCTCTGGGCCTTCAAGGTCGCGACTTTTGGCAAGTTACCACGGGGGGGCATTCGACTTTCTAGGGCCAAACACAACGATGGACACCCAAACGAACGAAATTTGCAGCAGCAAGTTGTCGCACGTTCTGTGCTGTGTACGCGTAATAGCTGACACCTCGCCTGGTCGCCTGACCACCTCGCATCTATCTCGAGTTTGGCCGCCTGGCAACCTCGCACCCCGGCCCTTCTCGTATGCAACAGCGCTCACGCTTCGAGTTCCTTTCTTCGTGCCACGGTGAATTTGAATGTGTCGCGTTTTGAGGACAACAATTGGAAATATCTCACAGCGATGCAATTGATTCCGCTTCGGGAAGTCCTTTGTGGGCCCTTTTTGATGAAGGTTTCTTTCTTCATCTGGGAACTTTCATGTGGTTCACAGCTGCAACCTTGAGCCGCATCGCATACAGTCTCGCCATCCCCTGCGGCAATAGCAGCGGCAGCTCATCCAGGGGGCAGCAGCAGCTCATCCCCCGAAGGCTTCCTTTGGGTTTCAAAGGCGCCCGCCCAGAACAAAGTTTAAAATGCAGCGGCGCAACAACAGCCAAACTCACATTGGCACAGACGCACAAAAGGAACGCCTTTCTTTGTTCTGTGTTCCCCCCGTTCAACTTGCGATACCCCCGGGATTGCAAGTCAACTACAACTGGACACGGACAACCTTACAGTCTACTACGATATGTAGCGGTACAGTACCGGCCCTCACTAGAAATCTGAAGTCGGGCTTAGGCCGATTTTCTTGTTTTGGGCGCTTTCTTATTTTGGCCGCCGAGAAGACGTTTCCCCAAGTAGTACACAATGATTGGTACCTTGGGCCCAGCTTACTATTTTTTTCGATGTTTGGGGCAGACTTTCTTGTCGGTTCCTTTATTATGAACGGACCGATACTGTACATCGTGAGGGCCACAAATAAGAAAGAGCCAGGCAAGAACATACGCTCGCTTTTGGGGAGACACTAAGAAATTTGATCTAGGAAAGCACATACTTCGTACGATATGTTTCTTTTCGGTGGGGCGGGCTCATACTATATGTACTTGTAGTACGAGTATTCGATTTTAAACCGGTTTCAGAAGTGCAATCGGAATGAAAGGATACAGCTTGTGCAAGCAAAATTGAGCAAAAACAACTGGCTTTATGGAGTATGTGCGACATACACAGCATGCCCAGCTATGCTGCGGATAGTCTGCTGCTGTCAAGTTCCTAGCCTACGATATCATACCTGGTATGTATAGTGCAGCGTGCTATCGACACTGGCATGCTGAGGTGGGGCCGCGACGGTGTAACCTGCCGAACGAAAAATACCACACACATGCCGTACAGTACGGAACACGGAACCCAGTTCTTACTGTAGTACCTTGTAGGTATTAATAGTCGATTTTGCGTACGAACAGTGCAGGACACCTATATGCTCTACAGTAGAAAAATTAAAGCAGGCTCAAATTTCCTAAAATTTAAAAAACGATATATGCTGAGCCTCCGCTGCAAAAGCAAGAAACATCGTTTTCCCCTGCGGCGAAACCGGTCGATGCCTTGGGATCGCCCTGCTGCTTGCCGCCGTCGCAATTTTACAGGAGTCGTTCAGTAACCGTCGTATTACTTTTCGGCTTTGTCGGGTCGATTTCTATCCGGTGTCATTAAGAAGAGCTCGGTAACGAAGAGACTAAGCAAAGGAAAAACAGGAAATCCAGCCTGATCCCGGATTATTGTTTCATAGACATAGCAGTATTCTGGTACATACGTACACATACATGTAATATACCAGGTATGTACGATGTTCCCCTTCGGGAAATGGTTGACTTGAAATCCCCCGGGTGTCGCAAGTTGAAAAGGGGAAGCACTGGTGCTCCTATCATATCAAGTACCAGGTATGTATATAAGCCTATGTGGGTTTCGCTGATGCTGTGCCTCTGCTCTTGCCGGCTACTGCTGTTCTGCGGGGGTGCCTTTGAAATCCGGAGGAAATTTGAGTTGGAATCGTCCATCTCGTTGTGCTCAGTATTGTACGGCACGCCCACAGACAATCGCATACGCAGGCATACACATATCAGAAGCACCGTTAGGAGCTGTCACTAAACTCATGCCTTGAAGGGTGGCTACTATTTTAACATGGCTACCACAACGTCATTTTTTTTCTTGCGGGGGCGTGCTGTAGAAGTACACAGCAGCAGGCAGCAGACATTACAGCGAAGAAGGAAGCAAAGAAGGAAATAATTAGAGATGAACTTGCACCTCTCTCGATGAGATTGACTATGTTGCTAGCTCCTACTGCTGTGGTATCCTGCGATGACATACACACAACCGCACGCTCACGCACACGCGCGCAGAAGAAACACTGTTCGTGGCTGTCATAGTGCGCAAGAGTTTGAAGCGCCTGTTGTACCGTGGCTTTGTGGGCTGCAGGGGTGAATCATGAAAATATGCCAGTTCGGGGTGTCCGTGGACCTGCTTGGCCCTGGCTGTGCGGAACGTGATCCCGCGATCTCTTGCCGGGTTTGGCGACTTTGAACGGCCAGAGCACCTGGCACGCGGCCCGGCCGGGACCCACATTTTTGTGCCGTGGTGTGCACGCGCCCACCCTGCCCCTGCGTGCCCCGCTCCCGAGAGCGCGAGAAACGACCCGCCGCCAGAAGAGAAATGCGTGTTGAGCTCGGAGCAGGTACGTATATATCAATAAAGTTTTTTTCGCCGTTTCACACCGAACCGCGGTTCGGAGTTTTATGTTTACGGAATCCTGTGGGCGATGCGGTGCGGAGTTCAGCACTCGAGAATCGTATGGTGTTGTCCCGCGCATATTTTAGTTGTAAATTTAGTGTGGTGCGGTCCAGTTTGAGGTCGTACCGTACGATGCGGGACAAGTCGGCATAAAACGCACCGCGCCGTAGCGAACAACTTGATTTTAAAGGTCTTAAGGCCTCCTCGCTGCTTTTATTTTTGTGGGAATCGAGCGGTGCCGTTCGGTGCGGATGTTAGTTTTTTTCATCCTCTACGGTGCGGTACGGCGCGGATTTACACGTTTCAAAATCCTACGGTGCGCAGGTTTTGTTGAAGGCAATATCACACGGTGCGGTGCGGTTCCGAAAACAAACCGCACCGAACCGCGCACCACCGCACCTTGAGAGAAAATGGCTCCGTCAAAAGCCTTGATGTCGCAATCGTAGATGTTCTATACGTGTGGCCGGTGTGAATCTCGCTGGCTGCGTGCAGATCCTGTCAGCCCAGAAAGCAAAAAAGTCGGGTCGTCAATTCTGCGGAGTCCACCGACGACACCAAGAACTGATTGTTGATATTGATGAATCACGAAGACTTAATACCCATGCTTGAAAACCCTATCCCACCACTCGAACTGGAGTGCGAGTGAGTATATATTGTAGTAGACAAGGCGAGGGGGGGGGGTGTCCTCTGTATCGTGCATGGCCGTAGTCGTACGACCAGGGGAGGGGGGGAGGGTTCATACATAATGTATCATATATAGCGTATGTATAACACATAAATACACTGTTGTTTCACTTGTTTGTGCCGGATTGGGTAGCAACTCTGACGGCTGATCATTTATTTCTCTCTTTCGCACTTCCGCTTCATTCGATACAGGCATCGCGTTGGACTGTGTAGCTGCACGTGTAGTTCTGTTCGGCAATGTGGCGTTGAGTACTCACAGCATTCCACGCCGTAGCCAGTAGCATGCTGTAGCAGTGCAGAGGCGAGGCTTGTTTGTTGTTGCAGCCTGTTTATACGAAGTATAGCTATATCGCGCGCTCGTATTTACGCTAGTACAACAGTGATATGCTAAGTGCCGGTACGTTTTTTGTGTCGCACGTGACATTTGTCTCTTTTTTTGCGATTGTACCAACCATAGTGGAACTGGCTTGCTATCGTGGTGCTCCGACTGAACTTGTTCGGTTTGGTTTTCCCACCTACTCTAACTATAAATTCCTGATGCGGTTTCGTGACCACGGGCCGGATTTTGGAGATGAGCTATTGTGAGATCATCAACAACAGCAGCAATATACTACAGTCGTACCATTTCCCAATACGAGTTTACCAGGTATGACCTACCATTTGTAGTCGCATGCGTTGCTCTGAAGGAGAGAAATCTCATACAACGTTGGAATCTGGAATGTCTTCTGGCTATCTGCACCTGTTACATGCACGGCCTGTAGAAGCATCGAACAGCTGCAGTGCTACTGCTGCCTGTTTTGACCCTGCTGTCGTCATGTCGCCGTTTGCAGGTCCCAGACAAAAACGAACAACATGCAGCGATTTTTCGTGACTGGAGCCAACAAAGGCATTGGGCTGGCCGTCGTGAGAGGTCTACTTGACGCGAACAAGGTTGCCTTCGTCTTTCTCGGCAGTCGGGATGCTGGACGAGGCCAAACCGCCGTACGATCACTCGTCGCCGAGAACCCTGATTTGTACTCTGGACGTGTCGAAGCCATCCAGATCGACGTGTCTGACACCGATTCTGTTGCGCGAGCGGCGGACGTCGTGCGGGTACGCCTCGGCGATGGCTCCGAGACGTCATCCTACTTGGACGCCCTCATCAACAACGCCGGCATGGCTACCCAAGACTTCTCCCCCTCCGCTTTCGAGTCCTGCATGGAGGTCAACTTCCGAGGCGTGGTTCGTACAACGGAGGCCTTCCTGCCGCTTATCAAGCCATCAGAGGGAAGGGTCGTGATGACGTCGTCTGCATTGGGACCATCGTTCGTCGCCAATTGCAGTACCGAGCGACAGGCCGCTATGGTTAACCCCGAGGTCACCCATGCCCATATCACGGGGTTGGTCGACGAGTGTTTGGCCATCGCGCACAGCGGTGGCGATGACTTCGCGGCGAAGTTCGCTTCTGCTGGGCTGCCTGGCGCACAAACCTATTGTGGGTACGGTCTCTCGAAGGCAATGGTGAACATGTATACCCTACAGCTGGCGCGGGAGAACCCGTCCTTGCTTGTAAATGCTTGTATGCCGGGTTTCATCAGAACCGACATGACCAGAAAGTTCGAGGCCCGTTTGGGTGGGACTCTCGAAAAGCTGGGCGCGAAGTCTCCGTCGGAGGGCGCTGACGTCCTAGTGTATTTAGCTTTTGGCGATGTTGCTGCTAGCGGGAGCTACTTTGGGTGCGACAAGCAGCGCTCGCCGCTCTGCCGCTAACGTGATGCCGGGAACACCGTAAATGACGGAAGACAAGCCGAAGTTGTCGATATTTGCCCCGGAGGTGGAAACATCCCTTTGTTCGTTTTATAAAGGATAGACCACTGAGCTACTAAGTCAGCGCTGACTTAGTAGCTCAGTGGTCTATCCGTTATAATCGAACAAAGGAAGTCCGGGGTTCGAGTCCTGCCAGATGTCGTATTTCCGCTTTTTCTGCCGTGGGTAGAAAAAGGGAAATCAGGTGGAGAGAACCACGATAAAAGAACACTCGACCAGAGAGTCGAAAGTGGAGTGAACCACTTGAGTAAAATAACTCACGACTAGGGAGGGGGACTATAGGAAGGAACAACCAGGCGCCGATTGGGGGCTTGATCAACCCCGGAGGATGTTATATAAGGGAGGCCGTATCGAGCCCAAAGGTACTTCTTTTGTTCGTTTTATAAAGGATAGACCACTGAGCTACTAAGTCAGCGCTGACTGAGTAGCTCAGTGGTCTATCCTTTATAAAACGAACACCCTTCACCGAAGATATCAAGATGGCATATCTCCTAGCCATGTTTTTTTGCTAGGGGGGGTTGGCGAGTTGTGTTAAACGCTTCAGTGTCCACGAAGAAGCTGCAGCAGTTGTACGTCGCTCCTTTCGCTCGCGCCCGACTTCGTTCTTCACGTATTACTTGCGGAGGCATACTACTGTAGCACCTCTTTTGGTTTCCAACAGCGCTACCTGGTAGATGAAAACGGGGAGAACGTTTGTTGAGTGCGCGTGGTTTCGCCCGGTGCTATTCAACCACTACCTCAAGGGCGAATTGCCCCCAGGAACAACAAACCTCACCACGGGTGTCAGAACATTGAGCAGCCTCCTTCAAAAATATTTCGCGGGCCACAACGTTGCACTGGGGACAAGAGCCTGCCATTTTTCATGAAACCGTCGTCGATGTCGCCGCATGATAATCTTCGTCGTGATGCCTGTGTTTCGCTCCACAGAAAAATGTCGGATCAGAGTGTGCAATTGGGCAGAAGTGCGCACTGTGCGCAAAGCAACGACGCGCAGCGGCGCAGAGCGCTATTAGACATTCAAAGTGCCCCGGCCTCATGGTCGGGTATCGCGCGCACGGCGACCGTGATCAGCGCCCATACCCGCCTCGATGACCCCCAAAATACGTTGACTGTTATTTTCGACGACGGATTCGACAAGGCCTTCATTTTTTAGCTCGTGAACATACAACAGGGACCGCCAGATAGTCATCGTCACCAGGGGTCGTACAGGTATAAACGCGGGGTAGTCGAGAAGACGTTTCGCGGGATCGCTCCAACCATCATCGCTTGGGATTGCCGGGCATACGCCTTCCGGAGCTTCCAGATTCGCCGTAACAGCCGCGTGTGGCCGCGGAGGTGTCTTTCGGGACCGATCAGACGCGTGCTAGGATGAGGGTGGAGCTTTTTCGCCAGCATATTTCGGGCTGACGGGGCTTCTTCAGGGCACTGAGGAACTACCCAATATCGTTGATCCCGCTTTTGTTTTACAATATAGTTCGAAGAATACCTGCGAAAGGCCGAGGTTGGTTGTCTTAGCCTTTTGGGAGGGGGCGATCGAGAGCTCCTCAAAAGTAAGGTTTAAAAAATAATAGGTGCTAACCCCTATCGTAGTGCGCGTCGTCCACAGCACTGCAGTGGAATATTTTGGGTTTGCCAGAAGAAAACGTCTTTCCAGAATTCGCCACAACATCGTCGACATCGCTGAGGGCTGTGCCGGACTCCGCTTCTGGGGCCATTGAACACCATCATCACCGTTTAGTACCGTGCCGGAATATCGCTCTTGGGGCGCTGGATATTTGGTCGCCTGGGATCGGGAAACCCATTTTCTGAGGTTGCAGCGCCACATCGTCATCTGGGTCGCCAGCAGGATACGCGCATCGCTGAGGCCGCCCCAGCTTGACGGCACAATTTGCTTTTTTGTAGTGGCCCCACAAGTCTTCGCTGCATGGTGGGGGCAGAAAGGTTAAAGCCTACCCTGGGCTGGTATAGATGTACCAGGTCTGCGACTATAATATTAAGACAGTACATGTTGCTTCTCTCTAACGAAATCTGACTTCAGTTTCAATTTACCCTTTCTTTGGACGCTACAACGACATGAACCACATGGAATGCGTTTTACAATTGGTACACAAGGTTGAGTTGGCTCTCTGCTATATATTGAAGTATCATTCTAGAAGTATCACGTACGGTCTATAGCGGCATCGTGTTTAACGTACGGGGTAATATCGTACCGAGTACGACGGGGGCTTCGCCGCGGCGGGCACAGCCGGTGCTCCGTGTATGCCCGTAAAATGGGTGATGTATGTAGGTAGGGTAGAATGAGCCAAGGCCGCGAAAGCGACAGTGCGTGTTCACGGCATTCATTATGTTGAGGTTGGAGATAAATTTGCGAAATAGTCGAATATCATAGCACAAACAGTAGAAGTATTGAACAGTTCACAGGAGGCGAGGTCGATAATCGTATACCAGGTATCAAACTCCAACGAACAGAATGCAGAAACAAATGAGGTAGCATATCTACAGTACGAGTAGTAGAGTCTTATGATTGGCAATGATGTGCACGACACAACCGCCGCTGCCACATTGACGTTATATACTTATGCGTGCGACGCCCACCTACGACCCGGCAATGCCGCCGTTCCTGCTGAACACCTAAGTAAAGCTGGGACGGTACTTGTACTGGAAGCGGACGCTACTATACTATTAAATACCTGGTAGTGTACTACCGCTACGAGTACAGAGCCAGTACAGTAGTACACTACTATTAATGCATTGCTTTCCAAACTTCCAACTGCTACTTGTAGTGATACAATGTGCCACGTAGGCTCAGGACCCTCCATCGGTGGACCCTAGCAAAAACCATACTTACTTGCGTTTTTTTTTTCGTTGTACGTATAATATGCACCAGGTACGTTATGTCTTTATGTTTTGCAAAATAAGCGGGTGGTCTGTATTTGGTTGTCGTGCTGGTAAGCCGTGAACAGAAGTTCTGAGCAGAATATACATGTACCTTCCTATGGATGTTCAATAATTTTTCAAAGAATATTAGATGCAGCACATATCGTGCTATATATATACCAGTATGTACTTCTTGCTTGTGCGACGCTCGCGCCTTCGGAAGAATGAATGGGTTTCATGTTTTGAAACAGGCCAGCGGGCCGTGACGGCCCAATCTTCTAAGACGTGTCTTAAAATACGTCTTAATCCGTTTCTCAGAGAGAGGCCCGTCTTACTCGCTATATCACGTCTTGGCACGTCTTAGATTCGTCTTGGCACGTTTAGATTCGTCTTAGCACGTCTTAGATTCGTCTTAGAATGCACCAGGCGCCGGTCGAGGCGTCTTAGGGGGTCGACACGACCACAGCGAGCTGTGGAAATGGGTGGAAACAAAGCGGGGACAACAAATGAGTCGACTACTCCAACTTGCTTCTTTCGAACCTTCTTTTCTCGGGCCTCCATGCGCTTTTTCCTGTCACCGGGGACATCGAACCCGGTTCTCCGTATTTTCGAGGATGGCGTTATTATCTTTAAAAAAATGAAAAATAAAACATGATCTCTATCCTCTCTCGTCACATGGCAGATGGGTGTGATGGTGAAGGTCCGCTCCAATTTCTTCGACATACTACTACCTTACTTAGTATTACTGCTACTTCTGTTTTGTTTCAAGTTGTGTTGGTTCTCAACGTCGTAATAATATATATTGCAAAACAAAAGTTGCATGCTGTAGGGCGGACTAGTCTATACTGCTGTTCGTTTTCTCGTTTTTTTTTGCTATTATTTTTGTTGCTACGTTAACCGTGGTACATCGGCATAATACTATAATAATAGGTGACATAATGCCTTATTATTTGGGGCGCCCAACATAGATAGGACAACAACTGCTCTCTTTCTGTGTTAACAGACAAATTGGAAAAATGGGAACGAAGCCTAAAATGAGAACCAAGCCGTAATCTCCAGAACCATGTGGTGTATCAGAGAACCAAAATGATCCTGCGAAACCCCTTGGCCAGCCCTGTGAGGAGCTCGTCAGAACGGCCATGCTCCATCTCGTGCCTTCGGGTGGGCGCAAAAAGCGATATACGCTGTGGCTCTATTGTGATTTCTCTAGATGCTGGCTACCGCGGCGATGCCGAGGACTTCCAGCCTGAGCGACAGCTCATTCGATGGCTGCTGTACAGCCCCACAGGACTGTCAACTTTTTTTCTTGGACTGGAGTTGTACACAATTGGTTTGCTTTCTAAAAAAACCCGTCCGGGTTCCCATTTTTTGTTTCGTTCCCTTTTTTCCGTTTTGTCTGTTTGTTCCGTGGGCAGGGCAGTTACTATTGTTAATATTTATAGTGGTTTGCGCAAAATCCGTTGGTATGCTCACACCGCGGATGCATCATTCACTACCACCGGTAGCCACGTGTCGTTCTTTGAACGACATCGTTTAGGACAAATACTAAATACTGCAGTTATCTCTTAAGACTTTCTGTTTCCCGTTGGTGGCTTGGTAGGCTGCTTGCTATTAATATTAATAATACTACTTCGTATTAACTCTATTAATACGAGAAAAAATATATCGGAGTTTGTTGGTATCCACGGCTGCTGACGGTATGATATTCGTCCTCGTGGAAAACAAACGACGCAATATATAACCAGGTACCTGGTGCCTTCTATTCGCAATGCGATTTCGGAGCTTTCACTTTGAATATGGGCACGTATGTACGAATTAATGTACAAAGACACACATACCTGGTATAGATATTCAAATATACCAGGTACTACTACCTGGTATCAATTATGTACTATTAATACTACTGTGCGTGACGTCAAATGCCAACAAACAAGGAACTACCACGTAGGAGTACCAGGTACGTGATAATGCTGTTCATCCATCATTACACGTAATAATCGCACTTATCAGGTACCGGTAGCTTGATACTTGGATTATTGCCGTATTAACTGGCGCTCTGCGTTGTTGTGTGGTTGCTGTATATTGCTGTTGTACCCGTGCCTCGTTGAAGTAGCTAACTGTTAGTTTTCGACATAATTCTTGCTTTAGTACTACTGCCAAGAGCTTAGACGTGCCTATAGACGAACCTAAGACGTGCCAAGACGAATCTAAGACGTGCCAAGACGTGTCTAAGGCGCGCTAAGACGAGTCTAAGATGCGCTAAGACGCGCTAAGACGAGTCCAAGACGCGCTAAGACGAGTCCAAGACGCGCTAAGACGCAAAATATGGATTAAGACGATTGAAATTCGCGCGACTTAGTCGATTTTTTTTCGGCCTGCGGCCGTCTTAATACCTCGCTACGCTCGATTTCCCAGTCCGACTTACGGCTCGCTTCGCTCGTCTTAGAAGATTAGGCCTAGGGCCGTCGTCCGTCTTCACCGTTTGGCATGCTTCTGTGCTTAGGCCGGCTGCACGAGCCCTTGAGCAGGCCACCGGGCAAGCCCCCCCCCGGGTGAGGTCGGGGCAAGCGGGTACAGTAGCGGAAGCAAACGAAAAGCCCCACCTCGCGTCGAGAAAAGGGTCTCGAAGCGAGTATAGAGGACTGAATTCCAGTGCTGCGACGACACACGTCTGGATATGATGTATCTAGGTTTATACCGGTGTGGTATACGTGTAGTGAGACCCGCGCGGATTCAGAGGTCTGTGGAACATAAATTGAGGTTTTGCGTGGTCGCCCATGCCTCAACTCTGTCAAGGCAGTAGTAGTATGCCTACAACGTCGCGACGCTATGCGTTGTATTTGTTGCGGTAGTTCTAGAACCGTGAACAGTTGATCGCCCGTCGAGAGCAAAGCAGGAACGGTTGGTGTGTTTCGACGCGGCAAAAGAGTTTTGAATCTTTGTTGCGACAAGCCAGGTGCCAACGGATTTCAACCAGTGTTAAAACTTGGAAATTCCCCTGCAAGCACAGCGGAACAAGGCGATTTGACACCAGTTACTTGAATATGTTGATATTGATAGCTATTCCGACTATGTCACCTCCATCGAGGGGTTTTACTAAGGATAGCTGCTTTGCTACACAGCAATACCCAGTAGCCTACCGAGTCGCTGATCGGTAGCATGGTCGCCTATAGCGAGTGAGCCCCAGCAGGCAACAAGGTGACACGATGGCGTAAAGCAGAGCGGTATGTCAAAAAGCGAAAAGTCGACACAGCAGACATGCGGCACTGTCAAAGTGTCGATTCTTAGATGAGCAATTCAGCATATTGGAAGTCCCGAAAAGAATGTCGACGAACGAGGGTCACGGCGCCTTCCGATGTGTCCCTTGTTCGTACGTGGGGTATTTGCGTGTGTTTATAGTTTAGCTCTGGGACAGGCGTGCTCCTCGCACACTACCGTATGCAGCACGCATCATCTATTATTGAGAATTTAGGTGTTGAGAATTTCAGCCTTGGATTAATAAACAAATCCAGAAGGTATAACTAAAATCATTTTTCTAAATTTAGATGAACAATGTATGATACATCTAGAAGTGCAAGGGGGTCGGTCGCTAAGAAACCCCCAAAATGCCCCTTCACCCAGCAACGTTAAGAACCTACGTACCCAAACACCTCCTGACGCCGCACCAGGCACCCGACAAAGCTGTTCCCTCCCCAAAATCGATTTCACAGCTGACGTCTTGAAACTTGAAGGACACTTGATTTCACGGGAGAACAGAACCACAATAGAAGCCTCTTCGATTGCCCAAGCATTCTAAATGCCCATACCAGGTACAGTACAACAGTGCGGAAGCAAGCGCGGCGGTGCGTGCGTGGTTTTTGCTATATAGCCGAACGAGCAAGACTGGAAGGGGGGTGCAGTGGGAGGAGGAGGGCACAGCAGTCAGTTAAGAGATGCAGCTGAAGAAGGAAGACAGGCAGTTAGCAGTAGGGGGTGTGCGAAACGCTGATATTGCTGTAGCTTGAATGACTGTTCAGGCTACAGACGGGTGTGCGGCGGCGGTGCTACGGCTTTTTATCTCGGCCAAAATAAGAGTTTTCCTGCTGTTGCGTACTGTATATCACTCCTCTCTTTTCTCTGTATCCTGTCATCATGGAGGACGACACGAACAACCAGCACAACTGGCCTTAAGGCGAGATTTTTTCGTAGGGTCTCTGGGGCTGACGCTCATACAACTGGCAGTAGTTTAGGTTGGCCCCGACTGGCAATACTATAGCCTCCTGCGGGCTGTCTGATGAAGCTCGGCAGCCGCAGCATGCGCTTCATAAGGAGAGCCTCCTGTTGATCTCCTGTTTGCGTACACAATTCAATCACCAGGATTCTCGTGGAATCGAGAAACGGCACGTTCTTGAAAACCCAATCGTTCATCAGTGAATACGGCAGCGACATCGACCGGAGCAGACACTGCTCCAACCCCTACATACCCTCAATAATACGGCATTGTTCAACCCGCAGACCGCCGCCGTAGGCACCACATGGCCTTAACTTCGAGACATAGCAACTCCTCAACAGGCGGTAAATCGTGAGCAGGTGTCCACACTGACGACGCAAGCGGCGACGACAGTGGGTCATGCCTATACAGCCTGCAGGCGACGACAGGATGCAGACGGGTGATACACTGCAATGTTATCAGAACCTAAACTAGAGTGAACGTGCGTACAACAGCACGCCTGGGCACTCCGCTGGGGGAGGTACATGTTGTAGCGATCCTTCAGCTTCAATGTGCAATCGCCCATCCAACTGAATCCCAACGGCGCTCGCCAACAGGGAAATCTTGCAGAAAAGGAAACAGCGTTTCGTTGTTATCCTCAACTATCACACTAGATAGGGGCCATAGGGGGCGTGTGCTGGGTGTCTCTGATGAGATACACGTGGCGGGTCACTGTGAACGGCTGTCGAACACAACTCGCTCAGAGGAGGAGGAACTGCAAGTTTCCTGAGACGGCGAACTAATTAGTTAACCTGTACGCAATACGATGGGGCAGAGGATGGAGCGGAGGTATATATTATGCGTTGCATACTGTACCCGAAGCAAACAAGATGGCCATCCCTTTTGGCATAACTACTGTATATTTGTGCTGCACTGTAAGGAGTGAATGTTGCGTGTAGGTAGATGTGATCTGCCAAAATATCGTTCGCTCTTTTACGGGGAACTGTAGTAATCAGGACCCATCATGCACATAACCACCTATATATACCAGTATTTTTCAGGGCTTTTCGCGGGTCAGGTCAAACCTCACGTGTCGGGTCGGGTCGGGTCGGGTCAGCTGACCCGACCCGACCCGCGAAAATTTTGAGGTGTGTTGACCTGACCCGACCCGACCCGCGAGATTGTGAAATCCTTTTGACCCGACCCGATCCGACCCGCGAGATTTAAAAACCTCTTGACCCGACCCGACCCGACCCGTGAAATTTCAAAACCCATTGACCCGACCCGACCCGACCCGACCCGCGAGGTTTTTAACACTTCCTGACCCGACCCGGCACGGCCCGCCACCTTCCAATTGACCCGTGAGGCACGGGTTTCATGCGGGTCGGGTCAACTGGACCCATGACATATCTCACGGGTCAACGACGAAAGCTCACGGGTCCAAAGATATAAACGTTGGTACGTTGGTCGGTTGGATGGTCCTTGGTCCCTTATACTTTCCGAAAATGTCTTACGTTTGTGTTGTTTTTTTCTTCTTTTTTTTTTCTTTTTGTTTAGCTTTGTGTGGTGTGCGCTTCAAAAAAGACCATGATCAGAAAGATGATGACATGGAGAAAGGCACACACCCGTACTCTGCCGAGCGGTTTCCTCCCGGCCCCTGGGTCGACCCTATAGCTCTGACCCGATGGCTTCTGCTGGCGCCCCGGCGAGCGACCTAGATGTGCAGGCTCCAGCAGCAAGAACTGAAGCGGTGGATCTGACAGCGGGGGCCACGATCCGCGAGGATCCGGGGCCTGCTGCTGCTGCTGCTGCTGCTGCTGCTGCTGCTGCCGCGACGAACGCGGGCTTCCTACACTGCTGTCGTGCCTTGGCTTCATTGTTGCACCCTGCATGAGAGTGTGGCCGTTTTTTTGTGGATGGATGGACGTAACCCTAACCCTAACACAATAATATACTACTATACGGCTTCATCCGACCCGGGATTCACGTGTGATTATATTCTACACGCTATGATATGCTCGGAGGGTGAGACCCGCGGGTCACAAAAGCGGCCTTCCGGCAGGTAGCTGCACACGCTAGCAAAATTAGTGATCCGTGGGCCAGACCCGCGGGTCGGACGCGCGGGTCAGCCGGAAAAAAATCGCGGGTTATGATGGCCTGACCCGCGAATGACCCGTATCTCACGGGTCATGGCCCGACCCGACCCGTGACATTTTGAACACCTCCTGACCCGACCCGACCCGACCCGCGAGATTTCCAAACCTCTTGACCCGACCCGACCCGACCCGCGACATTTTGAAACCCTCCTGACCCGCGAAAAGCCCTGGTATATTTACTATTATTATTTCTCTTGCCATCAGACAATGTGCAGCATGATCTTCAACATGGATCACTCTTAACTTTCCCGAAAGAAGAAAACCTCGGAAACAAAAGGAAATATTATAATCATAGTTGGTCCTGCTTACTGTTTCCCCCCGTATTTGGATTGTGGGTAGAGTTAACCTCTTAGGACCCCAGTTCCGTTTTGGGGACAACTCACTCGGAACTTGAATGGTTTGTCCCCAAATCGGGACTACGCTGCTGAAGGGAATAACACTACTTATTACTATTACGGGGGACCATATTAAATAGGACCTACGGTATACATAAAAACCTATCTATATATTTCGCTGTCTTCAATAACAATATTTGGTCCTATATACTATGGTCCCCCGTCATACGGTTCCCTACACAACTGACCTTGGAAAATAACCCCTTCGACAACCCGCAAATAATCGACGCGAGACGCGAGACGTTGTGATGAGTGGTTGGTTGATGAGTGTTGCGTGTGTGGTCATACATTGCTCAATGCAGCACAACCAAGCCAAAATCATGCGACCGAGAGGTTTTGTATTGTTTTAAGCTGCGATATGGCTTTAATATTATTATTAGTACGGGGGGCCATAGTTAATAGGACCTATGGTATACATAAAAACCAATATATTTAACCATTTTTACTAACAATATTTGGTCCTATTAACTATGGTCCCCCGTAATAGTACGCCTCTCCTGGCCTCCGCTCCTCAGCCCGGCTCTTCAAATTTCAGAACCAAAGACATGTGTATACATATATATACCTGCTGGGTATATTATTTCGTCCCGAGGCGTTCCGCGATAGAGGTTCACCGAGGCGTTTCCGAACCTCCTCACTTGAGGAGCTCCATATCTCACCCGATCACTGACTTCAACAAAAATCATACCGCATCCCGATGAATAATTCAATGGCCTAAGTATACAACAAAGTCATTTTTCGAAACAAGATTGGCATTCCGACGATTTTGGGTTAGGGAATCCCGTCGTTCAGAACACATTTCAGCGGAAGTATGCTACCCTCCTCTATCGTAGAACGCGTCTCCCGCATGCTCTATTCCTGGTGTATGCAATGTAGAGCTATCATTAATAGAAGCATGGCACTACGAGTACATAATAGTAGTACTCTGTTTGCTGTTCGATATGAGCGGAAAGGATATGATACTGCCGCGGTCGGTGTTAACAGTTGTACGTGCCTGGTGTATCCTACCAGTTACAAGGGGCGATCGAAAAACGTTTCCATCTTCTTCGCAACGCCGTTCGTTGTCGTCGAAAATCCTGATATATCCGCGATGCAATTTTGGGTTAGGGCCGTTCCTAACCAAGCGAAAAAAATCACGATTCGTGACTTTTGGGCATGTCAAAAGGTCACGACCCGTGACATTTCAGCTCTAAGGGCCGGTCCTAACGGGGGGAAAAAAAACGAGAAAAAAACGAAAAAAAAACTAACAGACATTCGTTTTTCGTACAAAACAGCAGGTTCAATTCTAACGAGAAAAAAAAACGAAAAAAAACGGAACAAAATGAAGAAGCCGTGTCGAACGTTTACGCGGTGCAATTTTTCAGAATGACTCAACCGCCACAGCACGTGATTCCCGGCGATAGCGCTCGACAGCGACGATGAATAGACACGATTCTCACACGTGAGGCACCCTCCACCGCAGACGGTTCTCGTGGTCCTACACGCTCCCATTAGAGTGCTCTAGAACTTGTGTATCGGCCATCGCTGTTTGATGGCAGACGTTTGAGTGTTGAGTGGGACTCATGTCGAAAAATGACCGCCACGGCCACTTTCTGATCCCCCGGTTTCTTGCGAGGGCACCTCACATGGTGATTCTCTACCCATATATGCTCGCGCCATCAGCAGATGAGCCGCGTGGCGGCCACATGCACTACCACCTCGGTCATCGTGCGCTTGAATACCGGTCGTAGAAACTTCATCGGAACTTCATCCCAACGCTTCGAGGTCCCCCTATGTTCCTGTTCGACCCTGATATACCACGAAAAAAAACATCGGACCGGACTCAAGAACTATTAATAGAGCACAACAGAGGCCCACTTAATCAACCGCTGCGAGTATCCAATCTTTCGTTTATTTGGCACCCATTTCCTCCGGGGCTTGGAAAAACGAAATGAGAAAACGGGGGTATCGGGATCTCTACTTGAATTTCTTTTTAATTTGAACAATATCGCTTGGGTGCTCTTTAGCTCTGCTCTTCGTTTTGTTTTTTTCGTTCGTTTTTTTTTTTTTTTTTTTCCCCACCGTTAGGGCCAGCCCTAACGAAAAACCCCGAAAAACGTAACGTTTCGTGATATCTTCAAATTGTCCAAATTTCCGATTTTTCAAACCCAACGGCTTTTGCGGGTGGATCCAACTCTCGCATGTGGGGCACGACCGGCACGACCGCGCCTGGCCTCACCCGTGGTAAATTCGAATCACTGGCCGAAGTCTGACCCAGCCTGCGAGATTCCTACTTCACCGACCGTCGGTCAAGCCCGGTTCACGACGTTCCATCTCGGAGGGTCTCTCCCCGGCCTGGCCTGTGACATCCTCAGGTCATTTTCGCGTTTGTTTGCCTACGAGCTGTGGCTCCTCCTCCTCGAAATTTCGAGGCCACAACCTGCTCGCTAGCCCGCACCCAGTGGTGTCTTTGGGCAGCCGCCCGTTGCCCACAAGCGGCGTACGAAGCAGAGTCTGCCATGCCCCTATACCGACCTTCGGATACCGTTGGTGCGCGTGGGTTGCGTAGTGCCTTGATCAGGCGTATTTTGAGACACGACAAACGCCATGAATCTTGATTTTACTTTTTTAGGGCCGGTCCTAACGGGGGTAAAAAAACCGCAAAATAAAACGAATAAAACGAACAGACTTTCGTTTTTAGTAAAAAAAACAGGTTGAGTCCTAACGAGAAAAAAAACGAAAAAAAACGGAACAAAACGAAGAAGCCGAGTCGAACGTTTACGCGGTGCATTTTTTCAGAATGACTTAACCGCCACAGCACGTGATTCCCGGCGATAGCGCTCGACATCGACAGTGGATAGACACAACTCGCACACGTGAGGCACCCTCCACCGCAGGCGGTTCTCGTGGTCCAACCCGCTCCCTCCGGAGTGTTTTAGAACTTGTGTATCGGCCATCGCTGTTTGATGGCAGACGTTAGAATGTTGAGTGGGACTCATGTAGAAAAACTTACCGCCACAGCCACTTACTTCCTGGTCCCCCGGTTTCTTGCGAGGGCAGCCCATGGTGATCCCCTACCCATATGTGCTCGCGCCGTCAGCAGATAAGCCGCGTGGTAGCCGCATGCCCTACCTCGGCCATCGTGCGCTTGCCAACCGGTCTTAGAAACGTTATCGGAACTTCATCCCAACGCTTCGAGGTCCTCCTATATTCCTCTTCGACCCTGGGTATCCCATCTTTCGTTTATTTGGCACCCATTTCGTTTTAAGTCCTCTGGGATTTAAAAAAAACGAAATGTGAAAACGCAGGTATCGGGATCTCAACTCCTATTTTTTTTAATTTGGCCAATAAAACTCACCACGTGCTCTTTAGTTCTGCTCTTCGTTTTTAATTTCGTTTTTGTTTTCATTTATTTTGCCCCCGTTGGGACCGGCCCTTCGGGGGAAAAAACAAAAAAATTGGCGTCATGAATCGTGAGTTTTCTTTGTCGTGATAAATCACGATTCACGACAAAAATCGCACGAATCGTGAGATTTTTTGTCGTGAATCGTGGATTTTTTGTCTTGAATCACGGCAACAAAAACGCACGATTCACGACGCCATTTTTTTAGCTTTCCCCTAAAAAAAACAAAATCCCGATTCGTGACATTTGTCTTGTCTCCAAACACGCCTGATCAATGCACTACGCAACCCACGCGCACCAACGGTATCCGACGGTCAGTATAGGGGCATGGCAGACTCTGCTTCGTACGCCGCTTGTGGACAACGGGCGGCTATACCCACAGACACCGCTGGGTGCGGGCCAACGAGTAGGTTGTGGCCTTGAAATTTCGCGGACGAGGAGCCATAGCTCGAAGACAAGCGCGAAAATGACCTGAGGATGTCACAGGCCACAGGCCGGGCAGATGCCCTGCGAGATGGGATCTCACGAACGGCGCTTGGCCGACGGCAATTGGAATCTCGCAGGCTGGGTCAGGCTTCGGCCCGTGATTCGAACATACCGCGGGCGGGGCCAGGCGCGGTCGGCCCGGCCCGGCCTGGCAGTGTCCTACTCGCGAGAGTTGGCTCCACCCGCAAAAAACGTTGGGTTATAAATATCGGAAAATTTTATAATTATTTGAAAACATCACAAAACGTGACGTTTTTCGGCGTTTTTCGTTTTAGAACTGAAATGCCACGGGTCGTGATCTTTTGGCATGCCAAAAAGTCACGGATCATGTCACGGGTCGTGATCTTGTGGCGTGCATGCCAAAAAGTCACGAATCGTCATTTTTTTTCGGTTCGTTAGGAACGGCCCTTATTAGAAGTGGCCCCTAATAATAGTTTGCTCTTTTTTTCACTGCATAACATATTATGTATATATCTGGTATCCTTGAGTCGTCACTCTGACAGCATGAATGTGCTGTCCCAGACACAGCGGCAGACCTGTCCCTGTCTGTGTTCACGAACATGTTTGTTTCCACCGCGCGGTACGGTGCAGAGAGCACTCTACACAGCAAGCAACCAAAACCGCTGTGTTTTTACTGTCGTACTCGTAGTCAGTGGCCACGAGTTGGTTGGTTGTGGGAACGGGGCAAGGAACTCTACACATTGTCGGATGGCAAGCAGAATTATAATAATTCTGTAGGTAACAAGATACCAGGTAGAATGTACTGTGCTTGTAGTTGATTGAGTGGATCCCCGCGGACATCGTTAGTGATACCTGGTACTTCAGTTTGCACATTGACGACTGCTGTGAGGCGCCTACTGCTCCGTCTCGTGTAAATTCAGGTGGGAAACGTCGTGCTTCCCAGCCGAATTTTGAATTTCATGGTTTCTCGGATCTTCCTGTTAAAATAGGGCTCCAGCACTCTTCTTGGTGTAAATTAAAACTCAAAAATTACGTCAGCTTTGAGAATTAATGTGAGAACACAACAACCACAACGACAATGAGTATATGCACTGCATACGAGTACGAGTACTCATCGTCTGAATTTGGTCCCCGATTCACCAAATATTTGCTTGTATGAATGCCTCTTCGCGTGGAGCGGTAAAAACGCGAGGGGGGGGGGGGTGTACATACCCCCGCCGCCGGCCCCTGCGCCCCGCTCCACACATGCCTCCTCCCACAAAAAAAAGAACCAAACGCGACTGACACGCCTCCCAGGCTACACTCGCCCACAACCAGTTTTCACTCCCCCCCCCCCCCCCCCCCTTAGCCCCTCCGTTCGTGAAAATTACGGGAGGGTTGGAGGGAATTTGAATCTGATGCTCACCCGCTGCTGTCTGCTCTTTGTTGTTGCTTGCCTCTACTGCTGTCTGCCCTCTCTCCTTCTCGTCGTCTTCTTATCTCTCCACGAAAAACAGCTTTCTGCACCTGTGTTATGAGGCTTAGATTGGGTAGTAGGCGATTGGTTAACCTTTTATCTTGAGCCCAACGGACTAAGACCTTCACAGATGGCGTCGTCGGCAGAACATGAGTTGTTGGTCGTGAGTTCGAATCTCACATCCACCATGAAGATATCGCTTTTTAACCCTTTTAGAACCGCAGTCCCGTTTTGGGGACAAACCACTCAAATTTTGAGTAGTTTGTCCCCACAACGGGACTGGGGTTCTAAAGGGGTTAAAGAAAAGTGAGTTTCCTCATGGCAAGAATCTGAAAAACGCTTCTGGAACCCCAGAAATTGGAACCGCGTGTGGTGACGTGTCGACCCGTAAAGTACGGCCCGTTCCAGGGGGGGGGGGAGTGTTATGAGGCTAGATTGGGTAGGCGATTGGTTAACCTTTTACCTTTATTAGCCCAACGGGCGAAGACCTTCACACCTGCGTGCTCCCACCCCGATCTAAAACAAAAAAATCCCACAAATACCAATATCTGGAACCATCCACCCTTTCGTCTCATTCCTATTAGTCCTATAACGTGCTTATTTTCCCTGTTACATACATACGTACCAGGTACACCCATCCTATTGCATACCATGGTATTTATATGTACCAGTATGTCCTTATCTTCCTGCATCCTTATACTTCCGTATCTTACCGCATATTTCTCCCATCCATGCCCAAACACCAGGTTGTTACTATACACGTTGTACGCACATTATTATACATATATATATACGTATCCATATATATGTGTACACGGCTATCTATGCACACAACATCATCAGCACACAGCAGTGACGCGCAACGGCGGCACGCAGAAGAACATGCAGAAGAAGAGAAGACCGGCAGGATGCAGCACCAGGTAAAAAAAAACGGTTGAAACGGTAGGATCCTGGAGGAGTTTCGGCGATCAAAAATCAACTATGGAAGGTAATAAATGGTGACGAAACAACGAACCAAAACGCCTTTATAGTCGGTACTCCCCGCATTATTTTGGCCGCGAACCTCATTTTTCATTTTTCCATTCAATCCTTCCGCTCTTTCGTTCCGCCCTGAACCCTGCACTCTCTCCTGCAGCTCATCATGTCACTACGTACCACCCCACCACTCAAACACCCCCCCGGGTCACCACTGCTGCTGTGTTTACACGAGAGAGCCAGAGTACGAGCAAAGAGGTCAGTGCGGAACAGGTTGTAGGGCGAGTAGCAGTCAGGATTTGCCCAGTTATTACAGCACGCTGGGTTCGTGGGTAGTACAGCAGCAGTAAGTAGTCTTCTCCAGTATGCATGCACACCCAGAGCAGTCGCTGCCGGTTCCCTTGTACTTGTACGCGCTATACGGCATGCGCCCAGACCACAGCACCATATCTAGTACCGATGCACGTCGAGTTGTAGCCTTTATGGCTTACAGCATTGACGCAGAAGGCTACATCCACCTATTATGCTCAATACCAGGTACAAGCTACTTCCACCTGTTCGATGCTCAGCGCACCTCGTTCAAGTACTTCGTATTGTCCGTACCATGTACCATACTACGACAGTACAGCAATACCGCGAGGTACGAGGTATACCAGTACAACCACTACTCTGTGGACGTGAAAGTAAATATGGTTGGTGTATAAATGTCGATATATAACCGTCCACAAGAAGTGGTCCCGCAGTGAGATCTAAACCTTGCCTTTTTTTACCCGTTTGAAAGCCGATTTCGTACTATTAATATTAAATGTTACTGGTACTAGGTTTTAGGTTTTGAGTCGAAAACGAGTGACTTGAGATGAGGTCCACCTCTCGCGGCGCTGTTTTGTTGGGCATGCCTCACCTTGCTCGCCCCTCCCGACACTGCCAGTGGCAGCCTAGGCCGATCCCGCGGCGTGAAATGCGGAGCATGCTGAAACGGCTGGTTTTCCCTCATCTCAATGCTCTATACTCCCACGTGTAGTCATATCAATCCCCACGCTTCCAAGAAGACGTTGTCACAGCAGCAGCAGTGCAAACTCCACGTGCTGTGTTCGAAGTCAAGCCCTCGAGTCTTGGCACTCCTTGACAACATTACGATCAATTTTAAACTCAAAATCCTCTTTATTTAGCAGCTGTCGACTGGCCGTGGATTTTGGCATTTTTATGGGTTTTGTCTACGAATACCTGGTAATTCGTAAGATACTCGGATACTGCTTGCTGCTGCTGTTGTTGTATTTACACGCACGAGCAGTGCGGTGGCTGCTGCTCCAACTACGTACTTACTGCTGTTGTACTGTTGCTGCTGTCATAAGACGAGTAGTGTACGTTACATACAGCAGTATATTGTGCACATTATGTTGAAAAAAACGAAAAAATCATTTTGGCAGCACACACCCTGCAAAGGAAGTCGAGTTTAAGAAATCCGACACGAGCAACAACGTAATAAACAGATATACCACACACTAATAAACAGATTTGATCGACGGCTACCGAAGATATCATTGCGGTCGATCCGGAGCTTGGCACTTGAGAACAGAGGCAACAGAAAACAGCAAAGTTGCCGTCAAGAAGATTGCTGTGCTACATGCCTATACCGACGGTCGGTTCACTTCAGTGTTGTCTCCCTTGCTACCCAGAACGAACCATAAATACAATACCCCTCAACCCCTCTAGTACCGTAGTCCCGTTTTGGGGACAAGCTACTTGAAATTTGACTGGATTGTCCCCAAAACGGGACTGCGGTTCTAAAAGGGTTATGCCCGTGCCCGTATGTTACGTGTACGTATGTTTGTCAAGTTTTCGTACTTTTGTCAACTTTTCTCTTCGTACAAAGCACTTTTCGGCAAAACACCAAGTGCTCGGGCACATGAAGCCCGGCCGGACACATTGGTCGAGGTCTAGGCGCGATCCGCGCACTCTGGAGCGCGTGGCGGGCGCTCAAAATTGTTTTTTCGGCGGGAGTGTATAAGACAATTTCCCTGGTTTCGATACGAGAGGCCTTTTTTTGTACGTACGTACCTCTGAAATGTCGTCATTTTTTTTGTCCTTTCATGTACTCGTAGTACCTACCGGCCTACCGGTATATTGCTGTGTGTGATCCAACACAGTCACTGCTCCAGCCCTGCTCGACACAGTGCACCAACAGCAGCAGGTAGCGTACCATGCGCATGAGGCAGATCCGCGCTGTACTCTCAGTATTACAGCAAGCAGTGGTGTTTCGTTGTTGTCTTCGGCACATTGGCCTATGCACGCGTACCTGCTGCATGCAGTGTGTGACCGGCCTTTTTTACTCGGGACCGATCATCCCCGGATCGCAGCAAATCATTTCCACAAGCATCGCGTACAGCAGCATTCGTACAAAAATACTCGAAGGACGGACTGTGTGCCCTACACTGCTGACCGCGATCCTAGAGCCAGCCGAAAGAGCACGAATACGCGTCCCTTTTGTTGCAGTACGCGTATCTTATGCTGTCGTATCATACCACAACATGGCATTTTAAAGCAGTACTGCTGTACATAAATGCTGTTATATCCTGCGATGTGTTTTAGATTGCGTGAAAACACACACAAAGTGTGTCAGTGTGCTAGCACTGCTCTATGTAGCGTATGTATGATCGATGACCAACTGCGCTTGATAATTATATTTTTTTCGTTACTTCTGTACTCGTTCCCATGGCAGGTTCGACTCGGACGATCCTTGCCCTTTTTTTTTTTTTCAAATTTCCACCAGTCCATTATAATAGTCGTATTAATATTACGGGGGGCCATAGTTAACAGGACCAAATATTGTTAGTAAAAATTGTTAAACATATAGGTTTATGTATACCATAGGTCCTGTTAACTATGGTCTCCCGTAATAGTATGATACGATTAATAAACCGATTTGATGTACATGAAGACTACTACTGCTGTACCACAACCAACATCCCTCCATCAGTTAGTTCCACCAGAAAGACAACCACTTCCCCCTGAAAAGCATCTCTATCTACCAAAAACCCGCTGTCCACACCCACCTTACTTTTCTGACCTGTGCTATTTACGCGTACGTATGGTATACTGAGCCTACAAGTTGTGTGTTTTCACGCAATGCCACGGAGTTTGAGAGTGCATGCGCTTGGCGTGTGCGTTCATACACCTCAACCTTCCACAGTTTTTAGTTAGTTGCTCCCAATACTTGGGGACTAAATCAAAGTATGTTCGAGAAAATACTGTAGGTACTACTCCGCCGTGCACTCGCAGTATTCCGGGTTTTCACTGCAGCCGCAGCAGATAGATACTGCGAGTACTCGCAGTATTACTGCTTGTGTAGTACTTCGAGGTTCTGTACTACTACTATATACTGAGGATACTACTCTGCGGGTACTTTCGGGCTCGCACTAATTCGGGATTCGCTTCGAGGTTCTGCACTTCCGATATTTTCTGTACTCACAAGTACTTCGTGTTTCAATACTACTGCGGGTACAAATTTTTGCCTGTAGTCTCGAGCTTCCGTACTGCTCATACTCTCAGTATGCTCTCAGTAGTTGGGCCTTCTCGGTACTCACTATATATTGGCTTCCGTACTGCTCATACTCTCAGTATACTCTCAGTAGTTGGGCCTACTCAGTACTCACTATATGTTGGCCTCCAGCATTTCAATACTCTCAGTACTCGGACTACGAGTTATTCTCGAGCATCTTCTACTCTGTGTCCCTGGAGTTTTTTTTTACCCAGGGCGCCGAAAAAAAACGTGTTTTTTTAGGGAGGAATGGAAGTATTTTGTATGTGGTGGATTCTACTCAGCCCGTCACAAAATAATATAAAAATGCAACCTCGACCTCACGCAATTTTTTGTAATTACATGTACGCCGCAAGCAATGAAATGATCGCCGCGAGTCATATGTTTAGGATCAATATCCACTTACCGGTATACCCTCTTTATTTTATTGTATGTAGTAGATCGCACACTCTTTCCACTAACAGCACTATGAAGTCTGTCCTCAAAAATAGGTGTGTGTCCTCTTCACATGATGGGTGGATGCACTTAGTTCTCAACAGGTGTGCAGGTATTTCATACGAACACTAGTTCGCTCTTGCGCCACTCTCCTAGGCACTTCCCGGAGGGGAGCCTCGTATATATTATACATGTTATGTAGGTTGGGTTGGCATCGGTTGGCAACGACACTGTAAAACATGCCGCTCACCAGGTACTTGAGCTCTTAATAGACAATGTGATGGCGTTACCTACTGAGCTATAGGGGTAAAAGATCGATCGATTACCCGGCCCAGGGCAGTCCCTAGAACACTCTCCTCCCCTCTAAACGGTGGGACCTTTGGGGCGTCGGAACCTTATACGTCTGCACGCTGACCTACCCGCTTCGTTTCATTACCTGGGAAACCAGGGGGACATGTTTTGAGAGGCACGCAAGCACGCAAGCGTTTCTATAAAAGAAACGTTCGAAGTGAGGTTCGAACCCGTGCCCTGGACGACGTCAAATCCGAAGGTGTTACCTACTGAGCTAGAGGGGGGAAAGACCGATCGATTACCCAGCCCAGGGTAATCCTTATCACACTCTCCCCCCCTCTGAACGGCGGTCCTGCCGACGACGACAGTTGTTAAGGTTTCAGTCCGTCGGGCTAAAGGTGGAAGGTTAACCAATCGCCCACCCAATTCAAGCCTTGTAGCACTCTCCCCCCTTGGAACGGACCGGATGTACGAGTCGACGTGCCACCAACACGTGGTTCCAATTTTCAGGGATCCAGAAGTATTTTTTTTCAGATTGTTGACATGAGGGAATTAGCATTTTAATGTTTACCCCGTTTTCATCGTGGAGGTGAGATTCGAACTCACAACCAACGCCCCATGTCCTGTCGACGACGCGAAATTTGACGTTGTTACTGACTGAGCTATACGGGTAACATATCGAGCGATTACCCGGCCCAGGGTGATCCTTCTAACAACAACAAGGGTACCGTTTTTTTTCTTGGTCTGTCACAGCTGGTGGTCGAGTTAGATCATTTGTGCAGGGTGGAGAACCTTTACTCCGCACAAGGGAAACTATCGTATCACATACCTGGTAGTGTTTAAGGCAAGGCACCCACGAGGCAGTTACATAGTACTCCCATTTCTGTCTCTGGAAGTGGCCACACCGGAAATTAAATGAACTCCGTGAAGCCGCCATCCATGTGCAAGTCCGCCTCACAAGAGGTTTATAGCAGGATACCGCTCACCCTTCATGCGACTCGCCGGATACGTTGCAGCGCTTCACGGTTAGTGCAAGCAATGTCTGCCTGGTGGGTGAAAGCCCGACGTGCCCCACCCCGGCATTGTAGGGATCGAGGGTCTATGGTCATACGACTATCATCATGCTTAATATCGAGCACCCCTCCCCCCCCCGTAAGCCCGTGCGATCACGGTTTAAGAGCGAGGTGCTCTGCTTTTTTTACTTTCAAGTGAAACGCGTTTTTTGCCGTACACGGGAAGATAATAACTTGCAACGCTCAAAGCGGTTGAATTTGGGCCGAGAAAATAAGAAACCATGACAAAAAAAACTTAACTGATGAAGACACAAACAAAAATAGAATTCTAGCCTGAACGCCAAATTGACGTATCTTGGCACCGGGCGACACTGTAGTGCTACTACGGTGTGAGCATTGCCTATTTGAATGCACCCCTTGGCAGTAGTGTCATACTTACAGCCTCCGTTTGCATATATATGACATCCTCGGCCATTGTGGGCATGCGGAGCCGCAGGTGGGCGTCAACCCGCCACGGCGAAACCCCTCTAGTATGGTATATACTGGTACCTGATATCGCAACAAGAAGTATAAACCTGGGTACGATGTGCGAACCTTAGCAGCCAGCGCTCACCACTTGCGGAGGCTTACAGAGAGACTCGCTGTCTAAGTTGTTAAAGCAACACTAACTGACTTCTCCACCCTGGTGCTACTGATATGCAGGTATTTACAAACCGGAAAGCATGCAGCGATTCCTCGTGACTGGAGCCAACAAAGGCATTGGGCTGGCCGTCGTGAGAGGTCTACTTGACGCCAGCAAGGTTGCCTTCGTCTTCCTCGGCAGCCGGGATGCTGGACGAGGCCAGGACGCCGTCCAATCGCTCATCTCTGAGAACCCCGACTTGTACTCTGGGCGTGTCGAAGTCGTCCAGATCGACGTGTCTGACGCCGGTTCTGTTGCGCGGGCGGCGGATGACGTGCGTACGCGCTTGGGCGGTGGCACCGAGACCCAATCATATTTGGACGCCTTCATCAACAACGCCGGCGTGGCCCCCGAAGTCTTCTCCCCCTCCGAGTTCGAGTCCTGCATGGAGGTCAACTTTCGTGGCGTAGTGCGTGCAACGGAGGCCTTCCTTCCGCTCATCAAGCCGTCCAAGGGGAGGATCGTGATGGCTTCGTCTTCGCTGGGGCCGTCGTTCGTCGCCAAGTGCAGCGCCGAGCGCCAGGCCGCCATGATCAATCCCGAAGTCACCCACGCCCAAATCACGGGGCTGGTGGACGAGTGCTTGGCTATCGCGCACAGCGGTGGCGGTGACATCGCGCAAAAGTTCCGTGCTGCTGGGCTGTCTGGGGCACAGAGCCTGGGAGGGTACGGGCTCTCGAAAGCGCTGGTGAACATGTACACCCTGCAGCTGGCGCGGCAGAACTCGTCATTGCTTGTGAACGCTTGTACGCCGGGTTTCATCAAGACCGACATGACCAAAAAATTGGGGTCGCAATTTGGAGGATCTCCCGATGAGCTGGGCGCGGGGTCTCCTGCGGAGGGCGCCGGTGTCCTGGTGTATCTGGCCATTGGTGATGTGACTGCTAGCGGGGGGTACTTCCTCAACAACAAGCAACGCTCGAGACTGGACCGCTAACTTTCCCCCGGAAGCTCCGTCTATGACGGGAACTGAGTCGAATTTTTGCAATGTAGAAGTAGAAAACATCGACGTCACCAAGAGCCTGGGGTTGCAATTAGGCGGACACCGACGAGCTGGGCGCGAAGCCTCCGTTGGGGGGCGAGGATCCCCTGTTTTTTTTTTTCTGCTATTGGCGATGTTGCCGCTAGCGGGGGGTACTTCGAGAGCAAAAGGCGGCGCTCTCGGCTTGGCTGTTAACAAGATGTCGGGAGCACCCCTTGAGACGGAAATGGAGTCGAAGTTGTCGAGTTTTCTAACGTGGAAGTAACACATCCCGGTTCAGCTCTCAATGGTGAAGGTCTCCTGGATACGCTTTTGCTTGGGGGGGAGGGGTTGTTGGTCCATGCTGAACGCTGCAGTCTTTCGAAGATACGGCAGCAGTCGTAGCTCGATGTGGTGGACTCCGATTTCGTCAGTCGCGCGTATTTTCTGCAGAAGCCTCGCAGGCAACGCTTTTCAAACGCCGTGTTTGGTGCTACTGCTGTTGTACTTTGTTTTTGGTTTCCAACAATATTATGTAGGGGCGGAGGGGTGGCGTTTTTCCGTACGTATGTGTACTCCCGGTGCGACTGTTCTGCTCTTTGACGTTGAGCAGTTAACGCTTCCCCACACGTAGCTGTTTTTTGTGTTTAACCGACTGCCATGACAATATTCATGTACTGTAGTGGTCATACAGCTCTACAGCAGTAGTTAGGTAACGGCAACTTTGTTTTTTTTTAACATCTGGAATCTGCTACGAACTTGTTATTCGTCCGTAGGACTGATGGGAGGAGAGCCCCTTTCTCGGTCAGCGAGAGGGTGACGATTGGGTCTGCTCCCATTGTCCTTGCGTCTTGATATTTTGCCCATACATACACGTGGATTACGGCCGTTGGCTGCATAAAACAGCCACCATAACCTAGCCGTAGATCGCGGTTTGCTTCCCTGAAGCCACCGCCCTCTTGATGTGAGGACTTTGAATGTCGTAGTAGATCGTTGGCGTGCACCATCACTTGATACTCGTACGAGTATGCCGGTAGTTTGCAAGTGCACTGCGCGTGTTGCACGCTTTTGGGCGGGGTTATTTCTTCAAAGAACTGATTGACAAGATACAACTCCGAGCCTGGAAGAACATCAGTTACTCACAGCTAAGCGCTCGCCCGGGTGAGCTTCATCGAGGCGTCCTGAAAAACGTTATGCTGTGAACATTGGCAGCATTACCTATGCCACCTGAACCGTCCAGGTACAGCACGGCGGTAGTAGTTCTCAACCGCAGGCGGAACTAAAACTATGACGGGGGACCATAGTTAATAGGACCTATGGCATACACAAAAACCCATATATTTAACCATTTTTACCTACAATATTTGGTCCTATTAACTATGGTCCCCCGTAATAGAAGAACGGCTCGTGTATGCCGACGACGCAAAACAGTCGGGCGCTAGCCAAAACGTCGCACCTCCGAACCAAAGCTTCGGGCAACCTCAGAACGTGATATTTCCCGACACCAATCGGTCGCCGTAGTTCAAAGTAAGTGTGGAACCCTAAAACCTACCAGGTATATTGTTTACAGCACGAAGCGCACTTCATCGCATGCCCTGGGCAGGTCCTCGACCGCCAGCAATATACTTCGAAATAGCCTTCGCTCCCTTCTCAGTAGCTACCGTATGCGAGTAAGTACTGCAAGCGAGCGGAAGCGGAGATTCCCCTCGGACCTCGAAGTCATGCTCCCCGTCACCGCCATCAACCCCCCGAGCCCATGCAGACACTCAACCCAGTATCAACCATCGTCCCCTAGACCCCAGTGGCGGCGCATGCCGTCGGAAGGCCAGGGGGTTTGCATGCCGCGGATACGACGCTCAGGATTCTTGTATATATGCATCAACTATTCTACAACTAATTTCGAAATTACGGACCTTGGTTGCAAATCCCTTACTACTCTATTTCAAGCCGTTTGTGTATGTTGATCAAATGCCTACGCGCGATTACTTGACGACGCATTCCTGAGGGTGCCACTGTAGCGTCCCCTTGAGGAGCGGAAAAGAGGCATGGGATGGAGTTTGGATGCAGCTTAGGATTTAAGAATATAACGTAATGAGATGGAAGGAGCAAGGACAGCAATGGAGTAGACAAGCCGAAAGTTGGCACAGAAGGGAGGTAGGCTTGGTGCATGGGTTTCCTTTTGTTACCGAGGTTTTCTTCGTTCGGGAAAGTTATGAGTGATCAATCTTGAACTTCGACCGCTTCTCTTTCTTTCCACGTCCTTTCCCGTTTTGTTTTTCTTCATGTAACTTCTCATATGAATCCTAATTCCACAATTGCCACATAATAAGCGCCTTTTGGAACTATGTGTTTACCTCCACATCACAAGTGATATTCACGGACACTTCGAAGCACCTGCCATCTCTCTTCGGAGAGACCGAGCCTCAATGGGCTTCGTTGACAGGCAAGTGCACACTCTGCACACCTCGGATAACGTAACACTTGGATATCATTTATCTACGTTGTGGGGCCTAACACAGGAACGTGGTAACGTTCTAACATAGTGTTTGCACTGGAAGAGCGATCACGGTAACGCGGTAACACAGTGTTAAATTGGAAACCCACGAACGTGCACACGCCTTAACGTTATGTTGCTGCTCGACCTCGTCCAGCTCTGGTACAGTAACAATATGTTATGCCGTCATCAGTCCTTGAACTAACACAGTAACACAGTGTTAGGCTTACACCAAACACGTACGTTATCACTCTAACATGCCCAGATCGATATCCGCATATTTACTAACACGATAACATCATACTATTGTCCACGCAGCGCTAGACATAACACACTAACATCGTGTTAACCTTGGGAGGAGTGTCATACATACACCCTAACATAACAATACCATTTTCGCCAGCACTATACTAGCACTACGTTATTTGGACCCCCCATCTGATTGCCTTAGGCTCGGATAACGTATCCCTTAACGTACGTTAGATACGTTACTGCCTTAGCCGGCACATGCGTGACATTATGTTAGGATGCTAGCCTACATGCGGAGGTCTCTGTATCATTACGTTACGGTGTTACCGTCAGTAAAGATCTGATCGTAACATTCCGTTACCTACCGTGTTACCATAACAATCAATCCGGGTGTAACATTATGTTACTTAATTACCGTAGGGGCCGACGTCTATCTAACGTAATGCTACTACGTTACCCTTTTTGGAGCTTCCCGAGATCTAACATGACATAGTGTTACCTGTGTTAGTGGTAAAGCGGCGTGTGGGAGTAACTTAACGTAGCCGTGTTATCCAATTTCGCCGATATCCCAGTAGGGGATACCTTCAAAACTATCCCCGGAGGGGGAGGATAGTATGATATCCCCGGTAAAAAAACGCCTCCATATTTTAACCCCCCAAAATAGGGGATACTTAGGAGGGATCCCCGCAAAAAATCGCCTCATTTTTTTCTGGAAACCCCGCCAGTACATTATCCATCTATAACGTAATCTGCACACTCGCACGTACCTGGTACGCGCTAACACAGCAGCAACCTATTGTTGATGTTAGATTGGGGGTGTACGTGTTATCTGCTAACTTGTGTCACTATGATACATGCATTGCATACGAGCTATCATTTCACATTGACATAATGCTAGTGTGTTATCGATCATATACATTATTCATTTGACATATTTCATGGTAGCAAGACTTCCGTTATCCCCTTTAGAACCGCAGTCTCGTTTCGGGGATAAACTACTTGAAATTTGAGTGCTTTGTCCCCAAAACGGGACTGCGGTTCTAAAAGGGTTAACACCCTTACACGACGTCGTTCGATATGGACAGCTGCTGCGGCTGATACGGTATAACTAACATATAGTTAACGTTGTATTGACCATATATAGACATCATCCCTCTAACGTGTGCTACGATAGCCACTAGGAGTTTCACCAACACTAACATAGATAGTGGAATGTACGCGCTTATTTGGGCGGGTACGTTATCCGTTACGGTACGTAGCAAGTAAGAATCCCGCCAACACACTATTATAACGTTACTCGCTACGGGTTGATGTCGATAACACGGTAACATAAAGTTAACGTTTGTTTGGCCATGTATCATACGTGTGTTACGGTAGACACAAGGAATTCCGCTAACACGCTAACATATGGTGTTACTCGCTATGGGCTGCATACCCTAACACCGTAACACATATACTGCGGGCAGTACGGGATCAAGGTAACACTCTAACATAATTTTACGCGATCGCTCGCCAATATCATAACACACGAACACTACGTATGTTACCACAAAATCCAGAAAGTATACGTAATGTTACGGGTTTTTTTCGCTGACGCCTAATATCAACATAAAACGTTACCGGTAAAAAGTGTTGCGTTCTCCAAGTAAGTAGGTGTGAAATAATAATGTAAAATTGCTGACGTCGGGAGATCGACGTCGCACAATCTAAAGTATTAACCTGAAGTATACAATATCATTAATACGTACCTGGTACGCAGTAATAGTAGTACGCTTTAGCATATACCACTCTGTCCCACTATATAAGATCCATTTAAACACTAATTGTTAAACGAAAATGTGCTTATATTTCGGGACAGAGTGGTATGGTGGGCGCGAAGGATGTTTTCACGCATTCGTACGTACGTGGATCTTGTCTCATCCTTCCTTCTTCACAACGCCGTCTTCCTGTCTGCAGTCTGCGCAGCGAGAGGCATGGACTTCGACTTGTATGCTGCATGCACGTACCAGGGTGTGCATCTATCTATATGCATAATAATGTCGCGCAGCATCAGCACGGAGAAGAGCAGAAGAGCAGATGAGCAGACAGCAACTACAAAAAACGCTTGAAACTGCTAGCTACTATTATACTGTGTAGATGTCGTCGATCGTCGAGCACAGATGAAAATCAGGGGATGGAAACAGAGAACCAAAACGCCTTTTTTATCGTTGGTACTCCCCGCGGGCCCACCGACATCCCCGCTTTTCCGCTCCGGACGAAATCCAGAAACGTGTCTGCCGCATTCCGCACCTCTTGTCACAATCACTCCACCACTCCACCACCACCGCTGCTAGCACAAGAACGCCAGAGAAAGAAGCCGTGTGGAGAGGTCAGTGCGAAACAAGCTGTTCCTGTTCGTGTTAGATATCAGGTGGCATCGTACGAGTACGAGTAGATATACCCTCGGCGAGAGACTCTCTGCTCTGAGGCACCTGTCGGGACTTTAGCTCAACTACGAGTGCACAACCTACCTTGGGGTGAAGGCCATTGTTGCTGTTGTACTTGTCTCGCGTTACGGCATGAATCAAAACCACAGCACGGTACCTCAATTGTACCACTGCCCATCGGGTGCAAGCCTTCATAGCTACTTCGTCTACATAGCTTGCTCAGCGTGCGCCTTGATGGCGTTCGGCTGTGCCACACCTACTACGAGTACAAGTTCTGGGCGTGGGCCTATGGGCCGTGGGTGTGATACATGCGCGAACCTCACGTACACATAGTAAGGTGCCATCGCTGTTCTCGAAACCACCATGTGCTTGCAGAGGCTCGCACAGAGAGGCTACCCTGCGGTAAGCAAGAGAGGCACCCTTTCCTTCCTTGCGTGATGACAAAACTCTTGTATAACCACGAGCAGTGTGCGTATGTACCAGATAGTCTTTAGAGGGTGCTTGTGACTTGCATCGTCCGACTCAACATACCTGGTACCACCTGGTAGGTAACACGACATGATCTGGACATACTGCAAGTATATTGGGGCAGTACCATCATTCTTCAAGATCCGTAGCACTCACACCAGTACCAGGCGTCCAAACATCTCAGTATGTCCCAATACTCGCTGTGTCACACCCCGAAAATACTTGTTTATAGTGTTGCCCAGCACTCGCAGTATCAAACCTTGAATATATTGAATTTGTGCCCAGTACTTATTCACAAAGTACGTACTGCTGCAGAGAAGTATCAAACCTCGAAAATACCGTACGTACTTATCGGTCGTAATACAAGGTATTCTTCACTATTCGCAGTATCGTACCTAGCCCAGTACTCGCAGTAACAAACACTCAAACACTCTATTAACAGGTGCTGAGACGGTATACGAGTACTGGGGCAGACACTGCAATCACTAAAATTTTACGCGAACCCCGGTGACAGGAACTAGCGTAGCGCAAACAAGGGTCGTATCAGTGTGTTTCTGGCCGTTTACTGGGCACTGTATATGCCAGTGTACTGGATTCTTACCAGGATGTTTTTAGGCCTCCCATACTCGCAGGTATCGACCCTCGTCAATACGGTGTACAACCCAGTTCTCTCAATATAACACCCCGAAATATATTATGGGTAAGCCTAGCCCAGTACTCGCGGTGCCAAACCTCGAAATGCACAATATAGCCCAGTACTCGCAGTATCATACCCTGATATATACGAAGTATAGACCAGTACCTCCAGGATTGACTTCCCAATGTACTGTACAGGTACTCGCGAATACTACTGTTACGACCCATGATACCTAATACCTGGTACCTGGTATTGTACAGTATGTGAGCTAAAATTGATTAAGCTCGAACTTCGAAATATAGGGAGAAGGGTAACCTCCCCCAGGTTTGAAAAGGATCATGCACAGCAGCAGTAGCAGTGGTAGTACTAGCAGTAGCAGCACAGCCTCGTTTCCAATACTACTGTAGTAGCATCACATGATTGAGTCCATGACCGAAAAACCACTATTAATAGTCGGTTTCCGGTTTTGGTCGGTTTTGGCAACCGAAGAACCGACCCAAGAATGGTCGTTTTCGGTCGATTTCGAAAAACGGTATGTCGGTTTGCGGTTCACAACACTGGCCACCACAAGTCACAGTCACGGTGAGGGCGCCAGGGAGCCCCGACCCGTGCCTCCCCCGCAAAGGATGCCAAGAAAGTGTCACGAAGACCCGCGTGCAGAGGCCCCCTCCCGCTCCATGTGCAGCTGCGTCCTGCAGAAAGCTTTGTGCAGAATGTGTGACGTCAATTCCAACCTTGCACGTGGACCCAGACCAACCTAACCCCAGGCCTGACCCTAACACTAACCCGAACCCGAACCCCAACCCTTCGGGGGGCTCGAGATCTGCAGGGGCAGTCACGCAGCTCCGCCGCGTGTTTTGGTGGCGGTTTAAAAAAAAAAAACGTTAAGCGGCCGAAAGACCGACCTTGACCAAGAAAGCCTGCATGCTGCACAAAACTTTGTGCAGCTGCACACCGGTCGAACCATTCATGAGCTACAGGGTCTATTCGTGCTTTTACTTGAATTTTCAGGATAGGGGGTTGCTAAATGCAAATACAATTGTACCTCATAGTTGAACAGGGGATTTGGTGGATATAAAGATCTTGTCCAGCAGAGCCCAGTACTGACATCGCTGGGAATTATTCTGGTTCTTCGGCATGATTTTACTCTCCAGATCTATTCGGGAGTTTTTACGCTGAACTACCTTCTGATCAAGGTGCGGATCGGGTGTTTTTGCTTTCCCCTCCCTCCCACGGTACATAAAGGAGTAAGATGAGCGAAACTAAATATGAAATATATGGAAACAACTTAATGAGCGCCCAAGTGATGGAGGTGCCTCCGTTGGGAAGAGGAACGGTGCGAAAGGGATGCGTGGTCAATGGCCGAACTAATAAGGCAATGAACAAGCGAGTACGCCTCCCCCCGGTACACGCCTTGTTCCACCTCGAGCAGAGCACAGAGGGTTCAAATTGTGACCAGATCACGATCAACTAGTTTTTGGAAACTGATATCGTACAGCAAACAATCGTGTAGCATTTCGTGTAGCGCGCAAGCTCCTAAATAACAGGTCAAGAGCCGACGGCGCACCCCGTTCCTGCTGCTTACCGGTGTAAATATACTTCTCAAGGCATGCTTTTGTGTTCGACGCCTCACAGCGCGGAGTTCAAGCACTGCTCCTTCTCTTCAGACCAGTTGGAAACTTCATTTTCGCGATGAGCGTGTCTCCGCCGACCGAAACTTCGGGGGCTCGACGCCACGACGTCCCCGAGCCAAGAGCCGAGGACCGCACTTGGCGCGCACGGTGTATGCCGAACCCTAGCTTCTCGAAGATGGTTGAAATCGTGGGATGAAATATCGTTCTACCCGGGTCTTCACTAGTCCTTAAGACCGGCTCCGCAGCCATTTTTGTTGGTTCTGTACTCCCCCCTTGTTGACCTAAAATGACTTCTGCGAGCTCGACGCGCTGCGTAAAACATACACGTGGAATTGCTTGAAAGTAATACCCAGATTCCGCTTAAACCGCTGATGCCCTGCCGAACTGATCCCACCCAGACCTGGGCCCGCCAGGCTGACCCTTGATAATCTCTGGTATGTAGTTAGCCGCCGGCGGGGCCTACCTTGCCCAACGCCAACGGCTTCAGCCAGAGGCAAAAACCGCTCAAATATGTGTTTTTAGAATCTTGCCGCGGAACTGGTTTTAACCCTTTTAGGACTGCAGCCTCCTTCTGGGGACAATTGGGGGAAAACTACTTGGAATTATAATGGTCTGTCCCCAAAACGGGAATGGAGTTCTAAAGGGGTTAAGGATATTTCGGGGTCTTCGGTCGCGGGTCAACATAGTCGCATCCACAATCGAACCGGAAAACCTGCCCATAAAACACGGAAAGAAATCGTTGTATGCGCAGGGAGATCGAGTACACACGCACATACTGTAAAAGTTGACGGGAAAATGCAGTCACCCCGTTTTCTGACGCTTGCTCCTTTCGCTCCAGACTTGCAGGTTATTGGTCATACGGAACATAATCTGCTGCTGTGTTGCTATGCTGCTATGTATGACCTTCTTATACTACAAAGTCAGTTATGTTGTATGTATAACGGAGGATAAAGGGTTGACAAAGTGTGTTCGAGTATACATATCTGGTATATATGTATGTATTGCGTGCTGTATTGTGGTTGTAGATCTGTAGTTTCACCAAGTGCTGCTGCTGTTTGCTGCAGCTGCGGCTGATGTGCCGTTGCTGATATGCCGCAGCTGGACACCCAGGAGAAGTCCGCTCAACGCCTTCTCTACAAACAATATGTGTGCAAACCAGTACCACTGCTGCAGGGGAAATGCATTCTCCGTGGTCGGAATATGAAGCGCAACATAGCAAAGTATTGGTCAGATTGCATCTGCGATTCGAAAAGTAAATATGTTTTGTAGTAATGACCCCACTCTATTTCCGCAAACAGTATAGAGTATTGCTAAAACCTTGTGTGTGTGTGTTCTTGGCTTTAATGACGGCTGGATGCAGCTACAGACTTCTAAACAGTCCTGCAGGATTTCTTACGACTATTATTTCGCTCTTGCGCCACTCCCCTAGGCACCTTCCGGAGGGGAACCTTGCACTAACGTATGCTTTTGCGCGCGCTCAGAAAAAAGGAAGTCAGCCTGAGTCCGATTTCAGGTTCCTGACGAAGTGAGAAGGCCGGTACTGGCTCTACGTCGGGGGACAAGCATGTGTACGTGGGCATCTGTTGTGTGTTCGCCCCTCCCCCCACTACCGAAAGTCTTCGAGATAAACACGTTGTTCTTCCAAATTGCCTAAAAGGCGTTTCGCCTCATTTCGCTACTGTAAGTTGCGGTGATGATCTTCGGATGTCGACGGGTTATCCTGGTCTTTGTGGCCATCTTTCGAGCCTGTATTTCCACCACAGCATGAACGACACCAATGATTCCGGCTCCTTAGCAATATCTTTGTTATTGGCGTTCGTTCAACACCATGGCTTCATGTTTTATGCGTTACAATATCTAGTGCCCAGATTTGTCTGGAATGTGACCTCTATGTCCCTGGTCCCCTTCCTGGGGCATGGACGCATGCCGGCACCCGCAAAAACTCTGTATGGTATACCCTTCCTGTAGCCGTTTCGGTCTGCTCTACCCTTTCAGCTGCAAGTACAACCCGCGGGTGTTGGTACCGTGCCGCCAGCACGTAGTACAGCTGTAGTAGTTTGTAACTAACTACATCGCTTGAGATCGCAGTATTTCGACGACACTATATGTACTCAATTACGTGTTTGCATATCAACAGCAAGCGCTCTACGTATGTAAATAAACAAACGTTAAAATGGCGAATCGGAACCCCTGCACGTTTTCTACCCCCCTCGAAACGGGGTCTGTTGTATTGGGTGCGTGTGCATAGATGTCATATGCTGGACCGTAACCCTCATGAACTTAGTGTGGCGTGGATCGTAGAAGGTTTTCACGAGACGGAATCGCCGGCCGTCCTGATGTGTCTTCGATGAACCGGTGTAACAAGCATCACCTGGAGTAAAGGTGTAGTGACAAGTTAGTGCTGTATTCGTAGACGTGCTGCGCGAGGGGGTGTCACAAAACTTGCATTATACTGGTACGATCGAAAACGAGACCCACTGGGAGCCCACCACCACAACGGTCTGCTGGTGCGCAATGGCTGCCTGTTTTGTTTAGCGCAATGCCCAACTTGTGTCCTCGGCGCCGTTGCTTGCAGATATCACCAAACCAGGAAATATGCAACGATTCCTTGTGACTGGAGCCAACAAAGGCATTGGCTTGGCCGTCGTGAAAGGTCTACTCGACGCGAACAAGACTGCCTTCGTCTTCCTCGGCAGCCGGGACGCCGGGCGAGGCCAAGACGCCGTACAATCCCTCATCACCGAAAACTCGGACTCGTACTCTGGACGTGTCGAAGCCATCGAGATCGACGTGTCTGACGCCGGTTCTGTTTCTCGGGCGGCGGAAGTCGTGCGGACGCGCCTTGGCGGTGGCTCCGATGCCCCATCTTACTTGGACGCCCTCATAAACAACGCCGGCGTGGCCCCGGTAGACTTCTCTCCCGCCGCTTTCGAGTCCTGCTTGGAGGTGAACTTCCGAGGCGTGGTCCGTTCAACGGAGGCCTTCCTGCCGCTCATCAAGCCGTCGGGGGGCAGGATCGTGATGACTTCGTCGTCGTCGGGGCCTTCGTTCGTCGCCAAGTGCAGCACCGACCGCCAGACAGCCATGGCCAACCCGAATGTCACCCGCGCGGAAATCGCGGGTTTGGTCGACGAGAGCTTGGCCATCGCGCGCCGCGGTGGCGATGACGTCGCGGAAAAGTTCACGGCTGCCGGGCTGCCCGAGGCAGAGTCCATGGGCGGGTACGGGCTCTCGAAAGCGCTTGTGAACATGTACACCATGCAGCTGGCGCGGGAGAACCCGTCTTTGCTTGTGAACGCTTGTACACCGGGTATGATCAAGACCGACCTGGGTAGGCAGTTCGAGGCAAAATTCAATGTCAAGCTCGAAGAGGTCGGCGCGAAGCCCCCTTCGGAGGGCGCGGAGGTCCTAGTGTATTTGGCCTCTGGTGATGTTGCCGCTACAGGGTGGTACTTCGGTAGCGACAAGGAGCGCTCACCGTTAGACCGCTACCGCGGTCCAGGAAGCCCCGCCTATGACGGGAAGTGAGTCGGAGTTGTCAGCCGTTTTCAAGTCTGGGGAAAGGCGGGGAAGTGCGAGTACTACGCCGATGCCGGCGCTTTGCCGGAGTACAACAGTGTGCGCGGTGGAAGTCCGAGACCATCTGAAGCGGTTTTCGTTTTGCCCGGCTGTGGTGTGGTGTTGTTGCTGGCGTTGTTGCCGGTTTTCCTCGCGCTGTGGTTTTCGGACTGCGGGGCCTTGCAGTCCTGCGAATCTACATTCGCTCTGGCTTTAAGTTCGCTGCGTGCGTTTTGGCCGTCGCGCGTGATTGCTCCGCAGGGATCTGAGGGTTCGTAGTCTCTGGCAACTTTTTGTGTATACTGGTAGTGTATACTGTAGAACCGCAATGCCTCCCACTAACGCACGCAGGGATTATAGTTGTCAAGGTTTTCGACACGCGTGCTTTGCAGCAAGCCATGTAGGACGATTTTGATCAGTTGATTGTTGGACGCGCGGATCAACACGAGGGTTGCTACGTACTCGTTTCTTGTGGCATCTTTGGCCCACCAGCTGGACATAAGACTGCTCGTTTGTTTCTCGTGTGCGTGTGTGTGTTTATTTCATCTGCCCTCTTATGGCCTTGTCTTCCGTCCGGTCTTTTTTGTGTCGTCCTAAGCTGGTCCATCAACCGGACCTATCATAGGGCTTATCGTACCAGCAAACAGCGACCTCGTCCCCTCGGGGCTCGGCCTGAACGCCCTTAAGCGCGTGTTAGCTTTTTTTTAATTTGTATTTAATTCCCTGTATTTTTCTCATCTGTTTTTGTTTTTTTGTTTTTTGCCCTTCTTCGGTTTTTTGTTTTCTGGTGTACGCCCGGGTGATCTAGCTAGTGTATACTCTGGAATGATATTATTGGTTTTAGTATGGATAAGGTTGACACTTGAGTTCAAAGCGATATTTTGACTTTATTTGCCGAAACAATAATAACCAGTTGCCGACAGCGCGCAGCGTGGGTAGGCGCAATTCGGCGAGGAAAGAACGGGCTGAACTGAAGTATTCTTGCGATAAAAAAAGCCAAGCACGGACCGTAGGCAGGAGGGGGGAGGAGAGCCTATCATGCCGTGTGACTACGGATCTGAGATACGACTATCAGAAGGAGAGAGAAGAGAAGTGCGAAGATAGTAAATGGGATGCATTTTGTTTTTAATAACTGCCGTGGATATTAAACGAAAGTTGCTGGCATTATTTGGGTGCAAGTGATACGGGACGATGTACCACGGCTCCACCTCTAACCTGGTCCTCACTTCGTTCCATCGATACGTTTTTTTGCGTACGTAAAACCTGTTTCGTTGCCACAAGCGAAATTTTAGGGAAAATAGCTACTGTAGAATGTGAGCATCAGCATCATCAATAGCATGCACTTTGCATGCGTCAGGACTACTTCCGAGTAGTACAATGCATGCCGTATCATAGCTCTACAGCCCTTTAGCTCGAGCGCTTTTCATCGATCATGTGTATTTTTGACTTCTAGTCTGCCACGCCGTGTCGGCCGTGATCAAAGGAGACCATTAGAGAAGGCGGGAGTAGTAACGGTTGTTCTGCTGCCACTGCTCATCATGCGCTCCGAACGGTTCGCCTATTATGGTGCGTATGGAGGTCAACACGATGCACCGCCGTTTTTTGTTGCAAGTGCTTGGATCGCCATCCATCGTTGGCCTCTAGTAGCTCGGACGTACACTACGTACGCACACGGGTTGCGCAGTTTTGCAGGCGTGTTGTTCTCGTTCAAAGGACAACGTGTCTCAGAGACCTGGAGAACCACATCAAATATCAGCTCGGCGAAGCTAAACTTGCGTCAGATACTTTGCAGCCTGCTGAGGCGTATGTCTTGTTGAAGCTCCCTTCCAATATAATACGAAGTACCTGGTACGGCTGTCAATGTTGAAATCTGAAACAGACGCAGGCCCGAGCCGCAAAAATCAACCGCAGCCGAGGCAAAAACATAGAAATACTGCTGGTGGTTAGCGCCGTGCTCATCGGACCATTTTTTGTCGATGTTTTCCACTTTTTATATTGGTTCCAAATAAATGACTCCCCCCCCCCCCCCCCCAGGAAATTCTGGAAATTCAACAGGGCGAAAGAAAACATGAAGCCCACTTCGGTAATTTCACCGCGGTAAAACCACGGTAATTGCTAAACGGCACGTTACCGTGATACTTCGCATTTACCGTTCTGATCCAAACCGTTAGCAACCATCACGTTTTCCCGTTCCCATCCAAATCGTTACCGAGAAAATCATGTTATCCAATTCCCATCCAAACAATTGCCGTGCAAATATCGGCATTTTATGTGGTTTCTCGTTACCACCCAACCAAATACCGCGCAAATGTACAGTTCCCAATTACGATACAGTAAGTTAAAATGAATACCGCAAACACCTCAATTCGATATGACCATCCACGCCAGTGGGTAAGGCGGTCAATTTTGATGGACTAGCCTCAGGGTCCAGTTCTCTCTTGGCGTCTATACATGTTTTTTACGCTTATATTTTTTTTTGTGTTCTGACTTTTTTTTTTACTGGAAACAAACCTGTTATTTTTTCGGGCTGTGGCCAAAATCAGATATACCATATACCTGATCCATTTGGGTCAAAATCGGGTCCATACTAAAACCATGTCAAAAAGCGCGCCACGAGCGGTGTTTTGTCCATGAAAATCCACTTAAAAAATAATGCCCCTAATAAAACATTGAAGCCTGTGGCCTCCAAAATCTGAATTGTTTTGTTTTTTATAGGGCTGTTGTTGCTATTCTCTCACTGTACGTATAATAGGTACCACGAGCTCCACTTGGACCTGCAGAGAGTCACCAGGCTTTGTTTGTTCCGCCGGAGCGGGAGCGCCAAGGGTGTCTATTCCCCCCCCCCCCCCTACCCCCCCCTCCCCCCCAACCATTGCCAGCTTTGAAGCGTCTCGACCATTCTCGCGGAACCGTCTGCTCGGCACGAAATCGTTTTATCGTGTACTACCACGGCAGCCGGCTACTGTACCGATGAGTACCAAGGTGGCCAGTTACCATCCTATAGTTTTTCTTGTGCATTACCGTGGTGGCTGGATACCGTGGTAAATGATACCAACCTACAAGAAGGCATACCGAAGAGAGCCCTGCGAAGCTTCAATTTCATTTTTTTTGTTTCTGTTAGTAATAGTTTATCAAGAAACATAATGCCAAACACTTTGAAAAAAACGCGCTTTGAAAAGCACGGCCCTCATTGACGACACAAAAAGTCGGAAGCTCGTGGTAACAATTTCTTCGCATTGCGAAGAAAACCAGAGCTCAAAAACAACACTGAAGCCCATGTATCTGCCCTCACTCGTACGCCACAGCGTGGAGCACCGCGAGCTGCGGTTATCCGTCTTACGTCAACGCATCACGTGCAGTACACCACGAGCCGTGGGCCGGTCTTCGAGCTCAACCAACAGCCCGGGAGACAAAGCCTCTGCTGCCCTCGCTCCCTTCTCCGTTACCGCAGTTTTCGCGCAAGTTACCGTAAACGTGCGGAACCGAAGGTGTTCTCTAGAGCTCGAGGCTTTACTGCCCTCACCACCACCCCCCCCACCACTCCCCCAACCGGTCGCAACAAGCACCAACTCCTCTGCCAACGAACCCATCGGGGCGTGCCCCCGAACTGCCAGCGTGTTTGCTGCCACGGACGCGGTGCCCCAGCTACTACGTTCGTCGCGTTGCTCGGCAAATGCGACAACCCCCCGCGAAGCAGGCTCGTCTTGGTCTTCGGCGTCTGCAGATGACAACCCCCGGGAAAGAGTCTTCGCGAATCGCCGAAGACTGATGTCGCAGAACCAGCTGTGGGCGGTAAACGGCAGCACACAGGAGTGGCGTGAGTGGTGTGTGTGTTTTTAGGGTGCTCAGGTCGGGAATCGTTTTCTTCGTACTATGGGTATGCCGCGGGTTTGGTTCATGTCCAGGTCGCGGCTGGTCGCACCAGGATGGCGGGTTGGTGGTTAGCGTGAACCTCCTAAACGTCCTACAGTTACTGCGTGCAAAGGGGGGGGGGTGTGCGTCCCTCTTCTGTCGTCCAGCGTCCGGAATGGCTACGCCCGATATTTTGTTTGCTCGCACCAACCCGCGCCCACCACGGGTACCGAGCGCTACACGCAGCGCGGGTACAGGCGCGGCAAGGCTGACAGTGTCCTGGGCTTATTTTTGGGGGTTTACCTGCAGTGTGACACGTCGAGCTCTCGCAAGGCTGCGAGCCGGGGCACTTTGTCGCACACGGCTTCTGGACCTCCATCTGCGCCTAGAGAGCACCTCAACCCAAGCCTTCGGAGCGAAGGGATCGTGCGCACGAGCCTGTTGCGAGCGCGGGAAGGGCGACCGTGGCCGATTAGCTCCTCCCCACTACGTTATGTTATGAAGAGAAGCATGCCACGATGGGGGTGCATGACTTTTGACTTTATTTGCAAAAATAAAATCAAAAGGATTCAATTGTTGAGAGCGCCTTAGCAGCGTGGGTAGGCACAATTCGATGCGAGTCGACGAGGGAAGGAAAGGCTGAAATATTCTCGCGATAAAAATGAAGGCACGTGCCGTAGCGGGAAGGGGGGAGAAGAGCCTGCTATGTGACCCCGGATCCGAGTTACGAGTTGGAAGGAGAGAGAGAAGAAGATGGGGGAAGATAATAAATGGGATGAGCAAAAATAAAATAAAATGAGGCTGCTCACATCAGGGGGTCCATACACCCCACCCGAAGAAAGAGGGCTTTCGGAAAAAATACAGAGGCATTCTGCGATGGAGGTTCAGCCTTATTCTTATGAGGCTCCTTCCTCACTTAAGGAGCTCTATACCTCACCCGAAAACTGATTTCAGCAAAAATCAACTTGCAATCCGATGAATAATCCCATGGGGCCGAGTACAAAAAGCGTCAACTTTTAAAACAAAATTGGCCTTCAAACGATTTTGGATTAAGGAACCCCGTCATTCAGAAAATATTTTAGCGGGAACGTGCCACCTCCATCGTAGAACGCGTCTATACGCTAAGCCCGATGAGCAAAATCCCATGCATGACCTATATACGAGGGTCTACATTTGAAAAGTATCGTGGAAAAAGAAACTCTATTAGGTAAACCCTCAGTCGAGAGGCCCCCTCAGTAAGAAAATTTGGCCAAAAGCTGCTACGGCCTCCACCGTGGCACGTGCGAAGAGCAGCATCGGCAACCAGAGAAAGCGAAGGGCGGGTGTTTCATTCGGCCGAACAGAAGTAACCCGGCCAGGGACGAGAACATGCATGGCGTACAGAGCGGTGTGCACACATTCACACACCCTTCGACAAACGCAGCGGTAACGAGGGGGCTGCTGATGTCCAATGACGTCAGCGAGAACCCTCCCCGGAGACACCCCTCCACGCGATCGCCCGCAGTTTCCCAACCATCTTCTCCTTCAACAGCCTGGCCAATGGCACCACGAGCGCCCTCACGGACGGCTTGCCCAGCCTCCGGGAAGGAAAATCCTGCTTCCCGTTCACCAGTCTTGCTTTCTTTGCCACCGGGTCTCTCCGCACCACCATCTCGATACACCTCGGCAAGGTCGACGAAATTTCGAGAGGCTTGCGGCGGTTTTTTGCTCGGCGTGTCGGCAGTCTGCAACACCGGGAGAAGAGCACTTGCTCCCTGCGCGGCACCGAGTATATACAATGTCGCGTTCCGTCAAGTTAGACCGGGCGGGGAGTATAGGATACGCACTTGAGGTGTTCTACGATAGAGGTTCACCCTAATTTTTCTGAGGCTCCTCACTCAAGGAGATCCATACTAATAGTAAGTCAACCGAAAGCTGACTTTCAGCAAAAATCAAATTGCCCTCCGACGAATAATCCCATGGCCCAAGCATACAAACGTCTCATTTTCCTAAACAAGATTGGCATTCCGACGATTTTGGGTTAAGGGGCTCCGTCATTCAGAAAAAAAAAAATAGCAGAAATGTGCCACCTCTATCGTAGTTGTCTCATTTTCCTAAACAAGATTGGCATTCCGACGATTTTGGGTTAAGGGGCTCCGTCATTCAGAAAAAAAAATTAGCAGAAATGTGCCACCTCTATCGTAGTTGTCTCATTTTCCTAAACAAGATTGGCATTCCGACGATTTTGGGTTAAGGGGCTCCGTCATTCAGAAGAAAAAAAATAGCAGAAATGTGCCACCTCTATCGTAAAACGCGTCACTTCGGTGACTCGAAGCAGAGCAGCCCGCTCTTCGTTGAGTGCGGGAAGTCACAGGGGGCGACGAAAAGGGTGCAGTGTTTTGCCTGAGCGAGAGAGGACGCGAGGACACGTTTTTGCGCTCAATTCCGCGGACGCAGACTGCAGCAGTAGCTCCTGCTGGAGGCATCGAGCCTCGATCGGTTTGAAACAACTCGCAACTCGCCTTTACACGTGACGCTACCATACCCGTAAGCATCCCGCCCCCCCCCCCCCCCCCCCCGCCCGACCCCACCCCGCCCATATGTGCGATGTGCCACGAATCGCGCAAAACGTGCCTTGTCTGTGAAGCTCCCCCTCAGCCACAACGAGCTGACTCCAGGGTTGCACAGCAGCTCAATGTTGTGGTCTGCAATGGTACCCCTCGCGGAAGCCGCTCGAGACAATCGGGAAAGGCAAAGGGGGGGTAGAAGAAGAAACGCTTGGGCTATTCCGTCATCCTCCGAGTGGTACGCGATAAAATCTCGCCCTGGTTGGAGAGCACGGACGAACGGCAGGCGAAAAACAGGCGTGGCGGTAGTCGGACAAGGGCTCGGGGGTAGGCGCGGCACGAAGAGAGAGCCCAACGGACGACGTTTGCATCCACTTACCGCCTTTTTTTCTGCAGCTGCCTGCTAATAGAACACATACATATATACAATCAACAAGGTAATGCTTGCGCGCCTAAAACATAGGCCAAATGACGAAAACACGATTAGACGAATAAGCAAACAAAAAAAACATCCCACCCGAATAGTTCGGGAGTCTCCAACGCCCAGACTTGAGACTTGTGAGCGACTCCACACTCCACGCAACGAAACTGACTGCTTACCTATCTGGCCGATGCACAGCGAAAGCAAACTACGCGCTTTACGAGGCCGGCTGCCGATGCTCTCCCGCGAAAAATAGCTAATCTCCGCCGCGGGCGCGGACCAGCCAACCTCACGCGCGGATCCGTAAACCGACCGTGGTGCTTCAGCCGCGACCTGCAATACCCGCCGACAGAAACAAACGGTGCACCAATAAAAGACGTTCAGGCGTGAATGAAGTGTTGCCGTTGGTTGGTCAAGGCTGACGAGGAACATGCCTGTTTCGATCCAAACGCGAGAGTCTTCGGTCACTTAGCTTGGATGCACAACTAAATAAGACTCAGGGCCGACGACAGACCAAGCACAGTAGGGTGGGGTGGGAAAGGGAGGAAGACCCTTCCTCGAACCTGCCCTCTGCCACAAAAAACAGGAACAGCTTTCTGACGAAGGCGCTGCTGGTTTTAGCGTTGAATGTCGCATCGGCACTTTCGATATATCCCATCGAAGGCGTTTTGCTTCCCGCCCCCTGACATCCCTTGTGGTTTTTATATAGACACTGAACGAAAGCTTGCATGTATCAAATATCTTACGCGTACCGATAGTTACTTTTGTTTATCAGTATCACACCTAACTCGATTCTTGTTCGGTATTCAACACCAACTGCTGTACATCCTGTCGAAAGTTGTCGGTCACCGGAATCTATGAAATATGATGCTCGTTGGCCCGTCTTTTGAGCTCTCACGTCCATCACCAAGCAGGTATCAGTTGAAGGCAGTACTGTCTTCTACCCCGCACGTCCTGCGCACTCGTATACCGCATAACTCGCTCAGCCCCAGCGAGACTACGTGCCAACCTTACGGCAGTCAGTACCAATGACCCGGTGGGTGTTGCTGCTGTGCATTTTTTTATGGGTACGACAAATTCTTTAGGCCGTGCGGCTTCTGCGCGTACTATGCTCCTCGAATCTCACGGGGGGAGGCGTGGAGGCTACGGAAACGTCGCCCGTGCTTACAACACACGCCAAGTATAGTACCGGCGCGAATATCGCGTTGCGGTGAACCATTGCTGCGAGGCTTCCCCGGCTTGATCCACGTCCCACACCGCTGCATCTCCGACATTGTCCCGAGCAGCCAGCGTCGAAGGTACCGTTTCGGCCGTTATCCCCGCCCCTCCTAAGATGTCCCCACAACGTTGTCATAGCGATAACCGAAGAGCATAGGCAACAGCTCACCTCCCGAATTTGAAAGACGATCATCATAGATTACACATACCCCACAGATCAGATCCCTGTTTGATCATGATCGAAATCATTCGGGGCAGATGCACCCCTGATTTGTATTTGCATACAAGATCTGCGAGATCTGGATATTGTTTTCCGGGTGGGATCTGTACGACTCAGCTCTTGTGAAAATATTTTCCGGGTGGGGTATCTTGCACAACAAATCATAACGACAAATTTGATATCAATATAATAGGATCTACAACAGTAGATCACCTGGATCACGATCTTCTGCAGACCATCTTAAGTACTGTAGGTCCTAACCTGCGGTTGCGGGATGGTGCATAGCATATATACAAACCCAGGAAACATGCCCCATATCATGCAGGTTATACGGCTCGCACTCGGCGACTTGAACTAGATCATACCAGTACAGATCATACAATTCAGGAATATATCTGCCCGCCAAGATTCATATGATGAAAAGGGAATCGATGATCTCTGTGATTTGTGGAGATTTTACCTCGTCTGCTCTCTCTCGTTGACGCAGAAGGGTGGCGACGGAGCGGAAACCTTGGGCGCTAAGCCTGGGAGGGGCGGAGTCTCCGCCTCGCGCAGCCCTCGCTCTCCTCCGACCCGAAGCGAGGTCTTCGTTCGCCTCTCTGATCGTATCGTTCCATTTCCTAGCGCTGACCCGTATCGTAAGGCCCGGGGTAGAGCATACGGTTGGGTTGGCCATCGACATGTCGACATTTCACTTTTTTTATATAAATCGACCAAGAAGCGTCCAAGTCTACCTCCAACTGTTTTATCCCATGTTCCTGCCGAACTAACAATATCAAAGGTGTGTGCCTGAATTGCAGCGGGAGAAACCATTCTCAGGTGTACGGCCACTATGAAGAGGGGGGTGCGACACCAATAGTCAGTGATATTGGGAAGCAGTTCTAGATTGCCCCCAAGGCTCAAGGCTCTCGTCGCGAGTGTTACTGTTGTGCTTGGAGACTATACTCGTATGGTAGCTGTATACGTGTACGTACGAGTTTCTGGTGTCTTGCTTGATTTCGCAGTTCGGAGCGTGCGCGTACGGTGTGCGTACGGTGGACCGTACGCATATACTCGAACCGGCATTTACCGATGAGGTTGAACCTTGTGTATACCTCGTGCACGTGCTGCGTACCTGGTGCACACGTTACCGGTTACACTTCGCGTGTACTCGGAGAGAAACCGCCGTATGTTGAAGGTTTAAAAAGCTGTCCGAATAGTTTGCTGCTGCTACGAGTACTTGCTTGCTGTCATGGTGGCTAAGGTGCTTTATGACAGCCAGCTGACTGTACTGCGTTTACAGCCGTGCAGGACAGCAGTAGCACCGACACTACTGGCGAATACTTGTGTACCAGGCATACTGAAATACAAACGTAAACGAACCAGGTCATTTGGATGACAGGAGGCAAACTTCGTCTTGGGCAGCTATTAATATGTACAAGCTACACGCTACAGATTATACCGATATTACTATTAATACTATACGTCACGATGCTGCAATCCATTGCCATATCGACCAGATGATGCAACGCGAACTGACAACCTCGATGTCTGTCACAAACCTTTGAGCCTTGCTCCCAGCACTGCCTCGTTGTCGACCTTTCTTGTTGCCGGGCATAGCTCTCAGTGCTTCCTCGGTGCCCACGTTCGGGTGCCTGAAGTTGGGTGGACTTTGGGGTCGTCCGTCCGCGGGATATTCCTGCCTCAAGCAGACCCCGCCTTTTCAGGCCTTCGATATCTATACAGATCTCTTGCATTCTGAATATCAACTGAGCTGGCAAACGCTCAAGCACGGAGTCGCGCAATACTCTGCCAGGTGTTGTTCACGTCAAGCATGATCTTCTCTCCACTCGTCCAAGTCCTTTGCTTGGCGGTGTTCGCGATGTATGCGGCGGAAGCGTTCGTTGCAACGATCCACACCCCTTCTCCGCCGTCGTCGCTCGTCGGTCCTAGTTCAACCTCGATCCCAACAACAAGGAGAAGCATGGCGCCTCCTGGTTGCTTCGGTACTCGGACCGCTCTCACACCAGCACCCCGCATGGCGGCGTACGATGACGGAGCGTCGGCGGGCAGCGGCGAGATAGAGATGGAGATGCAGGAGTTAATTGTTGACTTCACCGATGACGGACGAATCTTGCTGGAAGTCAAGGGAGTCAAGGTAGGGACGTCGGGAGTGACAAGAGTACGTACTCGGAAAAGCAGAAAGACGTTTGAAAACTGCAGGACTTTGTTCGCGTTGTGCATCTCTCATCACATCTCTCATCATGCGCACAGACCATTCCCACATCACGGGTCATAGCCCAGCCTTCGCTGTACGTATTCACGCTGCGGGCAAAAATAGTACGCGTTGGCTGCCCGAGGGGGGTACGCCGTGTCCAGCACGGCGTGGGTCGAAGATGGCACAACAGTTCATAGTGCAACGATGCAAACAAGTAGCCGCAGACAAGAACTTCGCTGTGTTTTTTTTCGCACGCATTTCTTTGGAATATCGCAGACACAAGCAGAAACTTTTCAAACTCAAGACACCCGGCCGGTCCGGAGTATTTATTGGTGCTTGCTGCTGCTGTGCATGGTACAGCAGAGGCCCTTTACGTAAATCTGCACAAATATACACGCCGAGAGGGACCCACGCACGTCTGAATAGGCTCACCGCAAGCCAACGTGTTTTCGTGTGGGCAAATGCGTATCTACTGGATCAATACCTGGTGTCAAGCCCAATCGCGCTCGCGCCTGAAAGCGCCCACATTTTCTCCAAGGTTGCTGGTGTCTGTTGATTTGTACTTCGCCACAACGACAATGCCCATTCAATTTGTCTGGTGTCGGCACGTGCCCAAAAATATCGGCAAATCTTGAACTTGTGCTTGGGGCACGCGCCTGTCCCAGGTCCAGGTCTTGAGCCTTTCCCACGGTGGGAGTGTACCCAGGTGGCTGACACTACAGTATGTTATGTGCCTAGATCTGCGATGTCGATAGATTCTGCTGGAGTTTGTTCATCCAATCTCTATACTCTGCACAGTTACACACGGGCAGGCGGTGGGCTATTTTGCCCTCTGTAAATCAACCCGAGTAACACAAGTAGTATGACCGGTACCTGGTACCTGGTATGCGACTGCTGTTATCGTGCGGTTTTTATATTTTTGACAGGTACACCCCCCGATACCAGACACCCGGAACCAATTAGGTACTGCATTGCTTGCAGCCACCCCTGGAGTGTGTGCTCGCACGCGTGTTGGCGCTGTGTCGCGCACTCGCTCAGACATTGCCATGCTTGGCCGGCCTGCCGAACGCGTGCCACTGTCCCACAACGGTATCTGTTTTGTGACCTACAATAGATAGCTGACGGCCCACGCCCCCTGTCCCCTGCTCAAGGAATTCGTGACTATTACAAGAGCTTGAGCAGCAACAAAGCGATATGTGACCCGTGCCGTGCCTAGCTCTGAGGTGCACAACGTCTGTCTCCGATATGTGCAAGCGTGACCTCGATAGGTGTGCAGGGTTCAACAAGGGCGTTGATCTTGGGCGTTGAGTGCCGACGCATTGCCCGCTAGCGACGGAACCCTCGCACTCTCTTGCTAGGCCGAAGTCAGCCGGCTGGGCCTTGTATTTTCGGCTTCTCAAGCGTCTGCTCTGCTGACCAGTTAGCTCTTGGCTGGTTCCCCCCTTAGTGTCAAGTGTGGGGGGCACAGTCGAGTGGAAGCTTTCTGAGCGAGGCTCGAGATGTTCACCTGCTGTTGTAGTTTTAGTCCTTTCGTGGTTACCTCAGCGACAAGCGGCTTAAATAACGTGGCGGAGTATCCCAGATTAATCAGTTCCCCCAAGAGCACAGCCGCTTTCCCCGCAGCTACGGAGTTCTGCGGGGTTTTTTTTCAGTTAACGTCAATTTCTACTTTGTCAGTGCCCTGGACAAGCCGTAGTCGAAGGTGTCTCCCCCCCCCCCCCCGGTACAGGGATGCCTTCAGTTTTATCGCGCAGAGGGTTCATCAGCATTCCCACAGGTCCTCGATTTTCATCTAATTTTTATCTTCACGCTCTTGCTCTTTCCGCGATGAGGAAAAGCACATGACCATGTTTTTGTTTTTTTTGGGAACCCGCCGGGATTCGAACCCCGGCTCTCATACGCTAGTAGTAGCATTGTTCGAGTTTAACCACAAGACCACCGGAGCGACCGGCATACTTTGGCGCAAAACACCACGCTAGGCACGACCGCACAACGGTTCCATACTATTGCAGCCGCTCGCTGAGCCTGTCCCTTTTGCGGTTGCGCGCTTGGCTGTCGTCGTCAGGGTCAAGAGTGCAGGCAGATCACGGAGGAGCTGATCAAGGCGCTCGGGGATGTGATCACGACGGAGAACACGGCGGAGTACTTCGAAGAGAAGGTCGTCAACGTGCAGAAGGTGACGACAGACACGCTGCCTTGCTTTTGTGTATTCCGCACCACGCGCCGCGTTTAGTCTTTCGGAGTGAATTGTGCCGTGTAGCGTTCCGATCGTGATGCGAAAGGGTACCGCTCTATGATGCTCGCACCGCGTCGGAAAACTTGGCTTGAGCAATAAAAAAAGTTTGAGCGATACAAAAAAAGCAAAACTGGCCGAGGGAACTCCTTATTATCCTTCATGGTGATTCCGTTAAATGACATGCGAGCGCATCGACCGCTGTAATGCCATCAGATCACCCTGCCGTCGCGATAGGTCGACGTGCTTGCCGTTTCAACGCGCTCAGGTGGCACCGAAAACGAGGGGCCCACAAGCAATCAAGCAAGGCTGCGCTGGCATACCGCCGTACCAAGCGACGCGAAGCAAGTTTTGGCTGCATCAGGCCCTGTACCGGCATCCCTTACATTCAACATGCCTACTAGAAGAAAGCGGCCTCTTCTCTGTCTCGGGCATCGACCCATGCCCCTCTCGCGACTCTTGAATTACATGACGACCTCGCGTCGAAGGGAAACGAGCGATAAACTTGGGCCAGGCGAATAAAGTTTGGAACATATTTTCCCGCAACGATATATGCCCTCGTCGTGAACGCCTCCGTTGGTTGAGTGTGTTCCACATACAGTAGGGCTTGAGACTAAGAAATGACCTTGACAAGGCGCGCCCAAGGCGATTCCCGTGACTCGCAACGAGTGCGAGTAGCAGTCCGGAGAAAGAAGCAGGCGAACTAAAACGTGCCTCCAACCCCCTTCCCCCACCCGCTTGCCCCTTCCAACCCCCCCCCCCCCCCCTCTCTGCAGGATGCGTTGAAAGTCGGGTGGACGTATGACGCGAACAAGCCCGAGTGGTAATCCATCTTGACGGCCAGACCTTCAGAGACTTGGCAGCCGGTGTCGGGAGATTGGGCACCCCTGCAGAACACGCGTTGAAGCCGAAAGGCCCCGTGTTGGTAATGCTCTACCGGTACAACCGTACCGACGTTCCGGAGTTGTTATTATTCAGAAGGCGGTGGTTAATAGCTGGGCACAACCACTGGTGGCGAATATTAAGTGCGGGCACATTGGCACCATGTGTAACCAGCACGATGCTCGCTTTTGATGTGCCTTGGGATCGCGGGATTCGGCGAGTTGTGCAGCAAAGAGAGAGCGCATGGTCGTATGAGTTGGCGGCCTTGCGTCGTTGCCCCCCCCCCCCTCCCCCTTCATTTGGCTCCGGAATGTAACTAATTTGGGCGAGAACACTTTGTAGTGAGAGAGGGGAAGATTTTTGTAGCCGCGGTTGCCCGATTGGTCGAAGTGGTCGAAGACAGAGTTATGACTGGGGTCAAGTATTTGTTTTTTGTCTAACTTGGAACCCGTGTGAGGGTGGCCGCCTGCCTGCGAAGCTTCGCTCGCGTGGACACGGCCGCAGAATCAGGGGCTGGACCTGTACTCGGCAGACATTTTTGTGCATATAGAAAAAAAACGGGGGGTACACCATACTGATGTGTACGGGCACTACGGGCCAGTCTCTGGGGGTTCTGTTTTTGCGTTGTATGTGTGTACACCAAGTTTCCCTGGTTGGAGTGTGCTGCGCAACCCGAGAAATTGTGCGTCGGGAGGCTTGGTATGATAGAAAGGTACTTCCTGCCCGCAGGTTTTTCACTGGGCATTTTTTTAAACGGGTATTTCTGATTGGTGGAACATTCCGGTGCCGACATCCAGGACCACAACGTCACTTTTTTTGTTGGGTGTGGATTATCATGTCACCTTTTTTTGTTTGGGCTCATAACGTAAGCAAGAAAGACATTTTTCTGGCTCGGTCGGCTCGAGAATTTGCTCGTAATAACTGCGGCGCAACACTTCGAACTTCGAACGATCATCCAGCCGTATCATACCAGTGGCCGGTATTTTTGAACTGAATCATTTTGCGCCCTTTGGCTGCGCACATGATCTGGCGGCCCTAGGTAATACGAGAGGAAGACCATTCACAAAAGTGCCGGAACGAAATGTCTATCTCTAGAGTGGGGCGCGTGGTGAAAATTTTCGAAGATGCGCCGGCTTAGCGGCAGTTGAGTAAATCCAATGGACAAACAGTTCCCCACAAGTATAGGCTATTTCTCATGCCGTAGGATTGGAAGGGCCGAAAAGGCCGGCCTCCGATCTACTACTGATTCGACCGGACGTGTATGGATGCCTTCCCTTCCCTATCGTCAGTCGGATCGAGTTTGTAGTTTTTGTGCTCTTTTGTAGTATCGCAAACGAAAGAATTTTGATAGCTGCTTCGTGTCCTGCCCGCGGGTTCTAGGAGGTGCATCCTCCAGCTGCTCTATGCTGTGGGCAACAGCAGCAGCAGCAGCAGCAGAGCAGTCAAACCAGCATCGGAGGCGTTTAGACTTCTGCTGTGTGGTGTGCCCGTGGGTTTGGTGGGGGGGTTAGAGATGCGGTGGGCTTGAAACAAAAATGCATGGAGAGATCCGATCCACGCATCCCGTTGAAAAACTCGAGTCTTTCTTCGAGATGCATGGGTCAGATTGCTCGATCGAAAAAGTTGGGATCAAAAATACACAAATACTATTTTTCATTTTTTTCAACAATATAAAGAAAGCTCGATTTTGTCACCGATCGTAAACCGTTTTATTCGATCCACGTATCAGACTGCATAAGTTAGAAGTAGCCTTAGCTACGATATTCTGGTGGCCTGTGACACATTTTTCTGTGTCGTCAATTTTGTCTTCAAAAGTTGTACCGCTACCCTGCACTCGGCACCCATCTGCGCGACAAAAATATTAACTAAGTAAGCCACACGCTGACCCAGTATAGCTACGAGCTGGTTCAAGGAATTCCATTGAAGAGGTTTTTGACGTAAGGAGTTCACTCCGTTTTTTTTCAGGTAGACTCTGAAACTTCGGACACACCTTCCGCGCTCCTACACCGAGGGGTGAATGAAGGTGGGGCATTGTTTTTTCTTGTTTTTTTGGTTCCCGTCGTTGTCTGCGTCTTCGGGGTTTTCTTACTATCGGGCTTCCTGGGACCCCAGATATCTAGCGAACAAAAAGTGACAGCTCGCACCCCATCCGTAGAGCCCTAGGCAGAATGACGTAGAAGGTGGGTGCGAATTTTCAGGTTCCAATACAAAAAGCGTGCGACCGTCTGGGCGTTTGGGGGGAAAAAACATGGCTTTCACCACTTTTTTCCCCGAAATGCGGGACGACGTGCCTGATTTTAGTACGGCATTAACTTTTAGTGGTCGTTTTTGCGCGATACTGATCATACGCAGTCAAGTCTTCGTTTTTCTGCGCACTTTTTACAGAAATAAATGTCTCGGAAGTACCTGGAACAGTTTCGTTCAGAAAAAAATGAAGAAAAATAGGATTTCTTCCTACGGAAGCGCCTGACTATTGTTGACCTTTTCTCAAGTCCTGAGGTTAGTCGGGACACAATCTCGCCGCTAGCGCCAGCCCTAGGCCTTTAACAAAAAGACTGAGTATGTCATCCACTTCCGCTGTTCATTACGGTCGGTATGATACCAAATATGTGGCACTCGAGTAGCCATTGCTTGCAGCATTCGTCGCTTGACGCAATTAAGGGCGTTTCGCATGGACCAGCCTCTAGAGCTTCGTAAGCGCCTTCCATGCTTCCTGCCCCATACCAGTTAGCATCAGCTACACATATGTCCACAACGCAGTTTTCTTGTCCGCCGGTGTCTGTGTGCCCCTGGAGTTTCTTTTTCGGCAACTCCGACCAAGGTATCCGAGTAAAAACCGGCCCAGTCGGCACTTTCAGCAGCTGCATACATGCCCACAACGCATTTCCCTTGTCCATTTGATTTGTGTGTGCCCAAGGGCTTCTTTTTTTCTGCACCTCCCGCCAATACATCCGACCGCAGACCGGCCTAACCGGCGCATAAAGCAGTAGGACGTGCCAGCATTGCCAACCGTTCTGGGGGACACATTTTGAACCCACATAATACTCGAGCTAACACTCTGTAAAAATCTTTATGCGTTGAAGCAGGCAGCAACCGTCACAATTCTGCAACAGGGCAGTACCTCAGCACTTCCCCAGGAATTTCCAGGAGCCATCGTCGTTTTGCTACAGTTAATAGGTGAACATATATAAATATAATAATACCAGGTACTGCAGCAGGAGTGCACTATTAATACGCGAGGCGAGCACACGACGCCAGACAGTTGGCGCACGACTCCATGCCCCAAGAGATCTACAAATGCCTATCCTCACCCGTGCGAATAGACCCAGAGATTTACTCAATTTCCATTGCTGTTGAGGCAAATGGCCGCAGAAGTAGAAACCGCCGGCTTGGTAAACCAGTCGTCGGCGTTGGAGTTGTCTCAGACGCTCCGTTCGCGCAAAATAAAATATCCCCGAGAAGGTCAACAGTCCCAGCCCGCTCGGTCAACCCTGCCGAAACATATTCACCGGATACACATACGCACCGTGCCACCTTCCCCCATGCATGTTTGTATGGTATTTTCTACCGAGCATAAACATGTCACCACTATCTACGTACTACTGCTGCGCTGTACGCCCGTGTTGCAAGCAAACGACATCTCAGGGAATAACACAAGCGAATACCATCGTGTTGTATCGCTCTCTTGCTGTCATTTCAAGCCGACTTCGACTTCTCCCACGCGTCCAACTCCAGTTGAAAGGGCATTGGAGGGTCCGTGCCGGGACGGCGCGCCTTCACCAGCCTGAACGCTTCTGCGAAATCGCCAACAACTCCTCCTGGAGTTCCATCCCCGTTCGCTTTCATCACGGCGGCTATCGCCATGGCTGCGCTTCGGCCCGTCCCGTGAGTGCAGTGGATCAATACCCCACCGCTCTCCGCGCCAGAATTGACGAACGCCACGCTGTCCTCCAAATGGGGCGTCAGGTTTCCGTTGTCGCCTCCAAAGTTGATCACCCTGCGTCACGCACCAATGATAAAAAACCCCGTTGCAGCAGGAATAACAGTAAGTGAGTGAGTCGAGTGAGTGATATCTCATTCTATATATCACGTTTATGGGCTAGATATGGTCGAGTACATGTAGAGCAAAGGGGCGCTCCGAATAGTGGGGGCCCTTGTTGGGTACCGAGAACGAAACGTTTTTCTTTATTGTAGGGGAGTGGATAAATGCACGCTCTTCTTTCACGTCCGAATGTGTTCAAGCACGCAGGTCAGAGTCCGCGAAGGGTACGTATACAGGATATTTGCAAGTCAGGGTACCCCGTGCGGGTTGGTATTTGAAGAAGAAAATCAGCACAACTACGTCGGCTGTCAATCCGACCGATCGAGTTGGTTTCAACTGTCGTCAACTACAAGCGCGCGCTGGCGGAATGCGGTAAAAATACACGTTTTTTTCGGAAAGAAACATTTATTTATTTTTCCCGGAGAGATTTTGGGTCCCCCCTGCTTCACCATTCTATGAGGCTTTCGCCTCGCCCGCAAAGCGTGTGCCAGGCATTTTCAGGCTGTGCACTGAAGACACACGAAAAAACAACTGCTCCATCGAGGTTCTCGGAGGAAGTACGTAGCGCTCTGCAGGGTCTATGCTCTTCACATCGCACCATGGAGTACACGCACGCATCGTGCGAGGAAGCTATAGTAAGGGGTTAGTTAATGGGATGGGCGAAGCCTATCGCCCGGCGGTGACGATTTTTTTCTGGTGAAAACTGCGTGGCCATTGGGCTTTGTATCGATCTCGCGGGGGATCCATGGAACTACAAAGTCTACGGTGGTTGTGTACGCATACGATACATTCTGACATGTATACTATTAATACCACATACTGCCGCATATACAAGTATGATGCATGACCTGTACCTTGAAACTTATCTCTTGTCCGCAGTTCCCTGATTGATCATTTTCGTACATGAAGGGGTATCTGATTGTTAATATTACGGGGGACCCTAGCTAACAGGACCTATGGTGTACATAAAAACCTATATTTTTAACCATTTTTACTAACAATATTTGGTCCTGTTAACTATGCCCCCCCGTGATAGTTGAAGTGTGTGGATGACACATGGCGTCATCCAAGGTGATGTAACTTTCTGTCAGTGTGGGTGTGTTTTATTTTGCCGTGAGTGTCGTCACTGAACTCCTGTGATTGGTCCAGGTTCTTAGTACCAACGGCATGGTGAATCAATCGTACGCGCAACACCCAAACCCGGGCGTGCTTCGAAGCGCGCAACGTATTTTGGACGTGATGAAAGCATGCTATGTAGGCCGTTGGATTGGTGATGACGACCACGTGTATATCGAGAACCCAGAGCCCCGCCGCTCCCGAAAAACAATTTTCCTCTTTCAGTCATTTTTGATTTTTAGGAGGGGGGGGGGGAGGGGGTGTACATAGACCCTCGCATCCCTGCAATGCCGGGACGGAGCACATCGGGTTTTCACCGACCAGGCAGACATTGCGTGCATCAAGCGCGAAGCGCCGTGAGGTGTTCGGCGAGTCGCATGAAGAGTGGGTATACCTCTTTATGCCACGTACCCTTTAAATTACTGTTCGAGTAGTGTGTACCCGGCAAAAGGCAACGCACGAGCATCACGAAACACTGCTGCGAACCGCAAGTCCCGGGGAGTCGCTTGCTATTTCGGGATCTGGTGGTATTTTTTATTGCGAGCGAGCGGCGGGACCACCTTCACAATTAGCTATTAATAGCAACAAATGCTGCTGTGACTCAATTGATACCCTGGCAGGGCAGACCTGTTGGGTCCATTATGTACTGCCTACGGCACACCAGGCATCATACCAGGTGCAGTAAAGCGGTATATACATGGGGGTGCAGCATCGTGGTTTTTGTTGTCAGCTCGACTCTTGCCAGCAACACAAGAGGAAAAACTCGGTAAAAATAATAGGACAATTTTATACCAGTACAGAACAGCCAGTGCGGGAAAAGTTCAGCAGTATTTCAGTATTGTTGTTGTCATATTGTTGTTGTTGTTGTTGTTCTCACATTAACTCACAATTCAATGCAGTCCGTGGTCGCAGGACAGGCTCCAATAACTCTGGAGTGGAAGAAATACCTCAAGTAAAAACAGAGGCAAAAAAAACAAAAAACAGGCATACGCACTCCACTCACTGCGGACACCAGGGAAGCGAAAAGGAGACTATTAATAGCAGACAAAAACCTAAAAAAAGAAGATGAAGCTAAGCAAAACAAAAACATATATAGGAACAGCAGTTCGAACCGAAATTACATCGCGCACAGAACATACTCTTGCTACCGGTGCGTATGTCATGTGGGGAACCCACACGTACAGCAGTAGCTACGCCGAGGCTACGATATCGGCTTACGCCTGCTATCTGTCTCACTTGTACTCGAAGTCGTCTTTGAAAGCGGGGTCCTTCCCGTTGACAGTAAGGATATGACTCACGCCATGAGACTTTAGGCTGTCCTTGTCCTTTGCGGCTTCCTGGATCAGCGGTCAGGGGGAAATATGGCGAGGGTGTGGCAAACATCGTAAACAAACGTCGTCTTTGAACTTGTGCTGACACATGAATCGAAGCGAATCTGCTATATGGTACAGCAGTACGCATTAATATCACACCCGTCCCAGGTACTTTCGAGAGCGGCTAACCCTATGATACTGACTTATCATGCGGTTCCCAGCAAGGCAACTAACCCCCCCCCCCCCCTCCCCCCCCCCCCTCCTACGCAAGCCATTTTCATATCAAAACAACCGCTGTGCTGAAAGACTACATACGGCAGTGTGGTGGTCGCACCCCACCTACTCCCCAGCGCGACGGACTCGACACCGAGTGGGGGCAAACTGTCGAACAGCAAGAAGATACGACCGGTAGAGCTGTAGATGTATGACAATGATACAAACGTACGGGACCCAAAGATGAAGCACAAACATGAACCATAAAGTGCACTTGCAAGCACAGAGCCGGGGGGGGGGATCTACGCATCAAGTCGTGCAACTCCCACCATGGAACCGAGGAAGATGTTGGGCAGAATCTCGTGGGCGTCGCCGTCCTTCCATTCCCTGCCCGAGAAGTCATCGCTCGTAGGTCCGGTCATCACAGGAGATTGCAAGATTATGACACGTGAAGCTGCTACTTGCTACCTGGTACCTGGTACTTGCTACACACGTGCAATAGTACGCTTGTAGATGCCACGTAACTGCGATGCCAAGGTACCACTGACGGGAAAATGGAGCACAGCACGAGAGACGAGGGACCCCTTGGAAGACGTCCAACGCAGCAGGAAGGGCTGGAGCGTAGGAAGGGTGTGAGGCGTGTAAGACAAGCGGTGTTCACTTGCTCACGCTTGGCAAAACACAACAAACCGCAGCTGCAACTGCACAAAAAGTTCCGAGTTCCAGCAGGTTCACTTTTGTCCCGGGGTCAAAAACGTTTTCTACCCTGATGCCTACGGCCTCTTTATCGTTACAAACTCTTTTGAGGCTGTTTTTCTGAGTTTTTCTCCCGGATTCCAGACGCAAAGACCCCACGACTAGCGCCTGGAGAACACAAGAGACTCGTGCAAGCGACGCCGGCAACTGGATTATTGCAAAGGGTAAGGGTGAAAAACGAGATAGAGAGCGTGCGGTGCTTGTGGCGTGTGTTTTTTGCTTTGCGAATCCATCGAAATCCTGAGGCCTTCTTTTGCTGTTTGGTTTGAGGGGCATTTTCGGAGGAAGCCGCTTGACGGCTCGGCAGGCACCAAGCTTGCTCGCCAGCCCCTTTTGGCGTGCGTTGCAGCCAACCAAAGCATTACTAGTGCCGTCTAACGTATCTCCTTGTGCAGATGAGACGTTGTTGCATCCTGAGTAGATATGGTGTTTTTCGTTCTCCAGTGGATGTGGGCGATGTAGGGCTCTGTTGTTGTGGTATCGTGCGCCCCTTATTATTATCAAGAGGATCCGATCTCGAGTACAGCGTACAGCAGCTACAAGCGCCAAAGGCACAGGTCGTGTTACTACTGGACTGGCTGGTGTATGGCCAGATGGCGAGCTTTTTGCGGGTTACAGGCCGACCAAAACACATCTGGTGCAGATTACAGCAGTACAATTGAATTGCCCAGGCATCGATGTAGTACTTCTGAGACTCGGTCCATGTACCAGCTATGCTTCTTTCCAACATTCCAACCGCTGTCTTATGGTCAACCTATTTGCGACCTACGTACTCCTATTAATATTAATACAGCAGTAGTAGATACTGGTACCTGGTATTCATATTAATGTTGAAAGTACTACTGCTGTACTCGTGTACTGCTGTAGTAGATATTCATATTAATATTGAAAGTACTACTGCTGTACTCGTGCAAGTACTGCTGTACTGCTACAGCTGTGTCCCTCGGCAGCAAAGATGTCGGGACTCAAGAGGACGTATCATCTCATCAAGGGAAAACGTGGACTGTCGGCAAGGGTGCAGTGCCAAGTGATCCACACTACAACCCAGTAGCGTGGCGCCCGTCAAGGCAAAACTAAGGCTAATTTGCTTTTTCGCCACGGGGTGGTGCTGTCTGTCTCTTGACATCTGAGCTCGGCGGAGGTGCAGTCGTGCTGTCTTGCAGTCGTGCATGGGTCTCTTTTTGAGGTGTGAACGAGTCCGCCATCCACATTGTGGCGCTCCGTACTCCGCGTCAATCGACAACCCATTTTGAGCTCTGACTACACAGCAAACGTATACATACCTGGTGCCATACGTATAACGCGCAAGATGGTACAACCGTTCGAACGTATTCCAATGCTTTAAAAAATAAATAAAAAATAAAATAAAATTCCAATGCTGGTTTTCTCGACAAAGGGGAAATTGCAAAAAACGAGACACTCATTTATGGAAAGAGATCTAGACGGGATTTTCCCAAAGCTGCCATTTTCGTCGGGCGCCTCCCTTGGCATTTTTAGAACCGCAGTCCCGTTTTGGAGACAATGCAGTCAAACTGGAAGCAGTTTGTCCCCAAAACGGGACTGCGTTACTGAAAAGGTTAAGGCATGTTTTGGAGAAAATCGGCTCTGAAATTCGTCCCGGGGTGTGTGTTATATTGTATGTTATCAGGTAACTGGTATTGGGTATTATAGCGTGATACGAGCAGAGGACGGCGTTATTCCGTCACGGGCTGTACTGGTGCTGTGCCGTCGCGCAAACCCTTTCCGCGGCAATGGGACCCGAAGAAGAAGCCGGGGCCGGACAGACCGAACCGCCCTATTAATAGGTTTGCCTATTAAGGTGGTATGTGCTATGTGCCACATACATGCCAGTATCCTATACCAGAAAACGTACGACCCGTCCCCCTTTTACAGTATTACGAGGGACCATAGTTAATAGGGCCACATATTGTCAGTAAAATTAGGGAAATGTATAGTTTTGTGTGTGTACCGTAGGTCCTATTTACCATGCCACCCGTGATAGTATTGGGAACGATATCGTATCGAGAGTTTCCATTCATCGAAATATCGCCATTGCAACGTATCGTAGCGAGCGCGTTTTGATCAACACCCCATGGCAGCCCCGTAGTTTTTATGCTGATTCGTGCTCCCAAGTAGCTACTGAGCGATATTCGTTTCGAGGTATAATACTCCTGTGTATCGGATGCTACGGCAGTGGGCACCTCGAGTTATTAATAGGAGCACCCAAGACAACAGATTTCGGGGCTTGAGAGCGGTCTGAGCGGTCTGTTCCGCCTATACACCAAGCATGTGTTACCCTCTGTTGTTTCTCGTCAAGATTGACAGGGGTGCGCTTACCTGGAAATACCCACTGTTTGTTTACGTATCGTATCAAAATGGTGTCGATTTGGGTTTTCGTTTATCGGTGTTGCATAAAACTCATTCAGTGTCACTCCGGTTTTGGTGTTCGCGTGTACTCCCATTGCCCATCGCCTTGTTTTTTGACATTTTTCAGGACTGCGTACGTACCAACGTTTTACCGAGGAGGGCGAGGCGACACGAAAGCAGACTTTTCGCAAACACCTCGTGTTTGAATTCCAGGCAGATCGAGAGCGGGGATCGATTCTTTGGAAGACCGTGGGGGCAAAGTCGTCAAGCCTCTGCTGTACTCCGCACCGTAGCAGCTTGGAGCTCGTAGCAAGCGCCAGCCGGAGACAACATGTTCCGTAATCAATACGACACGGACGTGACGGTATGGAGCCCACAAGGGCGACTCCACCAGGTGAGGCACTGTAAAGACAAACAGGCGTGGTTTTCGTGTGTATGACACCCTTAGTTGTACATTTGGGACTGGGGGGTGGGGTGATGACATTTTACGGGTCTTTGGGCTTCCTTGTCTGGGCGCTGGCCTTCGTTAGTTTCTACAGCGGTTATACCAGTATTTATGCACCAGGTACCAGGTATTTAATACCGGTATGAGTTTTTAGCACTTTTGGTTTTTATATTCCCGATGCTTGCGACGTATTCCGGTGCCGCACACATTTATGCTGGGCGAGGGGCTGGTGTTTCCTGTTTGGGAGAAGGCAGCCGCCTCCGCCGCAAGCCATGGCTGTGGGTTTAGCAGTGCCTTCTGGGGAGCGAGTCGGTCTTCCTTTTGTGCCTTGCTGTCGCATGGTCCCGCAGCGACCCCATATATAGATACACCGTGCCCCACATCGAGACAAGAGACGCCTTGTACCTGGCAAGATGAGCTGTATTGCTCTGCCTTCATATGCGTTGCACACGAGAAGACCGCATCTTTTGGCCTCGCTGGTAGATTGGAGTACTCGAATTTGTACCCTTTTTCGATTATCATGAGACCCGGATACCGACTTGAGTGCGTCCTCTAGTGTTTCCATGAGTTTGCCATATGTGGACGCACACAGAGAATGGCCAAGGGCGTGGGACTATCAGGTTTTCGACGCGAGGCTTCCCCCTCGGCGCGTTCAGAGCTTGTGCAACCCCAGGCCTAGTTTTTCCATCAATAACTTGACTGCACATAACCGGAAGGTGATATGCACTTAAGATGACCCGAACGCTATATCGATCTTTTTGGCCTCCTCTCAAAAGGCCCGCAGCTTCAAGCTTTCCACGATCTCACATAGTTGTGTTATCTTTCCGGCGCAGCGCTTCCGTCATGCTGCTGCCACTCGACGCGCGGCACTGCCCACCACGCGGCCGTGATCGCCGAAGAGTCAAGCCATTGCGACGCATCGTTACGCAAGAGTCCCCCGTGACCTCC